>JAVUPR010000114.1:8502500-9110500 GCA_036785695.1 Gentiana straminea | reverse complement strand
CAGATTAGGGTTTTTAATTTATTTTCGAATAGATTAGTTACGGGGGTGCCAACGGTCCATCTCGGTGTTTATTTTCCGCACTAGTATACATGTGTAGATTGTATGAGTAGAACCGGAAAATTGCCATTACATGCATCATATCATGAATTCCACTCCATATGCATACATGTAGAAATTAATTCGAGGAATTAGTTAGGCATGTATAAAACACACGATTAGTTTTAATTAATTGTTTGATATTAATTAGAAACTAATTAGGGTAAAAACCGAGGAACACGGGTTTTTTCAATCGTCGAGGTTGGGTGATGGATTCTCGGTGAATCCCACTCTGCGAAAGCATAAGGAGTAAAATCCCGAAACCTCATGGTTAAGGTGTTGGATTCTCGGTGAATTCCACCTTACCTAAGACGAGATTACGTTTTTGTTCCGTAGTGTCTACGTGAAAGTTTGATGTTTAAGGATTGGATAATCACGGGCAAACGAGGTTCGAAAGTGGTTTAACCACGGTTGGGTGGTCAACGGTAGCTACGGCTCAATCGACTTCACCCTCCACGTGTGGCGTTTGCACGGGGGTCCGGCAATGCGAGCCATCCGAAGAGCCACTACGGCTCAACGGACCTCTCCTAGCCTTGACCCGTCCGACGGCCACATATGTTCTAACGAATAGGTCGGGTGGGCTAGCCCACATAACCGACAACATTCGGGCCTATGATTTATTGTTCCTTAATGTAACATCAAGTCCAAAAACGTGATCGGTAAACCCACCACTTTTTCAAAATATTGAGTGGGAGCGGGAGAGGCGACGGCCGACCCCACGGCCTCTCGTTGACACAAGCAACGTGAGAGAATGATGACGCCTCGTGCCGGCTCGGGACCGGCCTCCCTAAGGAAGGCCTTCACCGCTATCAAAATTCAAGGCTTGGTCTCCGAAAGGATAGGATTTTGGGTACTCGCTGAGTCACTGACCGACCCTAAGGCGGCACACTCGGGGTCTATCTAAAGATCTGAAACAGTAGGTCACACTCATAAAGGGTATTTTGGTAATACCTTGGCTGAAAAAGGAAAGGTGATTGACGATCACAAATGAGATGTTCGATTCTCAAGTTGATCTTCAATATTAATCGAAACCTCTTTGACCTACCCTAAGGCGGCACTGAGGCATTAGATTAAATCCTTGGAACGGTAGGATAGACTATAAGTACTTAGTTTATGTTCCTAAAATTTATTAGTAGTGTATGATTTGGATTTATCTTCTGTCAATTTTATTTACAACTATTTATATATCTCTCTAGGGTGCTAGGCTTGCTAGTGTAAAATTGACTAGTAATGACTTCGTTAAAAAGTGGTAAGTAACTAGAACGTTGTACTTATTGATCTTACATGCGATTAATTTTTCGGAAGAGATATTTCTCTGAAGCCTTCAAGAATTAAGTGACGTAAATAAGGATGTCACTGTTGTCAATCGTGTTGATCGAGAGACGACTGTAGTCAGTTTGAAAGATGATTGGGACGATAAAATTCTTCTAGTGAATTTTAATGGTGTAGTGTCTACACGAGAAATTTTCTAAAAGAAAAATTAGAGAATCATAAATTAAAGTGTCGCTAGTTAGACGGTATTTGGAACCGATAAACTAGTGGGAGCTTTTGTCTTATGTTTTTCTAATTTAGAAAATTAGTCCCACTTTGGGTAACGTTTTCATTAGACATCCCACGCTTCACGAGTAGTGTCTACTCAATTGAACTGCTAGTTCAAGACTATTTCCTTTTAAGGAAAGTTGAGAATGGGAAAGAATGTCTATAAGTGTTAATCATCTTAACTAAAGTTTTGAGGCTAAACCGAAACATTAATTAAAGAAAGTATAGGATAAGGAAAGTGATTTCGGATCACTAACCAATGAATCCTTAGCGACTTTCTTAACCGAGTAACTTGACTCGGTAGCTTAGTTCTTTGGAAGAACAAGGAAGTTGTGCATTAACGATTAATAGAGTAACAACGGGCGTAATTTCGACTACAATAGTGGGAGTGATATAAGGAAATGAATTTCGGATTCTATCCTTGAATATCACGAAAAATTTATTTTTACGTTTACGGATTCGTTGAAACAAATGGATTCACTTTCAACTCGATATATTGTTGCCTCATAGAAAGTGAATATGACATTTGTAGTACGAATCCAAGACTCGGACTTTTGTTTGATAAAGTCGAACCACTAAGAAAAGCTGAATAAGTATAACACATCTAAAACTATTAAAGGTAAAAGGTTTCCGTATTAAGATAAGCGACCTTTCAATATCTATTAATTAGTGCATATATCCTAGAGATAAGACTCGACGATCGGCTAAGGGTGATTCCTATCTCCCGAGTCTAGGAACACTATCTCAAAGGAACAATGACTAAGTTTCCTTTCAATCGGGAAAGGGTAATAGATTTGAAGGGTAACATAGCTTGTTCACCATGACCTTCGGGGTCTAGTGAGAGATACAAGCTAGTGGGAGTTTTTGAGTGGTGACATTTTGTCGATAACTACTCGAAACGTGATTTAGTTTATCAAAAGAATACGAGGAGGAGTCTCGATTTTAGCGAGAGAATAGAGTATTCCATGCTCGGAAATAGGCTATCGCATAGTCTTGGGACGATGCTCGGGCGCCTCCTAGTGGAATGATTCTCACCGAGGAAGAAACCATAGACTTGCACGATATAGTTATTAATGTTACAATACAACGTTAAACTCGATTAAGATAATTGGTTGCAAAATAACGGTTAACATTATTATGTAAACCGAGAAGTCTACCTAGAAGATGCCGGTGAATTTATGGATAATGAGTGAATTCGGTTCACACCACTTCCATAAATGTAGGCATTTAGCATTTAATGCTTGAAGGTAGGACTTGGAGATTTTGCGCATACGTTCGAGTTGTATTTGTTCGTGAAATATCTTAATGAGACGAGTGAAGGTTGATTATAAGATTCTTGAGATCGAAAGTGACGGTTGAACTGTCACAAGCCTTCGATAGAATCTATAAGTAACAACCTTAAACCTTGGAGTACGGTTACCCAAAGGTAGTTACTATCGATTTAATCGGACCACGTCCAACATCGGTTGTTGGTGATTACACGATAAATACTACTAGATCGGGATGTCAATCCACCACGCGGTGGGAGTATGGTTTAACCATTGACCCATTGTGGTTTTGTGGACTTTACGGTCTGCGGGGTGATTGATAACCTATGGCTCTTAGTGGGTGTATAGGATTCGATCATAGAGGTTGGTTTGACGACCTTAACCCCGTAAATGGAGTTTTTGTACTCCGGTTTTGTTCGATCTATTGTAGAACCACCCGAGTGTCTCGGGCCCGGTGGGAGCAATTGGATCTACATAGAAAAGAGTCGAATGAATAGGAAAGTTTAAACTTTCGGCGCAAAGTTGAGTGGTATAGGGGTGATTCCCCGACAAGTAGAGAGTTAACCGGACCTTGAACTCTCTCACCACTCGATCTTGCTAGATTTCGTTAGAAAGCGAGAAAATAGGGGTGATTCCCCGAGACTTTCTTGCCGAACAACGGAATCTCGAATTCATTCGAACGAAAGGTTTTAGGCGAGAATGAATAACGGATTCGTTACAAAGCGAGAAGATAGGGGTGATTCCCTAATACCTTTTTTGCGAGACTAACGATATCTTAATTTATTCAGAAAGAACCATTGGTAGGAAGCCTGCCATGGCTTATATCCTTTGTGGATTTAAGAGAACTTCTCGGTCATTTAAAAGTCACATGTTTTAAAATATGTGGACTTGACCAAAATATTGATAAGTTTTTCGAAGACTGGATATCAATATTGGTAATGTAGTAGTAGTATTAGTGTTCATAAATGATAACACTAAAACGGTTGGAAACAACATGGGTGTGCTATCTGAAGTCGGAAACTGACACGCCAAGATTCTCTGGATGAGAGAATTGGACTATATTCTAAGAATTTGATTCGGTCAAATTACAAGAATGAGTCATTGGCTATCCCATCCGTCTTATTGGTTAAGATGATCATGCATATACTTATACAACATTCAACGAGAGTAGTCCTACCTTACATCTCAGGAATGATTCTCTAAATCTCCGGATAAAGAGAAAATGGGATAGAGTCTCTCTTGGATAACGGCAAGTCAGGTTATCACAAGTCAATAGTAGTCGAATCTCGGATTCGTGCATTGGAAAGCATTTTAGTACGTCCTCAAGTATCGTTAGAGAACGAGGAATCATATGCTTGTATATTCAGGTGCAAACTTGAATATGGTTGACTACACTGATTCTGACTTGTAGTCAGATTAAGGATGATCATTAAGTTGATCTCGGGCTCAGTGTTTACTCATAGTGCTTAGATTTTCCTTTTTGGTCTGGGAGTAATTCCAGGTCTGATAAGCCGATATCACTTCATTGTGAAAACGGTGAAGAGATAGCTTAGAAGGATCTTCTCGGTCACAAGAAGTCAAAAGCATATTGAGAGAGAGTACCGCCTGATTGAAAGGACCGACAACGTTTCAATCCTAAAGATCGTCTCGAGTCGACAACCTTTCTAATCAGTGTACCAAGTCGAGTGCTTGGAGGGTACGGCATTGATGGATATGTCTCATCTCGCTTTTAGAGCAAGTGGGAGAGTGTTGTGAATAAGATGAGAAAGGGTGTGCTCTAAAAACAATCGTTGCTTGTCATTTCGTGCAAGTGGGAGATTGTTAGGTGTAGTGCCCGAAAGACAATTTGTGTAATTGTTTTTAATAATGAATGACAAATTTATCTCACCTTATTACTTGCTTTGTGCTTGTAAGTAATACACCGCTCGCAAACCCTAAGTATATCGTATGTAATCACTTAACTCGGTGTATGGATTACACGTGAGGATTGAGTTAGTGGAGATATGCTTAAATCGTTAGTCCGTGGTGAACTTAATCGAGTTTAGGGTCTCTTGATTAAAACACCAATAATGCGCCCGAACACCTTAGGGTGTGATAGTCTTATCCGGACTATCGGTAGAGGGTACCTACGTGGGGCATTTATATATGATGGCATTCATATAGGACTGGACCGATTTAATCTGAATTTCTCAATATAATTCCGTAATTGAGAAATCTTATTAAATCATTAGATGATCATATATGGATCAACCTTAATCCCGAGGTGATCACAAACTCAGTGTCTTTGCTTGTCTCGGGGTAGTGTTTGATGTGTTAGTTACGGTTCACTTAAATAATGTGTTCCAAGCCACTTCTCATTGGCACTATCTCCAGATGAGTGAGTAGTTCTGATTTTCACAGACATGGAATCCATTCCTTCCTGCGGGAAGTAGAGAGACATTCCCCTTATTTGTTAGCCCTAAGAAAGTGATCGATCCCGGGAGTTTCGCATTTGACTAATTAGCTACTAGTCAGATATGCATACTAATTGATCATCAGGGGGTTAATGGTAAATAAGGATAAGATATTCGAGTCGGGTTCACGGAGACTTCCCACTCGAAATAGACGATCTATGGAGGGTTAATCCGTATGTAGTGATTATATCAATGGACGCTTATTCACTCTATGGGTTGAGTAAAAGTATACATCTATAATCGGTAGAGTTCGGTTTCGGGTTTATGGTGGCGTAATCCCGGAATTAATAATTAATGTACTTATTCGTTCGACGAATAATTAATTATTGGAGCTACGGTTATAGGTCCATGGTCCCCGATGTGGCTTCGTAATTCGGACTAGTAATCTTGTTACTTGGGCCTCGCAATAATTAATTGGTGGGCTAATTAATTGATATGCATAGATATTATTTAGTTGGGCTAAATAATATAATACACATAAAAGACATTTTATGTGGGCTTTTAAACCCTAGGGGTGGCGCCTCATACTTCATTAAATGCAAGATTTGATTTTCTTGTGTGATTAATGATTAATAAAAGATGATTTATTTGTAATTGATTGATTGATTAATCACAATCTTTTATAAATGGAATTATCCTTTATTGTGATTTCTTTTTAATTATTTATTTAATTAATTAGAAACTTGGAGTCCAAGGATTTACTCTCCTATATAAAGAGAGTTCTTCCAAGACATATGGGCATGGAAAATTTCGCCCCACTCATTAAAAAAGAGAGGAAAAATTTGTTTCTCTTGTCTAGGGTTTTAGAGGAAGAAAAACTTGGAGTTTTTCTTAGTGTTGCATATCGAGGAGGTTTGTGTATCAAGAAGGGTGTCCACCAACCGCCGTTTGGAGAACACATCGGAAGATCAAGGCGACTCTTCCCGTTATTGGTAACATAATCTTAAACCCCCTTGTAGTACTTAAGTCCTTTAATTATGAATTGTGTCATATAAATCGTGATCCATCCGCTGCGCATAGATCTAATTCGTTTAGATCCAAGAACCTGCATCCTTCACAATCTCAGTGCTAGATATGGAAATGTAATACTGATGTCTGAGTTGATCTCAGGATAAATCCTTGTAAGTTCAGAGAGAAGGCTTTTCAAATTGACGGGGTTACTGCTTGTTTCTTTTTTTTTTAATTTCTATCAATCATCTTTCCTGTCTGTCAATGCCTTCTATTTATATCCTTGAATATCCTTGATTTGACATTCCGTCCGTTGGTTATTTAATGTGGGGAATAATCCTTGATTTTATTCTTGATTCCCCCTTAATTATTTTCTCTTTAATTTCAGTGATCGGATTTTTTCTTCAAACGTTTATCTGAAGATCCATCCTGGATTGATCCTCTATTGATTGTGCATTTAATGCTTGATCCTCTGAATCTGTATCATATTTCAAAATCTGATTAAGTGAGGTTTACTTCGCCGTTCTCTGAACGGTCAAGTGATCCTTCTGACTTCGCCGCTTAGATCTTTCTTTACTGCTTTGTCTTCACTCAGCCGATAGTCAGATTACTTTGCCGATTCACTGTTTCCTTCATTCTTCTTAGTTCCGGGGAATCCTTGTACTTCACTGATCCTTGACTTGTGTGAGATCAGTGTACACCATATTTAAACATTAAGTTTCATCACTTGGAATGTAACTTAAACTTATCCAAGGTCATCACAGACTTGCTTGGTTATAAGTCAGACCATAGTTTCTTCATTGCTTCTCTGCTGGTACTTGGCTGGCTTCTCTCTGCCGGAAATCTGTTTTTACTTTGCCGTCCTACCAACTAGTACAATACTTGTCTGACTTAACTTATACAACATGTCAGACTCTAAGTAAGGACTTATACAGATATTTCTAACTTATTTTAGTCTTGCTAAAAAAGCTAGTATGGAAATCATCAAAACATAATAAAAAGTTCTTAACATTGACTAATTTCTGACCCACATGTCAAAATTCCTACAGTCGCCCCTGTACTCACATACATTGACAGCATTAAAGATTCATTAACTAACTACTCAGCACTCCTCGAAGGGTAATGGTGACTTAAACTATGCTACTGAGTTTGGTCTGCTGAATGTAATACTTAGCAGAGTCTGTGTGGAAACTGTGGTGGTCAGCAGGGCATGAAGGTCCCTGCTGAATCTGGTGTTCAACAGGGGCAGATCAGTAGGGTTGATCAGCCTGCTGATGTTTGGGATGCTCATGAATAGTCTGCTAAGATTGGTTGTCAGCATACTTGGAGAACATGTATGCATGGTTTTTGGTCTGGATAAGGTTACCTCTGGGTGTTTTAGTCATTTACTGGGTTGGCTGTTTAGTCGGTTAGGGTTGGATTTCCAAGGCTATAAATACCGACTGTATTAAATGTAACTTGGTGTAACTTTCTCATGATAATAATATATCATTGTTTGTCCGTGGAGTAGACGGAATATTGCCGGAAACCACGTTAAATATGTGTTATTCTTATTTCTGTGTTTATTAACTTGTTAGTTCTTTATCTTTACTCAAAATCCCCATCACTTCTTGATTTATCCGTCATAACAAACTGGTATCAGAGCGTCCAGGTTCATCAAGAAATCTTTTTATCTGTTTTAAGCAAGGTAGATTGGCACCAAGGTCATAATTGACTCTAGGATTTGGGATCTACACAAGCTTTTCTGGTGAGAAAGATGTCTGCTTTAAATGTCAAGATTGACAAGTTTACTGGAAGAAACCGTTTTAGTTTGTGGCAGATCAAGATGCGTGCTTTATTGAAACAACGGGGATTATGGGGTCATTTGTCTAAATCAACAAAAGGAAGCATTGCTGAGAGAGCCAGTCTGGAGGAGAATGCACATCAACAATTATGTTGTGCTTGTCAGATGATATTATCATAGAGGTTTTCTGAAGAGGACACAATAGAGAAGTTGTGGTCCAAGCTTGAGAGTCTGTACATGACAAAGTCTCTAACCAACAAGTTGTTGTTGAAACAGTGTCTATTCAGATTAAGGATGCATGAGGGCACCTAGCTAAGGGATCATCTAGACCAGCTGAACACAATATTACTTGACGTAAGGAATATAGATGTGATGATTGACTATGATGATGCAGCATTGATCCTACTTGTGTCATTTCCTGCATCATATGAGAACATTGTGCAGTCCTTTATTGTTGGGAAGGACTCAGTGTCATTGGAGGATGTGAGATCATCACTCCATGCTCGAGAGCTACGCCATAAGGCATCTGGTTCTGGGACAGAGAATCAATCTTCTGGATTGGTAGCCATTGGAATCGGCAGGGGGCCTGGAAATTCTGGAAAGAAGAAATCCAAGAGAATTTCCAAGGGACCTAAAGCTAAGGATGTCTATAACTACTGCAAGGAGATGGACATTGTAAAAATGAATGTCCAAAAATGAATAAGCAGCAGGGTACCCAGTAGGGTACAGTTTCTATGGCAGAACAAGACACCAACTCTGAAGTAGATCTGGCCTCAGCAGTTTCAGAGTCAGCAGGGCATAGGGATGTGTGGATTCTGGACACTGGGGCATCTTATCATGTGTGACCAAACAGGGAGTGGTTTTCAACTAATCAGTAGGTGGATGGAGGCCATATTGCAATGGATAACAGAAAGGTTTTCAAAATAGTTGGGATTGGATCTGTTCAATTGAGGACACATGATGGTATATTCTGCACACTGAATGAGGTTAGGCATGTTCAAAAGATGACCAAGAATTTGATATCACATAGTCTACAAGACAGCAAAGGGTTCAAGTTCTGGGGTGAAGGTGGAGTGGTGAATGTCTATAAGGGTTCAAGTGTGATTCTGAAGGGTATCAGGCAAGGGAAATTGTACATACTACAAGGGTCTACTGTATCAGGTTCTGCTGCTTTTGCATCATTAGAGGTTCACCAGTCACAGCTGACCAAGATGTGGCATATGAGATTGGGTCATATGGGTGAAAGAGGAATGCAAATTCTGTCTAAGTCTGATCTACTTGGGGGACATAAGGTCAAGAAGTTGGATTTTTGTGAACATTGTGTGTTTGGGAATCTACACAGGAGCAAGCTCCTAAAAGCAATTCACATCACACCTAGGACACTTGATTATGTCCATTCTATTGTTGGGGACTTTCAAGGGTGGAGTCATTGGGTGGTCACGGGCAGGGGCGGAACCACCCAGGGGGTGGGGTGGTCTCAAGCCCCCCCCCCCAAATTTGGAAAAAAAAAAATTTATTTATATTTTTTCCTTCATAATTTTTACACCTTATAATTTATTTATTTTTGGTAAAAGCATAAAACATTAAAAACGTAACAGGAGAATCAATTCGCCCCTGCTGCCTGCTCCTCCATCCATGGCTCCACGCCTGACGCCTCCACATATTCCTACCCTAATTTTTTAACCCATCAATTGCTTCCTCTTCTCTTCCTCCTCCTGCCGTCGCCATTGCCGCCTACAATTCTTGCTCCCACTCTCTGCTTGCAGCTTGCTTCCATTCAATCGGTCAATCTTCAGGTCATTTTTTATTTTGCTGCGTTTTAATTTTTTGTTTATGTTATGTTTAAGGTAATTTTTGTTTCTGTTTAATTTTTCTCTCACTCTCTGCTTGCTGTGTTTTTTAATTTTTTATTTCTATAATTCTATTTCTCCTTGAATACTCCGGTCCGGTGCTTTCAATTTCATATTTCCATTCTTTACTTAAGTGTTGCATACTTGCTTTTAAGATTTTGTTGTTTGTTTTTTCTTGTGTTGAAAACATTTTGCTAAACATTAATACATTTAATTGCCCTTCACAGGTTAAATTAATCTAAAATGACGAGTGAGAAACCGCAATCAAAGAAAACAAAATTTATTGATACATGGTTTTCAAAGGCTAATGTTGAAAGTTCAAGTTCAAATGTTGTTTCTGAACCTTCGGTATCTTGTCTTCCGGCTGTTAATGTCCAATCAGTGCCATTGGTGCCTTCATTAAACCGACCAGATTATCTCATTGCTTTTGAAAGGGATCCCAGAAAGAGATGTGCTATATGGAAATATCCGGTGAATGAACAAGACTATGTTAGAAGAACCTATCTTTCTCTTGGTCCATGTCAACCTAAGATATCATATCCTTTGAGCCAACATGGTGATCAACCACGTAGATTTAAGGCTTCTTGGTTCAAAGATTATCCATGGCTTGAGTATTCTGTTGATCGCATATTGCTTCCCTTGTTTCTTATTTGATACGCAAGATTCTCCTCAAACACTGTTTGCTAGAGTTGGGTTTAAAAGTTGGAAAAGAGTTAGTTGTCTTCGTGATAATGTATTTGTAAAACATGTTGGATGCATCTAGTCCCCCCACAATGACGCAATGCAAAAGTGGGATAGTTTGATGAACCCAACCAAACAAATTGAAACTGTTTTTCTTTCAAAATCAACTAAAGATGTGGAAGACAACCGGTTGAGACTTAAAGCTACAATTGAAAGTGTTAGATTACTAGCTAATCAAGGAGAGCCTTTCAGAGGCCATGATGAATCTGAAGATTCATTGAATACTGGTTACTTCAGAGAAGTTATAAATTCATTTGCAAGAATGAGTGAAGAAGTTGATAGAGTTGTGAAGGATGCTCCTAGAAATGCTAAGTATATCAGTCCAAAAATCTAAAAGTAAATTCTAAGTATTCTTGCTAACAAAGTAAGGAACAAGATACGTGAAGAAGTTGGGGATTCTAAGTATTGTATTTTTGTTGATGAAGCGGTTGACATATCAAGTAAGGAACAAATGGCCATTATTTTAAGATTTGTTGATGGTCAAGGTTTTCTCTGAGAAAGATTTTTTAAGATTGTGAGTGTTCCTAACACTAGCTCACAAACTCTTAAAAATGAGATATCTAAAGTGCTTACTATGTATGATCTTCAAGTGATGAATATGCGTGGTCAATGATATGATGGTGCTAGCAATATGAGTGGTATTTATAATGGGTTGCAAGCATTATTTCTCGAAGAATGTCCTTATGCATATTATGTGCATTGTTTTGCTCATCGTTTACAATTGGCATTGAATGCTACAGCTAAAGGGTACATGACATTTGGAAATTTTTTTCAACCTTGAATCTAATTGTGAACTTTGTTGATTCTTCTGCAAAACGTCATTCTGCATTAAAAGAGTTGAGAAAGGAGGAAATTGCTAATTTGGTAGCTTGTGGCAATCTTCAATCAGGTTTTGGTGCTAATCGAGTGCGTACTTTGCAACGACCATGTGCTACTAGATGGAGCTCACATTATCGTTCTATCAATAATTTAATTGAGTTGTTTAGTTCAACCAATAAAACTCTTTGTGATATGATTGTGCAAGCTTCCTCAGAATTGCAAGGAGAAGCTAAAGGAGTTATTAAAGCATTGAGATCTTTTGATTTTGTGTTTTGTTTGCTTTTAATGCACAAAGTGATGAAGATTACTGAAGTTCTTTGTCGGGCATTACGAAAAAAGTCTATTGACTTTGTACATGCTATGCGAAATTGTTGGAAATACAAAAACACTTCTTCAAGAGTTTAGAACAAATGGGCGGCCTAAGTTGTTGAGTCATGTAGAATCTTTTAGCATACAACATGACATTGACATTCCGGATATGGGTGCTCGGGTTCTGGCCGCAGCTTTTTTGTGTGAAAGTGCGATCTCAATGATGTGGTAAAAAGGGTATCCTTAGGGTTGGGGCTGCTGCTGTATTTATAGAGCTCTAAGTCGGTTAGGGTTTAAGTCGGCCCTGAACTCCCGTCTGGTCTTGTGGACGCCCGTCTGGTGGATCTTGACTTTGCTCTAGACGTCCGTCCATGCTGCGTCCAAACTCTCTGTATGTGATTTCCTCTCCTGGACGCTCGTCCATGCAATCAGACGCCCGTCTAGTAGACGGGATGCAGACGCTCGGCTGGACTGCTTTGAGGTCGGATTTCATCATCTTTATCCATTTTCTTTGAGCCAATTCCAACTCTATCTTGAATAATTCGACTTGAGCTTCATTTATCCTATTTAGCACTCGAAATTAAGCCTCCTAAAGGATAAATAAACATTGCAAAAATGTAATAAAGTCCAAATCATAATAAATCAATCAATTCAATACTTAAAATAACCAATTTATAAAACCTATACTACCATGCAAAACTACCTCCTAACCGGCCGAATACCGGGTAGTTGCTAGTAAAGTTGGATAAGTACGGGTATCGATCCTCAGGGAACAGGGATGTTGAATCTAATCTAATTAATTCTTCTTTATTAACTAAACCTAAACCTAAACTAGAACGGAAAAATAACTGGACGGAGGATTGTTAATCCAAAGCCAGGAAATATAGTTGCGGACAAAATAAATAAAACTACATCTACGAAAACAGTAAAACTAACTAATAACTGAACAAACATAAGCAAACCATGATCAACATATTCCCAACAACCATCACCCCACCGAAGTCAGTCAGATAGACAAACATTCATTCATTAGTTATCTTGGATTATTATCTTTTCTAATGAAGCGTTTCCTCTTCCGATTTATCACGCCATTAATTAGTTTACCTTCCGGTCTTGACTAATATCGATACAAATCAAAGATATGGATTGAATCCTAACCTAACAACATTATCCCTCAACTTCCGTTTGTTGGAATAATTATTGTCAATCTCCCTCACGATAATCTAATGAATCTATTAACTTCCGTTATCTAAATTCGATTAACATGCGGCATAAAAACATGAAAGAGAACAAGAACAACATAATGAATTAAACACATGAAAAATCCTATCTTTCCGGTAACGGTGATATCCCTCAATTCAAATCTAAGATAATCTTGCATCGAATTAATCAAATTGTGGTTCTCTCGTAAACCTAGATATTTAACCTACGAACTTCCGTTATGTATAGATTAAAGATCTAATCTTTCCTATGGTGATCTAAACTACACCGACTTCCGTCATACGGTAGCATCAACAAGCAATAATCTTCCGATATAAATTGCAAGATACAAATAAACAAAGGAAAGAAACAATTTGAATTAAAATTTATGGATCTAGTTGAATTAATTCTTCGATTTTGTTACGATTTATTTTTCGTTCAATAAAAGTAGCGATAAATAAGTTGAGAGTTTTTATTTTTGCCGTGTTTCGATGACCGTAGGGTTAAGAATGTGCAAAAAGTTTTTTACTCAACTTATGAAACGTGAATTATGTGTTTAGTTGTTACCTAGTCTAACCCCTGTGCTAAAATTTATCTGTGGCCGTTGTCCGTGCTCTTTCTCTGTGTTGTGCTTATGAGATTTAGGGTTTCTGTGTCTCTCCTGCATTGTCTGTGCAAATTCGTTGTATGGACGAGCGTTCAAGTAAGTGAACGCCCGTCCAGTTCATAAGTTGCAGGTGAACGCACGTCCGGGTTTTAGGACGCTCGTCCGTCCCAGAAGTTTCGACTCTGCTCTGATTTCAGGATCCAGACGAGCGTCTGTTTTGTTGGACGACCGTCCGAGGGAGAAATCACCAAGTGAACGGCCGTCCGGTCTGTCTTCATGGCAGACGAGCGTCTGAAAGGGTTGAACGTTCGTCCAGTGCTGTGCTTCAAGGTGAACGTTCGTTTGAGTTAATGAACGCCAGTCCAGGTTCTGATTTTTTTTCTTGATTTTATTTTCAATGCTTTTATTTGATGTGGATTTTTCATTCGAGCTTCTGTGGCTAAGTAATTTTACGTAGATGTTCTGAACTTGCATATTTACATCTTTCCATCTACGGATCCATGTTAAATAATTGAATCTAATTGATAATATACTTGATTCATCTATGCAAGTTATAGTTACTGTCGGTTCTCGTATGCTATAACTGGTCTGATTGTTAATTAGTAGCTAATGTCGGTTTCCGTATGCTACATACCGTTGTGATGAATCTTGTTAGCTTTTAAGACTTATGTGCTTCCTTGTTATTTTTATAACTCATTTGGGTAGTAACTGTCGGTTTTCCGTTGCTACGATGGAAACCTTATGAGTTATATCTGTTTAGAATAGCTAACTGTTGGTTTTCCATAATGCTATCACCTTTGACGAGTCTTAAAGCGCGTCTACACTGCATGTAATGAACGATCGTCGTTTATCGTAACTTGTCATTATCTCGGTAGACGTTTATTATATACATGTCATGCTTGCAAATGAGTGGGCTAGTTTTCTTTCTTTTATTTTCTTTTATTTTTGCATATCATTCAGATGCATATCATTTAGTTGCATGTCATCTAGTTGCATTGTTTTTCTATTTTTCTTTTATTTTTCTTGAGTGTAGTTAACTGTCGGTTTCCGTAATACTACCTCGTTTTTATTTTAGTTTCTGCATAGGCCGTAGTCACTGTAGAGTTGTCAGGGGTCAACTTGCTCAGCCTGAGCCTGTCGGAATTTATTTTTTAATTTATTTTATTTTTAGGATTGCATATCATGTAGGCTGCATTGTAGTATATTTTCATGTAGTTGCACCTAGCCTACTGTTGTGTAATGTTCCATGTATATGTATTCCATCATTATATGAGCTTAAATTTGAAATATCTCTATATCTCCTTTTCTTCATGTGCTTTATATACGTAATCTTTTCTTTTACCCGTAGACTCTTTTTGCACTGATCAAGTGGTGCAGGATATTTTTGATAGCTATTGTGCACTTTCACGATGAATTCAGTTTACCTGTGATGCTCCACAGTCTACTTAGCTATGCAGCAATTTTGGTTTTTACCGATTTTTCCGGAATTGCCAGCATCCAATCAGCTAAGTTCTCTAATTTATTATTTCTGTATAACTTGAGGACAAGTTGCAATCTAAGTGTGGGGGAAGGGATAGATGATTTATGTGTCTACTTTCGTTTGCTCATATTTTTAGTATTTCTATGAAAAGTGCTTAATTTTCAAATTTTTTGTTATATCCCGAGTAGACAAAGGCATATCTTTGCTTGAGTTTATATCATTTTTGCTATATTCTGTATATTTAGTAATTTTAGTTGTTGACACTCTTTTTCACATTCCATAGTAAATGATGAGCTAAATGTTGAAAGCCTACCCCATTTTAGTTGGAGATTTTTGATGATTATAGCATGTTTCTTTGCTTATGTACAATTCTTGAAAAGTTTAGTAGTTTGTATTCTAGGATTAAAGTATGACATACTGTGAATATCTGTAAGTTTGAATGTGATAAGTGAAACGTGATTAAGTCTTTGCAATAGTAATAAATTGTTTACTAGAGGTGTTATGCTCAGTGGTCTGTGTTACTAGAAAATAATCTTTTCCACTGCCAGCCAGAAATCTCTAAGTAAACATAATTGTAATTGTGTGTGTCGGAATATGGTTTATGATTTGGATGAGGTAGGGTGTACCACGTATGTCCTATTCCACTATGACGACCAAAAGCTCACGACAGTCAGTTTATAGCTGCCTTATGATTGGAGTAAGGTAGGGGATTATCTTGAAATGTCCTATTCTGCTATGAGGGCAAAAGCTTATTCTGATGTGTGTTAGAAAAGTGTGAAAAAAGTGAAAATATTGAAATATATTATTATGAATAAGTAAGGACTTAGTTATCGTTAATCTTATACCCGGTATAAACCGAAGGATATGTTGTAGGGATTATCCTCTCGAGTCCGTCGAAATGTTTTAGATATTCTCTACTATTTCTTTTTGGGATATGTATGTTTTGTAAAGTGCACGTTATAATTTTTGAATATTTCTAACTTAGATGGGAAACCGGGCTAGTTTTGGTTTGAATAACTTTCAAATTCTGGAACTTAGTGGAAGTTTATTATGGCTATGCACACACTACACGGGTGAACTTCTAAGTTATTGAATATACTTCATATTTGTATGGATGTTTATTTGTCTCGAGCTTGACTTTGTTTTGTTTTGCTCGGGACGAGCAAAAGATAAGTGTGGGGGAGTTGTTAAGGGTCAATTTGTAGTGTTTTATAAGGATATATTTTATATCAATATTTCCCATATATGAATGTTTTTCGTAGAATTCGAGCTTATAATCGATTAATTGAGCAAATGACGTTTTGAATAGTTAAAATGCAAAATCGAGTAAATATCGTGGTTTTATTATCTATTTTGTATGGTTTTACGTTTTGCTCGGTTTTGTCATCTTTTAGGTGCACAAATGTGGAATGGAAGAGGTCTAAATGATGTTTGATTGAAGATTAAAGTGGAAAGAAAGAGATACAAGAGGATGAAGATGAAATAAAGCTTGGGAAAATCCCGAAAACGACTCGTAATACGACGGGCTAATCAAAAAGGCGTTTTCTGAAGAAGAGTCCTTAATGAAAGTTGTAGAGTTTTCCGAGAGCTTTTTTATGACATTCGGATCATAATTTTTGGAGGTCTACAACTCAAGATATGAATTTTAGAAGTTTTATTCCGTCCAAGCACTTCAAACGAGCGTCCAGCGCCGCAATTTCATTAACCGACTTAAGCCCTTAAACAACCGACCTATTCTTCTATTTAAGCAACGTAGCCCCCAAACCCTAATTATTATTATTCTCATACTACACAAGCACATAGCAGCCGCAGGAAACTATTTTCTGGGAGTTCCAAGGCCGGTCACCCGAGCCTTGTGCTCGGGTGATCCGGGTTAGATTAGGATGTCGTTTTTCTTCCGTTTTCGATTCATGGATTCAATCATGTACCAAACTACGTGAGTTTATTTATTTAATTTAGTCAGTCCTTATTCGTTTTTTTGTGATCTTTTAATTCATGTTGTATCGTTCTATGATTTTGATGCTATGATGTGAATTAGATCGAGAGATCGTTTGCTATTGATACGTTTACAACATACGGAAGTTGCGTAGACTAGATCACCATAAGATAGGATTTTTAATCATTAATGATGACAAATTAATTGGTTAATTATCTAGGTTGTTAGATTCTAAAATACGAGAGTTAACTTTGAATCTACACCGAGTTTTGTTTGGTAAATCGATCTCAACATTCGGAAGATGAGAGATTGATAAATTGGACTCACTAAGGAATTAGGAATCCATAGCTTGAGATTAAATTCACTAAGGAATTAGGGATTTGTATCTCGTGTAAAGGTGAAACCACAATTTGAATTAAAATCATGAGATGAACTAGGATTGAAATCACTTGGTTTGTGCACTGTGTGAATCCTAGCTTTTGTTTTCAACTAAACTATTGTCACGAAACTAACCTAAACGAAGAACTAACCTAAACAAATATTGCATAAAAGTAACTAGACAGAGGAGATTAATCCAATGCTAGAGAAGATTGAAAGCGATAAACTAAACTAAACTAAAGTGCAGAAAAAGTAAACTAAAGCTAAACAATTCAAGGTTCAAGGGATTAAATCAAGTATAACGAACGAACAAGCAATTGATCCACCTATCCTATCAACATTCAATTCTAATTCGGATTAATTCATGATCCCTACTCAAGTTGTGATTCACCTAATCTAAGGCATGAACACCCACTTTCGCAAGACAAGTTCGTTTTCTAATCTTCGATCTTTCAATTAAAGATTAAGTCTTTCTAACCTAGGCGTGAAATCTTTCAATTTCGATCTAGAAAATCAATCTAATAACTCTCGTTTTAGTTAGATCGAAGATTTATTCTTTTATCACGGTGATCTCAGGTTTATATGATTCTCATCAATAAAACAACCACAAAGCAACGATCTTTCGATATAATTGCATTACACAATAATAAATAATGATAAAAGAAACAACTTTGAGATAGAAACTCACAGATTAATCACGAATCAAAACTGAATTGTTGAAGGAAGGCTTCACGATGCTTGTTCAAAGAGGTTTTAGCCTCTTATCATCCTCTATGCAACTTGAATTGATGAATAAAAAGCATAAAAACTATCTAAGAATTAAAGTGTATAAACTGGAAGAAAACTATGTAGAAACGCAGCCAAGCTGCCCCTAGAAATTTAGGGTTCGAATTGTGTGTCTAGGGTTTGAGAAATCGCGCCTATTTATAGATTTTTAGGTCGGTTTAGGCTAAGGCGGTGCTTGGACGCCCGTCCACTATCTTGGACTCTCGTCCAGCAGCTTCTGGACGGAGGTGAACGCCAGTCTGCTCAGCGCCCAAACTCTCTCGTATTAAATTTTCCTTCGGACGCCCGTTTAAGGTCTTCAAACGCCCGTCCGGGGTTGCTTTGCAAGGTGGACGCTCGTTCGCACGATCCGGACGCCGATCCATCTTCGATCAAAAACGGATTTCTTCAACTCTATCTCTTTTCCTTCTCAATCCAACTCACCATTATCTCCTCTATCTTGATTTAGCTCGAGTTTTATCAACATTTGATCATCAATTTAGCCTCAAACAAGTACCTACATGACATCAAAAACACCGCAAAGCGTAACATAATTCCAATAAACATAAAATCATAAATAAAACATATAAATTCACCAACTTTGCGATTAACTCATTAAAAATATTATTTGCTTAATAATTCATTTAAACACTTAATTCCCATGCAATTAATACGAATATGGGGAAAACATTATAAAATATAACGTTATAAATCATATAATTTCACCCTTAACAACTCCCCCACACTTAAACTTTGCTCGTCCCGAGCAAAACAAAACAAGATAAAGGCTCGAAAAGAATATAGACATCTCAACACATATACCACATAGTCAATAAATTAGAAGTTCACCATCGTGTGTGTGCATAGCCATAGAAAACTTCCACTAAATCCAAACTTGAAAAACTCAAAGCAAAACTAGCTAATACCCCCTCGTGGACTAGCAATAAATGACACTCATAAGATGTACCCTACAAACGTGACATATCCCGAAAAATATGATCGAATGAATCTAGGGCCTTTACGAAATACTCGAGAGGACAATCCTACAAAGATATCTATCGGTTTATACTTGGGGATAAGACTAACGAAAACTAAGCCTTATTCATTTCATAACATATCTCAAGTTGATTCGACTTATTCACTTTAAACACACATTAGAAGAAGCTATTGCCCTCATAGCGAAATAGGACATTTCGAGATAATACCCTACCTTACTCCAATCATAAGGCGACTTTTCCTAACTCGTCGTGAGCTTTTAGTCATCATAGTGGAATAGGACATACGTGGTACACCCTACCTCACTCAAATCATCGACTAGCTTTCGACACACACGATTAATTCACTATTAATTCAGCTTTTTCATTTTGACATTAGTTACGCTTTACTTATCACATTCAAACTTCTAGATATTCACAGTATAACATACTCCGGATCTAAATACAAACTATCATAAGTCTCACGATACATACGTAGCACTAAGCACATGACTTACAAGATAATCAAAAATCACTAATCCAAACGGGGTATAACTTTATAAATTAGCTTATCATTCATTATGGCACGTGAAAAATAAATCTTGGTGAAACATTTAACCTATGGAACATATGGCATAAAGCATCGATGAATATAACAACCCGAACAAAAACATGCATTGCTCACTCGAGACAAAACAAAAATTTTGAAAATTTGGCTCATTTAGCTTAGCATAGAAATAATATCATGTAAGCAAATGTGTAGATACATATAGCTTATTCCCCTCCCCCACACTTAAATGACAACATGTCCTCATGTTGTGCAGAATAAAAGAAAAAGAAAACTTAGGCCGATTGTAGTTATAAAGAAACACTTCTAGAAGCGTATCGATCCACCTCCAGAAATGCTCGATGAATGCAGTAGACTGTGGACCATCCACCGGAAAACCGCTATCATCTAAAACTCACAAAGGCTAATGCTAATACCACGTACTCATGAGAAACAAAGAAATACCTCGGGGGAAACAAGGGATTATATCATATCGTACAAAAGTGATAAAGAAAGAGAAATCGAGATTGAAAAACATCCACAGCAGTGCCTCAACAAAAACAGCAAATTCCATTCAAAACACCAATGCACCCCTTTATTAAAACAGAAAAAAATTTCAAATACAAAAACTGGAAAACATAAAACTAAGAAATAAATAAACAAAACAAAAGAAAAGAGTGGGTTGCCTCCCACCAAGCGCTTTGTTTAACGTCGTCAGCCCGACGCATTGAAAGCTCAGCCTGGATCAGGCCATTTAACTTTTCTGCCAGCCACTACCTCGTGTAAGCTCTCATCGAGTGTGGGCTGCGAAACGAAAGAGCGAACACAAGGGGTTAATTCTTTAATAGCTCTCCAAACACGCTTGAACTTCCCCATGTTCGATTTCTTCTTTGCCAGCTTCCTCTTGAGTTGTTGCTCTTTGAAAAACTCTTCCATATCCCAACTACCTGCTAGAACTTCTTCTGATTTACCACAACCGTCATCCTCAGAAAATAAGTTGGGCGAGAAATCGTCAAACTCATCAACTCTAGGGGTGCTACACCCGAGGATATCGAGAAATCGAATAGTCAAAGGCTTTACCTTGGGTTCACCAATGTAATGCTTGCATCTCTGACCATTCACTCGGAACGGTTGATCGCCGTAACCGCGCAGCTCTAGAACGCCTCCAGGAATGATTTGGAGAATCTCGAAAGGACCGGACCAACGTGTCCTCAACTTGCCAGGAAACAAATGCAACCTGGAATTGTAAAGTAACACTTGCTCTCCGACTTTAAATTCTCGCTTCTTAATTTTCGCGTCGTGGAGGAGTTTCATCTTTTCCTTACTAATCCAAGCACTCTCGTAAGCCTGGAGTCTAAATTCATCAAGCTCATGCAACTGCTGCAGCCGGTGTTTGCCACAGGATTGGGAATCGAAGTTCAAAAACTTGGTAGCCCAATACGCCCTGTGCTCTAACTCAACTGGCAGGTGGCACGATTTACCATAAAGCATTTGGTAGGGTGATGTACCCATGGGGGTCTTATAGGCAGTGCGATATGCCCACGGTACATCATCCAACTTTAGACTCCAGTCTTTTCTATTTTTGCCGTGTTTCGATAACCGTTGGGTTAAGAATGTGCGAAAAGTTTTTTACTCGATTTGTGAAACGTGAACTATATGTTTGTTTGTGTCTAGTCTAACCCTCTGTGCTTTAATTTGATGTGGTCGCTTTCTGTGATATTTGATGTATGATCTTTTAAGAAATTAGGGTTTGCTTGTGTTTTCCTGCGTTTCGTGCAAAATTCGATGCTTGGACGGGCGTCCAAGTAAGTGAACGCTCGTCCAGCCCCTAACTTGCGGGTGAAAGAACGGTGGGTGTATGAACGCTCGTCCATCCAGAAAGGTTTCAACACTGTTCTGAGTTGAAGGATCAGACGGGCGTCTGGAATTCTGAACGCCCGTCTGGAGGTTTTCAAGAGCAAACGAGCGTTTGAAAAGATGAACGTTCGTCCGATTACGAACGCTAAGTGAACGTTCGTCCGGGTTCAGTCCAGGTTCTGGTTTTTCTTGATTTTATTTTTAATGCTTTTATTTGATGTGGATTTTTCATTCGAGCTTCTGTGGCTAATTGATGTTTACATAGATGTCCTGAACTTATATGTTTTTACCTTTCCATCTATGAATCCATGTTAGATAATTGATCAATTCCTTATATGCATGATTCATCTATGCAAGTTATAGTTACTGTCGGTTCTCGTACGCTATAACTGGTCTTATTGTTATTTAGTAGAGCGAAGTGAGTAAGGGGTCGATCCACAGGGAATTGGGATGTTGAATCTAATTTCACTAATTCCTTTCAATTGTTACTTAGGAAAAACGAATAAACGAAAGAACAAATAAAATAAACGAAAGAACAATTAAAATAAATCTAACCTACGAAATAAAATAACACAACCTAAACTAAACTAAAGATACATGGGATCAAACATCATACAAACCAAGTGATCTCAATCCTAGTTCATCTCATGATTTCAATTCAAATTGTGGTTTCACCTTTACACGAGATACAAATTCCTAATTCCTTAGCGAATCTATTTCTCAAGCTATGAATTCCTAATTCCTTAGTGAATTCAATTATCGATCTCTCCTCTTCCGAATGTTGAGATCGATTTACCAAACAAAACTCGGTGTAGATTCAGGTTAACTCTCGTATTTTAGAATCTAACAACCTAGATAATTAACCAATTAATTTGTCACATAATTAATGATTAAAGATCCTATCTTTCTATGGTGATCTAGTCTACGCAACTTCCGTATGTTGTAAACGTATCAATAGCAAACGATCTCTCGATCTAATTCACATCATAGCATCAAAATCATAGAACGATACAAAATAAATTAAAGATCATAAAAAACGAATAAGGACTTGAATAAATTAAATAAATAAACTCACGTAGTTTGGTACATGATTGAATCCATGAATCGAAAACGGAAGAAAAACGACATCCTAATCTAACCCGGATCACCCGAGCACAAGGCTCGGGTGACCGGCTCGGAGCCCTCGGCACTTGCGGCCGCTTGCTTGCAAATTGCGGTACGCTCAATTAATTGGTATATTATTATTGTGATATTAGGGTTGAAGCAATGGCTGAATTTATAGATGAGTAAGGCGGCTGCTTCCTATGAGAATTGCGGCTGGAATATTATTCCTTTTTAATTAGGGAATTACATAAGTCGGCTGCTGCAATTTTTAAGTCGGCAATGCTGTAGGTCGGCCTGGACGCTCGTTTATCAGAATGGACGCCCGTCCACTTTCTAGGACGGAGGGTGGACGCTTGAAAACACTCGTCTGATGGAAAGCTGAAGGCTCTGTACTTGAATTCTGCCTTGGACGCTCACTTGACGAATGTAAACGCCAGTTCAGCAGCTGTGGATGCCAGTTTAACGTTTTGAACTCAAACTTCTAAAATTCATATCTTGAGTTGTAGACCTCCAAAAATTATGATCCGAATGTCATAATTAAGCTCTCGGAAAACTCTACAACTTTCATTAAGGACTCTTCTTCAGAAAACGCCTTTTTGACTAGCCCGTCGTATTACGAGTCGTTTTCGGGATTTTCCAGTAGTTTCAGCAACAGCATCCAAACTTGTAACGCTCATATCTCGGGCCTCGTAAGTCGGAATGGAGTGATTCAAAATCCTGTAGAATCCTCTCTTCAAGCCCTACAAATCTTCTCTTGAGGTCGAGAGTCAAATCAGTGTATATCATATCAAGAACTGCATCGGAAGTTCGGCTGCTTGGAAGCTTCATTCCAAGCTTTATCTCCATCTTCCTTCCATTTCACTTCTCTTCCATGCAAAACCTCATCATTTAATCCTCTTGCATGCCAAAATATGTATCTACAATATAGGAAAATATACCAAAGCGTAACACAATCCCAAAATAACATAAAATCACAATTTAAGCACATAAATCGTTACATTTTGCAATTAACCTATTAAAAACACCATTTACTCAATTAATCGATTATAAGCTCGATTTCTATGAAAAACATCCATATACGGGGGAAATTGATGTAAAATATATCATTAAAAACACTACAAATTGACCCTGAACAGTGCTCGTTATAAGGATGGTACAGGTCATCGATGTCAACAAAAGGATATCATTACGGTTGAGCATCATTACCGTTTTGATATATGCTATGCTCTTGTTGATCTTCAGTTGAGTGAATTGGGCAAAAGATTCTCAGACCAGACATCAGAACTACTTATACTTAGCTCAACTCTGGATCCTCGTGATAACTTTCAAAATTTTACTTGTGACGATGTTTGCAGTCTTGCAAAAATGTTTTATCCAGAAGATTTTATTGGTGGTGATATGTGTGCTCTTGAAGGAGAGTGTCCGTTTTATGAGATTAACATTCCCAATGATCCAAAATTCAATAATTTGGAATCAATATCAGACTTATGCCGTGTATTAACTCAAACAAGGAAGTCAATAACCATGTTTCCGATGATTTATAGATTGATTTGTCTTGTTATGACTCTTCATGTTTCTACCGCGACTAATGAAAGAGCATTTTCAGCCATGAACATTATCAAGAATAAACATAGAAACAAAATGGAGGATGAGTTTCTTAGTGATTGTATGGTACTTCATATTGAGAAAGAATATGCAGAGTCTATTGATAATGATCAAGTGATCAAAGACTTTGTATCTCTTGGAAATCGTAGGGTTAAATTTAGTTAGTTTTGTGAGCAAGACTTGCTGTGCGCTCGTGACTTTTATGTACTTATCTTTTGATGAATGAAATTATTTTGCATCGGTAATTTTTTTTGAGGTGATATAATTATTCATTTGAAAAGTGAAACCAAGCCCACCCCATAATATTTTCCTGGTTCCACCACTGGTCACGGGTATTTTGCATCTATTTTAAATGATTATTCAAGGATGGTTTGGGTAATTATTGTTGGTCCCTTGAAAAAGCTAACACAAGTAGAGTGGGGTGAATAAACTTGTCACCAAAAACTTTCCCTAAACTGGAAGTACCCCAGAAACTGAGTTCTGTCAAACTCAAGGCTGAACAAACAAACTGATGCTCAATTCAGTTTTGTTCCTAACCTTTAAACTTGTAAGGAGTTAGCTAATTTAGTTCTGCTAAAGCTGGAACTGAATTAACTTGCAGCGGATAAGATCAAGCCTTTCGTGCAATAGATGTGTCAATAAAGATCTGAACCTCCTATGTATCCGTTTGGTGCTGACTCGGTGTCTAATGTTTGCTGAGTGAAGTGATAAAATGATTATGCAATAATTAAAGCAATCATAGCACAAATATAAAAGCATAAAGTAAATCAACACAAAGTTTGTTTATGGAAGTTCCGGGTGGTGTAATCCCTTACGTCTCCCTTCTCCTGTGGTGTAGGAGGTATCACTAGAATCTTGAGATTACTGTTACAAAATCCTAGCTCAATGACAGTCCTTCACGACACCCTAGTTTCACTGTCTACACATAATGAAGAAAGGTGAGATTGCTCCCTTCACTCTGCACACTGATCTTTCGGAGGTGGAATGACTCCTTCACCAGCTCACCACTAACACAAACACAGTCCGCAGACTGCACCAATAGATGTGGCAACTAAGTTGCAACCGTATGAGGAAAGGTGGAGTTGCTCTCCTCAAACTATGCACGGCCAACCCTTTTTCACAAAGGTTAGGTTTAGAATTAATCAAGTGATTAATTCAGTGAGTTGTTTGCTTCTTCTGGATGTAGCGTTGCGGCTCCAAGATGCCTTCTTCCCCCTTAATAGGTTAATGGATCTTTCTTTACAATCTTCAAGGCAATTTTGTTGGCTTCCCCTTCTTTTTAGATATGAAATCTGATTTTCTAGATCTGGATCTTTAGATATATGCTTGTAAAGCTTTTTCCGATCTGTTCTCTCAATTGTTTCCTTCTGTGTATTTATAGGGGCAATGGAACGGTAAGATGAATCTTATAGCCGTTGCATTTGTCGTTTAGCCAACGTTCATATGTATGACCTTTTGTCGTTTTGTTGATTCAAATTTCAACAAGGCCTTAACTCAGTTTTCTACTCTTCTTCAAAACTGAGCACCTCATATTCTTGACATCCGACTTTCATTGACTAAGTCAGAGTACACCATTCAGTTTCTTCTTTTCTTGGTAACTGATAATCTTTGTCCTTAAGATTATTCAGCTTCACATGATCTACAATTCAGTTTTCAGGTCACCACAGACTTGCCTGAATCGTGACTTATAGTCATGACTTAATCAGCTTCTAACTGAGTTTGCCACCTCAGTTCTTCAATCTTCAGTCACTGAGATTGTGTCCCTCAGTTCTTCATCAACGGAGTTTGAATCCTCAGTTCTCCAGTCTTCTAGATAAGCCAACTGATCGAGTCTGTGACCCTCAGCGAACTTATCTTCTTTAGTTTTCTCATAACTGAGTTTGAACCCTCAGTTCTTCATATGTATACTCAGTTTTCTTGATGTGACCTAGCTGTTCTCCTAGTTCCTATCTATTACAATGCTTGTCTGAAACAACTTATACAAAGTTCAGACTCTAAATAGAACTTATACATTTTCTCCGGACCATTTCTTGCTTCTTCTTTCATTATGCACTATAACAGGTAGTTTTGACTTCAACATCATGGGTTCTTAGTGATCTTACTAATTACGTGACGAATCATCATCAAAACACAAATATTATTTCCAACAATTTCCCCCTTTTTGATGATGTATCATAACCCTCCCTGAAAGCAATAATGAAAGAATAATGCAAGAAATTATAACAAATTAAAATAACAAGTTAGACCAGCTGAGTTCATTACAAAACAAACCGAATAACTGAATTCATTACAATTTTCCTTTTTCCAACAATTTCATCTTTTCACCAAGAAAAATGCTTCTTTTAGTTTCTAGAAGTCTTCTTGCCTTTCCTTCTTCACTCGATTCATTAACTCTGGGCTTGATTTCCAGATATTCATTGATCAATCGATTTGCCTCTTCGTTTTCTTGGTTCTTGAGCTTTATCAAGATCTCTTTAATTTCCTCATTCATCATCTTCTCTTCTTCTTTTGAGATATGACTAGGTTCCTTTTTTTAGTCTTTTCCCCCTCAATTATTGTCTTTTTGTCTTTCACTGCCTTTAGATTTTCTTTCAATCTGACACAAATTACAAGCTTTTTCCTGATATTCAACACAGCTTTAACTGAGGCTTCTTCATCTTCCTCAGTTCTCATATCTGTAAAAGTCTCTTCTGCAATCAACTCCTCGATCAGACTATCAACTTCTTCTCCATTTAGTTGAGTGGTCAGTAGATCAGCATCTACTTGTCTGTCTTGCTCTTCGACCAACAGTTTGGCATAGATTTCTTCAGCATCAGCATCAATTTTAGCAGCATCACCTTCAACTTTATCTTTAGCAACATCACCTTCAGCTTTATCTTCCCCCTTGTTTGAAGATATGTAAAATCTTTCTTCAAATAACTTACGCAAGGTGATGATGTTTGAGTATTTGTGCAAACCTGAGTACTGTGCTTTTCCAATAAAATCATGCAAGTTGTAAAGCTTCTGCTGTAGAGTCTGCATCAGGCTTTCGATGATCTCTTCCAATCTTTCTAATTTTTCTTTAGTTTCAGTTTCTTGGTGCTGAGATCCTTCAGTTGCAGATTTGCTTGTTGACGCTTCATGAACTTGGGATGAGGAGCCGTCTTCATGATAATGAAAATGAAAATCATGACTTGATAATCCTTTCTCATATTCAGCTGCGCAAAATTCAGCATCTTCCAAGGCTTCTCTTTGCTCTTCAGTAAATTCTCCATGCATTTCAGTTGGAAGATCACTTCCTTCAGTTTCATCATGTTCACTTTCTTCAGTTTCTTCTTCAATTAGAATAGTATCTCCAGTTTTAGTTTTCTTTGATTGATGTTTGTTCCACATTCTTCTTTGTCTCCTCAAGGTTCTGTCATCCAAATTTACAGTTCCACTTGAACTAGAGTCTGAAACTTCACTCCATTCTTTTTCAATGACTTTCCTTTTCTTTGCTCCAGTGGACACGATTTCTGTTTTACTGTTGTTTCTGTGGATTTTGAGATGGATAAGTTGTTTAGTATTCTTTGAACTAGATACGTAAACCCCTTTTTCAATAAGAATTTTTCTCCAACAGCCTTCCGTCCTTGAGCTTTTGCTTTTTCGTCAGAGATTTGCTTGACCAATTGCTTGAGAACAAGTTTGTTCCAGTCCAGTCTTTCTTCAAACCATATAGCATAGATCAGCTTCATCTTTTCTGTCGAAAGTGTGTAAAGATTCCAAGTGTGACCAATAACGTTTCTAGTCAGAAGAATTGTCAAGAATGCGAATTCTTGTTTCTGTTGGTAAATGGATCCAATGAAGTTCTTCTCATTTTTGTTGAGTGCAGTGACGTTCCAAAGTTTCCCTTTCTTCATTTCCAAAAGTGAGAGATAAAGATCCTCCAATTATTTCTAAACCACAGACTAAGGAAAGCAATTGTTCATCAACAGTAAAGCTTTTATCTTGAACTTCTGTCCTGAAGCTCTTTCCATCATTTGTGATTACGGCATTGCTGTAGAAATCTTTGATAGTTTCTGGGCACAGAGCATTGACCTTCGTATCAATCAGATTCTCAAGTCCTCGAATCTTTTTGATTTTTTTTGCAATCTGAATTGACAGAGTGGAGTTTGAAATTTTTTGACAGAAATCGTCTAGACTTTTGGTGATTCCTTCATCAATGTTGTATCGCTCCATGAATTTCTGAATTAGGAACTCTTGATAGAACTTTGAATGTTTTGAAATTGATTGAGCAGGATTTCCTCAAGATTGCGTTTCTTAGTCTTTCAATCGTTTTCAAATAAGAGTCGTGTCGCAGTCAATGAGATTTGTAGGGATGTACATCTACTTTTTCTTCTTGATTGACACGTGGCTGTAAGTGATTTGTCATGTCAGGCCAAGCGACAGATGGTAGCTGGAAAGTTTTCTACTTTTGACCAATTTGCCCTTCAACAACTTTGTGTGTAAAGTCAGTTTTCTCTAGTTTCAGCAACATAAGAACTGACTTATCCTGCAAAATAGTTTTAATTTTTCTTCGGTACCCATATCTTTTTGGGTCCGGCTGGATTAGTTACTGAAGTATAACTTTCAGTTTCTTTGATGAGAGAATTAACCTTTCTCATCTCTTTTCTAGATAGACCATTACTCTCAACCTTAGTTGATTTCACAAGGATTCTTTTAGATTTTTCATCTTTAATTTCTTTGTGTAATCCACTAGGTCTTCCAGTATCTCGATGTCCAGAGTTTACACTCCTTGAAATCTTAAGACTGGGTAGGGGTGGGAAATCATCATTGATTTTGTCAAATTTACTAGACATTAATCTTTCAGCAAGATTTGACATCTCAGTTTCAAGAAACTCATTCCAATCTTTTGCTTTGCCAAGTTCTATGTTTTTTAGTTTCAACTCTAATGTAAGTTTTTCGGTCAACTTGACAAGCTCGGAGTTTCTCTGACTGAGTTTAGCAAATGATAACTAAGTTGAAGAATGTACCTTTTCTTGATGGTTTCTTACAGTTTCAAGATTAGAATGCACATTCTTTTGTTGCTCTAATGAATCTTCTATATCAATAGTTACTTGCAATAACTTCTTTTCTTCTTCTTCTGAAAGATCTCTTAGTGATGGAACTCTTCTGGATTCGTCAATATATTCATTGAGATTGCTATCCACATCATCACTGAGTTGAGGTTCTAGACTTGTATGAGAATTTGTAGCATTAAACCTCTCAAATAATTGATCCTGAAAATCAGATACATTTTGCAAACAGTTAGTCAGGGGGTGAGTAAGCCAACTACTAATTCTAGATGTAGCCATAAGTGCTCTTTCAACTGATACAGTGAGGGGTTTCCAACAACTAATTTGTAAGAAATCTTTGGATCACTTCCAAGTGGAAGAACTGCTCCGATACCAATTGTTGGTCCCTTGAAAAGGCTAACACAAGTTTAGAGGGGGGTGAATAAACTTGTCACCAAAAACTTTCCCTAAACTGGAAGTACCCCAGAATCTGAGTTCTGTCAAACTCAAGGCTGAACTAACAAACTGATGCTCAGTTCAGTTTTGTTCCTAACCTTTAAACTTGTAAGGAGTTAGCTAATTTAGTTCTGCTAAAGCTGGAACTGAATTAACTTGCAGCGGATAAGATCAAGCCTTTCGTGCAATAGATGTTTCAATAAAGATCTGAACCTCATATGTATCACTTTGGTGCTGACTCAGTGTCTAATGTTTGCTGAGTGAAGTGATAAAATGATTATGCAATAATTAAAGCAATCATAGCACAAATATAAAAGCATAAAGTAAATCAACACAAAGTTTGTTTATGGAAGTTCCGGGTGGTGTAATCCCGTACGTCTCCCCTTCTCCTGTGGTGTAGGAGGTATCACTAGAATCTTGAGATAACTGTTACAAAATCCTAGCTCAATGACAGTCCTTCACGACACCCTAGTTTCATTGTCTACACGTAATAAAGAAAGGTGAGATTGCTCCCTTCACTCTGCACACTGATCTTTCGGAGGTGGAATGACTCCTTCACCAGCTCACCACTAAAACAAACACAGCCCGCAGACTGCACCAATAGTTATGGCAACTAAGTTGCAACCGTATGAGCAAAGGTGGAGTTGCTCTCCTCAAACTATGCACTGCCAACCCTTTTTCACAAAGGTTAGGTTTAGAATTAATCAAGTGATTAATTCAGTGAGTTGTTTGCTTCTTCTGGATGTAGCGTTGTAGCTCCAAGATGCCTTCTTCCCCTTAATGGGTTACTGGATATTTCTTTACAATCTTCAAGGCAATTTTGTTGGCTTCCCCTTCTTTTTAGATATGAAATCTGATTTTCTGGATCTGGATCTTTAGATATATGCTTGTAAATCTTTTTCCGATCTGTTCTCTCAAGTGTTTCCCTCTGTGTATTTATAGGGGCAATGGAACGGTAAGATGAATCTTATAGCCGTTGCATTTGTCGTTTAGCCAACGTTCATATGTACGACCTTTTGTCGTTTTGTTGATTCAAATTTCAACAAGGCCTTAACTTAGTTTTCTACTCTTCTTCAAAACTGAGTACCTCATATTCTTGACATCCGACTTTAATTGACTAAGTCAGAGTACACCATTCAGTTTCTTCTTTTCTTGGTAACTGATAATCTTTGTCCTTAAGATTATTCAGCTTCACATGATCTACAATTCAGTTTCCAGGTCACCACAGACTTGCATGAATCCTAACTTATAGTCATGACTTAATCAGCTTCTAACTGAGTTTGCCACCTCAGTTCTTCAATCTTCAGTAACTGAGTTTGTGTCCCTCAGTTCTTCATCAACTGAGCTTGAATCCTCAGTTCTCCAGTCTTTTAGATAAGCCAACTGAGTCTGGTGACCCTCAGCGAACTTATCTTCTTCGGTTTTCTCATAACGAGTTTGAACCCTCAGTTCTTCATATGTATACTCAGTTTGCTTGCTGTGACCCAGATGTTCGCCTAGTTCCTATCTATTACAATGCTTTTCTGAAACAACTTATACAAATTTCAAACTCTAAATAGAACTTATACATTTTCTCTAGACCATTTCTTTCTTCTCTTTCATTATTCACTATAACAGCTAGTTATGACTTCATCATCATGGGTTGTTAGTGATCTTACTAATTACGTGACGAATCATTATCAAAACACAAATATTATTTCCAACAATTATGATGAAGCACAAGAGTGAAGCATTCAAGCACTTCAAGTAGTGGAAAGCTTTGGTTGAGAATCAGACATGGAAGAAGATCAAGAGACTTAGAACTGATAATAGACTAGAATACTGTTGGTCTGAGTTTGATGAATTCGGCAAGAATGAAGGCATTGCTAGGCATCATACTGCAAGAGATACTTCACACCAGAATGGTGTTGCAAAAAGAATGAATCAAACACTTCTAGAGAGGGCAAGGTGCATGCCCTCTAATTCTAGTCTGGCAAGGAGATTTTGGCTAGAGGCTGTTAACACAACATGCCACTTAATCAATAGGGGGCCTCACACTGGGATCAAGCTCAAAAAACCACTTGAGGTTTGGTTAGGAAAGTCAGCAGACTACTCAGGTCTAAGGGTTTTTTGAAGCACAGTCTACTATCATGAGTTTTTGTTGGATATGGATATGGAGTTAAGGGACATAGAATCTGGTCATCGGGTGAAAATAGGGTTATACACAACAGGAGTGTACTCTTTGATGAAAACTCTATGCTTAACTCATTTGTGAGAGCCACATCTAAATCTGAAATTGGATCTGAAACTGAGAATGTTGACAAACAGGTGGAGCTTCAAGCAGAGCCTACTAGATTAAAAGACTCAGCAGGGGATAGTCAGCACTCAGGTGATCCAGAACTGAATCCAAACCAGTCTGATGAAAAAAGGTCAGCAGATACTCAAACAGCTGATGTTGGTCAACAGGGTATAGCTCTCAGCAGAGCTGAGAGGGCCAATAACAGACCTCCAAGAAGATAAGGGTTTGAGGAGGATATGGTTGGATATGCACTACAGGTAGCTGAAGAAGTGGATGGTTTTTAACCTAACACTTACAGGGAAGATGGAAATGTTCTGAGGCATCCCAATGGCTTGTTGCCATGGGAGAGAAAATGGAGTCACTTCAGAAGAATGAGACTTGGGATCTGGTCAAACAACCATAGGATAGAAGGGTGGTCAGCTGCAAATGGATATTCAAGAAATAAGAAGGAATGACATCTGTTGAGGATATCAGATATAAGGCACGTTCGGTTGCAAGAGGGTTAAGTTAGAAAGATGGGGGTAGACTTTGAAAATATATTTTCTCCAGTGGTCAGATAGGGTGCTATTAGAAATAGTGGCACATCAAAATCTTGAACTTGAGCAATTGGATGTGAAGACAGTTTTTCTACATAGAGATATAGATAAGGAAATTTATATGACTCGGCCAGAGGGTTTCCAAGTTCCTGGCAATGAAGGGTATGTTTTCAAGTTGAAGAATTCCTTATATGGACTTAAGCAGACCCCAAGACAGTGGTATAAGAAGTTTGATAGTTATATGATTTAGCAGGGTTATAGCATGAGTCCATATGATTGCTGTGTTTTTCACAACAAGTTGAAGGATGACTCACTCATCTTTTTATTTTTATATGTGGATGATATGCTGATAGCTGCTATGAACAAGTCTGATATTCAAGATCTGAAGAATCTGCTCAAGGCTGAATTTGAGATGAAGGATTTAGGGAATGCAAAGACAATTTTGAGGATGGAGATCTATAGAGATAGTAAGTAGGGGAAGTTGTTCTTGTCTCATCAGGGATATATTGAAAAAATATTATACAAGTTTGGCATGTTAGCAGACAGACCAATAGATACTCCAATGGCACCAAATCTACATATGTCTGCTGTGTTTGCTCCACAGTCAGCTGAAGAGGAAGAATACATGTGAAGAGTTTCATATGTTAGTGCAGTGGGCAGTTTAATGTATGCCATGGTCTGTACTAGGCATGATTTGGTTCAGACAGTCAGTGTTGTCAGCATGTTTATGGCTTAACCTGGAAAGGAACACTAGAAAGCAGTAAAAATGATATTTAGGTACCTTAGGGGTACATCTGATATTGGGCTCATTTATGGAAGTGGTACTCAATGTTTTGTCATAGAGTACTGTGATTCTGATTATGCTACTGATGTGGACAGTAGGAGATCTATGACTGGGTATGTGTTTACTTTGGGTGGTTATGTGGAAAGTTGGAAGGCAACTTTACAAGGTACAGTGACATTATCTACTACTGAAACAGAATACATGGCACTGACAGAAGCAGCAAAAGAAGCAGTCTGGTTAAAAGGGCTAGTCGATGATCTGAGTCTGCATCAAGATCAAGCTAGGGTGTATTGTGACAGTCTTAGTGCAATATGTTTAGCTAAGGATCAGGTTCATCATGAGAGAACTAAGCACATTGATGTTAGGTATCATTTTCTGAGAAATGAGATGAGGGTTAAAGTGGAGAAGACTAGCACTGATGTTAACCTGGTGATATGTTCACTAAACCAGTTCTAAGGGGCAAGTTTCAGTTGGGTCTGGACTTGCTAAATATCCAAATCTGTTAATATGTATATGGGAATACACAGCTGAAGGTGGGGGTCTGCTGAGGTATTCAAATTTGGGGACAAAGAGGATTTCTGGCACTTGGTTGTGCATCTGGTCAGTTTGCCTCAAGTTGAAGTCAAGGTGGAGATTTGTAATGGTGACTTAAACTATGCTACTGAGTTTGGTCTGCTGAGTGTAATACTCAGTAGAGTCTGTGTGGAAATTGTGGTGATCAGCAGGGCATGAAGGTGTCTGTTGAATCTGGTGTTCAGCTGGGGCAGATCAGCGGGGTTGATCAACCTGCTGATGTTTGGGTTGCTGATGAATAGTTTGCTGAGATTGGTTTCCAGCATACTTGGAGAACACGTCTGTATGGTTTTCGATTTGGATAAGGTTACTTCTAGGGTATTTTAGTCATTTACTGGGTTGGCTGTTTAGTCTGTTAGGTTTGGATTCCCAAGGCTATAAATACCGTCTGTATTAATTGTAACTTGATGTAATTTGCTCGTGATAATAAAATATCCTCGTTTTTCCGTGGAGTAGTCGCACATTGCCGGAAACTACGTTAAATCTGTGTTCTTCTTGTTTCTGTGTTTATTAACTTGTTAGTTCGTTATCTTTACTCACAATCCCTATCACTTCTTGATCGATCCGTCATAACACGAAGCACTTTTCATTTTTAATGGAGAGTGCAAACAGGTTGTGTCTTTCTCTATTGACTTTGCTTGCTTTTACAATGGCCATGTTGTGCAGTTTCAAACTTTGAGGCGCTCTGTTTTTGCAAGATGCACTATTCTTTAGCAGCTGTATTTGATGGCTGAGGGCTGTTGTTTTGTTTATATGTTTCTGATGGAAATGGTTCACAAGGCAGAATTATTTTGGCTAAAAAAAAATATATCTGTATATACTCACAAAAAGTTCACTTAACTTAAACAAAATGCGAGTGAAATACTATTACGAGGGTTGGACTAGCCATTTCCACGTGTCAACCATAGAATTACTAAATCATAAATCAAGACAGAGAAATGACGAGTAATAAAGGCCACGAGCCTCGAGTTTAACTGAAGAAGCGGACCTAAACCCCGGGTGGGAGGACTACCCTTCCATTCCCAGCAAACCACCGCAGGTCGGCTCGGTAGTTGTGGAGGTCGGGTAACGTGATACAGGCCGAGATGTCCCGGGGGCTCGACGCAGGTCGGCCAGAACCTCCCCTGCTCATATTTAGCACACGTGTTTGATAATACCTGATAGATATGGTAAGAATATTAAGACATAAAGACTCTGATTCTGGCATTCAAATATGTCAATAATTATCCTTAAAATATCGGGATATACACGTGATAATCCTTAGGGATTAAGAATTAGAGTCCTTGCTGGGCAAGAAAACGGATGAGACGTCCCTTATATAAACAATGCCTAAGGAACTACGAAAGACTTCATTCCTGATTCATTACAGGATATGTAGGCAACTTGAGAAATCATATATCATGCTCAGTCTAAAATACACCAAAACGCCACCCCGTTCATTATTTTGTTCTTGAATTTATTGTCATTAAATTGAATACGACTCGGATTACTTAGACGAAATCCAACATTGTCATATTATTTCTCTCTTTCCTACGTTAATTTTTGCTTGTAGACGAATAAAAAGGCAGACATATATGAAGCCGTCCATTTAAATAAATAAATTAAAAAAATAAATAAATAAAAAATAAATAAAAAGAAAAAGAAGAGAAAGACCTGCAAGCGCCAGAGGATATCATATCTGCTGGGCTTAACATGGCGGCGTTTGTTCAAGAAATTGCGGCGAGCTTCTTCAACCTCCTCCCTTTCATCAGCGGTTCCGGCATTCCTGTCGTATTCCCATATCTGTCTTCCGACATAGTTCTTAGTACTGTATAAATATGGGTCATTACCACCTTCAGCGATTTTTAGCCTCTACATGTTTAATCAAACAACTTGTACGTACGTAGCTGCAAAACGATATATAGATGCGGAATCAAGATTTATCATCTACTTTAGTTGAACAATGACCAAGAGATATGAACCTTACCTTGTACAGGAGACTTTACTTTCTTTTCTTCCCGTAATGTGTGTATGTGTTGCGTTAGTCTATTACTAAAGAGTCCAAAGGGGGCTATTATTTTTTTTTTTTTTTTGAGGAATAAACTATTGATTATTATGTAAAATTTATTAACTCTTCTTGGTCACTTAATTATAATCAATGTTATAAAATTATGTTAAGACACTTTAGTGCAACCATTTTGGTTGAACAAACATTTTCCATTTGCATCAATTTGTTTTTTTTTCTTTTTCTTAAAACCTCTGGTATCCGGAATCCACTGGTCCGATTAATCCGGATTGGCCCGTGATACTTTTGGTGCATATATAATCAATAGTTTAAATGGAAAATTAGGGATAAGGACACAATCTGAAATATTTTTAAGTAACAGGACAACTACATATTTTTTATAGGGAGAAGGACAACGCATAATTTTTATAGCGAGAAGGACAAACAGTGAATCCCGAAAATCAGTGAATCTCCCCAGTGAATCCCGAAATCAGTGAATTTCGACAGTGAATCCCGAAAATTAGTGAATTTCGACGATGAATTTTGAAAATCCCGAAAATCAGTGAATCTCCCCAGTGAATCCCGAAATCGGTTAATTTCGACGATTGAATTCCGAAAATTAGTGAATTTCGACGATGAATTTTGAAAATTAGTTTTCGACGTGCGTCGGTGAATTTAAACGGTATTTCGAATCAAATAAATAGTTTAAATTTCATGTGTTTGTATTTCGTACCTCAAGATATCAATACCTCAAGAAAGGGTAGAATAGTAAAAGATGGATTTATTTTATATTTATTCATTAGCCAAAACAATAATTAATTAAGTAAAAAGGGAAATTAATAGGATTTAATTTTCCTAGAAGAAAACCACCACCCATTACTCTCCCTCAGTTTTGCGCTTCTGTTTAAACAAAATAGGGGGGGGGGGGGTTGCTATGGAGAACATTGGGAAAAGGGTTTCAATGGAATCTTCAATTTTCTGACTAATCGGTTCATCGCTCATTCATACAACAGTAGAGAAAGTTGATCATCACGTGAAGAGGATCGTATTGATATAAGTTTCATTGCAAATCGTAAGTATTCATTAGCCCTTTTGTTGAATCTAAAGAATTCTTAGAAATTTCTGAGTTATGATTGCATAAGATGGTTTAGAAATCGTTGTACTGTGTTAGGTTTGTAGGAATTAGAGAGGTTGTTCAAGAAGTTCGAATTCGTTGGTGTTCTTGCCTAGGAACCAATTTCTAGCAAATTAATGGTAAGTGGAGTTCTTAATCAGTTTAATTGTGTTGTTATGTTCATTTCGATGTTTGGAAAAGTAGATGTGATTTTGATGCAGTTGAAAGCATGTTTTGGGTGCCTAAAAGGTACTAGATTTTAGTGTAGATGAGTTTGTAACCGTAAAAGTGATGAATAGGGTGAAAAAGTGTAGAAATCGGCCCCGAGGGTGCGCCCGGGTAGGTCCGGCGTGACCCTGGCATGTTTTTGGAACAGGGAAAACGGATTCAGCAAGCTGGGGTGCGCCTCCGCTCCACAAGATGCCCCAGATTGGGGTGTCTATCCGCATTTGCCAATTCTGATTGGGGTGTCTGTAAAGAAACACGCCGCAACATTACTGGTTATTGCATGTACAAGTTTCGTTAGCGAGTCAATGATTTCAATTACAAGGTTCATTAGGGATATCCTTATTTGAATCACTGGATTCACTAATGTGATCTTGATTTGAATCATGGGATTCGTTAGAGATATCCTGATTTGAATCACATGATTCGTTAATGAGATCCCGATTTGAATCACAGGTTTTGTTAGTGAGTTCTTGATTTAATCATTTCAAACTCATTGTTTCTTAGTGAGTTCATGTTTTCAAACACATGGTTTGTAAGTGAGTTCATGGTTTGAATCATGGGAATCGTTAGTGAGTTCATGTTTTGAAACCGAGACTCGTTAGTGAGTTAATGATTTGAAACTTGAGGTTCGCTAGTGATTTCAGAATTCTTAGAAATTTCTGAGTTATGATTGCATAAGATGGTTTAGAAATCGTTGTATTGTGTTAGGTTTGTAGGAATTAGAGAGGATGTTCAAGAATTTCAGAATTCGTTGGTGTTCTTGCCTTGGAACCAATTTCTAGCAAATTAAAGGTAAGTAGAGTTCTTAATCGGTTTAATTGTGTTGTTATGTTCATTTCGATGTTTGGAAAAGTAGATGTGATTTTGATGCAGTTGAAAGTATGTTTTGGGTGCCTAAAAGGTACTAGATTTTAGTGTAGATGAGTTTGTAACCGTAAAAGTGATGAATAGGGTGAAAAAGTGTAGAAATCGGCCCCGAGGGTGCGCCCGGGTATGTTAGGCGTGCTCCTGGCATGTTTTTGGAACAGGGAAAACGGATTCAGCAAGCTGGGGTGCGCCTCCGCTCCACAAGATGCCCCAGATTTGGGTGTCTATCCGCATTTGCCAATTCTGATTGGGGTGTCTGTAAAGAAACACGCCGCAACATTACTGGTTATTGCATGTACAAGTTTCATTAGCGAGTCAATGATTACAATTACGAGGTTCATTAGGGAGATCCTGATTTGAATGTCGGGATTCACTAATGTGATCCTGATTTGAATCATGGGATTCGTTAGAGATATCCTGATTTGAATCACATGATTCGTTAATGAGATCCCGATTTGAATCACAGGTTTTGTTAGTGAGTTCTTGATTTAATCATTTCAAACTCATTGTTTCTTAGTGAGTTCATGTTTTCAAACACATGGTTTGTAAGTGAGTTCATGGTTTGAATCATTAGTGAGTTAATCGTTAGTGAGTTCATGTTTTTTATTAGAAACCGAGACTCGTTAGTGAGTTAATGATTTGAAACTTGAGGTTAACAAATTCTAATTGAATCACGGAATTCGTACCGAGGTTCGTTAGTGAGTCCATGATTTGAAACCCGAGGTTTGTTATTGGGTTAAGGACTTGAAACCCGGGGTTCGTTATTGAGTTAAGGATTTGAAACCCGATGTTCGTTGCTGAAACTCGGACCGGGTTTGTTATCGAGATTATATAATTTTTATACATATTTTACATTATTATTATGTAAATAATTATATTAATCAACATATAAAGAATTATCTTAAATTAGGTTTATATAATTATTATACTTATAAACTAAACAATTATATTAATAACTTTATGAAAAATAATATAAAAGAAAGTGAAATGCGACGACGACGTCATCGCAAAAAATAAAGGTTGTCGTGTACTCGCATTAAAAACACACAACCTAATTAACCTCTTTTCTTTCTCCTTCTTCTCCTGTTCACTTCGATTATATATATATATATATATATATATATATATATATATATATATATATATATATATATATATATATATATATATATATATATAATAGTGAGTTCCGGTTGTGCAAGGCACAACGACAAACTGCCTTGGCGAAGTCTATATAGCGACGAAGCAATTAAGGAATGTAGATGAACATATACTTGTTTCTAAAGGAGAATTTGATATATGGTCGCAAGAGAAGAAGTTGAAGCATAAGTAGATGTTCTATTGTCAATACAATAATATTTATACTGCTTATCATTGGAGTAAGCCGTAGAAAAGTAAATATTTCACAAGTTTATATAGCAGCAAGTAAGCAATTTAGTGCAATATGATTGAGGAAAGCACCATACATAACCTGGATTCATGAAATTGATACAAACTGGTCTACATAGGAACAAGTTTAGGTACCAACATAGCAGAATAAGTAGAATGAAAAGTAGATGTTCTTTAGTGAACATATCATCCATATAACCAGGTGATACAGTCGGATATATCAGGTTTGCGGTAACAGTGATATAAGGAGGATATATGGCTGTTTATATATGATCTCTCTGGTGAGAGATGTGGACATCAAGAACAGCGATGGTCGGACAGATGCTTATAAAGGAAAACACAAGTAAATCAACATATTGACAGAGTAGCTCTGTGTATATTAGTTATTTGCCCTTTTTCCATTACAATGTGATCCCATATATATAGGCAAAGACTAAGTAGGTTTAGTCTAAATATGACACGACACTAAAAGCATGTAATTAAGGGCAATTAGCTATGAATTGACCAGACAGCTGTCAAAGTGAGGTGGCGAACAGCGGACTTGACAGGAGGTCGGACTCATATCTTCCGTCTTGTTGTCATCAGCTTGAAGTTTAGCCAGCCTGATAATATGGGTGGCACCTAGTGTGTCCGAGATATCGGAGTGGGGATGAGTCCGGCTTATTAACTGCAGACTAGCGGGATGTAGGCCTAAGATATATTGTTGGGCTTGGATTCATGCCCAATCTAGATGCTCGGGTTCGAATCCGGATCGGGTGTATCAATGGCCCCCTACTTTGTGCCTCGCGTATCCGTCGAGGTGGAGAGTAAAGTCAATTAAGCAGAGTAAAGTTAATTAAGCAGAGTAAAGTAAATTAAGCAGAGAAAACCATACCATGTTGTTGTCTTTCGTGACAAAGATGCCACTAACGGGTATCGGCTTAAATCAGTGTTGATATCGCGTTGATAATTACTGATGTATGTTGTGCATTGTAGCGGACATGCTTAGATGCCGCGCAATGAAGTGAACGGGCTTACATGCCGATAATGGTTATCGGGCTTGAATCAGTGTTGATATCGCGTTGCGAATTACTGATGTATGATGTGCATTGTAGCGGACATGCTTAGGTGGCCGTAAGCCATTTTGAATTGAGGCCGTATGCCATAACATGAATAGAAGGCCGCTAACCATTTTTCAGTTATCAAGGCGGGCGGGCAGTGGTCGTGTTGGTTCACGAAACGTCACCCTGGCTCATTTATGACATTACGTTTGACATGAAACGTCCTTTCTTCCGATTGGCTAAGAAACATCGGGAACGGTTCCAGCACTTATTATTTTCAAAATTTGAATCTGAAACAACACCTCCTTTATTTTCCCAGTCTATAAAAAGGGGTTCTTACCCTCATATTTACACTTTCCCCATTTGTGAAAAAATTTCCGGCAAGAAGGGCAAGAGAAATCCGGAGAGGGAAAGCAATTTCCGGTGAATTTTCCCAGTTTCCGGCCGTTCATTAGAGTTTTACATCAAGCTTTTCACATCATCTAGGTATGATTTTGTTCCTCCTTCGATTTCAAGAGTGTTTTCTTTTACTTGAAGCTTAATCGGTAGAAATGCTATAGAAAATTAGGACCAAAAAATCCAAACATCTCAGAGATAGATCAGAGAGGCCGTAAGCCAAGGCTGAAGTCCTTTCTCATCTAAAAAGTAAAAGACATTGATGAATTTGTTTCCAATCCTGGACCCGGTCATCAAAAGGATCTTGGAGACCCACCAAAGTACGAAAGTCTGGATCTTTACGAAAATGGATACATATTCGAAGAGTGCATAATCGCATGGATAATCTCACACTTATCTCTCCAGCGAATCAAATTGCTAAAGGTATACGTTCATGAGCCCAGGCCTTGATTGTGAGTCTTAAATTCGAAGCATTGTGTATTGTGTTTCATCATGCATGAATTCTTCACCAAATATTCACGGTCCTATAGATAAGTGCTTCATATGCCATTAGGGTTTACCGAGGCCTCTCAGGGTTTATTTGTTTTTTTAGAGAAACGGAGAGGCAAGGTGTCGGGGTGTGATTATGCTCACCTCGGCCCGACTTCCTTGTCTATGTGACTAACTGTTCCACCTCACTCTGTGATTTTTCCAGGATGTCTTCATAATCACGCACCCAATCGGATGAGGAAGTCCGGGCAGTTGTTGGCTATGGCTCGGGGGACGAGGTAGATTAGGAATAGATAGCCGACGTCGTCGTCAATGAATCCAATTCTGGCGATGAGGAAAGCGGTGATGAAGGTGTCGAGATCATCGGTGAAGGCATAGCAGGTGGGGAGGTAGACGATCATGACCATGCGGCTTTGAGCAATCTTATCCATGCTTTCCAAGGGGTTGTGACCCGGAGGAGCTGTTGCTCGAGGTGCGGGGTTCAAAGAAGTCGTGGAATCGAAGAAAACCGCAGCATCGAAGAAAACCGCGGCGTCTAAGAAGACCTCAACGTCGGGGCCATCTGAGCAGAAGAAAATACCACCGGAAAAGAGGTCTGCTGCGGCTGATCGTGAGTTGGCCGATCAAAATCGCTTTGATAGTGATGTTAGACTTCGATGGAGAGAAATCTGAGATCGGACTGATTACACCACGTCGCTGACGGCCTATGGTATTCCAAATGACTACCGTTTTGCCAATATGGGTGTTACGAACGTAGCCCGCATTTGTGGTCGAGATAAAGAGGATTATTTGTGGCTACACTATGATTATCTCGTTGCCGGACTTCAGCCACCCTTTGACCCATTCTTCATCAGATTCATGGAGGAACTCCGGGTCATGCCGTGCGACCTTATTCTGGGGACTATCCGCGTGGTGATGGCCTTCATAGTAATAAGTCAGCTTCGTTGTAACGCCCCAATTTTTCAAGTTAGGTATAGTCTAGATTTTGGTCATACCTAGAGCAATTAGAAGATTTTAGAGTTATATTTTATTTTTGGCAAATAAAAGTCATGTAATAAAATTAGAATTTGATGCGGTAAACAAAAGGGGTTTATGTCATTTCATTACACCAATTGATATTATTATTAATTTTGTTTGATACATATCACGTTGGAATTCCTTGTTATCTGAATACATGAATCTACATAGTAAAATGTTGTATCTTTACTAAAGCGAGAGATGCGCGAGAAAGGACTTAAATTAGCTATTTCACCCGTTACAACCGATAATTAATAATGTCAGCCGTTACAAGATTTTTTTTTATATACCAGAAACGAAAGGATTTTATTAATGAAACAACAAACATATTACACCGGTCCAACGCCGGACGATAGCCAGACAAATTCCGGATTACCACCGACCTAAAGCCGGACACCACCACCTGAGAAACGAAAGGAAGACAAAGAGATGGGGATAACCCATCTCGACCAAATTCTGCCTCACAGTAGAGGTCTTGATTTGGTAAGATAATACAATAGTTATATTCATATCGTAGATAGACTTAGCAAAACTAAAAACCTAAGACACAATCCGGAAAATCCGACAATCACCGACCTGATCCAAAACACGCAAACAAACAAACATAATAAACCACAGACACAAAAGAACAACATCGCCTCAAATCCCCATCCATAATCACGAACCGCCACAGATCATCCACAAACCGTAATCCATCGCCTGAAGAATGAGGTGAGTAATGGACATATTTGAACATGCAAGGGGTGTAAAGGTTATACTCCCATCGACATGCAGATCCGGCCACAGCCTAAAGCCGAACTCGGAAATCGAAAGCCGAACTCGGAAATCGCCAGCCGCCAAGTCTTCATAAAAGCGCCATCTCCGGCCAGTACTCGACTATTAGGCATGGATTCATCGCCGGAAGAAGCTTCCCTTAAAAGACATCGTCGATCTACATCAAAACAGAGGGAAAAACCATTTTCCGGCGAGAAGCACCGACCAACAAGTACAGTCTGAAGAGACTTCCGATTTGTGAAAATGAGGAGAAAAAGGGACGAAAAACAAAGAACGAGCAACAGAAATAAAAAGAGGAGAAAAGAAACGAGAAAAGGGGGCCGGCACCGGCGCCTTTCGACTAGGGATTTTTGTAGAGAGAGGTCAGAGCAATTTCTTTAGAGATAGAGAGGGACTCCCACAAAAATCTATTCAACCCAGCCGTTACAAGATTGATTTATCAAACATTTTGAATATATATAGTATTTTTTTTTACTAAACTACAAACACTTGTAGAAAGGAAAATAAAATGGAAATCATCAATATTTTTCCAGATATTTGATAATACACGAACCATTTATTAGAAATAGCATGTTGAAGTTCAAGTGTTGATCAAGCTGATGTGCTGATGCATATATGTATAATGTATATGTTTCAGTTCTCTTAGACATTTCATCGAACATTTGTGTAGAAGAGTAGTTAAGTTTGTTAGTGATTAATTAGGCCGTTGTAACTATCTTAGCTGGTGATTAGGTGATTAGAAAGTCTATATATAGAATCAATTGTAATCTAGAAGTTCTGTTTTTGCAAATGTAATCAAGATCAATGTGAATGAATTTTTCCCGCCTTTCAGTATTTTAAATTTCTTCATCTTCTTCGCAAGTTGTTCTTCATAATTTTTCCAGTTTTCAATTCTTTTCAACATGGTATCAGAGCAAAGCTTCAGCTGTACATTTCTTGTTTGATTGCGGTGTGGAATCGAAATTCTAATCTGTAGTGTGGAACTACATTTCTCATCTTTTATTCGGTTTCTTGAGTTTGTCACTCGTTCTTGGCAATGGTTGAAGAAGGAGATGTTGTAGCTGTTAATCCCTATCATATTCATCTTGGGGAGAATCCTTCGGCTGTGATTGTCCAGCCGGTACTAAAGGTAGCGGAGAATTATCATTGCTGGAAGAGAGCAATCTCCATGGTTTTTTCAATGAAAGGTAAATTGAAGTTCGTTGATGGTTCACTGCCTAAGCCACCGAAAATCACAGGCATTATGAAATCTGGTGTCAATGTAATGATATGGTGTCGAATTGGCTTGTCAATTATGTGGATATTTCCATACAACAGAGTATTTTCTGGTTGGACACAACAAGGGATATTTGGTTTGATCTTGATCATAGATTTGGAGTTGGTAATGCTTACCGTTTGTCTAATCTCCAAGAAGAGATATATACAACAAAGCAAGGTACATTGTCTGTAGTTCAGTATTTCACAAGATTGAAGAGTTTATGGGATCAATTACTAGTTTTGAGGCCTGCTCCACCCTGTACTTGTGCTGCCAAACCTATCTACAGAGAGTAGGATGAGGCTGACAAAGTCATCAGGTTCTTGAAAAGGTTAAATGATGCACATAACAATGTAAGGTCACAAGTCTTGATGGCAAAACCTATACCAGATATTTCCATTGTATTCAATATGGCATTGCAACATGAGAGTCGGATCAATTATGCAGATATGGGAACTGATAAGACAGTAATGAGTACACAAACAGCTGGATTCAGGCAAGATAATCAAGATTCTCATGCTAATGCCTCTTATGGAAGAGGTGGAGGAAGAAGTCTTGGCAGGGGTTTCTCTGGAAATAACAAGAGACCACAGTGTACCTATTGTGGCAAAGAAGGTCACACGGTTGAAAAGTGCTATAAGAAATATGGATATCCTATTGGCTCAAAAGGCAGGGGAAGGGGACGCAGATACATGCCAATCATGTCAGTGTTGATCAAGGTTTCTTACCAAATATGGAAGATGCAATTGCAGATGCTTATCCAAGTGCGGATTCACAAAGATCAGACACAGTGGCATCCAGTTCAAGTTCAATGACTAGATCACAGTATGACACTATCATGGACATGCTGAGAAATGTACAAATCACTGACACAACTGGTCCTGGACAAGCAGTGGCACTTACTGCAAATATTCATACTACTGCAGCTTCATCAGGTACTATCTATGAATGGATAGTAGATTCAGGTGCCACTGATCATGTTATTTACTCACTATCCTTAATGACTAATGCAAAGCCGGTTTTTGGTGTCACTGTAACATTACCTAATGGAACACATACACCAGTCACACATATAGGACAAGTTAAAATCAATGAAAATTTGACACTGGATCATGCTTATGTGTACCACATTTCACATACAACTTGATGTATGTTAGAAGGCTCACTAGTAATGACAATTATTCTTTGTTTTTTGGAGCTAATGGTTGTACAATGTAGGACAATGCATTGAAGAGAATGATTGGTTCAGCTGAATTGATCAAGGGCCTATACATATTAAGAGGTGATCCTACTGTTATGCTTTCCACACAGCCAATGGCTTGTCACTCTGTCATGTTACCAGATTCTCTATTGTGGCATTATAGACTTGGTCACCCTTCCAAACAGAGATTACATGTTTTACACAAGTCTAATTCTGATATCAAACCTTGTTTAGACAATGAATGTCTTGTATGTCCCTTAGCTAAACAAAAGAAACACAGTTTTCCTCATAGTGATTCTGTTTCTGATCAAAATTTTGATATTACATGTAGACATATAAGGTCCAAATAGATTTTGTACCTATAATGGAGAATATTATATTCTAACTGTTGTTGATGATCATTCTAGATTTCTTTGGATTCATTTAATGAAGACTAAGTCTGAGACAAGAGCTTTATTACAAACTTTTTGTAACACAGTTTTAACACAGTTCAGTAAACAAGTAAGAAAAATCAGGTCAGATAATGGCCTAGAATTTAAAATGGATGCATATAATGCACAAAAGGGCATCATACATGAAACATCTTGTGTCCATACCCCACAGCAAAATGGTGTGGTGGAAAGAAAACATCAACACTTACTGAATGTAGCTAGGGTACTTAGATTTCAAGATGGCTTTCCCATGTCTTATTGGGGTCTATGTATTAAACATGCTGCTATGCTAATTAACATTACCCCAACACCTTTGTTGAAAGACCAGACACCTTATTTTATCTTGTATGGAAAGCAACCTAACTACACTCATTTAAAAGTCTTTGGTTGTTTAGCATATGCCAGTACAATTTCTCAGGGCAGGAGAAAATTTGATAGTAGTAGCAAAAAGTGTGTCTATATAGGGAATCCTCCACACACCAAGGGTTTCAATCTAATGGATCTTCAAACCAGGGAGTTTCTTACTTCCAGAGATGTAGTTTTTCATGAGCATTCTTTCCCTCTCCTAACTAATACATTACTTATTAACACTGAGTGTGTATTACCTGTGACCAAATCTCCAAAATATCAATTCTGACATGCTTTATGATGTTCATATGAATGAAAATACAGGTTCTGATAATCAAAATAGTGAAGATTCAAACACTGAGGATTTTCCACACACAAGGGATGCAGGTGATGCAGATTATGATGCCTCACAGCATCTACCACCACCAAATCCCAGTCACAATCTAAGGAGGTCTTTGAGGCCAAAGAAATTACCTACATATTTGCAGGATTATCACACTGTAATAGGGACAACTACTACTACACCTCATACACTTGATAAAGTGCTAACCTTTGACGACTTGTCCAATTCCTACAAAGTTTTCTCCTGCAACCTAGATGCTGAACAAGAGCCTACAACTTATACAGAAGCTGCCAAGCATGAAAATTGCAGAAAGCAATGCAGGAAGAATTGTTAGCCCTACATAAGACTAACACTGGAAACTAGTAAATCTACCTCCAGGCAAGAAGCCAATAGGCTGTAAGTGGGTCTACAAGATCAAAAGAAAAGCAGATGGCACTATTGATAGATATAAAGCTAGATTGGTAGCTAAAGGATACACACAGACTGAAGGAATAGATTTTTTAGACACTTTTTCTCCAGTGGCAAAGTTATCCACCATCGATTGTTTCTCAGCTTAGCATCTTTGAACAAGTGGCACTTGCATCAAATGGATGTCAATACAACATTCTTACATGGAGACCTAGATGAGAAGGTCTACATGAGACCACCACTAGGTCTTCCTGTTTCAGGTAAGAATCAAGTGTGCAGACTAGTCAAATCTCTATATGGATTGAGACAAGCTAGTAGGCAGTGGAATGCCAAGTTAACGAAGCCCTTACACAAGCTGATACATTCAATCCAAGCATGATACTTGTTTGTTTACAAGAGGTCAAGGTCCTACTTTCATTGCTTTCCTTGTCTATGTGGATGATATAGTGGTGGCCAGTCCTATTTGCAAGAAATTCGATTCTCAAAACTTGTTGCATCAAGCATTCACAATCAAAGATTTGGGACAATTAAGATATTTCCTAAGCTATGAGGTTGCAAGATCAGAATTTGGCATCCTAATGAATCAAAGGAAATACTATCTAGATTTACTTCAAGAGTTTGGATATCTGGGAGCTAAGCCTCAAGTACACCTATGGATTCTAAGATAAAATTAGAAGCAGCAGATTCACCACATCTCAGTGACAACACTTATTACAGAAGTTTAGTTGGAAAACTTTTGTACCTTAGCAACACCAAGCCTGACATTGCATATTCTGTGCAGCAATTAAGTCAGTTTCTGGATAAACCTACAGAAAACCATTTAGCTGTTGCTCATAAGCTTTTATGGTTCCTTAAAGCAGCACCAGGGCAAGGGTTGTTCTTTCCTTCCAGTGGTAAACCTACCTTAAGGGGGCCTATAGTGACTCAGATTGGATTGGATGTACTAAAACCAAGATCAATCAGTGGCTATACAGTTTTTCTTGGTGAATCCTTAATATCATGGAAGAGCAAGAAACATACTACAGTTAGTAGAAGCAGCTCAGAAGCAGAATACAGGGCAATGGCCCTAACAGCATGTGAAATTCAATGGCTACTGTATCTTCTCTCTGACTTCAAGATACATCATTCTCAACCTGTTCCTCTATTCTGTGACAATCAAAGTGCAACCTACATTGTAGAAAATCCTGTCTTTCATGAGAGGACTAAACATATTGAGATTGATTGTCACTTTGTGAGGGAAAAGTATCAGTAGAAAGTTCTAATTCCTATGCCAGTCAGAAGTGAAGATAACCTAGCTGATATTCTCACTAAAGCAGTTGAAGGCTGTTCTTACCAGATTATGGCCTAGATATCCTACCAAGGACATCTATGCTCCACTCACAGGACAACAAACATGAAGTTCAAGTGTTGATCAAAGCGATGTCAAGCTGTATTTATACCGAACTACAGCTTGATGGGGGATGTTGAAGTTCAAGTGTTGATCAAGCTGATGTGCTGATGCATATATGTATAATGTATATGTTTCAGTTCTCTTAGGCATTTCATCGAACACTTGTGTAGAAGAGTAGTTAAGTTTGTTAGTGATTAATTAGGCCGTTGTAAATGTCTTAGCTGGTGATTAGGTGATTAGGAAGTCTATATATAGACTCAATTGAAATCTAGAAGTTCAGTTTTTGCAAATATAATCAAGATCAATGTGAATGAATTTTTCCCGTCTTTCTATATTTTAAATTTCTTCATCTTCTTCGCAAGCTGTTCTTCATAAATTTTTCCAGTTTTCAATTCTTTTCAACATAGCACGTGGACAACTAAAAACCAACCGAGACAGGACAACATAAGTAAACTAGACTTCGAACTAAGCTCCACAACCACTTGCTAACCTTAGTCCTCCTTATTCAAACCTGGAAAAAAGAATAGTGGTAGAAGGGGTGAGCACCACAAGGCTCAGCAAGGAATAACAACACATAAAAGCATATCCGTGTTTGCTTACCGGCTATCACAATACACGAATCATAGTTCTAAACATGCATACATGGATATATCTTTACTAAAGATAATTAGAACAGCGAATGTAAAACACTTATAAACTTTCAAAAAAGGTGCCAAAAACATGAAAGAGGCACTTAAGTAGTTTGGTTGTTCGGTTAGCTCAGAGTACGACGCCCTGTCTTGCGACCACAGGGAAAATCATCATGAAAACCCACTATCAGGAATCCACCTTTGTAAAGCCCGTGGACTAGGCACATGACATGACATGATCGACCCAACCTTGACTCCATGTCTAGAATCATGAGCCAAAACGTGACATATACATGAAAGGTTGGGGGTTTGCGCAAACACTGTGGGGTTGTAGTTACCGTACCTAACCATGAGCTTAGCCTTACATATTTCTTAGCTTGTTCATTCATGAAATCTTGTACATTCATAATCATACTTAGACTTGCATAACATATTTGTCTTTCGGTTCATGCAATTTCACAAACATACATGCTTGAATCTAACTCATTGGATCATACTTTCAAAGTAACGTGCTTACTCGTTTAAAGCTTTAAAACCATCGATTTAAAAATCATTTAGACGGTTAAAATCACATAGTCTAGAAGCTAAATAATTCATCACATAGAAATTACTCAAAACAGCCCTTAAACATGTATTCTTAAATTCTTGGAAAGCACACTTTATTTCACAAAACCTTGAAAACAGTCCGGTAAAATCATGCAATCGATTTCGTAACGGTTCTATCATAAATTACAACATGTTAAAAGTATGAATTGCATAAAAATAACTACTTTTAGGAGATATCATCCCTAACCTCAAAAAAACAGCCCAAAAGATCAACTCATGCACCCAAAAAGTATCACCTAAAAATATAAGATCATCACCTAATTAATATTCATCACAAAAACGCAGCCCTAGGCCTAAAACAAGTGCTGGCCGAACTAAAAAGGAGAGGAGAAGGTGAGACGTTTACCTCGTTGGAATCTACTCGTCGAGGTGATCGTTTTCCGTCTCAAAAGTTTCTTGATCTGAGCAACGAAAATGATTCGTTAGATTAGATGAAAAAAAAAGAGGTGAAGAAGTGTTGACTGCTGCGGCTACTGCTTGCTTGTGCGATGTGCAGAAAGTAAAGAAAACAATGGAAGGGTTTTAATGTGTTCCCTAAATTAAAAGATTTTTCCTCCACTTAAACATTTCTAAAAGAATATATATATATATATATATATATATATATATATATATATATATATATATATATATTCTATCCTTTTTTTTTCCTTTTCTCGCCGCAAGTTTTTTTTTTTTTTTTTTTTTTTTAAGTGCGGGTTTTACATTCTTCCCCCCTTAAAGTAAGTTTCGTCCTCGAAACTTGACGTACCTTCATTCTCGAAGAGGAAAGGATACTTCGTCCTCATTTCTGATTCTGTCTCCCAAGTCGCCTCACTCTCGGCATGATTCGTCCATTGAACTTTGACAAAGGAGACCAATCGCTTCCTTATCTCATTCTGCTTACGTTCCACGATGCGAAACGGCAATTCCTCATAAGTCAAGTCTGGCTTCAAAGCTGCCGCTTCCAAATCCACCACTTGTCCTGAGTCTGACATGCTCTTCTTCAACATCGAGACATGGAAGACATTATGCACCTTGGACAAGTTCTTAGGTAACCTCAAACGATAAGCCAATGGTCCTATACGCTCAATAATCTCGAAAGGGCCCACGTATGTAGGACTTAGCTTACCCTTCAGCTTGAACCTCATCACACCCTTCATTGGTGACACCTTAAGAAACACCCTGTCACCAACTGCAAACTCCGAAGGACTTCTTTTTGAGTCTGCCCAACTCTTCTGTCTATCTTGAGCTGCCTTCATTCTCTGTCTGATCAAAGCCACTTTCTCAACTGTATCCTGGATAATCTGAGGTCCTGTCAAACGCTTCTCACCAACTTCATCCCAATACAAAGGTGACCTGCAACGTCTGCCGTACAAGGCCTCAAACGGTGGCATACCAATACTAGAATGGTAACTGTTGTTGTAGGCAAACTCTACCAACACCAAACAATCATCCCACTTATTTCCCACATCCAAAACACAGCATCTGAGCATATCCTCCAAAGTCTGAATGGTCCTCTCAGACTGACCATCCGTCTGTGGATGAAAAGCAGTCCTGAACTTCAAATCTGTGCCCAAATTTTCCTGAAGTTCTTTCCAAAACTTGGAAGTAAATCTGGTGTCTCTGTCCGACACAATACTAGCTGGCACACCATGCAACCTAACTATCTCCTTCACATATAGCTTAGCCAACTGGTCCAAAGACGCGGTCCCCTTAATTGCTAAGAAGTGAGCTGATTTGGTCAACCGATCAACAATCACCCAAATCGAATCCACTTCATTCTTAGCTTTAGGCAAACCAACAATAAAGTCCATGGTAACGTGTTCCCACTTCCACTCCGGTATCTCAAGAGGACACATTAAGCCAGCCGGCCTCTGATGTTCGTCTTTCACCTGTCTGCAGATATCACACTCAAACACAAAAGCAGCAACCTGTTCCTTCATACCTGACCACCAAAAGCTTGTCTTCAAGTCCTGATACATCTTAGTACTACCAGGATGAATAGAAAAACCAATTTCATGTGCTTCCTGCAATATCTCCTTCTTCAGACCTACATCATCCGGAACACACAATCTAGACTTGAACCACAATGAACCATCATCTCTGACCTGAAAATCCTCGTTCTTACCATCCAAAACCCATTGCCTCATCTTCAAAAGAAACTCATCCCCAAGTTGACCTTCTTTAATTCTGTCAATCAAAGTAGGACGAGCTATCAAAGGCGCCATCATATCACCAACTGATGGCGGTAACACTTCCAATCTGAGCCTGTCGAACTCTTGAATCAAATCATTCTTATCTGTCAACACTGCACCTGTTTCTGGCGACACTTTCCTGCTAAGAGCATCCGCAACTAGATTTACCTTACCGGGATGGTAATGAATAGATAGATCATAGTCTTTAATAAGCTCTAACCACCTTCTCTGCCTCATGTTCAACTCCTTCTGGGTGAAAAGATACTTCAAACTTTGATGATCTGTAAAAACTCTACAAGTAACACCATAAAGATAGTGCCTCCAAATTTTCAAGGAAAAGACCACTGCTGCTAATTCCAAATCATGAGTAGGGTAATTCTTTTCATGTGGCTTCAACTGTCTCGAAGCATAGGCAATTACCTTACCTTCCTGCATCAGAACACAACCCAAACCCTGTCCCGACGCATCGCTGTAGATATCAAATTCCTTATCTGGGGTGGGTAGAACCAAAATAGGAGCTGATACTAGCTTCTGCTTCAACTTCTGGAAAGATTCTTCACACTTATCTGACCACTGATACTTGACCCCTTTCTGAGTCAACTGGGTAAGTGGCACTGCTAGCACTGAAAATCCTTCCACAAACTTCCGGTAATAACCTGCTAACCCCATAAAACTTCTTATCTCTATAGCACTAGTAGGTCTTGGCCAATTCACCACTGCCTCAATCTTAGTTGGATCCACTGAAATTCCATCTGCAGAAATCACATGACCAAGAAATGCTACACTGCTGATCCAAAACTCACACTTGCTGAACTTGGCATACAACTGCTTCTCTCTTAATGTCTGCAACACTAGCCTCAAGTGCTCCCTATGCTCTTCTTCACTCTTGGAATAAATTAGGATGTCATCGATGAAAACCACCACAAACTTATCCAAGAAGGGTCTGAACACCCTGTTCATCAAGTCCATGAATGCGGCTGGGGCATTAGTTAACCGAAACGGCATCACAAGGAACTCATAGTGTCCATACCTGCAACATAGCACGTGGACAACTAAAGAGAAGGACACTATAAAAATTATAAAGACTAGTTAACTGATGCGCAGTAAAGGAAAATAACGTGCAGGTTGTAATTGATGTATTAAAGGTGGGAAGTATCTATTTTATTCTTTTCATCTTTTAAGGTGTGTCTTTGTGTGTGTATATATACATGTTAAACTAGATGTAAACCTTAGTATATTTTAGACCCACGAAATTTTGAGTATATCACATCGACACCACAAACTATCCTTCATATCCGTCGTCGGCAACCCATACTGATTAGTTTGATTCTCCTATTCTATTATTTTATATAGAAAACTTATTTACCTATTCACTCATCGGATAGACGCATCAAATCGACCTTTTTCAATCTTTCGTTTCAGTTCTTTGATTAGTGACCAACCGTCCAACAGGGACGGACCCAATGTACACAAAGGGGGGAAAAGATCCCCAACGGTGCACCCTGCACCGTGTCGATGTGATTTAAAAAAAAAAAAAAAAAAATACAGTCAAAACGGTGTCGTTTCGGATCGAAACGACACCGTTTCGATGCACCGCACCTTGCACCGCTCGACCTGCACAGTCGGGGATCGAGGTCCACACAAAGGGGTGCACGGCCCCCATTTAACTTTTCGTGTGAAGTTATTAAAATACCCCTCTAATAGTATTAAAAATCATGTATGTATATTATTTCAGACAAATTCTAATGCAATCTTTATTTAGCTCAACTGGTTAGAAGAATTATTATTATACTTGAGGTCATTTGCTCAAAACCTGGATGCTTCATCTTTTTTAACAATTTTTTTTTAATTTGGCACCCACTGGAAAAATTTCTGGATCCGTCACTGTCATCCAATATATGTGTAGTTGTAACACACCACCAAGGGGTGGTGTGCACGTAGGTACTCCTACTTTATGTTGCATACTTGACGATGTAATAGTGGAGCCATCCAATATATGTGTAGTTATAACACACCACCATGGGGTAGCACGTAGGTACTCCTACTTTATGTTCCATACTTGACGATGTAATAGTGGAGCCATGGCCTAGGCATGTGATGGGTATTTATCGAATTGAATTTGCAACCGCTGGAGAGTAAGCTGTGAGTTCAATTTTATTTCCTATAAAGGTCAAGTGTGTTTTTTTTTTTAATATTTTCAAAGTATCTTAATTGAATATATTCTTAATATAGATATATAATATGTATCGTGTTAAAAGTGACTTATTATTTCTCTCGATTTAATAATAACGTGATGAAACAAATCTTGTACAAACGACATTGCATGTCCCATCTTGGTGGCATGGTACTGTACTTCCGCTTCACGCTGCATGGTATATTGTACTTGTACCTTTCCAGCTTCGGCGGAATGACTAGTTCCCGCTTCGGCGTTCATGGTTCTCGTTCTCGTTCTCGTTCTCGTTCTTACTCGATGGGCCCGCCGAGGATTTCACAGTCGGGTTAGCTGTGCATTGGACCTGTGACAGCGGTTGTTGGGTCCGAGGCAAGTGGACCCCCCGGAAGCACGAGGAGATTGGGTGTCGGAATGACGGATTTCATTATAAAAATTACTTGTTGTGGATATAAGGTGGTGAAATGGGAGTCATAAGACAGAGACAATCGCATCAGCTGTATCGATGTCTAGTAAGGGAACTTGATGAATTGACGGATCTCGCATGAACATGCTCGATGAGCTTGATACATAATTTTAAACAAGTATTTTATTGCATAAAGAATGGAACAAGTTTTCTAGAAAATATATATATTATTACAAGAAATATTTTTTAAATAACACACTCACACACGGCTCATACCAGCGTTTTTGCTAACGACTCGTATTCTTGTATCTTGTTTTTTGTTTTTTTTTTTTTTATGAATTAACTCAGGTGATTGCGCGAGGGGGATGAACGGGGAATCAGCTAAGACATTCACCGAGATTCTGGATTGTGTTGCAAATTATTACAATTGTAGTATTTAATTTGTTGTAATTCTATAATTGAAACACTTAGTGAATATTTCTAAACTTAATTATAGATTTATTGTATTATTTTGGAAATTATAGTCTAGGTATTGAAGACGCGGCAAGAGCTTCGTAACCCTCCTAGAATGATCCCAGTGGACCTAGGGGTCGGGAGTAGGGTATTACATGTGGTATCTGAGACAGGTTGGCCGATAACCCCCACACCCTAGGATCGTAACCTAACTCTAATTTATAAGAATAATGACATTAAAAATTGTAACTAGGAAGAACACAACAAATATATAGGTTGACATCAAAGTTGTAAGTAGAGGGAAGTTTGAGGACAATCATCTTTTTTAAGGGGGGAGGGGGGGGGGGGGGGGGGGGAATTGTAACGCCCCGACTTTTGAGTAGGGTATGCCCGAGATTTGTAGGACTTCTAAATAACAGTCACCGTATTTATTATTATCAAACCACAATAATGTAACGCCCCCAGACTCCGGGCCTGGTAGCGCTAAATGAGTCATAAATGTCCGGTCAACTGCTTAGACCGCCGTCCTTGCTTGGTCTAAAAGGGCTAACCCGAGTTGACAAGACCTTTATGTCTCACACTTATATGGGGGTGAGCATTCTCTTATTTTACCGATGTGGGACTTTACATTCTCTCCCCCTTATAAGGGACTGGCGTCCTCGCCAGGACGGCCAAGACTGTTCCCGGATCGTCCCTACCGAGGTAACTAGAGGCCATCCTTACACCGTCTTTTTGTACGGTACGGCGCATAGTTCCGTCGATAGTCGGCTCGAATACCATTTCGTAACGCCCCGCACCCCGGGCCCGGTAGCGCTAAATGAGTCATAAATGTCCGGTCAACTGCTTAGACCGCCGTCATCGCTTGGTCTAAAAGGGCTAACCCGAGTTGACAAGACCTTTATGTCTCACACTTATATGGGGGTGAGCATTCTCTTATTTTACCGATGTGGGACTTTACAAATAAACACATAACATGCGTAAAATTAAACGTCTACGTATTTGTACATATTATATTTTTTAGAATGCGTTTTGTTTAATGCGATCAAGGCCCTATTGTGAGTACTTCCTTGAAAGTTCTGAGGTTATGGTCTTCTAAATATTTTCGCTTTATATAATTGAATAGAGTGATAATTTCCTAATTAATTAAAGTTTTGCAAATGTGGTTTCCATGTGTTTAAAAAAAATTAATATAGTTTAATGAATATGTGATTTTGAGTCTTTTCACAATACTTTGCAAAGTAGTGTAACTGAAAATATTTCTTTTTTTTTTGTAAATGTGTAACTTTTTTTTTACTACATTCTCACCAATTGATTACTAAATAAGTTATTGAAAATATTATTCAACGGTTTTATTATATTGGTTTCACAAGTCAACTTGTTTCTTTTCAACATGATTCTCAAATTGTTTTTATGGAATACCACGAATATATGGGTGTCATATAATGTAGGATAAGGCATTAAGGCCAATGTGATATATTAGGTGAACCTGTAACCCACAGATCCAGAATCGTAACTTGACTCTGATAACCTGTGTTTTAGAAAAATAAGAACAGTAATCTATGGAGAAAATTTACTTTTCAATCATTGGACATCCTTCAACAAAAAAATTAAAAAAATATATATATACGTGACAAATATATAAAGGTCGACAAAGAGGATAATTAGAGGGAAGTTCGAGGACGAACTTCTTTTTAAGGAAGGAGGAGGAGAATTGTAACGTCTCAATTTTTCAAGTTAGGTATAGTCAGATTTTATATGTTTAAGTGGTCATACCTAGGGCAATTAGAAGATTTTAGAGTTATTAATCTTTTTTTGGCAAAAGAAACTCATGTAATAAAATTAGAATTTGATGCGGCAAACAAAAGGGGTTTATGTCATTTCATTACACCAAATGATATTATTATTAATTTTGTTTTATACATATCACGTTGGAATTCCTTGTTATCTGAATACATGAATCTTCTGGAAATCTGCAGGTTTGTAACCTCAGAACCTTTTCAGAGTCCATTTTAGGACACAAACGTATTTGAACAGTATCATTATTACCAGATTTTTAAGTATTAGGAAATCAATATCATATACAATAATTAATTTTAGTATTATAGCAATTCAGTATTTTCTTATTGCATAATCATCATTTTCATATAAATTGATTGTTTTATTTTCAGTCAGATATTTCAATACATATAGCATGCAATATTTTAGGAGTATAAATATTTTAGCATTCATATCATTGTTTTCAGACTAACACTATAGTGATCAGTGAAATGTTGATTAGTGACTTTTTAAGTTTCCTCTTAATATTGAAACACTTCTTACGGGGTATTTGTTCTAACTTGTTCAGTTTATATGTTTTTTTAGATGGGCCTCGGGGTCTCGTGATGCTTGATGACCACTCCATGGCCCAATACTTTAGTTAGATTTGTTAAAGAATACGTGTGGTAATAGAATATATCCATTTATTAATAGAGTATACTCACTTATTACTCAATATACTGTATTAATTCTGACTGATTCGTTATTCATTACATAAGATCCGTTCACATTGTACATCTAGTGTATATATTGTATTCTCTACACACTAATACAATTATCAATTTTCTCCAAATCTATTATGGTAGCAGAGCCTCTTTAATAATTTTTTTTTCCTTCTATTCTTCCTCGGCTAAACAGCTCCCTCCTTCCTTTCACAGTCAAACGACTGTCATCAAAATGTCCACCATCACCGACCAAACAACCACCGCCCCTGCTGCAACCGGAACCACCACCTTACCTCCCCTCGTTCCTCTCAACAGTGGGGTTCAAGCCCCCATCAAATTAATAGAAGACAATTGTATTATGTGGGAAGTACAGTTCCGCTCCTTGCTCACCGGGTATGATCTACTCGGCTACGTTGACGGTACGAAGCCTAAGCCGCCGGAAATTGTAACCGCCGGTGACTCAACCACCAGCAACCCCGCTTACAGCCACTGGGTAAGACAGGATAATCTTATCCTCAACTGCTTGCTCGGCTCCCTCTCCACGTCCGGCACTTGCCGCCATCAATCGTCCAGCCTCCTCCCGTGATGTATGGACGCAGCTGCAGGCTATCTTTGCAAAACCGTCCAGGGGGCGAGTAAAACAGGTAAAATTTTCTCTTAAACGCATTACCAAGGGTACTCGCAACATCACCGAATACATACAGGCAATTCGCTCAAAAGCCAATGAATTGGCCATTCTCGGTTCTCCCATGGATACAGAGGACCTTGTGGATATAATTCTCGACAACCTGGGCGACGAATACATTGATCTTGTCCGTGCCGTCCAAGTTCGTGACAGTCGATATCCATTGATGAGCTTCATGAGAAGCTGTTGAACTATGACGCCTCTCGCCGTCATACCGCCACCTCCTTTGCTCCTGTTGTTGCTCACACCACCTATAGGCCACCCCAAGCTTCTCAAAATGTTGTTCGGTTTCCTCATCAGGGAAGCCGACCCAATGCTCCTTCCAAACCGTATCTCGGGAAATGTCAAATGTGTCGTACACAAGGGCATAGTGCTCGTTATTGCCCCAACTACCAGTTCGTTCCGGTCTCCGACACTCCTCCACGTCCGCTCGGCAATTCGGGCCCTCGGGCCCTCAAGCTCACGTCGCCGACGTCTCTTCACAGGTACAATCCCAACCTTGGCTTCTGGACAGCGGTGCGTCGCATCATGTTACAAATGACCTTGCAAACCTTGCCTTACACTCGCCTTATACCGGCTCTGACGACATTATGATTGGTGATGGTACTCCCCTTTCTATTACTAATGTTGGCTCTACCCCCCTTTCCCATTCAAATTTAAATTTTCGTCTTGATGATGTTCTGTGTGTCCCTAATATTTCCCGCAATTTATTATCGATTTCACAATTTTGTCGTACTAATCACGTGTCTATTGAATTTTTTCCGGACCTATTTCATGTAAAGGAGATTCCCACAGGCAAATGCCTGCTCACCGGACCTGCTAAAGATGGCCTTTACACCTGGCCCAGCCAACCTCTTCTCGCCTTTGCTGCCTCTGCTGCTCCTAAAGATACCTGGCACTCTCGTTTAGGGCACCCTGCCCACCCCATTTTACGTTCTATTTGTTCTGTTGCAAATTTACCGCTTTTGAATAATGTTGATTCTGGACATTGTGATGCCTGTTTTTCCAATAAAAGCCATAAATTACCTTTCGGCTCTTCCACTTTAACGTCTACTCATCCTCTCGAGATTATATTTTCCGATGTTTGGTCTTCTCCTGCTTATGCTATTGATGGGTCTAAATACTACGTAATTTTTGTTGATCACTTTACTAAATATATTTGGTTTTATCCCTTATCCCGTAAATCTGACGTTGCAACAATTTTCCCACACTTTAAAAATCTCGTCGAAAAATATTTTGACACATCCATTAAAATTTTATACACTGATAATGGCACTGAATTCACTTGTCTGCGCCCTTTTTTTTCAACACACGGTATATCTCACTTCACCACACCCCCTCACACTCCTGAACACAATGGATACTCGGAACGCCGTCACCTTCATATTGTAGAAACCGGTCTCGCCCTCTTAACACATTCCTCTATGCCCGTCACGTACTGGCCATATGCATTCTCCACTGCCGTCTACTTAATTAATCGCCTCCCCACTCCCACCCTCGATATGATCTCTCCCTTCCAAAAAATCTTTGGCCACCTTCCCAATTATGACAAACTCCGCACCTTTGGTAGCCTCTGTTACCCGTGGCTCCGTCCGTACACAACTCACAAACTCGAATCCCGCTCCCGTGCTTGTGTATTCATGGGTTACTCCCTCACCCAAAGTGCCTATCTGTGCCTTGACACTACTGAAAATCGTCTATACACCTCTCGACACGTTAAATTTGTTGAAACTGTGTTCCCATTCCACACTTCTCCTCCCTCACCCTCCTCCATCCCCTCTGACACAACTCTCTCCTTATGGGTTCCCCTTCCACCACCTCCACCCGAACCCCTCGCAGCTGACCCCGCTCCTCCCTCAGTCCCTACCCTCAACTCCCACCCTATGACCACTCGTGCCAAAAATAACATCACCAAACCTACTCACAAACTCTCTCTCCTAGCTCATCTCCCATCTCCTGAACCTGAACCTACGTCTCTTTCCCAAGCCCTTGCCTCCCCTTCCTGGACCAATGCCATGCAACTTGAATACGACGCCCTTGTTAAGAACCATACTTGGGACCTTGTGCCTGTTGATCCCTCTTTTAATGTTGTTGGTTGCAGATGGGTTTTTCGTACTAAATATAATGCAGATGGAACTGTGGACCGCTATAAAGCCCGTCTTGTGGCAAAGGGTTTTCACCAGCGCCCTGGTGTAGATTATTATGAAACTTTCAGCCCTGTTGTCAAACCCACCACGATACGTGTTGTTCTCACTCTTGCTACATGCCTTGGTGGCCCCCTTCGCCACCGGATGTTAATAATGCCTTTTTGTAGGGGTTCTCTATCGAAGTTGTCTACATGCAACAACCTCCGGGTTTCTCTGATTCAGCTCTTCCAGATTATGTTTGCAGGTTACATAAGGCCCTTTATGGCCTAAACAAGCCCCTCGGGCCTGGTATTCTGAGCTTCGCACATTTCTTATCTCTATAGGTTTTACTAATGCCACAGCTGATGCATCTCTTTTTGTGCTCCGCACTGGGTCCCATGTCATCTATATATTAGTTTACGTTGATGATCTTATTGTCACTGGCTCGGACCTATCTGTGGTCCAATCCTTTATTGACACCCTTGGTGCTCGGTTTTCACTCAAGGACCTCGGTCCGTTGTCATATTTTCTTGGTGTTGATGTTGTTCCTACGGAAGACGGGTTACTTCTCTCTCAACGCAAGTACATACTCGAGCTTCTCACCAAAACTAAAATGATGCATGCCAATTCCACCAACACACCCTTGCCCACGGATCTCTCGTCCATCACTCATACGTCGGGTGCACCCTTGCCAGACTCGACTCTATTTCGGAGTACTGTTGGAAGCCTTCAATATATGTTGTTTACTCGGCCCGACATTGCCTTCGCCGTAAATAAATTAGCTCAGTTCATGCATGCCCCGACAGATGTCCATTGGTCTTTTGTCAAACGCCTCCTTCGGTTTCTTATTGGCACCATCAATGACGGCTTACACATCTCACGTGCCTCACCCTTAACCTTGCATGCCTTCTTTGCCGGCGGGGTGGTAATCGTCCCGATTATACCTCTACCGGTGCTTATGTGGTTTATCTTGGTCGAACTGCTGTCTCTTGGAACTCCAAAAAGCAACGTACCGTTGCCCGCTCCTCCACCGAAGCCGAGTATAGATCTATTGCCGATACTGTTGCTGAGCTTAAGTGGTTCGCTTTTCTTCTCACCGATCTCGGCTATCCACCTTCCCAAGTGCCTACGATATACTGCGACAATCTTGGTGCTACCCAACTCTGCCTAAATCTGGTTTTCCACTCCCGAATGAAACATGTTGCTATCGATTATCACTTTATTCGGGACCACGTTAACCAAGGTGATGTTCGTGTTTCTCATGTCTCTGCTGATAATCATATTGCCGACATCTTGACAAAGTCCTTACCTCGACTTCACTTCACTTCTTGGCATACCAAGTTCTGCCTCCGTACCCGGCCACAACTTGAGGGGGCGTAATTAAATATATCCATTTATTAATAGAGTATACTCACTTATTACTCAATATACTGTATTAATTCTGACTGATTCGTTATTCATTACATAAGATCCGTTCGCATTGTACATCTAGTGTATATATTGTATTCTCTACACAGTAATACAATTATCAATTTTCTCCAAATCTATTATGTGGGCTCATTTATTATTCGAGAGAGAACAACGATACTGATCTTGAACAATGCAACTTTGGTGGGAGTATGCTACAAAATTTTCAGGAGGTGAACACTCTCTTATGTCTTTTGAAATTTTAATGATATAATAATTAGGACAGAAACCTAGTAGTTGAATATTGTGACATGTGTTTAGTATTTGTGATTCGAAATTTCGATTTCGATTCATTACCGAACGTTTCGAATACGGGTAAATGAGTAAAATTCGGAGGGATCGTTATAAGTAGTAATGTAAAATGAAATATTATTTTATATTTATTTATTATCCTATCAAACATCAAATAGAGATTTGAGATCCTCTCGTACGATTTTGTATCGTTGTCATTTATGTCAAGTGGAGAATTTAAGAACTATAATGACCTGATTTAGTTTCTTTATGCTTTCATTTTCAGTATAAAAAAAAAATTACAATTGCTCCCAATTGCACACATATATTAGATTGATGCGATGAGTATTTATTAATTCAATTCTTTTTTCTATTAATATTATTAAATAAAATTGCAATGGAAGTCCCTTTATAAAAATATTCCCAAACTTCTTCCTCGTCAAAAGGGAAAAGAGGTTAAAAGTAAATTATCAAAATATGTTTCATTCCCCTAAAAATATAAAATTATATGCTTCATTATAAATCCAAAAACACAAGGGGTCCATATGTCTTTTTTTTTTTTTTTTTGTGAACATCCATATGTCTATATTAAAAAATCATAAGAAGTATCTTGAAAAGTAAACTAATATCTTTGAGACCCCTCTTATGTAAAACAAATTTTGCGGACAAAACTAAATCAATTTGAAAGTGATGCATATGACTACACGCCACATAGGTAATTTGACGAATTATTAATAAGTTTATAACAAATACGTGATATACATCTATCACACCGATCGTTAGAGTCAACGATAAATAAACACATTAACACGTTCCCTCAAATGTTGGTCCATAAAACTAAAACCAACAAAGAGATCCAACATTTACATAAGAGAGTGGCGCTGATACCTTTAACATCTTAGCACGTCCACTCAAATGCGGGTCCATAAAGACTAAGACCAAGAAAAGGACTCAACACTTACATGAGATCGTTGCGTTGATATCATGTTAAAAATATAAATTCAAAATAATATAAGAGGAGTGACATCACCCTCAACACCTAGGTTATGAGGTGAAAGAATTCTATCTCTACTATGATGGATGAAACAATTATAATTGTAAGATAAATTTTCCTCAAAAAAGAAGTGTAAGATAGTTTGAAAAAAAGTGATAAAAATTTACAATCCATGATAAATGGTGGTTATGTTATTACTTATTAGTTCAACAAATATGCATCATTATTATTTTTCTTTCAAAACAATAATTAGGGAAGGGAAAAGTTTTATCTTACAAACCATTAATAGTGTTATATCAAGTGACTTATACTATATTTACAGATTTCTACTTATTTTCATATAATAAAATTGTATATGGTAAAATACTAGAAATATATCGTAACCATTCATTCAATTCGATACAACGTCTTCTTTTGAGAAATGAAGTATTCCATCCGTCTTAATTTGTTTGGACATTTTGAAACTAAAAATTTAAAAGGGCATCATTTAATAGTTTTTCTAATTATTAAAAACATGACCACTTTACAATTATACTCCCTCCGTACCTATTTTTATTAAAATTCAAATACAAAATTTATTAAAATCTAAATGACACTTTTTAATTCAAAGATTAGTTGTTATTATATCATTTTTAATTGGGTATTCATTCTTTTATCTTAATCTTCTTAATAAATATACTTATGTTGTTATTTTAAAATTTAAGAAAAATATTTTAATTTAAATATTATTTATAAGATTTATTTAATAAGTCTCGAACAATTTAGAATGGAATCACTATAAATATAATGTCCCTCATGTGATAATGTCAATTCTCAAAAGAAAAATACACACGGGTTCGGATACTGCATGTTCTGTTGGCAGACAAAAGGGAATTCGCCTGATGGCCCACTTTTAATATAAGGATAAATGGCCCCACACGTTAACGCGTGGTACAAATCCACCCCAGGCCCATTATTTATTTCTTAGAATCTTTTCTTTTGCCGTATTTCTTAGAATCTAAGAACGGAGATTGTGTGGGCGTTTTTTTCATAATATTTTGGAGGAATGTACTTTAAGGGTGCGTCTTTATTATACTTATTCTATTAGGGTCGACGTATTGAAAGTCAGAAATCAAGAATCGACTTCTGGTAGGTTTTGAAGATATATCTGTTGGTGATATATGTCGTTTGTGGAGTGATTTGCGGAACAGATCCGTAATTCACGGATATAATTACGGATAATTAAATGTAGGAAAAATAAAATTCAAAAATAAAATTATTTTATTATGTAGATCTAACAAACTAAAGCAACTACGGTATAGATCTAATAAATTAACACAACTGTATGATAGATCTAATGAAATAAAGCAATTACAGCGTAGATCTAAAAGATTAAACTATCACAATGCAGATCTGACCTGACTTGAAACTAAACGAAAATAAAGTACGATGCATAAATAAATGACAAACCGAGGCGAGTATGATACTCTTTCCTTAAAACAGATTGCTCCGGTATGGTGCCCACGGTAATAGCAACTGTCTCCCAAGATACAATGACTTACGTCTTTGATTGAGAGGCACTTCAACAATCCAAGCTCCGGAGAACTTACAGAGTGCTCCGACTCAAGAACTAGAACTATATGCTTGATATTATGTAGTGGAAGACACAAGAGAAAAAATGAATACCTAAACTTTCATCATTGGGGTTCTTTATATTGTGGAGAGGATGAGTCAATGCTTGAATGTGATTGGCCAGAACACGTCATTAAAGTCGACTGACTTTTCCCCTACGAAAAGAAATTAGGACTGAAATTTGTTTAAGCAATAGCCGACTTAATTCCACGATTCTGATTGGTCGGATGACGTGTCTTCTGAATTCTGATTGGTCGGACCGACTTAATTAATCAGAATTCGTTTTTACACAATTCTGGAACCTTCCAACCGCCTCACAATTAGATAATTAATATCTGGTTAATTTCAAAAGAAATTTTGTCAAAAAATTAATAGTAACACCTGACCCGACCCGAGCCAGACGGGCACACACTACAAAAAAACACTCTATTGCTACACTAGTTTTTGCCACACAAAAAAAAATGTGGCTATAAATATTTGTTTAGACTTTTTTGCAACGCTTATGTGTCTAAAAGTAAATATACAACAACAATTTGTTTGTTGTGTGGCAAACAATAGTGTAGCAAAAAAAAAAATTTCTTATAGTGACAAAAGCACATTTCTCCTTGGGGCACATCTGTAAAAGCATACATTAGCTCTTATGTATAGAGCTCAAGTCTCTCAAACTTCCAATGTGGGAGATTGAGTTGAGGTTCAACTCTTATCTCCAACACATTTTCAACCAACATTAGGTATTAATTTCTCATTCATCCGATATTCGAATCGAGTGATTCCAAAACCAAATATTATCTACTCCGTAAATAGAATTTTTAGACGTAATAAGCGAGCATATCTGAAATTCACACTAAAGTTGATCATTTTACCCCTATTCATGGGATATCTCCCACAATACCTACTGTAATGATGCACAATCAATTCTACTATAACGCATATGTAGAATGATGCGCAAGTAATTATACGTGGTGTAAATTGTAGCTCGTTTTAATTCGTTGCCTTTTAAGAAGGCCACTTTGTTTTCCAAATAAACTCCACCCAATGTAAAAGATCATAACGAATTTCTTTACTTTTTCTTTTCACCTTTTATTTTGGAGAAATGCAACCTAGGTTGTACCTAGTCCATTTGGTTGCGCCCATTTTTCATTTAAAAATATTAAAACTATAATAAAGTGTACTAGGGATGGATGCTATGTCCATATAGCCTAACAAATATTTTTTAAGTTCTAAGTTTTAACGTCTTCGTCTTATAAAAAGTGACATTTCTTAGAAATAATTACTACCTCCTTATTAAAATATAAGTTATCATAGAAGTTTTTACACATATTAAGAATGTGATTGAATATCATAAATTTGAAGGTTAATGTCTAAAATGTCTCTTAACTATTATTAATGCAATAGTTTTTAAATAATTAAAAAACGGTTGGTTTGATAATAAATTAGAAGTAAGATAGATAAAAGGGTAATAAATGTTGAATTGATAATGTAGAATGTCTTATATTGTGGGACAAATCTAAAAGTGTAGAATGACCTATATTTTAGGACAGATGTAGTATTCCATAAAAGGTGTGACTTTATAATATCAATGTTTCATTTAAATTTTTTTTTTTCAAAGTTACTCGTGTCCAACATTTTTTTTATTACACTCATTTCTCATCCAACAGAAGCATTTATTATGAAGTGAAAAAAAAATGTCAATATAGTACTAAAACTCAACATATTTGTAAAACCCCGTATTTTCCCTTAATAGTATAAGTCTTTTTGCGATTTTGTTTGTCCTGCTAATTTTAATAGGTTAGATTCTAATTAAATATATAGAGATAAAATATAAGTTAAAGGTATTTACGGCGTATTAAAGGTGGAATGTTTAGTAAGGGCGAAAACGGGAAATGCACCAACCTTATTTAAAGCCAATATACTCCCTAACCCTTGTTTTATTTCCCTCCCAAGAGTAGCTGCGGCTGTAAGTGAGAAAAAGGAAAGTGAGAAAAAGAAAAATAAAAGTGGAGAGGGAGAGATAATCTATCACTTTTCGATCCATCCGACTATTGTTGTTACAAACAAATCACACCATGATGCTCACTACTTAGAGAAATTCATTTTGACACAAGTTTTACTTCGATTGGGTATTAAAATTTAGAACCCAATTTCTAGATCTAGAACATTTCTTGGATCTTTCTTAGTTTCTAGATGTTTAGAAAGTTGTAGTAACCTTAAATCTTCGTTTTGGTTGAAGGAATTGATGGAAGAACTTGGTCTTCATGGATTTTCAAGTCTCGGCTTTTAGATCTCGGATTTTCTTCAATATTCAAGTTTGTCTTCTTGAAGCTTTTTGGTGAATAATAGGTAAAAGGGTGTTCAACCGTAATCCCTATGAGTTATCGTGGTTTAGATCTTGATTTTCATTATGAGCAGGTATGGTATTGTTTAGATATGTTCTAGCATGTTTTGGTGTAAATTTGGGTGCTAGAATGGTGAAAAACACCATGCAAACGCAGCATGAAAGTTGCATATTTTTTGTTGTTCGGGTGCTCATGCGCAAGCCTGAAGGAGACATGCGCACACCTGTCCTGGGTAGAGATCATTTTTTTTACAAGGGTCTTATGCGCACTCTAGGGTGAGGCAATGACACACCTGGCTTGAGCAAATAATTCAAGCGCATGGATATGCCCTGTTTTGGGTGAAAAATGTATATTTGTCTCGCTTAAGCATGTATTAGTGTAAATCCTTATGTTGTTGGTCCCTTGAAAAGGCTTTGGTTAAGTTTAGAGGAGGGGGGGGGGGGGGTGAATAAACTTAACACTTAAAACTTTTGGAGTTAACAAACTCAGCAAGGTCAGTAGCTGCGATCGCTCGATAGTCTGGCGACAGTAGATATCACTGAATTTGTTGCAGCGGAATATATTGAAATTAAGCCTGATTACTTGTTGTTTAAATATGATACAAAGTATTAGATACTCAGTAGTGTAAGTGTGTGTAGTTCAGATGCTAGTTTCAGTAGGTTGATGTGGACAGTAGACTAAATGCAGAATTTAAATGCAGAAAGTAAGTAGGCAAATTATATAGTAGTTCCAGGTGGTGTAATCATGTCAGTCCACTCTTCTCCTGTGATGTTGGAGGAAATTCACTAGAGATCTTTGAGGTTGCAGTTACAAAAATCCCTAAGCTGTCTGTCCTTTACCAATAACTATGGCTTCACAAACTGAATATTTGAAACAGGTAGGATTGCTGCTTCAAAGTATTCCACTGGTCCTTGAAGGGTAGGATTGTCTCTTCACCAGCTCCACCATAAACAACAGTTCTTGACACTAAAATGCTTCACTGTCTTCAGCAGGTTTCTTGTAAAAGAAAGTTTGAATCAAGTAAGTGATTCAGCTTCCAGCAGCTTGATCAGGATGAAATGATCAGCAGCTTGATGTCTTCAAGTGTGTATACTTGATGTAACTTGATAGCATGTTACACTTGAAGAACTTTCTGGATCGGTAGCTTTAAGTTCAGTAATGTCAGCAGGGTGATTTCTTGATAAGAATCTTGATAGCTTAGAATAGATTGTTATTTTTCATCGTCTTTATCTGAATCAGGAGTCCTCTATTTATAGGTAGGAGTCATGTGACTTATGTTTGAAATTCAAACATAGCCGTTTCAGATTTGTCCCCATTCTGACTTGCATTATATCTCTGTACATAGTACTGACACTGTGAGTTTGCTTTTTGACAGTTTTCAGTCTGTTCACCCTTTGACTTGTGTCCATTGGTTAATCCTCTGAATTTTTCCAACGTTCTTTTGATCTTGGCCATTGATTTGTTGACAATATCAAGGCTTGTAATCCATCCTTATCCTTGTAATCTTCCATTGTAACCTTTGATTAAATCGAAATTTATATTCAGCAGATACCTGTGTATATTAGTCTGTTGAACTTCATGTCAGTCAACTGTTTTGAGTTTGCTGTGTTTATAAAACACTCAGTTGACTGTCTTCTATCTAACTTTTAATTGTGAAGTTAGAGTACACCATTTTGATCATAACCAAGTTCCAATCACCATTTAACTTATGGAACTTAGACCTTGTACACAAGATATATGTAATCAGTTTAGGTCATCACAGACTTTCCTAAATTCTGATTCCTTATCCTTGACTTTAAATACTAAGTTTGATCCCTTAGCCTTCAATAACTGAGTTTGAACCCTCAGCCTTCAGTCTTCAGCAGGTTCCTAGCTAGTCTACTGACTCAGTAACCTTACTGACCTAGACAGGTCTGCTGATAAAGTCAGCTGACCTAATTACATTGTTTGTTTGATAAAACATATACAGAGATCAAACTCTAATAAACCTATACATTTGATCTAGACATCTTTTTGCCTTTGCTCTATAACAGCTAGTCTGACACTCATCATTAAAACTTAAAATAAGTCCAACCTATGTGCTAAATGTTGAAAAGTGAAATGTATGTGTTCTAGTGGCTTGGTCGCCGCACTGTGATTCATGGGAGCATTGGAACACATTTCATTTGGCCTTACGTGATGTTGACTTGATGATCAGTGTATTCTTTGTTATATGGAAAAGTTAAGGGTTTGGTTTCTGGTGGATTCGGTTCAACACCTTCTGGAGACCCTCTGCGGAGAGAAACTCGAGATCATCGGAAGCATTATTCCTTAGCCTTATGGATGTAGGATTAGATGTTAGTGTATCTGTGCAATTTGTTTGGTAGTGTAATGTAGAATTGGTCTAGGGTCTCGAAGCCATTAAGAAGCCTATACGTGCAATGAATCTTTATAGCTAGTTCAATCACTTAAATACATACTTGATGGGTCTAAAATCTAAAACATGTTGGTCCTTGGTGAGACATGTTTTTGCATCGCTTCTTGGAATCATTACCCTTATGCAAGGGTTAAAATCCGAGATCTAAGAATGTTCCACATTGTTAGCTGTCGTGCCCAGAGGTGTTGATGAAATATCGTGGTGCATACTCACCATGCAACGTGTCTTTGGATCAATGTTTAAGAAATATCTTTGTTGGTTGTGGCTACTATGTGAGACTATTAGAGAGAAGTGAGCTATTTGAACATATGTGATATTATTATCATTGAATCTAGTTTTAATAAATGTGTAGATGCAATGCTTCTACCATTTACTAAGTAAGTTTACCCTTTTATTATTGTTCCCCACCGCGAGAAGGTGGTTTGGTGTAGGTTGAGTTTGAGATCGCTAGAGAGTGATTTCTGAAGTTGCAACAATTGAAGCTTATCTTACTTTATTCTCTTGAATTATTGGTATAGAATCCTCCCTTTATTTTTGTAATAGATTGTCGATCGTTTGTATAATGTTTTAGCTTCCCGAGTCTACCCTTTTGTTTTCCGCTTTGTTATCTGATGAAAATGATGTCAGACTTACATATATAATCGATTTTAATTATATACGTGACGGGGGCTTTTTCCTGGTTAAGGACTCGGTAACCGGATCATGGGCGTCACAATTGGTATCAGAGAATAAAGTAACACCGTTGAATATATGTTAGAATATGATCTTGTCAAATTTAGATCTTTAAGTTAAGTATTTTGAGATTGGACTTCTTAAGTATTGACCTCTTAAGTTAAATCTTCTAATTGTTGAAACACATAAGATTGGAATCCCTAAGCTTTGCTAGAGTAACATTAGGGTTGAGTGTGGATCCCCTTAAGTGAAGCTTTGAGGCAGACGTTTTATGCTTACGTCTTAAGGTGGTGAACCTTTAAGTTGGGATTCGTTAAGCTCCTTAATGGAACCTCTCGGTTTTCACCGAACCTTACAGAATCAATCCCTTTCCTTGTTACTCGTATTTGTTTGATCCATCTATCGTTTCTCAAAGATCTGAATGTTATTGTTCATAATAGTTTGCACTTGAATCCTTCTAACTTTTCATTCATTGTGCAATCTATTAATTCATAATGTTTATTGCTAGATGATTCCTTACCGCTAGCATATAGTTTCCTCATCATTTTTTTTTGTAACTTTGCTTTAAACAACACGATCACATAATTTTGTTCACATGTTTTTTTTTATGTACAATCATTCTCCCTACCTCATAAGATTTGAAAATTTCACTCCACAAATAAAATATCTTTTTCTATTAGCTCTCATTTTACATCTACTTAACTTTTCAAAAAGGTTTACACTAATGAATTTCAAAATGTCGTTGGACTTTATGTTTGGAAAATCTACTGCGGAACATCTCTGCCGAATTTTATTTAATAAAACTGTTCAGTGTATCCATCAATTTTAGTTCAGCCAAAATTATTCGAGTTGTCATGTTTGATATGCTTAGAATAATTATTTTACAAAACTGTAGACTTAATAAAAATAAAATAAAAAATATTTGGATATAAAATATCATTAAAAAAAATGCATAACAACTAACAAATCATGGCTCCATCCTTGCATCTTGAATTGGAAACAAAATCATAGTTAAAATAGACATAGTGACTCTTTGTGTGTGCATCTTTGTATCCGATTCGTCCGCAGGACATGGCTTGTGTGCTTTAAAAAGACAGTTCAATTTTAAGCTGGAGTGTGCATGTTCGAACCCCATGAATGGAAGATTTTCTTTCGGTTCTTTGATATATACAATAACAAGTCCATGACTCTGATCTACTAGATTATCTAATTAAAATCTCCACTTATCCCGTGGGATAGAGGAGTGGGCCTAATGGTTAGTGTTTAACCATTATCTTTGTATCTAATTCATCCATGGGACCTTTGCCGAAATAATCCCATTCATCCATACATAAACATTAACTCTTGGACCAGACCAATGAGAGCAGGAGAAACATATGGATGTGCATGAGACTTTGCCGTATTTTAAATATATTGTATAGCTTTATAAGTTAATTTTATTATAGGTATTATGTTCAAACATCACCACACCTTGTATAGTAGTTCTCATGGGAAAGATGTTACATAAATTGAGAAAATAGAATGTAGGCTCCATATTTGTTTTTCTTCATTTTACTTTTGTCGTAATGATGCCCATGTACTTGCCCCACACGGGAATAATTAGTGTTTGCCAGCATAAGGCAGCTCTAGATGATATTGGTTTTTGCTCTCAAATTTGTACTTGTACAACAATATTATCGTGATATTTTTTCCCCCTTTTTTAACCCTATGGGAAACTTGCAATCTTGACACAAAACATCAATTTCAAGATCAATTGAAGAACACAAGCAAGCAAAATTTGGTTAAGGGAAAAGAACTCGCGAAGGAGAAGAAGTTGTTTTGAACGATCGTCTTTATACTCTTAATTGAGACATTTATTATTACTCTTCCACTTAAACGGGGCTAATGATGATACAAACGATTGTAAATTTAGGCTTGCATTACTGACTTTTCTTGGGTCTTGTGTAACATACTTTGTTGTCTAATAACCGTAATTTTAACCAAGTGTTCGACATGGCCTCTAAGACTTTGTACAGTTCAATTTTGTATCTTTAACATCCCCCTCGAGATGGAAAGAGGTTTAATCACTGCACCACTTAAAGTTTTCCTTGCTCAAAGGGAGTATCATTGGCTCATGAACTAAAAGATGGATGAAACACATCAAGCAGAGGATAAAAGAGGAGTATATTTTGCAGTGTTTCTCGATTTACCGATTTGGTGAGCAAATCAGCTAGCTAATGATAGGATCTAATTGGCCATAGTTTAAGAATACCGTGTTGACATTTTTCACGTATAAAATGACTGTCAACTCAATGTGCTTTGCTCACTCACGATAGACCGGGTTTTGTATAATGTAAATGGCATACCTATTGTCACAGAACAATGGCACTGTGTGAGGATGATAAACAAGAAATTCATTTGGTAAATTGAGCACTTATTGTATTTCATAAGTTGCTAATGACAAACCTTGATACTTGATGATATAAATAATGTCGCCACCGCATAGTCCCGGAAATAGCCTCATCAATCGTAAGGGTCCGCGGCTACATCATCGGCGACGCCAAGATTTACCTGGTCAAGGCCGCTGAGATCACGACCTTGGGCTAACGGCCCTCAAAGGGCCACGCAAGACATGGGAGGAAGCAAGGAGCTGGGGGTAGGCGGACGACGGACCGGCGACCCATGCGGCTACAAGGGATCGCCGCCTTGATATTCTATCCACTTGCAACTTAGATATTTTAATGATTACTTAGCTTATAAGTAAGAGTTAGTGACTAAGCAGCTTAGCACCACCAGTCATTAACTTGGCTGCTAAGTTAATCCTCCTATAAAAAGAGGTCTTGTGTAACCTAAATGGGATACTTTTAATAGAAAAAGCAAGCTAAAAATCTGCTAAAATACACTCTCCCTCTCCCCCTATCGCCGCCGCAAACCTCCGGCCAGCCTGCACTAAAATCACCAACAGATAAGCCAGATATCCACTAAACATCCACCGCTGCGCCACCGTGATGATTTCTTCATCATCAGTTGGCTCCGTTACCGGGAAATAACCTGATCTAAAAAGAGGTCCGTTTCTGCATCATTAGAAGGCTGATCTAGAGCTCATATCGAAAAAGAGGTAATCTTACAAAGAAAGCCCTTAAACTGGCTTTGTTTCTTTCCCTTATCAAAGAAATCATTCAAAAGGGTGACCTTTTCTACCTCAAAAGCTCACACCCAGAAAAGCCCCCATCAAAACAAAGCCCTTTTAAGCAAATCATTTTCCTGGGAATAACATACACAAATAAACCCTTCTTGCCGCTGTTCTTCCCCTAAAAAGCCACCCCACGGAGATGGCAGGAAGTAAAGGACACTTAACACCCCAAACCCCCGCAAAAGGTGTTATGCTGCATCACACTCGTGGAGAGGGCGTAGGAGAAACGTTTGACAATCTCCCCGCAGAAGGAGAGGGATCGCAAAGAGGGGTCCTGGCACCCAGCGACGCTCGAAATATCATTAATCAAAAAGCTAAGTCAAAGGAGGCTATTGCTACTCTTGATGAGGCTCGCCGAGAAAGAGAAAGGTCGCAGGGGAGCCAAAGGCCGACCCCTGAGGGAGGACCAGGTTCTCAGGAGGATCCGGAGATAGCAGAAATGAGAAAGTATGCGAGGTATGCAGAAACCATGTATCTCACCAACTCTCGTCTTGTGGCTAAGGGCCAGGCCCCAATGTCGATTCGACCCTCGAATCCTCCCAGAAATGAAATCGCTCCTGCGGTCTTAGATAAAGGTCGCCAGAGCCAAATTCAGCAGATCGATGTAGAGGAGAGTGTACACTCTTCAGGTCGCAACGGACCGAGGAGAGAAATTCCACAAACTTCGGCCCCCCAAGATCGCGATCATCAAAAAGGAAAGAGGGCCGATAAAGGATCCGCTTTCAAAAGGTTAGGTGAGAAGGACAAGGCCTCGGCCCCAAGTCGTATCAGCCTTCCCGAGGGAGAAGCACCCATTCAGCAGGATAGACACGCGCAAGATGCGCGCGTGATCATCAGAGAAAAAAGAGCCCGCCAAGAAGGATCGCGAGACCATAGGGAATCAGATCACAGAACGGAGCGAGCTGATACGCAAACACAGTCGCGACCAAGGTGTGACCCTATCTTGGCTGAACAGATGGAGGTAATGAGAAAAGAACTCGCAGAATTAAAAAAGGCGAGGCCAGTCGAGAAAGTCGCCCCAATCTCGGGAATCGACGTGCTCGCTAAAGGGATCACTGAAACGCTGCCTCCCCGGCGAGAGAAAAGGTTAGTGATCCCGCTACAACTATTACAACGGGAACTCATGCCCAAACGACTGGCTCACCGCGTTCCAGGGTCGTATCACCCTTGCTACACAAAATAAGTCCGCATGGTGCATCGCATTGGTCGGTAGCATGCAGGATAGAGCTGCGTCCTGGATACGCGGACTTCCTCGCGGCTCAGTTGAAAGTTGGGAGGATTTACCGGAAAAGTTTGTCAGAGAATTTGAATCAGCAAGTAGACCAAAGAAAACCATTGAGGACCTGTATGAAGTTCGTATGGGAGGACATGAGTCGGGAAAAGAGTATTACGAGCGATTCATCAGAACATATGATCAGACGAGAAACATCCCGGACGATGCGGTCATAACGTGCTTCCTCACCGGAATCGCCAAAGGCCCGATGAAAACTGAATTCAACCTACGGCCCCCCAAAGCGGGTCTCAGGGAGATGTTAGAAAGGGCAAGAATGATGGGGGTCAGCGAGGCACCATCCTCAGGGAAAGCAAAACCTAAGGCAGAGCCACGTTCACCAAAGGAGGATCGCACGGATGATCGTAAAAGGGAAAAGGGTCGAGAGGCTAATCGTGATCGCGAGGTAAAGAAACCGTACAAATTCAGCGAGGATAACTTTACCCCGCTCAACACCAAAGCATCCCAAATACTGTTTGAGATTCGCGAACATTTTGACAAACCCAAGCCTATGAGGGGCGACCCCGATAATCACGATAAATCCAAATACTGCGACTATCACAAAGACCATGGCCATATCACCGATGAATGCTTCACCCTGAGGCGCGAGATAGAAAGGCTGATCCGTGAGGGACCAGCAAATAAATATAAGCGCGAGGGGAACAACGCACCCAGTCAAGGACGCCAGCCCCGCGTCTATCAGAGAGAGTTTCAGGTCATCCATGGGAATATTCCCAGCAACCATCAACTGAAATCTCAGATAAACCAAATCAATACCCGCGGCTTCGGAAAGCAGATAGTGTTGGGAGAGAATGAGAAAGGAATCATATTTACGAAAAGTGAGCTGACAACAGTCAGCGGCCCTATGGAGATACCCCTCGTTATAAAGGTAGGAGTGAATGACAAGCACGGCGTCAATCGAGTAATGGTCGACACTGGGGCTGGCCGCGACATCATCTATTTCGACTGTTTAAAACAGATCGGATTCGGGGAGGCCAAGTTAAAACCCTACCTTGGGGTGCTCGAGGGTTTCACCAACGACACGGTGCGGGTCAAAGGCACGATCGACCTCAATATCACTTTGGGCGACTATGAGCCCTGTCGAACGGAGGTAATAACTTTCTTGGTAATCGACCTCCCCTCTTACTACAACATGATTTTGGGAATCCCAGCTATGAAGAAGTTTCAAATGGTGGCATCTGTTCCCCACCAAAGGGTCAAATTCCATGTGGGGGATGAAATCGGGGTTGCCACAAGTCGGCCCGGATCTTTCCTCGAATATATGACCAAAAATAGGGTCGATTCTAAGCGACCCCGAGTGGAGGGATTCAACATGGCTACGGATCAGATCGCTGCGATAAGAGAGGTCCCGGTGGGAACAGTAGAAGTTGAAACGTTGCAAATCCGAGACGAGCCCGATTTCACGGCCGAGGATGAACTGGTCGAGGTTATCATAAATGACGAACACCCAAATCAAATGATAAAGATAGGGTCGCAAACAACCTAGAAAGATAGGGAGGGACTGATCGAGCTTCTGAAGGCAAACTTGGACGCCTTCGCCTGGGAGGTAACCGATATGAGAGGTGTGGAGTCGGAGGTCGCTTACATAATCTAAGTGTCGATCCCAACTTCAGGCCAATACAACAAAGGGCACGTCAATTCTCTACAGAAAAAGAGATCGCAATAAAAACTGAGGTCGAGAAACTTTTAGCAGCGGGCATAATCAAGGAGCTTCAATACCCCACCTGGCTGGCAAACGTGGTGATGGTAAAAAAGCACAACGGCAAGTGGCAGATGTGCGTCGACTTCATCGATCTGAACAAAGCTTGCCCCAAGGACCCTTACGCGTTGCCCCGAATTGACAAGATGGTTGATGGGATCGCAGGTTTTGAGACCCTAAGCTTTCTGGACGCCTATTCCGGCTATCACCAGGTCAAAATGGCCAACGAAGACAAGGAGCTGACGGCCTTCAGGGCCGCCGGCGGGCTATATTACTACGAAATGATGCCGTTTGGTCTAAAGAACGCAGGTTCCACCTATCAAAGAATGGTGAACAGAGTTTTTAGCACGCAGATAGGCAAGAACATGGAGGCTTACATTGATGACATGGTCGTGAAATCAAGTTTCCAGGATCACCTGGTGGACCTTCGCGAAACCTTCGCAAATGTGAAAAATCATTCGATGGAGCTAAACCCCGCCAAATGTACCTTTGGGGTCCAGGCAGGAAAATTTCTGGGCTTCATGGTGAGTCAAAGGGGGATTGAGGCCAAGCCTGAAAAAATCGAGGCGCTGATAAATATGAGTGAGCCAACTAGCATCAAGGAGGTACAAAGGCTGAACGGAAGAGTAATAGCCCTGGGAAGGTTTATCTCAAAATCCACGGAGAAGAGCCTACCTTTCTTCAAAATCCTAAAGGGGAATAAAACCTTTTCATGGACAGAGGAGTGCTCGCAGGCTTTCAACGAACTCAAGGCCTACCTCTCAAGTCCGCCATTACTTACTAGCCCCGCGGTTGGAGATGTGCTATTACTATACCTAGGCGCCTCGAGATAGGGCCGTCGCCGCGGCACTTATCAAAGAAGAGGGTACCTGCGAGGGCTTTGTTTATTATGTTTCTAAGGCTTTAAGCCCCGTAGAAAGTCGTTATTTTAATATCGAAAAGTTAGCCTCTTGCGTTGTCATAGGCGCCCGGAAATTAAGGGCTTACTTTTCATCGCATTCAATTATAGTATTGTCAGACGCGCCGCTACGACAGGTCCTCCACAAGCCAGACTTATCAGGTCGTTTGTTACGTTGGGCCATCGAGCTCACCGAATTCGACCTCCGCTACGAACCTCGAAAGGCTATCAAAGCACAAGCATTGCCCGATTTTATCGTCGAAACAAGTTTCAACGAAAATATCCAAAAGCGCATCAATACGGATAATAGCCTTGACAAAAGTACCACAGCGGACGAGCCAGAACGGCCTAGTCACTGTTGGCAACTCTACGTCGATGGCGCCGCCAATCTTAAAGGTTGCGGTGCGGGGATCATCTTGCTTGAGCCTTGTTAAGGGTGATTTTATACGTTTTATAAGGATATATTTTATATCAATTATCTCCATATTCGTATGTTTCTCATAGAAATCGAGCTTTATATTGAAATATTGAGCAAATGGTGTTTTTAATAGTTAAATTGCAAAACGTAACGAATTATGTGCATAAATTGTGATTTTATATTATTTTGGAGTTATGTTACGCTTTGGTATGTTTTTGATTATTGTAGATACACGAGATATGGATTAGAAGAGGATTTAAAGATGAATTAACTGAAGATTTATATGATGGAGAGGAGATAAAGATGGAAGGAAAGGATAAAGATAGAAGAAAATCGAAGATCAAGCCAGTGAACGAACGTCCAAGTCCCGTCCAGTCTGGACTGGCGTCCAGAATAGTGGACTGGCGTCCAGGAGGAAAAAGTTGAACAGAGAGTTTGGACGCTGAAGTGGACGGGCGTCCAACAAGACCAGACTGGCGTCCAGAATCCTTGGACGGGCGTCCAAAACCGACATTGCAGCAGCCGACCTAGTTTTCTATAAATAGCAGCTGCGCCCCAACCCTAATCACATCAGATTTTCACACATTATTGAGACCTATTGATACACAATCATTAGAGAAAAACCCTAGGCGGCCCCAGCCCCCTTTGGGGAGGCTGGGGTTGCGGATTAATTAGGTTTTTATTTTCGTTTTCTTTTCTTGTTCGATCTTGATGATGGCTTGAAGCTGTGAACTTGGAGCAGCCATGGGAAACTCTTCCAGCAGCGTTTTTATTCTTTCTTTGGATGATTTTGTGAGTTTAATTTAAAGTTTGTTTCTTTCCTTTGTTTATTTGTTTATGCAATCGATATCGGAAGATGTATTGCTATTTGATATTTACCGTATGATGGAAATCTATGTAAACCTTAGATCACCATAGGAAAGATTAGACTTTTAACCTTGACATAACGGAAGTTGATAGGTTAGATTTCTAGGTTGTTAGATCTAATAAATCTTGCACCTTGTTTTGAGAGCGTTAATCTCTATAGATCGGAAGATGATGAGATTGATAGACGGATTACTTACGGAAGTAGGAATTCATACCTTTGATTAGGTGAACCACAACTTTGATTGAATCATCATAAGATAATCTAGGGAAGAATTAAGGGTTGCGGGATGGTGGATCATGTTTGTTCTATGTTGATTTGCTTCAGTCATTATCATGGTAGTTAGTTTTATTGTTTTCTTAGTTGTAGTTTTATTTATTTATTATCGCTTTTATCCTTCCTGGCTTTGGACTGACAATCCTCTGTCCAGTTTATTTTATCGTTTTTAGTTTCGTTTTAGTAGTAACAACCTTAGGAAAATTAATGAACTAGATACCCCGATTCCCTGTGACCGACTCCGGTATTAATCGCTATACTACGATCTCTACACTTGGGGAATACCGGATTTATAAATTTTATTACTTGTTTGTTTTGTTAGATAAAATCCGTGACAAGCCTGGAACCTCAGAAGAAATTGAGAAGACCTTAAGGTTTAACTTCACCGCATCAAACAACCAGGCGGAGTATGAAGCATCATCGCCGGACTTGAGCTCGCCAGAGCAATGAAAGCCGAAAACGTGCAAGTTTTCTGCGATTCACAGTTGGTGGTTAATCAAGTAACGGGATACTACTGGCCTAGCCGCACCCTCGCGCAAAAGATCTTACTGGCCGGATACTACTGGCCTAAAATCGCCGAGGACGCCAAGGCATGCGATGTATGTCGATGTATGTCGAAATTTGCGGACATCCCCGAGGCTACCCTCAGTCGAGCAAAGCATCGTCGTCGCCGCATGGCCATTCGACATGTGGGCCATCGACCTCGTTGGGCCATTAAAAAAGGGCCGCTCCGGATGCGAATATGTGGTAGTCGCTGTTGATTATTTCACCAAGTGGATCGAGGCTAAAGCTCTGGTAAAAATCAGCACCAAAGACATAACCTATTTTCTACTCGATCAAGTATGGACAAGATTTGGCGTCCCCAGAGTAATAGTATCGAACCACGGACCTCAATTCAGAGAGGAATTCGACACATTCTGTGAAGAAAACAACGTCAAGCATTGGCAATCATCAGTATGCTATATTCAGGGAAATGGTCAGGCTGAAAACGCAAACAAGCAGGTACTCCACGTACTAAAAAAGAGCTTGGGCGAAAAGGCGGGTAAATGGCCTGACCACCTCCCCGCGGCCTTATGGGCTCTCCGAACGTCGCGGAAAACAACTACATGGGAAACTCCATTTGCTCTAACCTATGGATCCGAGGCTATGGCACCAGTGGAAATGGCCCTACCAAGTTTAAGGGTCGCACATTTTAGCGAGGCCGATAACCCGCTCAAGAGAAAGCTCGATCTTGATTTGGCTGAGGAAAGGCGAATTGAATCATATGGCCGTCTGCTCAATTGCAAACAAACCGCCAAGCGTCACCATGACAAGCACATTCGAGGTCATCACTTCGCCGTGGGAGATTATGTTTTGCGAAAGAGGCAGGCTACCGGCCACGAGGCCAAGAAAGGAAAATTATCGGAAAATTGGGAGGGCCCAGTAAGGATCGCTCGAGTAGTCAAAAAAGGAACTTACGTGCTAAGTGATAATCAAGGTCGCGAATACAACCGACCTTGGCATGCAGATAATCTGAAAAAATATCATATGTAAAGCATGCATCTTCTACATACGAACAGAGTGCATGGAGGATGAAATCAAAATAAAAGAGCATCTTTATTCATAAAGAGGGAGTACAATTGTTTCTAGCAAACCTGTGGCCTACAACGCCCTTCGATCTAGCCAAAAACAAGGGGGCCACATAGTCAAAAAAAAAAAGGCCTAATGGGTGTATCTAGTACGATCCAGTGAGTGCCTTGGCACTCCAGCTAAACTACATAGCTTGGTTATCAGCGAAGCGAAAGGGAAGCGGCGATTACGTTCCATAGAGACCGCAAAGCTAATCGCCTCACGGTGAATCAGGATCCCCCAATCAATGTCAACCTGGTGATCGCGAATGGCGTGTAAAAGGAGAGCTTCTTCTTCACGAACAGCCTTGCGGTCCATGGTAGGAAGGGCGCGCGAGTTAATGAATTTTTTCCACTCACGATTGCTGCGAGACAAATCAGATGAGGGTCCCAATACACGGGGCCGTTCAGAATCTGGAAAAAGCTCGCGGATGGCCCGATGCAGGCGTGCTTGCTTATTCGACTCATCGCCAAGGCCCCAAGCGACCTCATAATGGGACGAGGGGTCGATAGCAAGTATACCCAGGGCACCATTGATAGCTTCCGCGGTAAAAGCAATCGCGACGCCACGAAGGGTAATACAGCTAACAGTCCCTTCAGATGCGGCTTCAGATAAAATGGAATAGAACTCCCTCGCCATTGTAAGATTGGGAGGTATCGATGAGGGTGGCATGACAAAATCTGCCCACCCAGAGAAACGCACCCGCAGCAGAGAACCATCACCCTCAACCTTGCTCTGATTTAAGCCCCTCTCCCTCGCGGGCTCGACCCCTTCAAAATAGCGCCAGAAATTATCTTTGGCAATAGGGGAGGCAGTAAGGAAAAAGGGGGATACATGTCGCATTGGCTGGGCTTTCCACACTCGCACCCTACCATCCCCGGAGGAAAAGGACATAGCTCCAACACCAAAGATTTACACAAAAGAATGAAAGAGGAATGAAAGTAAGGTTAGGCTTGCCCCTCCTTTTATAGCAGAGATTAACAAAAGGAACGGCCACGATCATTTAGATCCCACGGCCAGGCGCAACGCGGTTTATCTGAAATTTGAAATTCAAAGGGCGCATTTAATACCTGACAGGTATCTGCCCAAGATTCTAGGCTACATTCATGCACAGTTACTAGCCCGAGCTTTTAGGCCGTTTTGAACACGCATGCGTTACAAGTGAGCCGTCAAATCGGTTCAGATCCCTGGATTCCCGGCAGGCGCAACAATCGAGAAAGGTTTAGTCCAGTCGGTTCAGATCACAAGCTTCAGGCGAATTACTTCGCCTCAAACTTAGGGGGCCGCGTACAGAAATTTTCAAACTTCAAAGTAAGATACAGCTCGCCTTCAGCAAGGGGGCCGCAGGAGCACGGCTTCGCAAAATCTATTTCCATTTACAACAAGACCGCAAGGACCAGGAGCTATCCGGAATTGCGACGACAAGTTGTTTCGCTCCAGTCTCCATGCGCCTCGACCGAAACAAAGGGGGATGGGAAAATTTTAAAACACAGCAGGAATCATTCGATCATCAGTCAGCCTTAATTATTTCCGCGAGCTCAACAAACCTCGCCAAAATAAAGGGGGCATACACATGATACAAGATGCGGAAATCAAATCAAAGAAAAACCAAGGAAACAAGTAAAATATATAAGTGGAGGCCACGAACGGCCACAAACCAAATCCAACAGGCCAAACACGGCCATAACGTCAATACGGAAAATGAAAAGATAAGCTAAGTTATTACAATCATCAAAGGAGGACGCCAAATAGTACAAAGGAAACAAAGTCATTATTACAGAGCCGCAGAATTATAAATTGTTTTGAAACAGAAACCAAAATCAATTAAACAGAGCCGGGGGGAGTGTCAATGTACTCATCGCCGGGTTGATCGTTCGTAGGAGGTTTCTTCAAGATTGCAAAGTTGACAGGATTGACTGGGGAAGGGTCCCATATCGGGTCGCCGCGCTCTATCTGATTAGTTTGGATGGCGACGATGTGATCTGCGGCGTAAGGGATGTCCGGGTCGGATCAAATGTCTCATCAACAACAGTAGCGTCCACTATGCGGGGTACTCTCCCCAGAACTTGTTTCAAGGTCGCCTGTCGGGTCTTGGCTTGCTCCTCAGCGAGCCTCTGCTTTTGAGCTCTACGTTCAGTTGCGTCCATACCTGCAAAACGGGTTCGTTAAAAACAGATCCAAAGGAAAAAGGCCACACATGAAAGAAAAAGCAACTTATGAAAAGAGCAGATAAATGCAAGAAAATTTACAAGGCGGTCTTCTTTCCGGGTCGCCTCCACATACGAGACACTCAGACGGAAAGCATTGGCCTATATGGCAATCCCCTACCCAATCAGGATCGCTCTCCTTAGGAGCCACAACAACCAACGGTTCCACTTCACCCGGACCCACGATGCCGGCCTTGCGCCCAAATTGAAGGGCCAAGTCAAGAAAATCAACCCAAGCGACATTCCTCAAGGAGGCTTCGATTCCATCAGATTGTATAAGTGTCATGAGCCCTTTCACCAAGCGCTGCTCCGTAACTAAAGGCTCGCCGATCGACATGGTGGATTTAATCTTGCGCCTCGCGGCCCTAGGAAAAGGCCAGCCGACCTTGGATTCCACCTTAAGGATTCGCTCATGCCATCTATGAATCTTATTTGGCAGCAAGAACAACAGGCGAGGCGTTTTGGTCCTCAAAGATATTTGTCCTGGGATGCCCGTCCCACAGAACCCGTAGAATTGGCCCAGCAAAGTCAGGGAAGGCTCTATCTTCATTGTTCGGCACATCACAATGAATGCCATAATCTGAATAATGGATCCAATGGCAAAATCAGAGGGCAGGGCCTCCATAAGCTCGCAAATCCTAGTAAAGAAAGGGTCGAAGGGAGGTCGGAGACCCGCATAAAAATGGTCAAAATGTAAGATTAAGGTGTCATCTGACCGGCGAGCACAGACGTAATCCTTGCGGTCCCCAGGTTTAAACTTGTCTTCCTCCTTCTCATAATCGAGCAGGGAAAACCGGTACACACTTGTGTCAATATTAAATCGACGACGGATTGACCGGTTAAGATCGCCGCTGTCGCGAAGCTTCGCCCACTTTTTCTCTAAATCCTTCTCATACTCGGCTTGGATTGCAAATTCCCTTAACGCTTCGGGATTATTGGGCGCAGGTTTCTTAGTCTTGGCAGCGGCCTCTCCCACAGTTGTTTTGGGTTCCCTCTTCCTCTTTGGTTTTTTGGGAAGCTCCCAAATGATCTGGCGAGGTAAGGGGGCGTTTTCATCCTCACAAGAGCCCATCAGCTCGTGAAGGGCGGCATCCTCCCAATAAGCCTCGTCATGATCAGCGGCGCCACTGGGACTGGGATTAGCGGTCTGTTCTTCCACATCAGAAATCCCTCTTTCGCCGGCTCCGCTAGTGCTTGCCCCTTGGGCCTGCGCCATTTCCTTGCGGCTCTTCTTACGTTGCGGGGCGGGATCGGGGAACAGAGAATCTAAGTCAAAGGGATCGCCGACTACTCGAGCTGCGGTCTCCCCGCCGGTTATCTCATCCAGCAGGTCGTCCCCGATGGACATTTCAGGACTAGAGGAATAGTCGCCCTCTTCATCCTGGGCATAATCGAAGGCCTCCCGCTCTTCATCGGAGTCGCCTCTTAAGGAATGCTCACCGTCGGACATCCTGCAAAAACAAGAGGAAAAGGTGGAGCTTTCAGACCTGGGATAATAAGAATTAAACCAGGAAGGTAATCGCACCCATCTCGACGCCCTCCCCTCCGTTTTTACAGGAGAAATGGAAAGCAAATTGCCAGAAAGGGAAATACAAACTCCAAAGGCAAAAACGAAGAGAAATGAGAATTTCTAGGCCAAAACCACCCAGTTATCCCCCTCTGCCCTTTTTCCAGAAAGAACCACCCCCACAATAAGGGCACCAACCCAAAAACCTTGAACTTTTCTCAAAAACATATTACATCCAAATACATTGCCCAAACAGGGGATCAAATACCACGAAAAAGTTCATAAAAAACAGACAAAAGTGGAGGAAAAGGGGATAAGAGGGAAGGAATTTACCTGTTTATGCGAAGAAAATGGAGAGAAACAGCCTTAGGAGCACGCCGGAATCTTCAAAGCTGGCCGGAAACTTCAAATTCGCTTCAACCACTACCGAAGCCTCACCGCTACCCTTCACCGGAAACCCTTCGCTAGTCCCAGAAAGAGGAGAGAGCTTTACAAGAAACTTTGGAGAATTAGAGGAGTGAAAAGTGAAGGGGTGTGAGGGAGGCCAGCCTTATATAGGCAACTGAGTTTCGATCGTGCGGCTGGGAGTTGTTCCACCCAACGGTTGAGGTTCGCGCGATCGATTCGAATTCCAAAATTCGAAAACCGCAATCATTATGGGGGCTAACTGGTATCCACGTGTTGGCTCGGGCAGTTACCAAGGGTGTCACTACCCACGAAGTTGCAGTTATCCATGGGGCCAACGTCAGCCACGATCTGACTATTGAACTGCCCTCGGGACCCCTGAGCGACGAGGTCGCAAAACAGGCCCAGAGTTGCTTCAAAGGCCGCATGCTTTGAAAGCACGGTCCTTAGTGAACAAGTCGCATCAGACGACGAGGTCTTAGAATAGGCCCAGAGTTGCTTCGAAGGCCGCATACTTTGAAAGCACGGTCCTTAGTGAACAAGTCGCATCAAACGACAAGGCCGCAGCGATATTGTCCTGGTACTTACTACTCCCCGCTCGACATTTTTATAAAAAATGATCAAGACCTGGAGTAGGGGGCCATTGATGATATAAATAATGTCGCCACCGCATAGTCCCGGAAATAGCCTCATCAATCGTAAGGGTCCGCGGATACATCATCGGCGACGCCAAGATTTACCTGGTCAAGGCCGCTGAGATCACGACCTTGGGCTAACGGCCCTCAAAGGGCCACGCAAGACATGGGAGGAAGCAAGGAGCTGGGGGTAGGCAGACAGGACCGGCGACCCATGCGGCTACAAGGGATCGCCGCCTTGATATTCTATCCACTTGCAACTTAGATATTTTAATGATTACTTAGCTTATAAGTAAGAGTTAGTGACTAAGCAGCTTAGCACCGCCAGTCATTAACTTGGCTGCTAAGTTAATCCTCCTATAAAAAGAGGTCTTGTGTAACCTAAATGGGATACTTTTAATAGAAAAAGCAAGCTAAAACTCTGCTAAAATACACTCTCCCTCTCCCCTTATCGCCGCCGCAAACCTCCGGCCAGCCTGCACTAAAATCACCAACAGATAAGCCAGATATCCACTAAACATCCACCGCTGCGCCACCGTGATGATTTCTGCATCATCAATACTCTACTTCAGATGAACTGCTAGAAATGATTGATTATTTCTTTGATTTCCAAGAAATTAAGGAATCTCCTCGAAAAACAACATAGATTGTAGCAAAGTGACAAGTTGTTAGACATCCTGCTCAATCAGAATCACTAAGTATTTTAAGAATGATAAATGAGTTTGCTGAGAAGAAAATACCTCTGCCAAGATATTGCTTCAAGTATCATAAAACCTTTTGTGAAGTTATTAAATGGTTTTGTGTCGAATGATCTAGAAATTGACTGATTTGTTGGACTGAATGAGTGATGTCGGGCAGTGTTGTTGAGGTATGACAATTTACCAACAAGAATTCAGTAATAGGGGCTGTTATGTAACAATGGTAAGTCGTTATCAGTGTAATGGTGACATGAACTATGCAGTTGAGTCCATGTAGAAGCTCTTTGGTCAGCTGAGTGGTGTTCAACTAAGCTAAGTCTGATGAAGTCAGCTGAGTTGGTTCTCAGCTGAGACTGGTGGCCAGCTGAGTTGAAGCACAACTGACTTGGTGATCACGTATGCATGACTTCTAAATCAGGGTTACATCTGGGGGTGTAATTACCTGGTTTGACTGTTATGGTGGTTAGGGTTTGATTCCTTAGGCATATAATTACAAACTGGATCGTAACATCTGTGTAACTTTCTGTGAATAATAAATTCCTTGTTATTCCCGTGGAGTAGTCGACACATTGTCAGAAACCACGTTAAGTATGTGTTCTCTCTTTGTTTTTATGTTTGTTTGATTGTTTACTATATGTTCTTTCTCAAATCGCCATCAGTTCCTTGATATATGTTACAACAAACTGGTATCAGAGAGGTTTTGCCAAGGAATATGTAATCCGTTCAAAGCAAGGTTGGTTGGCACCAAGCTCATACGTAACGCTAGGTTTTAGGATCAACACAAGCTTTTCTGGTGAGAAAAATACCTACTTTAAACTTGAAAATTGACAAATTTATAGGGAGGAACAATTTCAGCTTATGGCAAATCAAGATGCGTGCCCTGCTGAAACAACAAGGGCTTTGGGCTCCATTGTCAAATTCAGCAGAGGCCAGTTCACTGAGATGGCCAGTCTTGAGCAGAAAGCACAATCAACTATTATGTTGTTTTTATCAGATGATATTATCACTGAGGTTGTTGATGAGGATACTGCAGCTAAGTTGTGGTTGAAGCTTGTGAGTCTATACATAACAAACACTCTAAAACAAGTTGCTACTGAAGAAACGTATGTTCAGCCTTAGGATGCATGAATGAGCTCAGCTGAGGGATTATCTTGATCAGCTGAATACAATGTTACATTGAATTAAGGAATATCAATGTGAAGCTTGAATATGAGGATGCAACATTGATCTTACTAGTTTCATTGCTTGCATCACATGAGAACTTTGTGCAGTCCTTTATTGTTAAAAAGAACACAACGCCACCTCTGGATGTGAGATCATCTCTTCATATTCGAGAGCTACGCCATGAGGCATCTGGATCTGGTATAGACAGTCAGGCTGTTGGGTTGGTGGCCAGTGGCAGAAATAGAGGACCAGAAAACCCTAGAAAGAAGAAGTCCAAAAAGGGTGTTTCCAAGGGTTCAAAGTCAAATGATGTATGTAATTATTGCAAAAATCAGGGACATTGGAAAAATGAATGGAAGAAGCATTAGGTCAATCCGCAAGGTACTGTTTCTTTGGCAGAACAAGACACCAACTCTGAAGAAGACATGGCTCTGGAAGTTGCAGAATCAGCACAACACAGTAATGTGTGGATTCTGGACACTGGAGAATCTTATCATGTGTGTCCACATAGGAAGTGGTTTACAACTTATGAGCAGATAAATGAAGGTCATATTGCTATGGCTAACAGTAAAGTCTACAAAGTGGTTGGAATTGGCTCAGTTCAGTTGAGGACACTGAAGAAGGGGAGACATGTTCCACTAATGACAAAGAATATGGTATCTCTTAGTCTTCTAGACATCAAAGGGTTCAAGTTTAGAGGTGAAGATATAGTGGTGAATGTCTAAATGGATTCATTTGTGATTCTGAAGGGTATCAGAGATAAGACATTGTATATACTGCAAGGGTCTGCAGTTGCATCATCAGAGATTCACCAGAAAGATATGACAAGATTATGGCACATGAGCCTTAGGCATATGGGTGAAAGAGGGATGCAAATTCTATCTAAGTCTGATCTTCTTATAGGACATAAGGTCAAAGAGCTTGACTTTTATGAGCACTGTGTGTTTGGGAAGCGACGTAGGAGAAAGTACCCAAAAGCAATTCACAAAACAAATGGGACACTTGATTAAGTCCACTCTCATTGTTGGGTACCTTCTAGGGTGAAATCTTGAGTGGTCTATTGATGATTATTCAAGGATGGCCTAGGTGGTCACAATGAAGCATAAGGGTGATGCATTAAACCATTTCAAGCAGCGGAAGGCATTGGTTGAGAATCAGACTAGGAAGAAGATCAAGAGACTTAGAAATGATAATGGTTTGGAATTTTGTTGGTCTGAGTTTGATGAGATCTGCAAGAATGAAGGCAGTTCTAGGAACTATACTGTCACTCATACTCCACCGCAAAATGGTGTTGCAGAAAGATTGAATCAGAATCTTGTGGAGAGGTCAAGATTCATGCTCACTAATGCTGGTTTGGAAAGAATATTTTTGGCAGAGGCTATGAGCACAGCCTACTACTTAATCAATATGGGACCTCAAACTTGGATCAATCTCAAAACACAAATTGAGATGTGGTCTGAAAAGTCTTTAGATTACTCAAGTCTGAGGGTTTTTGGCAGCATATTTTATTATCATGTTTGTGAAGGTAAACTTGAACCAATAGCCAATAAAGAGGTGTTTTTAGGGTATGTAGATGTTGTCAAGGGGTATAGAATCTGGTCATCAACTGAGATCAGGGTTATACTTACCAGGAGTGTGATCTTTGATGAAAAATCTATGCTCAACTCATTTGTGAGGAGCTCATTTGAATCTGAATCTGAGAGAGTTGATGAACAACTGGAGGTTCAGGTCAAGGACAACAACATTCAGCTGAGGACATTCAACACTTATCTGATCTGGTAGAACCAGAGTTTGATCCGAACCAGTTAGCTGAACATGGGTCAGCTGAAACTCAAACAGCTGAGGTTGGTCAGTAAATCTTAACTCTTAGCTGAGCTAGAAAGACCAATATTGGACCTCACAAGAGGTATGAGTTTAAGTACATGGTTGGTTATGCACTTTAGGTAGCTGAAGAAGGGGACGATGCTCAACCTAACACTTACACGGAAGCTATGACATGTTTATAGTCATTTCAATGGCTTGCTGGCATGAGAGATGAAATAGAGTCACTTCATAAGAATAAGACTTGGGATCTAGTCAAACAAGCACATAGGAGAAGGGTAGTCAGCTGCAGATGGATCTTTAAGAATAAGGAAGGTATATCATCAGCTGAGGGCATAAGATACAATGCACGTTTGGTTGCAAGAGGTTTCAGTCAGAAAGATGGGGTAGACTGTGATGAGATATTTTCACCGGTAGTAAGACACAATTCCGTCAGGGTGTTACTAGCAATGGTGGCACGTCAAAATCTTGAACTTGAGCAGTTAGATGTGAAGACAGTCTTTCTACATGGGGATGTAGACAATGAGATGTATATCAGTCAGCCATATGGGTTTCAAGTTCCTGGTAAATAAGGGTATGTTTGTGATGACGTGGTCAATCAGGTTATAAAATACTCGACCACCATAAACCAATACTAGCAAGAGGACTAGGCCCATCGTAGTATAGCTGTAGTGAATCAAGGTCGATCCCACAGGGAACCAATTGTGGATCATCTTATATACAAACAATTAATTAAACATGTCAAGCACATAAAGGCGGTCTACGACCAACATAAGACAGAAAGGTAAAGACACGACTCGACACAACGTAATTAACCTCCCCAATTATAGTCTTTATCGTTTGGACCTAGATAATTTATATAACAAACTCGAACTTATTAACTTGTCAATCCGTTTGTATCTATCTTAGATTGGCTACGGGAGTCATCCTCTTTAACTTGACTTAGCACCGGTAGGTCACTAGATCAACGTGGTATTGTTACGTGACTTCGCCTTTTGGTGCCTCCATCTCATATAACTCACACGCTTACGACTCTAAGGATGCCGATATTAACCGTACACCTCGTCCAGGCAACATTCCTGTGGTTAGGCGTACTTCCTAAACGATTATTCAAGCTCTCGTCCAACTAGCAATTACCAAGTTATAGTCTCATGCTAATCTACGACGTACGTATAATCAGGTGCATGCAATTCCCAAATATAAACCTACCTAGATAACGCTGAACGTCCGAAGATCAATTCATAAGCCTACCTAAGAGTTTTATATCGGTATTTCCTTTTTACACGTTTTAATTAAACTAAGCGAGTAACGTAGCCATAGCCATACCTACGAGATAATAAATTCTATTAAGTTAACCTAACCATAAAGACGTGGCTATTTAACGGATAAACGGGAGGCTCGGTCGACCGAATATAGACACTCGGTCGACCGAATGACACCATTCGGTCACCCAAACGATTTCAACTCCCAAATTACATCTCGAACGTATCTCTCGGCGTTTCATCATACACAACGATTAAACGGTAACTCGTAAAGAAATCATATAAACTACTTAGATACGCATTAATTAAACCAAGCGAGATTCATGAATAGACGTTAAACATATGACGTAGGTTATGGGATCCTCATAGACAAGGCTTCGCCACATCCCTAACGTCATAGCCTAGATCTACATCATCTAGCTATGAATTAACTAACTCAAACGATAAAGCATAATTGGGAGGGATTAATTACTTGAAAGAAAGAAACGAGAAAATAAAGGCTTACATATTGCGGCCCTTAAATTGCTTTGAAACCTTCAATAAACTACATTGTATCAAAGCTATAAAATTGAAGAAAGAATGAAGGGATATGTGTTGGTGTATTTGGTGTGTATTACAATTCTCGTAGCTGCTTGCTTATATAGAGGTTTTTGCCGACTTAGGGTGGTTCTAGAAGATAAGCACGATTAAAGCCGAAAACCGACCCAAACCCGAGGCTCGGTCAACCGAGAGCTAACACTCGGTCGACCGAAGCATCGAGCTCGGTCGACCGAACCTAGAAATGCCCCTATTCACATGTTTTCTTCGTTTGCCTTGTTCCCCACTTGCACGCTTGCGTGTTGATCCGATTATTCTTCCACTTAATGCTCCGATTTCCTTCCTTCCTTATCTTGAGATAATTGATTGAATGACATTAATCCTCTCGATTTGTTGTGATCTCGCAAAATCAATAATTATCGCACAATAAATCGGCTTTAAATAATAAAAACGACTAAATACCAAATATCATATTAATAATCACTTAACATTAAATAATAAATATAAACGAGTGATTTAATATGAAATATACATTATTAATCTCGATTTAAGGTCAACGTTGATGACTTTTACGGGTATAATTTGACCGTCATCAACTACCCCCCACTTAGACTTTGATCGTCCCGAACAAAGCATCAATAAGTCATTCCCCAAGACAACATTTCCCATGGTCAGGTCATACTTACGCAAGAATCTCAAGTCAACCCATACTAGTCATGCTCATAAGATATCCATTATTCACTACTCACTATGAATCGAAGTGATGTGTGCATGTGCATTTAGTTTTATATATTCGTGGCAAGATCAGAGTTTATGCAGACTTCGTAATCTCAACCCACCAACTTCAGTATTCATACTTCTTATGCCTTTAAATTTTTGAAGCACTAGAGCAATAAGCAAGAGCGTATCTATAGGGTTTTTGGACTTGGAGACCGAGTACTACTCAAAGCCTCTTAAAGAGTTGAATATTCTTTTCATATCTTCATATTTTTCAAATACTATTAATCTCAAGGGAGAAAACTTTTTAGAGTATCCCCCTATCTTAGATCATGTATAGCATCGAATATTACCACAAGCGCGGGGCTACTTTGGTAATGTTACTACAAGCCCGTGTCTAACATTTTGCTAAAACACGGTACGTCTCAAGCTTATTACTCCGCTTTAATGGCTAAAAGATAAGAATGCATCGACGAGATAGATATTGATACTAAGTTTACATAACCAATCATCTACGCAATGTACACAATAATTTCTTCAGTTATTATGATTTGCGCGGTATAACTCGATTCATAATTTTTGTAATTGAATAATAAATAACTACTCGCAACAACCAAAGCATGAATATCCTTAATTTTACTTAACATAAGTATAAAATGATCACGTACTTATGCAACTTGGTTCCTTTCCTATCAATTCTTAGCTAGGAACTCACAATTCTAAGGGTACGAGATACATAATATGGTATTTATTAAATTTTTTCAATCATGTGCCGTTTCATTCAATTTTCAATTATAACATAACATGGCTAAGTCTCCTACCCCCCACTTAAACGTGGCATTGTCCTCAATGACAAAAATAAATGAGAATTTAAGAAAAAGACTTAGCTCTGGAAACGGCTCTCAAGTAAAGGAAAAAGATCGGAGTAAATTTCAGCACGTCGTGGAGAGATAGACACATCCTGTATAAGCAAACAAACTCCACGAAACCGTTAATAACACCATGTCTATGGAAGTTATAGAATAACGTGGCGAATTAGGTATGAATACCTAAAAACAGTTTAAGCCACTTTATTTTATACAACCAAAGACAAGAAAATACTAAATAGAAAGAAAAATAAACAAGCAACTAAAGATGATGGTCGTCATCTACAACCTCCACCGCCTAAATATTCTTAAAACCGGGTGGAGAAGACAAAGATCAAAAAGCATTACCCGGCGTGGGAAAACACGAGGGTGACTCGATCGAAAAGGTATTCAATCCGGGAAAAGAGAAACTTAGTAAGGTATAACGAGATTGAATGCGACCTATTGGCTAAAAATAAAATCAAATACTTAGCGCAGAAACTTCTCGCTTGCATTGGATATCAACAACATAGGGAGATGTAGCTACTCCTCGAAATTACTAATAACCCAATGTATCACGTAAAAGTCATAACCGTCATCAACAAGGTCGGATCGGTGAGATAGTTCAGAACAAAACTTATCATCTAGAAATGCCGGAATAGACGGAAAAAATGTGAAATTTAAAACTGCCGGTAGAAAGATAAGTTGTACTTTGATCGAACCAAAAACCTTTAAAATCTAGCTAGGTTCAGAGCTACACTTCCCCCAACTAGGATCATGAAAATCAAAATGATAAAAGATAATCATTAAAGCTTAGCAATATTTCAAATTCCGCAACACATAGGTATTGTGTAAACAAAATGGAGGTTGAGAAAGTGATGGGTTTAGAAAAAGATACACATAAGGATGGGAAGAAAAGATAAAGGTTGGGTAAGAAATTGTGTTTATGGGTGGGTTGAAAATTGTTTAAAGGAATGGGGTTGGGTGGGAGAGTGAAACGGATGGAAAGAAAGAGAGATGATGAAAGAATGGTTAGAAATGTGAACTGTTGGGGCAGATTGGTGAGAGGATCGAAAAAGTTTGAAGGTGCAAAAATGTAAAGGGAAAGATAAGGATAATTGCAGAATGAATTGCACACCACTTTGGATTTTCACTTGGATCACCTAAAAAGATTTTTGGAAGTTGACCAAAATTGTTCTTGTTCACACCAATCTTTCTCTGTTACATTTTCAATAATTCTCAAGCTCTCTTAATGCTTCCATCTTAAGGTTGTTTGCTAAATTTCCTTTTCTTTAGCAATTTTTCGACTCTCCTACGGAACTCTATTTCACGTGGCCTATATTGAGTAAAAAAGTTTTGCACATCCTTAGCCCAATGGCCATCGGAACACGGCAAAATAAAAAACCTCAACATATGTCACGTTACTTTTATTTGACTTAAAGAAAACAAAACCTATAATCCTAAAAAGAAATCCTAAGGGTTTTAAAGAAGTAGTTCTGAGTTTACAGTCCTCAGCTCGACTTTCCAAAAGTTATCCTTGTCAGTTATCATTCTTGGATCGCCAGACTTTGACCCTCTGAGCACTATTAGAGGTGGCTTGTCGCTTTTGCGGATTAATACCCTTCCCTTGGTTGTGAGACCTAGGAAACGACATTTATCCATACCATTTATCCAAAGCTCTTACCTCGGCTCTCGTTTCAGGAATTAGTGAATTCTAAGAAACTCGGCTAAAATTATGGTTTTGGCCTTGACAATAAGAAACAATGAATCAAAGTACTCCGAATAAGGTTGGTTATGTAGGCAAGCCTATGCCGTCTTATTCGTTGGAACATATGTGACAGTTCAGGCCAATCCGTCAAGATTAAGCCCCGTTTAGCCTGAAGGCTTATCGGCTATGCTAAGTCTTGTTGAACTGCTGTAACGTACATCACACGTGGAGGGGAGTTGATTGAGCCGAAGCTCGTTTGAACTCGCCCAGCCATGGTTAAACCATTTCCGAACCTATGTACAAAGATTCTTCGATTTCTAAATTGTCACCCAAAGCGTAATCTCGTTTTTGTTTAAGGTGGGTTCACCGAGAAGCCATCACCATAAACATCAACGAAAGCCGAAGATTGCGTTCTTTCAAAACTCAACGTCTTCTTTAGATTGTGAATGCTTAAACTACACAATTTCTTGCTCCCATGGCCAGTAGAAGCAATCTCATGCATAGGACAAAGAGATTTTAACAGAACTACGAGAAACTCTTTATTCACAGCTTCCTTTCAACGACTACATGTTTCCTTACACCCTCTAGATGAGACAGATATGGGGCACAACCTTCGACACTAATAGAACTAATCTTACAAACCAACTCCAGGCTAAGATTCATACTAACTTATGCTCAAAAAACCAAAAGGTAGTAAAACATAAGCAAAAAAAAGGGTAGTACCTTGCCTTCAACATTGTACCACGAAGAATTTAAGCCTTTAAAAATTTTCCGGAGACATCTTGGTGCTTTAAAGGTATTGCTTCCATCGCTTTTCCCATCATAGAGTAGTAATTCCGCATGTTGCTGGGTTATTTTCTCAGCGCCCTTGAAAAATTACTGACTTGGATTATTGTTTCCCTGGTTTCTGCAAACAGAAGAAAAACAAAACAGACCGTAGACTGATTTTAACATGGTTTCCCATGCTGCTATCAGACCTACGGATTAAACATACGGGGATAAACAGACACGCGAAATTCCAGACACAAATCAGAAACCGTGTAAACAGAACAGAACAAGAACAAAACAAAAAAAAAGTTATAAATTCTCGGTCGACCGAATGAGGTCTCTCGGTCGACCGAATAAAATTTTTTTTTTTTTTTTTTTTTTTTTATTTGAATCTGGAATTTTCAGACAGAGCTGACAACCAGAGGGACTCAAAAACGTAAAAACAGACTCTAAAACCGAAAACTTGACATGAATAAGAAAATTATTTATATATAAAATTGACCGTTGGCTCCCCGGCAACGGCGCCAAAAACTTGATGACGTGGTCAATCAGGTTATAAAATACTCGACCACCATAAACCAATACTAGCAAGAGGACTAGGCCCATCGTAGTATAGCTGTAGTGAATCAAGGTCGATCCCACAGGGAACCAATTGTGGATCATCTTATATACAAACAATTAATTAAACATGTCAAGCACATAAAGGCGGTCTACGACCAACATAAGACGAAAGGTAAAGACACGACTCGACACAACGTAATTAACCTCCCCAATTATAGTCTTTATCGTTTGGACCTAGATAATTTATATAACAAACCGAACTTATTAACTTGTCAATCCGTTTGTATCTATCTTAGATTGGCTACGGGAGTCATCCTCTTTAACTTGACTTAGCACCGGTAGGTCACTAGATCACTTTGTGGTATTGTTACGTGACTTCGCCTTTTGGTGCCTCCATCTCATATAACTCACACGCTTACGACTCTAAGGATGCCGATATTAACCGTACACCTCGTCCGGGCAACATTCCCGTGGTTAGGCGTACTTCCTAAACGATTACTCAAGCTCTCGTCCAACTAGCAATTACCAAGTTATAGTCTCATGCTAATCTACGACGTACGTATAATCGAGTGCATGCAATTCCCAAATATAAACCTACCTAGATAACGCGAACGTCCGAAGATCAATTCATAAGCCTACCTAAGAGTTTTATATCGGTATTTCCTTTTTACACGTTTTAATTAAACTAAGCGAGTAACGTAGCCATAGCCATACCTACGAGATAATAAATTCTATTAAGTTAACCTAACCATAAAGACGTGGCTATTTAACGGATAAACGGGAGGCTCGGTCGACCGAATATAGACACTCGGTCGACCGAATGACACCATTCGGTCACCCAAACGATTTCAACTCCCAAATTACATCTCTCGAACGTATCTCTCGGCGTTTCATCATACACAACGATTAAACGGTAACTCGTAAAGAAATCATATAAACTACTTAGATACGCATTAATTAAACCAAGCGATTCATGAATAGACGTTAAACATATGACGTAGGTTATGGGATCCTCATAGACAAGGCTTCGCCACATCCCTAACGTCATAGCCTAGATCTACATCATCTAGCTATGAATTAACTAACTCAAACGATAAAGCATAATTGGGAGGGATTAATTACTTGAAAGAAAGAAACGAAAAAATAAAGGCTTACATATTGCGGCCCTTAAATTGCTTTGGAAACCTTCAATAAACTACATTGTATCAAAGCTATAAAATTGAAGAAAGAATGAAGGGATATGTGTTGGTGTATTTGGTGTGTATTACAATTCTCGTAGTCTTTGCTTGCTTATATAGAGGTTTTTGCCGACTTAGGGTGGTTCTAGAAGATAAGCACGATTAAAGCCGAAAACCGACCCAAACCCGAGGCTCGGTCAACCGAGAGCTAACACTCGGTCGACCGAAGCATCAGGCTCGGTCGACCGAACCTAGAAATGCCCCTATTCACATGTTTTCTTCGTTTGCCTTGTTCCCCACTGCACGCTTGCGTGTTGATCCGATTATTCTTCCACTTAATGCTCCGATTTCCTTCCTTCCTTATCTTGAGATAATTGATTGAATGACATTAATCCTCTCGATTTGTTGTGATCTGCAAAATCAATAATTATCGCACAATAAATCGGCTTTAAATAATAAAAACAGCTAAATACCAAATATCATATTAATAATCACTTAACATTAAATAATAAATATAAACGAGTGATTTAATATGAAATATACATTATTAATCTCGATTTAAGGTCAACGTTGATGACTTTTACGGGTATAATTTGACCGTCATCAGTTTGCAAGCTGAGGAAGTCCTTGTATGGACTTAAGAAGGCTCCAAGACAGTGGTATAACTCGTTTGATAGCTATATAATCTGACTGTGCTATAACAGGAGTCCATATGATTGATGTGTGTATCACAACAATTTGAAGGATGGTTTAGTCATCTATCTGGTTCTATATGAGGATGATATGTTGACAGCTACTGTGAAGAAGTCTAATATTCATGATCTGAAGAATATGCTCAATGTTGAATTTGAGATGAAGGATTCGGGTGCAGCTAAGAAAATTACGGGGCCGGAGATCTATAGGTCTAGGAAACATGGAAATTTGTTCATGTCTCAGAAAGATTATATTGATAAGAAATTGTCCAAATTTGGAATGTCAGCTACCAAACCTACAGATACTCCAATGGAATCAAATTCACAGTTGTCTGTTGTGTTTGCTCCACAATCAGCCGAGGAGGAAGAATACATGTCAAAAGTTTCATATGCTAGTGCAGTAGGCAAACTGATGTATGATATGGTCTGCATTAGGCCTGATCTGGCTCAGGCAGTCAGTGTTGTCAGCAGGTTTTTGGTTCAACTTGGAAAAGAACACTGGAAATTTGTAAAAAGGGTGTTTATGTTCCTTAGGGGTACTTATGATGGTGGTCTTATCTACGGAGGTGTTATTCAGTGTTTGATTACAGAGTACCGTGATTCTGATTATGCTGCTGATATGGACATTATAAGATCTATGACTGTTTATGTGTTTATTTTGGGTGGTCTGTAGCATGTTGGAAGGCAACTTTACAGGAAACAGTGACATTATCTACTACTGAGGCAGAATATATGGCACTGACAGAATAAGAAAATAAGGAAATCTGGTTAAAGGGGCTTGTCAATGATCTGAGTCTGCATCAAGATCAAGCTGAAGTATATTGTGACAACTTAAGTGTAATATATTTGGCTAAGGATCAGGTTCATCATGAGGGGACCATGCTTATTGATGTAAGATATCATTTTCTGAGGAATGAAAAAAGAATCCGGGGTGAAGAAGATCACCACTGATGTCAATCATGTTGATATGTTCACTAAACTTGTTCCAAGTAGCAAGTTTTAGTTGTGTCTAGACTTGCTAAACATCCATAGCTGTTGATTGGAAAATCAGAAGAAACGAGGAAGTCTGGCACTTGGTTGTGCATCTGGTCTGTCAGCCTGCATGAAGTTCAAGTTAAGGTGGAGAATGATAATGGCTACATGAACTATGCAGCCGAGTCTGTGTAGAAGCTTTTTGGTATGTTGAGTGGTGTTCAAGTGAGCCAAGTCTGGTGAAGTCAATTGAGTTGGTTCTCAGTCGAGTCTGGTGAAGTCGGCTGAATTGGCTCAGCTGAGTCTGGTGGTCGACTGAGTTGGTTAACAGCTGACTTGGTGATCACATCTGCATGGCTTCTATATAAGGGTTATGTTTGGGGTGTTTTGGTTATTACCTGGTTTGACTATTATGGCGGTTAGGGTTTGATTCCATGGGCCTATAAATCCAATTATATTGAAACCTCTTTGTAACTTTCAATGATAATAAATTCCTCGTATTTACCTGTGGAGTAGTCAACACATTGCCGGAAAGCACGTTAAATCTGTGTTCTTGCTTTGTTTATATGTTTGTTTGATTGTTTATTGTTTGTTCTTTCTCGAATCGCCATCAGTTCCTTGATATCTATTACAACAATTGGAAAGCTTCAAAGAGGATGAAATATGTATTGTATTGGGCTTGCAGCTAAGATATCCTTATTATTCTAAGATGTCTAAGTAATATGTATGCTAAGCCATGAGAATTACATTTGATGTCCTAGAAATTTCATAACCCAAAAAGAACCTTAAAATGCCCAAGTCCTTAATGGTGAATGTTGAGTGCAAGAGCTGCTTCAGCTGGCTAATCAACTCATTTGATAGACTTGCAACATTGATATCATCAACATAAACTAGCAATCCTATGAATCGATCTCCCTTACATTTGGTTAATAGACTGTAATCAATGAGAGATTTTTTGAAACCATTATGAACTAAGGAATTTATTAAATTGGCGTTCCATTATCGACTAGCCTGTTTAAGACTGTATAAGGACTTGTTCAATTTGCGCACAAGATTGTTGTTAGTTGGTGAAAGACCCGGAGGTTTCATATACACTTCCTCATGCAAATATCCATGTAAAAGTGCATACTAAGATCTGGCTAGTGAAGTTTCTATTTATGAATCACAGTTAAGGCTAAGAATAATCGAATATTGGATAGTTTTGCTACATGGGAGAATGTTTCAACGTAATCGATCCCTGTTTGTTTTGTAAAGCCCTTTGCTACTAGCCGAGATTTGTACCGCTATATGGTTCTTTTTTGTATTTGACACAAAATACCCATTCACATCCTACATTTACTTTATTTGGAGGTAAAGGAACAAGCTTCCATGCGCCAGTCTCATCAAGGACTCGGAGCTCATCTTTCATTACAGTTTCCCAAAAGGGATCTTTTGTAACTTTGGCATAACTGATATGTTCCTTAATTTGTTGAGCATTGGATACAAAGGCCTTATATGAGGAAATTATCTGTGATTTGATATAACCTGATCAATTGAATAAGGGGTGGTCCGCGGTTAAGAACAAGCCTAAGACCAAACAGACTAAGCGCGTGAAACCAATGAAGAAAAAGGCTAAAAAGGCAACTTCTAAACCAAAAGGGAAATGTTTCCACTACCATGATGTAGGACATATGATGCACCATTGTCCCGCATATCTCAAAGAGGATAAGGAAGGGAATGGCCAAGATAACAAGGGCAAATATAATGACCGTGAAACTGATTTAGCTGTCTTGGAATAATGTACGGTAGCTAAAGATGTATCAATTCGGATATTGGATTATGGAGCTACTAACCATGTTTGTTCTTGTCAGTTTAGTGTCATAAACCCAATCGGGTCGGGTCGTTAACTGTCTATTTTGTTTATGTAACCTTACTATTATGAATATTAAAAGCACTTTTGTTATAATATAATTGTTTATTTGATAAACCAATTTCATATTGTATAATAACGTCCTTAAGATTAAACTGTGATAGAGAAATCGTTAAATTTTGAAATATCTCTAGTCATATGTATTATTAAATAAAACAATAGTAGTACGGTTGTCTTCTATCTTATGAAGATAGTGACGGATCTCATCTATCAAGGTGAAGGGACACTTGGACTATACGTGCAAGTGTATTGGAGAATGCGTATGTTACATTGACCCACTTACTTTATTAAGTGTCATATATATGTGGCGGTTGTGTAATTATCCTTATACTAGAGTCGTCATGACATCGCGATGTGGATTGTCATGCTTTGACACTATTGATGTTTTCCTTAGACATGGGGTATTAGGATCAAGCGCTTACCATTGTACTAAAACCAATTGATATTTGTAAAGGTGCTAATATATTTCCTTTATATCACGCCCCTTCAAGTGTAGGCCTATAAGAAGGGAGATAGACCCAACACTTGACTTGTTTTTTTTTTGTTTGGGAAGTGTGGGCCTATAAGAAGAGAGTGGGACCCAAGACTTGGTTTTTTTGTTTTTGTTTTTAATTGTGCAGGAAGCGGCGCTTGAACTCGGGATCTCCTGCTCTGATACCATATTAGGATCAAGCGCTTACCATTGTACTAAAACCAATTAATATTTGTAAATGTGCTACTATATTTCTTTTATATCATGGGGCTGTCATGTGGTATTGATTGAGTGTGATATTAAAGCATGCATAGGATTTATTTCGTTCGTCTAGAATTCGTGTTTACTAATTGTAATAATGTATATCCGAAGGGGCCATCTTATGATGAATGTTTTATTCTTGAAATTCTTTGCATGTTACTTCGAGAGAATATAATATTCAGATTATAAGCTACAATTTTTATGTATCGACACTCAAGTAACGACTGTATAGATATTGCATAAGAGTAAGGATTCTATTTACACGGTAATCGTTTCACAATAAAGGTTGTAGTCATAGCACATGACTCTTCCGATTATTAGGGTCGTGACACATTGCTACATTTTAGTCATAATCGTATATAAAGTGTACTTTGGTAAATGCACTTTATAATTACGAGCAACATATTCGAAAACCTATTGGACCACACACATAAGAATAAAGTCCGGGACTATATTGCGGTTATGAGATATATAACCAGATAAGCATTTTAGGGGGAGTGGTTTAAAAGGACAAAAAAGAGGGAGAAAATGGGAATCAGGACAGTGGAAATATAAATTGGGTGATAAGGACAAATCCACTGTTCATAACCCCAAATCCACTGTTTGCATTAGTGGAACTGACCCCAAATCTAATGTTTCACTATCACAGTGGAATAAAGATATGTCATTTTTACCCATAAAAATACTCCACTGTCTTCTTTACATATTTCTATGTTCAAATTGTCCTTTTTGACACTAAACCAGTATTTTATTATGCTTGTTATAATGTGTTGTTGTTTAATTAATATTTGTATTTTTTTTAAGGAAATTGTATTACTTATTTTGAATAAATATTATTAAAAATTGGATATTAATTAAATAAAATTAATAAATCTTTTTCAGTAGCACTATTTAAAAAGATTTATTAAATTTGATATTTATTAAAAATTGAATAAAAATTTGTTTGATTGTTTACATAAGTTGTTGGTGCCTTAGGTTGTTGGGCTTGGATATGGTGGTTATAAAGTTTGGTGGTGAGTAATGATGGGTCTCGTAAGGAAAGGTGATGCCAAATTTGTTCTTCCAAATATTGGAAGGCTGAAATATGGTCTACTGAGACTGGAAGTAGCATTGATCGAAGCATCTACGACAATGTATAATATCTTATCGTCGTAGTCGGAGCTCCGATGGTTGTGCTGGTGACGTGAGACATGAGGCTCTGATACCAACTTGAGAATCAAATGAAATATAACAAACTCAACAATTTGCTTTGGTGAGCAACTCTTCATTCAATCAGACGGAAGATACATGTTTTGTTATTCAACAAAAACTAATCTTATCAAGTACAAGCATATTGCCTTATACGGCATCTTATCTCATCCAAATACTAATTGACATTACTGCCCTTACATGGATACCCTCACAATAATAGTAAAGAATAAAGTCTATTTTCTAAGACCGCCTCTCAAACTATATGTATCCAACATCACATTTAGTTTGCTTCTAAACTGAGTGAATTTTGCAACAAGCAAGGCTTTAGTAAAGGCATCAGCAATCTGAGATTCTGATGGTATGTAGCTCACAATCAGCTCCTTGTTCATGACTTTGTCTCTAACAAAATGAACATCCAATTCAATGTGTTTTGTTCTTGCATGATAGACAGGGTTTTGTGCTAGAGAGGCTGCTCCTAAGTTATCACACCAGACTCTAGGCACGGCATTCATTCTGATATTCATTTCTTGAAATCCAAGATAATTCTGTAGCCAAATTAGCCAAAGACATGTACTCTAATTCTGTACTAGACCTGGAAATGACATTCTGTTTCTTTGAACACCAAGAAACCAAAGATTTTCCAAGATACACACAGTACCCTGTCACTGATTTTTGTCAGATGGGAAACAAGCCCAATCTGCATCATAAAAACCCTATACATAAACAGATCCACAACGGGTATAAAGAGACTATAATGAAGGGTGCCTTTCACATTTCTTAACACTTTTTTGAGATCAGTCCAATGTTCAACAGTTGGTGCTTGCATAAACTGACCAAATAGTTAACGACATAAGTAATATCAGGCCTAGTAGAAGTTAGAAACTCTAAACCTCCAACAGCACTTTTATACAGTAGAGGATTCTTCATAGGTTCCCCTTGATTTGGACTTAGATGAATGCCTGCAGTCATAGGTAAGGGACATGATTTTATATTTTCCATGTTTATTCTTTTTAGCAACTGAATAGCATAATGCCCTTGGGACAAGGCCAATCCTGAGTTATCTTTGTGTGCATGCATGCCCAAAAAATGAGAAATAGCCCCAAGATCCTTTAGAGCAAACCTGGAGTTTAGCATGTTCACAAATTTGTGTATCAATCTATCAGAACTACCTGTAACAAGAATGTCATCCACATAAAGCATCTGAGATTTGGTTTGAAATATGAACAAGGATGTGTCTGCCCTTGACTATGAGAAACCCCACTCAAGCATTTGAATTCTAAGAGCTCCAAACCAGGCCCTAGGAGCCTGTTTTAGACCATAGAGGGCCTTTTTGAGTTTGCAAATATACTATGGTCTACAAGGATCCTCAAATCCTTCTGGTTGAGGCATGAAAATGGCTTCATGAATAGGTCCATTAAAAAAAGCATTATTGATATCAACCTGCCTTATAGACCATTTGAAAGTTACAACAATAGATAGCACAATTCTAATAGTTGAATCCTTTGCGAAATTGGATGAAGGTCTCGAGATAATCCACTCCATAATTTTGATTGTATAATCCACTCCATAATTTTGATGCGTAACCTTTGGCAACCAACCTTGCCTTGTGTTTTAGGATGACAAGTGGTCTCGAGAAGGTTCGAGAATCGAAACAACAGAGATTTAGAGGATTGATTAGAAGTAGGGGTAGTCTAAGGTCTGGACCCATTGGATGAACTAGACTCATTGGAAGGAATAGGACTATGATATGGAGACACTAGGGGTGTTACTGATGAGCGTTGTTTTCACCAAACAAATTTATAAGATACTCAAGACAACGGTGACTACACAAGCTCTCTAACCGGCAAAATGGACCGGGTCGATTGCTAGAATAGCTACAGGAATCCGAGGTCGAACCCAAAGGAATTGTGCTTGCAAGTACCAAAGTAAACGTAGTGCTTAGTCTAATCAATCTTTTTAGAGTGTTTAAAACTACAACGACACTAAAGCGATCTATACTATCAAGTCTAAAGGGAGAAAGGGACAAAGAAGATTAGACTACACTACTAGATTTGAAAGATAATAAAGGGACATAGCCGAACCATGATCAAAAATCTCAACCCTAAGGTAGACAAAACCGGGAGTGTGCAATATAATAAACCTCTTGCATTCAATTTCACGGGTGCGAACTCCCCCGGTGCTAGCGTCGAACAACTCTCTTCTAACACCTTATGCCATGTTAAGGTCTGAACAACTCTCTCCTAACAAGTCATGTTTTGCACTCGAGCCGCTTAAACAAATAAATGAGTAACCTCACGATGAGCTCGGCTTAACGACTGAACCGAGACTACACCGCGATCCTAGAACCCTTTTCCCACACCCCTCTCTCTGAACAACTCTCAAGAGTGATGTGTGTGATTTTTGACCTAGGTAGCTAATCTAGCTCAAATCCGTTATAACAAGTTCTAAGACGTGAAACATGCAAGAAACAACAAAGAAACACACCACCCACTCCCAATTTCATCACCCAAAGGTTGATTTCATCACATATCACATGACCCGGCTATGAAGATGTTTAGCTACTCATTATACTAATCAAAACATGCACAAAACAAGAAATAAAAGCCATAACAAGTAAAAGAGAAGAGAAATATACCATAAGATTGCGTAAATTCGAGTTGAGATCCAAAAAGTACAAAATAGAGAAGTAATTAAAGGTGGTCTCTTAGTGTTAAAATGAAAATCTAAGCTAAGAAATGGAAAGATTAAGCTAAGATGTTGTTGATTTACACTAAGAGGGAGTATTCTAAGCTATTACAAAATTCGAGCTATGAAGGGGGGTAGAGTTTGGCCAAGAAGATGAATAATCATCCCAAAATGGACTAAGGGGGTATTTATAGGTGGAGGGAAAATCCAAATTTTTGGTTCGAACGCCGGTTCCCGTATGAATGGAACGTGCGTTCGCTTGAAGTTCCGGGCGACTTAGGGCTTTTGTCTTGCGAAACGCCGGTTTACGTGCATGGAACGTGCGTTTAAGAGGTCCGGAACGCACGTTCCAAGGTACGTAACGTGCGTTTGAATGGCCTGGAACGCACGTTCTAGGTAATTGCTAAACCAGCGTTTGAAGGAGGTGAACTCTGTATGACTCTGGCAACTCTGGAACGCTGGGTTTGAGGGTTGGAACGCCAGTTTGGAGACCTGGAACGCTGGTTTGAGGGTTGGAACGTGCGTTTGGACTCTGTGCCACCAATTCTTCACTTTTTCTCCCTTTTCCACCTCTTTTCTCGCCTCGGTTATGTTTCTCATTGTAAACCATTGCCTTTCGGGTCCTCGAGACATCAATACCCTACATCATCACAATGACCAAAAACAACCAAAACATTCCAAAGGTAAACGTGCTCGGGAATGGGGTCAATATCATCAAAAAGGGGTGGTAAACTATCAAAATGACGGAATTACCCCCCCCCCCCGTGCGAGGAACTCACAATATTACCCCGAAAGTGGTCTAAATTATCCAAAAATATGCCGAAAATGTGGTAAACGGAGGCCAAACAATGTAGCGAGAGTCACGTAAAGTTGACTCCCATCAACCACCCCACACTTAGCCTTTGCTCGTCCTCGAGTAAAATGGGCGTTTTAAAACAAACCAAGGGATTCAACTTTATGATGTAGGTGCTACTACTCACATTCTCAAGGTAAACACAAAGTAAGAAACACGAACATATACACATTGGCGCAACATTATCAAGAAAATGGAGTGTGTGGTGCAAAGCTAGAACCAAGTACTCAAAAAGATTGTTGGGGCTCGGTATAATCCACTCCATAATTTTGACTGTAACCTTTGGCAACCAACCTTGCCTTGTGTTTTAGGACTGTGCCATCTGGTTTCAACTTCAGCTTAAAAACCCACATGTTTCCAACAAGTTCCCATGTGCTGTTTTGTTGCAATGCCTGATACTTTTCTTCCATTGCTTGCTTCCACTGGGGACTGTCCAAAGCCTCAGAAACTCTAACAGGTTCAGAAAGGTGAGCTGGAAGATTAGTGGAGGTGATAGATGGCTGATACACTTTAGGCTTGTAGATCCCACTTTAGGACCTAGTTTGCATAGGATGACAAGTGGTCTGAGAAGGTTCTGGAGAATCAGAAACAACAGGACTGGACTCATGTGAGGATTGATTAGAAGCAGGGGTAGTCTAAGAGCTGGACCCATTGGATGAACTAGACTCATTGGAAGGAATAGGACTATGATATGGAGACACTAGGGGTGTTACATGGTGACTTGGAGTTTAAGGAAGATCAGAATCAATATGATTAGAGTGTGAATGTTCAAGGGTAGTGTCCTGCACATAGGGTTGAGCTTCTTTAGGTGTGGATTCAGAATCAAGGGATGACAGGTGAAATGTGTGAATAAGATTAGGATCTATCATGACAGATCTGTGTGAGCCTTGTGAGAAACCTGCTTTAAAAGGAAATTCAGACTCATTGAACACAACATCTCTGCTAATGTATACTCTTCTAGTTTGATCAAGACACTTATACCCTTTATGACAAGCACTAAGCCCAAGGTTGACACATTTAGTAGAGTGATAACTAAACTTGTGATTACTGAAGGGTCTTAGGTTGGGGTAACATGCACACACAAAGATCTTATATTGGTGATAATTAGGCGTATTTTTAAAAATGACTTGAGAGGGACTTAAATCACTAAGAATAGAGGTAGGTAGATCATTTATAATCTTGACAGCCTATTCAAAACTTTCCTACCAAAATTTAAGAGGCATGGATGCCTGAACTAGGAGAGTAAGGCCCATTTCAACAATGTGTCTATGTTTTATCTCTGCCCTTCCATGCTGACCATGATCATGAGGACAAGGATGTCTAAACAGAATTCCATGTTCGTTCAAAACAGACTCAAAGACCATATATTCTCCCCCCAGTCAGATTGAACACATTTAAGAGTTGTGTGAAATTGATTTTCAACAAGTTTTTTAAAGGTGAAAAAGGCATTTAGGGCTTCAGATTTATGTTTTAAGGGATATATCCACGTGAACCTGGAGTGATCATCAACAAAGTGTACATAGTACTGAAAACCAGAGCTGGAAGCGGTAGGTGCTGGACCCCAAAGGTCAGTATAAACATCCAAAATAGATTTAGCATGAAAGACAGATTTATCATAAGGTAAGCTATGCATTTTCCCAAACTGACATGCTTCACAAAAGACAAGTTTAACATTAAAAGAAACATTACAAGAATCCAAAACAGTTTTCAAAACACAAATAGAAGGATGGCCAAGTCTCTTGTTCCATACATTAATTAATGTCTTTTTCAGTAGGAACAGAACAAACAAAGGCATTACAAAAGTTATTGTTGGATTCTTGAGAAAGCTTGGATTGAAGGGAGATCAACTGTCTGGAGTCTTTAGCCATGCCTAAGAACTCCTTCTTGTATAAGTGTCCTTGTGCCCTTGTCCTTGACATAACAACATTTATTGTCAAATTCAACTATAACAGGATAATCATTGGTCAATTGAGAAACTCTAACAAGGTTCTTAGTCATGGTAGGAACACGTAAAGATTTTTTGAAATGAATTTGTGTGTTATTGTGTGTAGGAAGGATGCAAGAACCAGTGTGAGAGATGGGAAGAAACTCACCATTTCCAACTGCCAGATTTTCTGAGCCTGTGTAGTCTCCAGTTAGATGCAAATTATTGATATCAGTAGTGATGTGGTTGGTGGCACAACTGTCCATATACCAGGATGGATCTGCAGCATGCTGAGGAGTAGCAACAAGGGCTGAAACTTGTTTAGATTGGTTACCTTCACCAGAACTTGGCACAAAGTCTTGTTCAAACCTGTGCCAGCAATCCATAACAACATGTCCAGATTTCCTACAAAGTTGGCAGATAGGTCTATTAGTGGAGTTAGTATTGGAGTTTCTACCCCCTCTGCCTCTGTTGCCTCTTTCTCCTCTGTCTCTGGTATTGTTTCCAGATGAACCAGCATTCCTAGAGCCATACTTTGATCTATGTCCAGTGCTGGTAGCAACTTGAGCACTAGGATTACCAAGGAAAATTGCTTCTAAGGTATTGCTGAACCTGGCCAGCAACTTCTCATGTGTGAGAAGTTGTGATTGAACCTCTTGCCAACTCATAGATCCTACTCTTGCTATTAGATTCACGATGAAAACTTCATATTCTTTATCAAGTCCCCCAAGAGTAGCAAGAATCAGCATAGCTTTGGGTACATGATACCCAGCTGCTGTAAGATTATCAGCACAGGACTTCATTTGAACCAGATAATCAGCCATAGACTTGGTCCCTTTAGTGGCTCTAGTTAGGGCACTCTTATATTCCAACATCCTAGATTCTGATTGACTATTGAAGAGTGTTTCAAGAGTATCCCAGACCTCTCTGGCAGTTTGACACCTACAACTTCAAGAAGAGCTTGTTCAGACATGGAGCTCATAATCCAACCTACTAGGAGCTGGTCTGTAATATTCCACTCCTCTGTTGTCTGTGGTCTCTGATAGGGAGATGGAGACACGACAAAGGGTGATCCATTAGTCCTTACTTGCAGATCTTCTCCAAGAACATGTCCCTCGAGTCTATGTCCCCTAATGATGGGCAACGCTATAGATTTCCAAAGCAAGTAATTGTTTCTGTCTAGCTTAACATTACAAGTCTGATTAAGATTTCCAGTAAAAGGAAGAGAGCTAGACATAGGATTTAAAGACCCAAAAGTAGACATTGATGGTACAGTCTGATTTAGCATAGAACTTCAACTCGACCAAAATTGATACTTGGAACAAAGAGGACTGTCCCAGTTGGAATAAAGCTGCTCTGCATATAGCTTAATGGAGTAAAAGCAGCATTTAGCCCTGTACAAATTGGAAAAGATGACGGGAACATGCTGGTAAGTGGCGGAGCAGTTCCGGTAAGAGGTGGAACAATTCCTATTCCAGAGTCTCCAGCTCCTGCTACTCCAATGGATGAAGCTGTGACTGGATAACTCACATCACTAGCAGCACCAGTGGTGACCGCTGTAGAAACAGACGACATTGCTCCGGCAGAACTCATTGAGGAAGAAGGCGGTTAGGCCATTATGGTCCCAGCTCCGATACCAATACAGAAGATAGATATTTTGTTATTCAGCAAAAACTAATCTTATCAAGTACAAGCATATTGCCTTATATGGCAGCTTATCTCATCCAAATACTAATTGATATTACTACCCTTACATGGATACCCTCTTACGATAACAGTAGAGAATAAAGTCTATTTTCTAACACAATCAATAAGAATGTTGTTGGACACTTGTTACATAAGGAGATTATCAAATCTAACATGTCAACACAAAGATGAAAAAAGTAAAATATAATATCAACTAGGCGGCACAATCATAACCCAAATATAACAACAAGATTTAATGTAATGATAATCTAAAATTACATCACTTTACATTTTATTAGCTCCTTTACTGTACACCACTTTAAATAGAGGAATGATACATACACAACGAAATTACACAACCAATTGCCACAACGATAATCTATACTATTGATTATTATGGGATCTAGATCAATCAATATAGTTGTCACAAAAAAGGAATGATACAGGCACAACGAAATTACACAACCAATTGCCACAACAGTGATCTACACCATTAGTTGTATAATTGGTTGTGTAATTTCGTTGTGTATATATCATTTCTCCTCTAAATAGAAGGGAGAGACCACAAAATGTGTAATATTTCATGTATAGAGGAATTGGATACAAAACCTTTAGAGGTACTTTTAATACTTGTGTTTTGCCCCATCGGCTAGCTAGACCATTCCTTTAGTTAAAAGGTTAATTTGACCCAACAAATCTTTCCAAAATAAAATAAAACCCACAAAATATTTAGGTTAGGGGGAAAAAAAAAACCATTTAAAAATGGACAATGAGTCAAATATCCCACAAGAAAAAGTTAGAAGAAAAAAAAAAAAGCAACTACAACTGCTCTATGTCTCCACCTTTAAAAGCTTTATACAATGGAGGGAAACAACATCAATTACATTTCTCTTTAATTTTCTCTGCTCTGTTTCACTTCACTTCAATTCGTTCTAGCCAAAAGAAGAAAATGGAAGATCAATGCAGCTGGTCTTTGTACTACCCAGAAGAGGTAAGTCATTAAAACCATATCAATTCCCATTTAGTTCATCATATTTTTCATGTTTTTTCACTAAATAATGTGCATTTTGTAGGGAATGGAAGAATACTTGAAGCATTCTCTGTTATACACTACTCTTGAGCTGGAGAGCACAATTTTTTCAGCTCGTGAAGAAATTGCAAGAAAAGATGATGAGCTTGAGCATTTTAAGATTCTTTTAGCAAAAACCATTAATGAGAGAGATGAAGCTGTTGCTAAATGCAAAAGATTAATGTTTGAAAAGCTCCTTCTCCAGCAAATGCAGCAGCAGAAGAAGAAGCAGTTAGTTGAGTCCTCTGTTGCAGAACCTTCAAGAATTTGTGGATTAATAATGTCTACTGATGACTCTTCTGATTGTGATGAAAATGGGATGTCTGCATTTGAATTAACTGATATGATGGAGAAAATTGAGCCCAAGAAGCCATTACCGGAAAAAGGTAAGTTCTTGCAAGCAGTAATGGAAGCAGGGCCACTTTTACAGACACTTCTCTTAGCCGGACCACTTCCTCAGTGGCAGCATCCACCGCCGCATCTCAGTTCAATTGACATTCCTCCGGTGACCATTTCTTCTTCTCCTCGGCCACCGCCGCCGCCAAGACAGCTACTCCACCTAGACTCCTGCCTCAGCACCACCAATGGTGGCGGCGGCGGCGGTGGTGGAACTGGAGATGGTTATGTCAACAAAAGGGCCCTTTCAAATAGTGATTTAGCCACTGATTTTTCACCAATTTTCAAGCATCAAAGAGTTGCTCACCAATCATCATTGACTCCAACATCTAATCCTATATTTTCTTGATTTTTCTTTTTCTTTTCTTTTTCTTTTTTTTTTTTCCATCTATCCATCCTTTTCATACTGTTTCAACATATGAAAAGTAGTCAGCATGAAAATGGGATGGCTAATTTGGTAATTTTAAGTTATAAATTATATGTATATTTTTTTAAGTTTTGGGATTAGAAATTAAGTATCTTAATTAGCTAACTTAATTGTGAGGGAAAATGATAGCAAAGGGGGCTCCAATCAAAGTCCTCCTTATATTAGCTTTGTGTTGTGGATGGAGATTTGATCTTTTCTTTAGATCTCTAATTTTCCACTAAAGACCCCAACCTCCTCCATTAAGGGGCAGGTGATGTGAGGGTTAAAAAAGTCTTTCCCTTAGGGTGGGGAATGTAATATATCATTATGCTTTTTATGTATGGAAATTGTAATGTATCTTGATATATTATTGATTGAAATGCATTAGTAATTATGAAGATGAGTTACTATAATGGAAGAAAACCAATCCATTTTATGTTCTTGTGATGTTTTAGATAATATATTTTATTTGCTCAACATTGTCCAAGCAAGGATTCCATATGAATATGGTGTTTGTCTGCCATATCAGTGGCACTTTCATAAGTGCTTTAATATTGTTGGTTTTTGTTTAATTTGAATAATCATACTACCTTACCCTAGTTAATACATGCAGCTAAGATTTAAGGCATTATGTACAAATCAAAATGAAAATTAAAATATTAGGGGAAGTTTTTAGTAGCAAATAAATATGGTTATTTGATCTGAAAAAATCTTAATATTAAATTCGATCTATTACACAGTTATTCTACAACTATATCTTTATTTTTTTTGTCCTCTTTATTTTAAGATCCCATTTGTTACCCTTCCGACTTTATTTTCAAAATCATAACATTTCATTTGCAACAACAACATTCGTCGTGAGGATCCATTGTTGTTGTTGTTGTTGTGCCTCTTCATAGTGATTATCGCAATGAAGCTTTTAGTAATTTATTCAACGATATCTAGTGTTGTAGTGGTGACTCTTCATAGTGGTAGTCACAATGTAGCTTCTAGTGGTTCTTCTTGTACACCAATTCTTTTGGCAGTGGATCTTTACAGTGGATTTTCGCATTGGCTCTTCATCTGCAACAAATACACGGTGTCATTTGCTTTACATATATAGTTGATTTTCACATTGAATATGTTGAGTAATGAACTCTCGTTGCCCCTAATGTTGAATTGAATTATGTTGTTTGATTGTTTCAAAGATAACATATTATCTTACAAGATGAATTTTGGTATCTGGATTGAATGTAGACTAAATCAAAGTGCCTAGGGTTTGATCCGAATGAGGTAATTTGTATTTTGTCACTAACTGTGTTATATCCTCAATTAAGATATGAATTTGAGTGTTGGATCAACAAATTCCCCTCATTATTGATGTTGCATCAGTTTGATTAATCACGTACTAATTCCAACTGAAGTGTATTACTTACAGTACAAGACACAAACAAATATGAAGTGCAATTGAATGATTTGATCAACAAATCAGAATCCTATTTTCAACAATTCCTTGTACATTTATCAAATATTCTCAAGCTTTAGATGATGCAATTTTGATGATGTTGTTACATTAATCCTTGATTAATTAACTTTTTAAAGCAGCCGGGTTGATACATACACATCCATTGATCTCAAATTAATCCAATGGTGAAGAAAGTTGCAAAAGTCCTTGATCAAATACAATGTCCTATCATATCTTTCCATTTATACTTCATTGTCTCTTATCTTTATCTTGAAAGAGAAAGGTAATGGAATTGAAGCTTCATATATCCATTGAGCCAATTTTCCTAAACTTTGGAATTCAAATCAAACGGCTACTTTGGATATTTAATGATATGTGTTGGTGCTGATGTTTTGGTCGATGAAAGGAGTTCAAGTGCAAATTGGAGAGAATAATGTTACCATAGCCAATGCTTTTGCTTTGCTCATTCTATTTGAAATTTATTGGAGCTTTAACTTACAATCTTTGAGTTCTATGAGACTTTGCAACACACTTGTTGATTGTTGATTGTCTTTGGTAAGTGTTTGGCACGGTTCTTTACTTTTGATTATTTAGGTTTCTTATTTCATATAAAATCTTATAACAAATGTTCAAGGTTCGGATTATGGTTTCGTTGCATATAAAATCTTGTAACAAATGTTCTATCTGAATTAAAAAAATCCTAATTCTAGGGAGGTTTTACAAATCCAGTCTTCATAGTTTGGTACAAGAAAAAGCAAGAGTGAGGTGTTTTAGAACATTTATAAATCTTTGTGTTCACTTCGTTATGCACCTACTTGCTTATTCCGAATGCTTTCATTGAATGCTCATCTTATACATTGTTGGACCAAGCATTTGCAATTTACATCTTATCAAAAAGTTCAATAGAACTTAAGCATTCTCTGCAAATTAGATCATCTTATTACAATAAGCAATGTTGATCTAATTGAGCTAATCTTGATTCTAATTCTTTGAGGATTAGAACACTTGCATTGAATATTGTTTGAAGGATTTTTAAATCCTAATTAAGTGTTTGGTAAAAGAACCATTAACCCCAATCTGGTTCACTTAGAACCCTTATTGATCATATCAATCAGTATCAGAGCTTGATTACTTGTGCAAATTGTTTGATTATATCCACCGATATGAAAGTATGACAATAATGACTTTATCCCCTGAAGGAATGTCTAGTATGAGGCCTCAATACATTACCGATGTTCATTTTTATCACTAAAAATGTCTATAAGACTTCACTTTGAATCACTTAATCCTCATAATTGTTATGTAGTTGAAGATGGACCTTTTGTTCTAATGAAAACCAAGATCACAAGACACGTAGTTGGGATTGTTGTGAAAACTAAAGAAGAATGTGAGGAAACCGTTGAAGTTGTGAAACTGAAAATACAACAAAATAAAACGCCTAATTCTTATTAATCATAGATAATGAACGAGTTAAGTTACAATGCAACTGTAATATGGTATGTATAGTGCATACACCTCATGAATCGGTTATAAAGAAGGTACAACAGAATAACCGCCTAAATACACTAATCAGCAATAACTGTTGTGCCTACTTTCTTTAGCTCAACAAATGGTGTGTCTGTTGTGTCTACTGCTGATAATTAGTTGATGCTTGACACTCAGTTGATTTGCTTACTAGGTTGAGCTAAGGCGAGCACATCCTCTTGTATCAACAATCTTTTATCTATTTATTGTAACACCTTCTCAATTTGAAAGTGCTATATGGATCAACTTGCACATCCTCTTGTATCAACATTCCTTTATCCACTGGAACTTGGCTGAAAGATCTTGGAAATGCCTAGCTTGTCTAATAGATAATAAAAGATCGGTGCATCCAGAGCCTTAGTGAGAATGTAGCAATCTGCTCCTTGTTGTCCACCGGTAGGAGGTTCAGTAGTCCAGACTTGACTTTGTCACTAACAATATGACATTCAATTTCAAATGTTTTTAGTTCTTTCTTGAAAAATAGGGGTTGTGAGCAATGTGCATAGCACTGGCATTCTCATAGAAATATGTAGCAAATAGCTAAACATGGATCTGCAAATATTGTGGAATATAAACAAGCCATTGAATCTCATATGTAGAACTGGCCATAGCCATGTACTCAACCTCTAAAGAACTTCTTACAATAATTGTTAGCTTTCTAGCTTTCCATGAGATAAGAGCATCTCCCAGAAACATCATATAGCCCGAAACCGATTTTCTGGTTTCTGGACATCCAGCCCAATCACTATAAGTAAATCCTTTAAAAACAAGGTTGTTCTTAGCTAGGCAACAAATTCCTTGGCCTGGATTGGCATTCAAATACCTCAAAATCCTATGAGCAACTTTCATATGATTTTCAGTCCGTGTGTCTAAAAATTGACTCAACTACCGAATTGCAAAGGCTATGTCAGGTCTGCTGAAAGTGTGATATATCAGCTTTCCAACTAGTGATATGTATGCTATATTATCATCCAGCAGAGTTGAATCTCCATTCTGTAAGGTTTGTTAAGACGCCATATGTGTTTTGGCAGGCTTGGCCCCCAAAACTCATATTCTTGTAAAAGATGTACTTCATTTGAGAGATTGAGAAACCCTTATGTGTTCTGGAAGCTCAAATGCCCAAGAAATATCTCAGTTTACCAAGATCTTTGATTGTAAACTATTTATGCAAATTGTCTTTATCTTGTTGAATCATCTGAAAATCAGGATTGACTGTTATTATATCGTCTACATAAACTAGAAAAGCAATAATGGACTTTTCGTGAGAAAACTCATTTTTAGTGAACAAACCCCTGTTGCTCAAAGACTATGTTAGCTTACAATTCCATTGTCCGTCGGCTTGTTTCAATCCATATAGGGATTTGGTTAATATGCAAACCTGATTTGGCTTGTCAGCCTTGACACCTAGAGGAAGCTGCATATAGACTTCTTCATAAAGGTCTTCATGCAAGAAAGTATTATTGACATCCATTTGATGAAGAAAGCAGTTATTACACTACAAGAATAACACTATTTTGTTAACTAGCTTTAACCACACACACACACAAAAAAAGTGTTGGTATATACTTAATTTAGCTACAGTAGAGTGACAAATGACTCTAAATAAGTATATATTAGCCACACTTTTTTGTGTGTGTGACAAAAATAGTGTAGCAAAAATGATGTTTTTCTTGTAGTGTTAGCTGCTGCAAGCAAAGTTTTGAAGTTTTGAAACTGAAAACACAACAAAATAAAATGCATAATTCTTCTTACTCTAAGATAATGAATGTGTTAAGTTACAATGCAACCGATCATGGGGTATTTATAGTGCATACACCTCATTAATCAGTTAGAATGAAAATTACAATAGAATAAGTGTGTAACTACATTAAATGTTGTATCTAATTCTGTTTGCTTTATGCAATTTTTATGTATCGATTTCATAAAAACTAATAAACATAAAATTATAAACCTTACAAATTTGGAGGTAATGGGCTTGTCTTATTTGAACCAGCATGTTTATTCTAAGCGAGTTCTATCGGCATTACGTAAATACTTCGGCACTACATTTATACATAAATATTTATATGTAAATGTGATGCCGAAAGTGTTTATGTAGTGTCAATAAAACTTTTTAAAATCTTTTTTTCTAATAAACCAACATGTTTATGGACGGGCATATTTGGTGTGCCAATTAATTTCCTCCTATTATCCTAATACCTAATACAAAGAGAAGGGGGATCATTGTGAGCCTGCCACTTGTCGCGCCATTATTGGTCCAGACTAATTTTTTTTAAACCTTTTTTTTTTTCCTTTTTTTCCCTCAACTATCCATTTGTAAAAGCTTCTATTCTAATTATATCTCTTCTGATAGCTGTACCCTTACTGTACGCGTTTTCCGCCGTTCAAGATTCAACTCCTCCAATTTCTAGCGAGTAAATGCGTTCAATATTTGTCTTTTTCATCAATGCAAGGTTTATCCATGGGGCTTCAATGTTGAAGATCCGCCAGCTACTTGTTTTCCTTCGGGTATTAGCAGGGTTTAATATAAGATGGATCCATCTGTCAGATCTGAAACTATAGGGCAAGTTTGCTTCATTTATCCAGTGGATTTCTACTCGATTAATTGGAAAAGGCTCTCTATTGCTGCTGATTTCTACACCAGGTAAAGCTACACTTTGACTTCGTATAACACACTTTTTGCCATGTTAGTCCATTTGTGAGAATATTTGCAGTCATTCATTTGGGTTGTATTTAGTCATTATAGATAGTGTTTATGTACCATTGTAATAATAAATGTTCTTCATCTTCTCCTTGTTCATGTTGGCTTTATACACCTTTAAGTACCATTTTTGTGCTTCTCAAGTTATATATAGAGAAGCTGCTTGTCATCGACTGAAACGCTTTTCCCTGATGAGGACAACAATTTTCGTGGTCGTTTAGTATGCGAACGAAAAATAGGGTATTGAGTGAGTATAGCAGGGGAGAATTAAGTTTTTATGGCAGTGAGATAAGAATGTATCCACCGGTACTATGTCGTTTTCATACTTAATATGGAACTTAGGTGATTTTATGTTGGTTATTGAAAATTTCATTGAGTATTTATCTATTAAATGCTCATTAAGCTAATCTATTTGTATCTTTTTTCTGTATGAGGCAGCTAGCAAAGTGTTTGGTGCTTACAAGTAGCAGATGCTGCTAGCACAAGGAAATTGGAGCTGCTGAAAAGTTTGAAGAACTACCAGAGAAAATTGATGTTATTTGTGAAGCAGTTGGTACGTTAATATCTTATCCAATGAAGTCATTGTCTTAGATTACAAGGATTTGTGTAGTTTAGATACTAGAGTTAAATAGTACTACCTTTGCCCCTCAATATACATCGTTTTTATAAAAGATGGTTCCTTATTATTTGCTTTTAGAATACCCCAAGAGAACATTTCTAGGAAAATTTGACTTTAGTCCTTAATCCTTGCCTATCTAACAACTTTTCAAACTTTACAACCAAGGCAATAATGACTTTATAAAATCAATTTGTGAAAACATCAAAAGAGGCGTATTGGAGGACAGATGTATATAGAATTCATTAAAAGCATCTGTTTCTAAAAAATTATAATTTTTTACATGTGTTCTTACTTGATGTGCTTATTATCCTTTTGATTCATACCCTGTTAAATGGCCATCGTTGATGGCCGTGTGTGATAGTTATGAGTGTGAATTATGTGCCTCACTTTTTCTGAATTTGCATCTCATATGGCTGGTCTGAGACATTTGAAAGAAGATCGGGTCAATAAATTTACACCTTGTGAGTGCATTTATTTCTACACTTCTATTCAAAATCAGCCTGAAACTTATTACCTTTACGATCACCCGCATAACATCTTCCAGGATTGTAATAATACATATTAGCTTTATTGATGCTCAACAAAACTCACTTATATGAGATATTTAGAACAGACTTACAAATAACGGTACAAACTATGTCTGTGGTAATTAACTTATGGATTTAGATTTATTTGATGTTGTCTTTACTGATGTAACAAAAATCTCATAAGTTGTACAGATATCGGAAGTTGCTTCTTAAATAAAAAGGAAACTTCGGAAACTAGGATGGTACTTTCAAGAGCTTGATTCAGTTTAGCGCTCTTATTTCATTTTTATCATATATATTGTTATATGCTTCGTTAATAAAATCATTCTGGAACTCCAGGCCTTTGGGGATTCAATGAATTTTTTGTTCATAGGTACAGGGAATGTCAGAGGAAATCACCTGATGATAACTTGACTTTGGATGAATTGCTACATTAATTCATCCCTGCTTCACGAGTCAATGTTATTGGGTGATCTATTATCTTTCTTTTTACGTTTATTTTGTTGACCACTGTGCTTTTTGCCTTAATTCATTTTCGCATATTGTATATAGTATAGTTTTGCTTCTTATAGATGAATTCTATGTAGATTAGTTTTCCCTGTTATGTCCCCGATGAATAATATGGAACAACCGTAACGCTAAATAATGTTCTTAGATGAATATTACAAAAGTGCTCTACACATCTTCACTTAGTATCAAGGAGCAACTGTCAATCGTGTGGCTCGTGAATAGTTGTTTAATTCTACATGTAGAATAAAATTGGGTTAAAGTTGCAACTTTTTTCATCTCTTCTTATGTTTGCATTTGTTTTTGGCAATTGTATATTTTGGCTAGGGGATCTAAACTACATGCCTTGGAGATTCTTGTGAATTATCAAAGAAATGTGTTTGGGGATCCTTCACAGAAATCAGACGAAAAGTGGCAAAGTTTTAGCTTCTTGCAATCATGTATTGTCTTCTCTAGGGCTCTCTATTTCTCCCCTCTATACAGCTTTGATGTTTTAGGTTCTTTGTATGTCTCTTTTTTCCATCTTAATTAATACCTAATCATGATTGTGGGAGCCAAAACAGTGGATTGTTTTAATTTTTGTGCCCATTTGATCATTGTTTCTACAAAAGAGAAGTATGTGAAACTTGATTAAATTTCTATTGCACTTGCATGCATATTTCATGCATACATAAATACATGACTGTAGTTGAAATTCAAGATGCATGGGCATTTTATGGAAAACTTGACAAGCTTTTGTGGAATTTCTTGTGAATTTATAGATAGGGTGGTGATCAGCCTCCTTGTCAAATAAATATTTATGTTGGTTTTGCCTAATATTTGTCCCAAACCTGAAATTCTTTTAATAGAGTGGCTATTTTTGAATACGGGATGTGAACCTGAGACGAAGACAATGTAAATGCAATTCCAACATGGTGGTTAGGGAAGGACACACATAATGAACAAACAGATAGTTTTAGAGAATTTCAGACAAACAAATAAAAGAGAATGGAAGAATAAAACCAGTAAATTAAAACCTATGTTGTAGATAGTTGGAACAAACACCATGGAAGGAAATTAGGGAACCAAACACCAGTATGTCCCTCTTTCTGCATTCCACCATGTATTTACTTAAGTGGAGAGATTATAATAACTTCAGGCGTAGATGTGTATGTGTTTACTTGATAGGCAATGTGATGAACAAGAATTTGAAGTAAATTTTTGTTTCAGATGTTAATTCCTTCCTTGTTATTGTTGTTGTATACCAAGAAAATGTGGTGTTGTTCAAAAGTGTCTGATGATGTTTTAACAATACCAATAGTCTATGACTGATGATGTACGTCTTGCTGTGAAGAAACAAAAGTTGAAGAAGGGTAAGGCCAATAGTAATTTTTTTTTATACATATTATGCATATGTAGAGGCATTCAAATATTTCTTAATGTTGATACTTTTGGATCTTATGCAGCTACTGTATAGGAGTTTTCTTGAATGATGAAATTGCCATGCTTTATCTACGGATGAAGGGAAAAAATCACACATGATGAGGTATATAGTGTCTATGCTTATTGTTCTGCTGCTGTTTTTTTCTTCATATAATGGAATTTTTATGCTAGATTTTTGTATAATTGCTTGAATGTGGATTTGATGTTTCGGTAGTATAGCTTTCATTGTAATCTTTCTCTCATGTACTTAGTCCACTATCTGTCTATCGAGTCTTAACATAGTTTTTTTTTTTGGGGGGGGGGGAGGGGGTATGAATTACATTATTTGAGCAACAATAACAAGAATATGTTATTCCCGTCTGAGTTGCTTTGGATTAGTTTGAGGTGCTTCTTGTCATGTAATTTAACATTCTGGAGTTTTTCTTAGAGACTGATTTTAGAAATTTTGTTTTGCTATATATCTTGTTGAGAAGTTAGCGGCTCGTGAATTTTGTCTATTTTTTAGGGGGAATGAGGGAGAAGGACAAAAATAATTCATCAATTGAGTAGAAGGACAGTCTTTTGAAACTTTTGCATAAAGGACAAAACTATTTATTCACTGTCGAAATTCACTTGTGTTCAAAATTCACTGTTCAAATTCACTGCCGAAATTCACTGTCGAAATTCACTAATTTTCAAAATTCATTGTCGAAATTCACTAATTTTCGGGATTCACTGTCGAAATTCGCTGTCGAAATTCACTAAATTCGGGATTCACTGGAGAGATTCACTGATTTTCAGGATTCACTGTTTGTCCTTCTCGCTATAAAAATTATGTAGTTGTCCTTCTTCCTATAAAAAATATGTAGCTGTCCTGTTACTTAAATATCTATTTTTTATCGAGAGAATGTGCCTATTCCAAAACCGTCATCAAATTTATAAGTTCAATGTTTTTTTGAAGCTCTTTGAGACCATTAGTTGATCAAGAGAAGTACACCTTTAAACCACTAATAAGGGACTGTATAAGAGATTTATTAACATTGCTTACAGGTGGTTGATGATATCTGGCCCGAATTACGCCACGTGTCACCTTTAGGGGAGTTTAATAAATGACCAGTCCTTAAACTTAGGGCTGTTAAGGGCAAGGAGCCCCACGAGCCGAACAAAAGGGCAGATCGTCTACCACATGAGATCGGTCTAAACTCCTCATCCAGCCACCGCAGGACGGCCAAGGTCTGGCGAAGAGGAGCTGCCCAGTTCATCCTTATTGGCTTTGGGGGCTGATCGTAAGACACCCAGTACAGCACCGCTGATATTCCGAGTGAGGGATAAGTATAGTCAGAATCATCGGTCATAAAGACTCCAATCTAGACATAAAATATGTCCATAATCATCTCTGATTTATAGGGATTAAGTCGTGTATATCCTTAGGGGATAATTATGAATTATAATACTTACTCAACAAGTAATAGGGGCGAGATGCCACCTATATAAACAACCCTAAGGAACTACGAAGGACTTGATTCCAATTCAACTATTGGATACGTAGGCAACTCTCAGAAATATTCCGAGAGCTCAATCTAAACAAATAAAACCATTCGTCCTTCTTTTGCATAAATTAGGATTTCTAGGGTTTTCGATCATTGTCACATAGGAGATTGACCCAGTTTAATTAACTGACGATTTCCAGCATCATCAATTAGCGCTAGAAGGAGGGCCTTCTACTGATAATTGATCTAACAAACCAGAATCCCTACAGACGTTATGGCACCACCAAAGAACACTGCTAAGAAAAACACAGATCCGACTCAACAGGGAGGAACTTCGACCACACAGGGAGAGACACAAGATGCAGCAGCCCAGAAAAGGGCGGAGATCGCTGGGGATCAACCAAATCCAGTCCTCCAAGACCCAACCAATCAGACATTGGTTGACGCCTTGAAAAATCTGGACAATACTACCATTAAAATTATTCTGGACGAGACCCTCAAGGGAAAGGATCCCCTAGAGAAACCAGAGACAAATCTCCAGCAACAGGCCCCTAATAAACCGGAGATCAGGAATCGAATGCCCACACGGAGTACGGAACTATGCGTCACCCGAACGACACGGCTAATGCCGAACTGGACACTCTGCTCGGAAAACGAGCAGACGACCTGATCTGTGCGTCGCCTTTCACTGAGCATATAGACGACTATCCCCGCCCAGCCGGGTTTAAGATTCCCAAGATCAATGCATATGATGGATCCAAGGACCCTTATGATCACATGCACCAGTTCATCTCACACATGAAGTTGTACAACGAATCAGACGAGATGAAGTGCAAAGCCTTCCCCACACTCCTAACAGGAAGGGCCAGAGAATGGTTCAACAAGATTCCTCCCAGATCGATCTCAGATTTTGGGACTTTGACCCGAAATTTCGTTCATGCCTTCATTGCGGCACAACCATTCCAAAGAAACCAAACTCATTTGCTGACATTGAAACAAAAGCACGGCGAGTCAGTACTATGCTTCATAAAGCGTTTCAAAGAAGAGGCCGCACAAGTGCAGGACGCAGATGATCGATTGCTGGTCGCCTCTTTCGTAGCAGGTCTGCGAGAGGGACGACTACACGCGAAGCTCAACAGCAAGCTCCCTCACACCATGAAAGAATGTCTGGATGTCGCGTACAAATATTGCCAGGAGGAAGAAGCAAATAGACTCAAAAGAGAGATGGAAAAAGGTGAGAACAAGAGGAGTAAGCCTGATGATAGATCGGATAAAAAAGAAAGTCAGTTTGGGATCGGGTAACTGCGCCCATCTCTGATCATCTAGGGAAGAAGGGAGCTCTGCAGGACAGAGACTTCATTCCGCTGAACAGGCCTCGCGAACAAATCCTGGCAATCATGCAAAGAAAGGGCATAGCTAGGACCCTACCCCCAATGAGGGGACCCAGAGAGAATAGAAATCAAAGCAAGTACTGCAAGTATCATCAAGATGTTGGGCATGACTCAGAACAATGCAAAGATCTAATTTGAGACATTGATGCAGCGATAATGGAGGGGAAACTTGATGAGGTCGTAGATCGATCTCAACATGCCGAACCAAAGGGACGGCGAGAATTTAAGCGCCAGAACAACAACGATAGAGAACAGCGAGACGGGTATCGTCGGAGAAGAGATCGTTCTCCAGATCCTGAGGGTCATGCAGATAACCGACCTGTGAACACGATCAATACGATCTCTGGGGGGGCCGAACAGCTCAAGGGGGTCAGAAGAAGAAAACAACAGCAGATCTATTGTTCCTACTTCCACGAACAAAAGGCAAACGATGTCAGGAGAGGTAGTGTATGGTCCGAGAGATTCACTACCATTGGTAGTCAACAACGAAGGATTGGTGATAGAAGCAGTAATTAGCAAGAACCGGATAAAGAGAATATGTGTGGACACTGGCAGTGCTGTGAATGTCCTCTACTATAACGTCTTCAGGGCGATGAAATTGAAGGACGCCGACATGACTCCTGTTTCAACACCTTTGTTCAGCTTCGCAGGACCTCCAGTTCATCCGCTGGGGGTGATCAGGCTGCTCACTACCTTTGGAGAAGCCACCATGGGCAGGACTTTAATGGGGGACTATATGGTGGTAAAGGCACCATCGGCTTACAACGTGATCATGGGAAGACCAGCCCTTATCGATCTCTGGGCTGTAATCTCACCAGCTCATGTTAGCATGAAAATTCCGATAGGGGAAGGCTCAATAGAGATCAGAGGAGATGTGGAAACAGCCAAGAGCTGTTACACGGCGACGGTTAATGGGAAAATGGTCCAACAAGTCAGTATTGAAGAACTGCTGCCCGAAGATGAAGAGAACTGCTCTTCTGAAGACCAGACACAGGCTGTTCGTTTATGGGGAGAACAGGAGGATTCAACTGTAAGTATTGGGGCATGGATCCCCCTCCTCATAAAGAATCCTTGATGAGCATCTTGAAGGAATTCAGAGACGCGTTCGCTTGGAGAGCAGAAGATATGCCAGGGTTGTCTTCTGACCTGGCAGTACATAAGTTGAAAATAGATCCGAGCAGGAAGCCTGTTCGGCAAAAGAAAAGGCACTTCGCCCCTGAGCGCATTGAGTCGATCAAACAAGAGGTAACAAAGCTATTGCAGGCAAGCATAATCAAAGAAGTGATATATCCTGAGTGGTTAGCTAACCCTTTACTGGTCAAGAAGCCAGATGGGAGCTGGAGGATGTGTGTAGATTCACCGATCTGAACAAGGCATGTCCAAAGGACTGTTATGCCTTGCCCAAGATTGATCGGTTGGTGGACTCAACGGTAGGATATGAGGTGTTCGCGTTCTTAGACGCGTTCAGGGGCTATCACCAGATCATGATGCATCTGGAAGATGCAGAAAATCCCGCTTTCGTAACAGAATTTGGGACATATTGCTACGTCTCCATGCCTTTTGGACTAAAGAATGCAGGAGCAACGTATCAGAGGGCTGTCAACACAATCTTTGCTGATCAGATAGGAAAGTGTATGGAGGTGTACGTGGATGACCTCCTGATCAAGAGCAAGTCTTTTGACCAATACTTAAACGATGTCCGAGAAGTTTTTGGAGTTTTAAGGAACCCAAAGAAATGTACATTTGGAGTTAGATCAGGGAAGTTCCTTGGATATATGATATCCAGGGACGGAATCAGAGCAAACCCAGATAAGATCGATGCATTAAAAACTATGTCCCCACCAAAAAGTATAAAGGAGGTACATCGTCTGACAGGACGAATAGCTGCATTGAACAGATTTTTATCAAGATCATCATAGCGTGCTTTACCCTTCTTTAAAATCTTGAGAAGAGCGAATCCATTTCAGTGGGAAGATCAGAGTCAGGAAGCACTTGACGAACTAAAGACATACCTGGCCGAACTGCCAACTTTGACCGCTCCTCATGAAGGGGAACCATTGTTCGTATACTTGGCAGTGTGTGAAGAAGCACTGAGCGCAGTACTGATCAAAGAACAGAATGGGCAGCAGATACCAGTATTCTTTATGAGTAATGCGCTCCATGGACCAGAGGTCAGATATTAGAACGCGGAAAAATTAGCGTTAGCATTGGTGCATGCCTCACGGAAGTTGAGACCTTACTTCCAGGCTCATCCCATTACCGTGATCACCGATCAACCACTGCGAAAAATACTGGGACGACCTGAAACCTCAGGAAGGTTAGCGAAATGGGTCGTCGAACAAGCAGAATATGACATTGATTTTCAACCTCGAACTGTAATCAAAGCACAGGCCTTGGCAGATTTTTTGGCTGATGGAGTATCTTTTTGTCTAGAGGACGCTCAGCCGAACAAAGAGATACATCGATGGAGCTTGTACGTGGATGGGGCATCAAGTAAGGATGGAGCAGGGGCCGGTCTCTTACTCGTCAGTCCAAAAGGGGAGGAATTTCCCTATGCCCTAAGGTTTGACTTTAAAGCTACAAATAATGAAGCTGAGTACGAAGCTTTGATCACGGGGCTTAAGTTGGCGAACAAGCTTGGGGCAGATGATCTGCAGGTATACAGCGATTCACAACTCGTTGTAAATCATATAAATAGGGAGTACGAGGCTAAGGAGGAACCTATGAGGAAATACCTAACGACAAAGCAAGAACTCTCCTAGAAAAGTTTCGACAAGTCAAGGTCGTGCAAATACCCTGAGCTGAGAATAAAAGGGCAGATGCTTTATCAAAATTGGCCTCAAACTTTTTGTCAGAAAAGAAAGTACTTGATGAATTGTTGAAGAGAGAAGCTACAAACAGCAAGCGGTACAACCGATCAGACAAGCCAGTACGTGGATGTATCCGATTGTGTTGTATCTTAGAGATAACGTTCGCCGCAAGACAAGGTTCAGGCCAGAAAACGAAGCTTTTAGCAGTTAGGTACTCGCTGTTCGAAGAGGTGCTTTATCGCAGGTCGTATATTGATCCATGGCTAAGATGTGTAACTGAGGAAGAAAGGAATTACTTGCTCAGAGAAATACACTTGGGCATTTGTGGAAATCATCCTGGAGCTCGGACCCTTGCAAGGAAATGCAGATTGTTCAGTTATTACTGGCCAACAATGTTAGAAGATGCCAGGGAATTGGTAGAAAAATGCAGATCATGCCAGGTGCATGATAACTTGTCACATCGGCCATCCCAGAACATGATCCCAATGGTGTCCCCATGGCTGTTTGGCCAGTGAGGGGTAGATCTAGTAGGGCCCCTTCCGAGAGCCCCAGGCAATGTCAGATTCCTGATCGTAGCAATCGATTATTTTACCAAGTGGGTTGAAGCTGAACCGCTGGCCACTATAACAGGGAAGCAGATACAGAAGTTTCTGAGGAAGAACATAGTGTGCAGGTATGGAATACCGAAGACTTTGGTTTCAGACAATGGGACTCACTTCGAGGGCAGAGTCGTCAGAGAATGGTGCAATGGTTTACACATCACTCAACACTTCACTTCAGTCAGTTATCCCCAAGCTAATGGGCAAGTCGAACAGACCAACCGGCAGATCAAGACATGGCTGAAAAAACGCCTGGAGGAAGAAAAAGAAAGTTGGACCAAGCGCTTGCCCAACATATTATGGGCGTACAGAACAACCCCTAACTCGGCCACTAGAGAAACCCTTTTCAGCCTAGAGTACGGCTGTGAATCAGTGATTCCGGCCGAGATCGGCCTGTCATCTCCGCGGATAGTGCTCTACGCAGAAGATCAGCAGATGGCAAAGCTCAGGCACTCCAAGGACGACCTGGAAGAAGCTCGTAACATAGCCTTCATAAGAATGGCCAAGTATAAACAACGAATTTCTCGGTACTACAATTCTCGAGTTAAACACTCATACTTTAAAGCGGGGGATCTGGTGCTCAGGAAGAATGAGGTGAGCAAACAACTACCCCAAGGGAAACTTGATCAGAACTGGGAAGGGCCATACAAGGTGGTCAAGGTACATGGTAAGGGAGCATATCAACTGGCTGATGCAAATGGAAAAACTGTGCCCCGCAGCTGGAATGCCTCTAACTTGAGGAAATTTTATGTCTAGGACAGGTTCCAGACTATTTTATGCATTGTTAATTTTGAATTCTCAATAAGGTGTATTTAAGCATCAAATATTAAATATATGTTTTATTGCATATGTGTGTTGCCATTGTGTTGCTTGATCGTAGCAGAGCTGCAGGTCGGTCTCAGAAAGAAATTTGCTAAGGTCAAATCAAAATAGGTCTGCAGGACAGACCCAACGAACTGATCCGCAGGTCGGACTCAGCAGAAGAACTGAACCGCAGGTCGGTCTCAGAAAAGAAATTTGACAAGGGCAAATCAAAATAGGTCTGCAGGACAGACCCAACGAACTGATCCGTAGGTCGGACTCAGTAGAAGAGCAAAACCGCAGGTCGGTCTCAGAAAAGAAATTTTCTAAGGGCAAATCAAAATAGGTCTGCAGGACGGACTCAACAAACTGATCCGCAGGTCGGACTCAATAGAAGAACTGAACCGTAGGTCGGTCTCAAAAAAGAAATTTGCTAAGGGCAAATCAAAATAAGTCTGCAGGACAGACTCAACGAATTGATCCGTAGGTCAGACTCAGTAGAAGAACTGAACCGCAGGTCGGTCTCAGAAAAGAAATTTGCTAAGGGCAAATCAAAATAAGTCTGCAGGAGAGACTCAACGAACTGATCCGCAGGTCGGACTCAGTAGAAGCACTGAACCGCAGGTCGGTCTCAGTAGAAAATTTGCCAAGGGCAAATCAAAATAAGTCTGCAGGGCAGGCTCAAAAAAAAATCCAGACGGTCAGATCAAGACTAATGATACTTCGAAAGTTTGAAATAAACTTTATGAAGTCTACAGGACAGACGATCAGCGCATACACTGAAGTACAACATTCAACAAGCAGAGCTTCGTAAATGACGTACTTTAGGGGGTAACCTTAAGCTAGGCTTCGAACAAAAGCAAAGGCAAAACCAAAAGCCAAAGTAATGGCAAAGCAGGGCTGAACACCAAAAAAGCAAATATTACAGAACAAATGCCAAAAAGGCACAAATTGCCAAGAACAAAAAAGAATAACAAAGTTGGAAGATATTGCAAAGTTTCAACAAAATAACGAAGGCATGGTTTCTAAGGGTTTGCAGTTGTTTCTTGTTGCTGATCGGTAGGAGTACCAGAGCGTTGAACTGAAGAGGCGCTGGTCTGACGAGTCGCAGGTCGACGGCCGTATTTCTCTGCTAAGTCCTCACCAGCTTGAAATTATCTAAGCCTGGCCTGGCATAGCTCATTGCCGCCTGGCTTGCAAAGCCTGCCATGTTGAAGATATGAGATAACCAGCTCAGGACACTGCTCTTTGGCTTGGTTAACACCTAAGGTATACCCGTGGCTTAAAATAGAGCCAAGTAAAACCTTCAGGGCCCTGGTAAAGTGGTCTGAGCTCTTATACTCATGAATAGCCTGAGAAATTCGCTCTTGCATGGCAGCTTCCAACACCTCGTGATCAGCTCGAAGTTTGGCGAGGGCCTCCTCGCGAGCAGCACTAGAAGCTCGCTGCTCATTCAGCTCAGCCTATTGAGCGTGTATGACCTTCTCCAGATCAGCGATCTGGGCATCTTTGGACAAGGATTCTTCCTTGTGTTTGTTGCGGCTGGATGACAGGTCAGAAATCCATTTCTCCATGGAAGCCTTCTGGGTGGAGAAATCATTGAGGCAATGAAGAACCTCCTTCCCAGCTCTAACAACATGTAAATAACAGAGACAAGACGAACAGGGTCAGTGCGGTTCAAATATAGCGAGCAGAAAACGGAAAGAGGCAAAACTTACAATATATGCCAGATCCTTATCTGGCAACTCAGCTAGGAACTCGGCCGAAGAGCCCGATGTTCCCTCGAAAGCCTCATGACTAGATCTGGGCCTCTTTAGACCAGATCGAGAGCGCTATCGAGCCTGATCACCCATATCAGAAACGTCAAGAATGACCAGGCTATCCTCCCCCTATTCGACACGCCGTGTGCCGGAGGCTAGGTCGCCCTGTTGGAGATCCTCAGTAAGAGAGACCTCAGGGTTGACCTCTGGATTAGCCAGTTTATGTTTTGGCTCAGCTTCACCCCTGGGAACCTCCAAGTTCTGCTGGGGCTCACCCTGTGCGGGCACATCTTCTTCTTCCCCGAGCGCCTGGTCAAAGATGTCAGCAACATCGGCCACTGAAAGAATGGAGAAAATGTTAGCAAATCGAAAAGAAACAATAAAGTCAAACAAGAGCATAAGGTAAAAGAAATCACAAGGAAGAAGTTCCTACGATGATTATACTCTTCCTGAGTGAGCCTCAGATAAGGCTCCGGACCAGAGTCAGACAAACGAGCAACCTCTATCAATGCGGCAGGCCAGTGCTCAAAATCAAGAAGTATGCGGGTATCAGCAATGTCGTTCAGCAGGCCCTCACAGACTGAAGTAGGACACACATCAGGGAGGAGCTGAAGGATATTCCACCCAGCCAGCTCAGGGTGTTCGTCATGACGAATGAAGAAGAAGTGATGCTTCCACTCGTGAATGGAAGACTTCCCATTATTCAAGATGGTGACAAGCCTACGGTGGTCAGTTCGGCGTGGGAAGTAATACCACCCACTGTGGTTCCTAACCTTTTTGTGCTGGTAGAACGTCCTGAAAAGGTCTACTGAGAACTATGTGTCCATCAGCCGGCAAAAGATTGCAAAGCCTATGATTGCCCTAACTCCGTTAGGGGCGATCTGAGCAGAGCTCAGGTTATAATGTCTCAGTACAGCGAGGAAGGCGGGGCAGAAAGGTGTCCTCAGGCCAGCCACAAATTGCTCTCTGTACACGGTACAATACCCCTCTGGGGGTTGATCAGCATACAAGTGTTAGGTGTAATACCCGAAAGACAATTTTTGTAATTGTTTTATTTAATAAATGAAATGATATTATTATTCATATTTATTATTCTCATATTCACCGATGTGACAATAGTATTTACACTACAGAAAACCCTAAAGTATATCGTTTATGTAATCACTTAACTCAGTGTATGGGATATACACGTGAGGATTGAGTTAGTGAAGATATACTTAAAATACAATTAGCCCGTAGTGAAGTTAATCGAGAGTATTGGGTCTCTCCTTTAACGTGCTATTAATGCGCCCAGAACACAATAGGTGTGATTGTCTTATCCAAACTTTCGGTTAAGAGAACCTAGTGGGGCATTTATATGTGATAGATATATCATATAGGGCTGGACCGATTTGATTAGAGTTCACAATATAATTCCGTAATCGAGAAGTCTTATCGAATCAATCAATGATCATATTTATGGATATATCTTAATCCTGAGGTGATCACAGTCAACTGCTTGAATCAGTATGAGGTTTGACTTGACGGTTAAGGATTACACCGAGTCCGTGATCCGAATTACCCCATCTTGGCATTGTACTTGGATTGAGTGAGTAGTCCGTGTTATCACGTATACGGAATCCATTCCTTCCATTTATGGAAGTAGATAAACAGCTTCCCTTATTTGTTAATCCTAGAAACCGATCGATCACGCGAGTTCATATTACACCGATTAGCTACCGGTGAGTTGTATGAATTAATTGATCACTAGGGGGTTAATGGTAAATAAGGATAAGAGGTTCTAAAAAGGGTTAACGGTAACTTCCCGATTTAGAATGAACAGTCTATGGAGGATTAATCCATATTTAATGATTATATCAATGGACGCTTATTACTATTCTCGTGAGGAGATAAATATAATCTCATAATCGGAGGAGTGCAGTCACGGGATTATGGTGGCATATTCCTGTGATTGATTTATCGAATATAATTATTTATTTGATTTATCAAAGCCGCTGATTATTAGTCCATGGTCCCCGACGTGCCTCCTATATAGCATAGCTATTCTCGGACGTCGAATCCTAATAATATTAATTTAGTTCTTATTAGAATTTAATTAAAACGATATGTGAATTAATTGTTTAGTAGACTATTAAATTAGTTGGGCTAAATAATTAAATATGTGAAAAAGGTATTTTTCATAATCTTGGCCCAATTTAGTGTGTTAGTCGAAATTATTGTGACTAGGTCACAAATAAGAATTTTCGCCCCCCCCCCCCCTCATGTATTAGGAAACAAGAAATTGTTTTAAGACATGTGCACAAAATATTTATTGGATAAATATTTATGGTAAGAAAAAAAGATAAATATTATTCTAGATTTGTTCTAGAATATTATGGAATTATCTTTTATTTATTGGATTTATTTTATTTGCAAAATAAAATCCTTGGAGGTCAAGGATTACTCTCATATATAAAGAGAGTTCTCCCAAGCCTAAAACACTAAGCATCATTTCGACTTCACCTCTTAGAGAGGAGAAGAAATATTTTTCGGCCAAGGGGGAAAAAGAGGGAAAATCTTGGAGGTTTTTCCGGGTAGCATATCGGGAGGATTTGGGACGAGGATTTCCTTCCACCGGGAGTTGCTTGGATCACACGTACGGAAGATCGTGGTGCTCTTCACATCTTCTTTCATTCTTCCTTTTGCGGTTCTTCAACTTGGATTTTGAGATCCAAGAGGTATGTTCTACAACCCCCTTGTAGAGTAGATCTAGTTATTTTATTACGTGTAATTTATAGATCTAGATCCTTAAATCGCTTCCGTTGCGGATGGTATTACTAACAACAAGTGCACGCCCCCACGAAGCTGGGGAGCGTAGCGTTCCATATCAATATGATATGTATTGCAAGTCTCCAGGAGATCGTCCTGGGTAATTTTGGACCTTACTCCAAAGCAACCTATGGTTGTCCTAGCAGTCATGTGGGCTCTAAGACACTGGTATAAAGAAGTAAACCCGAATGCAGAGTGATACCTAGAGGGCATAGTCGAGGGCTGGTCTGTAACGATCTACTTGATATTACTGTGAGCAGCGATTGTGTTCAGGGCAGGGATGTCTATTGGCCCTCCAAATTGAATAAATGGTTGGGTAACCTAAGTTTCTGACTCAGAATAGGACTCAAACTCCCTATCAATTGAGCTGCTCGAAGCAGTTCTCGCCCTCATAAACTAGGAAAGAAAGAGAAATGAAGAAAAATAGCAAGTAGGAAAATGTGCTTACTTGAGAATGCAGAGGATCTTGAGGAAAATCTTCGAATTAATAGCAAATACGAGAAGAGGGAAAGTCTTATGTGAAGGGACGGGTTTATAACCTCCCTCCTGACATTCAAACGACGTCAGTTATGAAAAGGAGTGAAAAACGCCTCGTATCTCGCGTGTGCAATGATGGCTAGTGTCAATAGGCTGCCAGCTGGCAGTTGAATTATTCAAAACGCGTGATCGGGTAGGAGCCGGCCGAACCGCCAAAGTAGCGCAGGTCTGACCCACCTGTAAAGCAGCGTCAGACCTGGGGGGCTTATGATGATACCTGACCCGAATTACGCCACGTGTCACCTTTCGGGGAGCTTAATAAATGACCAGTCCTTAAACTTAGGGCTGTTAAGGGCAAGGAGCCCCACGAGCCGAACAAAGGGCAGATCGTCTACCACAGGAGATCGGTCTAAACTCCTTCTCTAGCCACCGCAGGACAGCCAAGTTCTGGCGAAGATGAGATGCCCAGTTTGTCCTTATTGGCTTTGGGGGCTGATCGTAAGACACCTAGTACAGCACCGCTGATATTCCGAGTGAGGGATAAGTATAGACAGAATCCTCGTTCATAAAGACTCCAATCTAGACATTAAATATGTCCATAATTATCTCTGATTTATAGGGTTTAAGTCGTGTATATCCTTAGGGAATAATTATGAATTATAATACTTACTCAACAAGTAATAGGGGCGAGATGCCACCTATATAAACAACCCTAAGGAACTACGAAGGACTTGATTCCAATTCAACTATTGGATACGTAGGCAACTCTCAGAAATATTCCGAGAGCTCAGTCTAAACAAATAAAACCATCCATCCCTCTTTTGCATAAATTAGGGTTTCTAGGGTTTTCGATCATTGTCACATAGGAGATTGACCCAGTTTAATTAACTGGCGATTTCCAACATCGTCAGTAGTGTTGATACCTCATCTCAAAATCTCTTTCCAGATTTAGGAGGAAAAGAAATCATAGCCTATGACGAAATAATCGTCTCAAATCGGAAGAAATTCAGAGTGGAATTGATTAATTAAGACTTTTGCTGAGATAGCTTTTGAGTGTTCATTTTCTTGCGTTTTGTTGGTTTTTTCTTTAAGATAAAGAAAAATTATCCATTGAATCTTTTTCAATTTACCTTGATGAACATGTTAGGTTTACTATGTATGTCTTATTTTGAATGTCGATTTTTATACATTGAAAATGTTTTATAGTAAAACTAAAAATAAAAAATTTTATTTATGCATTCTAGCTAATATTAATATATTTTCGTTCAATTCTTCTTCATTCAGCCACCTTTGCTTGAGGAAACATATATGTTTCATCTAGGTTTATGACAGACTTGTGAAAGGTGTTAACATGCGGATATTTCCCATTGTAAAGATGTATGCCTATGAAAAATTGTACCCTTCCACCGAAGTCGATCCACAGAAAGACCATGCAGAAATAAAAGCAAATATCCCACCACATGAATTCGAATCTAATCATCCATTGGCAAAAAGCATAGATGTGCAAAGTGAGTTCTTCACACTAAGTACCGAAAAACTTCTTGACAAGCTTTCACAAGAAACTGTCCTACCATTTGAACAAGATCAAACAACAAGTGTTAAGAAGCCTGTTCGCAGATGATAAAGAATGCCTACCAATTTCTCACGCAAAACCAACCTCAGCTGCAGTTATTGTAGAGCCATAAATGGCCAGTTCTTCGGTAACCATTATGGAGTTAGAAAGTCAAGACTAACCGATCATGCATGATGGATGGTTCTTCTATAAACATGTTTTGACGCCACCAAAAAAGTGTGTGAAGCTTTTGTTTTGTTTGTGGAGAAACTATTGCAATATATTGTGTCACATTAATCTCAACATCTTTGTTAGTTTAATGGACAATAATATATGTAATCTATTTAACCCTCATTAATTCCAAGCCTCTTAGGAGACAATGCCAAGGTAGCATGATTATATAATGTTTTTGCTTATGCATAATCTACTAAAACTACTTTTTTTGGTAATATAGGGAATACATGTATGATGCTTTTGCTTATGTATTAACTATATTAAATACTAGTATCTTGTAAGATATAACTTTGTATCTAAGGTTTTAGTATGACTAAGTTTCATAATAGGCCATGTCTTTTACATGAAATGTAAGACTGTAATATATTGAACTATATACATATAGGGGAAGTGGTTTAAAATGACAAAATAAAGAGGGGGAAATATGAATCAGGACAGTGAAAATATAAATTGGGTGATAAGGACAAATTCACTGTTCATAACCCCAAATCTACTGTTTGTTGCAATGGAACTGACCTCAAATCCAATGTTTCACTATCATAATGGAATAAGGTGTACAGTCTCACATCGGTAAAATAAGAGAATGCTCGCCCCCATATAAGTGTGAGACATAAAGGACTTGTCAACTCGGGTTAGCCCTTTTAGACCAATATAGGACGGCGGTACCTCTAAGCAATTGACCGGACATTTATGACTCATTTAGCGCTACCATATGTCCTGGGGCGTTACGAATGGTATCGAGCTAACTATCGACGGAACTATGCGCCGCACCGTACAAGAAGACGGTGTAAGGATGGCCTCATTACCTCTCCGGTAGGGGCGATCCGGGAACAGTCTTGGCCGTCCTGACGAGGACGCCAGTCCCTTATAAGGGGGGAGAATGTAATGTCCCACATCGGTAAAATAAGAGAATGCTCACCCCCATATAAGTGTGAGACATAAATATCTTGTCTACTCGGGTTAGCCACTTTTATTGGTGAGGACGGCGGTCTAAGCGAGCTGACCGGGCCTAAACATAAGGACATGTCCTTTTTACCCGAAAAAAATTTCCGCTGTCCTCTTTGCATATTTCTATATTCAAATTGTTTGTTTTTTTTAACAATAAACCCATATATGTTAATGAATTAACATATACGTTTTACGGTCAACAATTACTTTGGAAACATATACTATTTTTAGCTAAAAATGACAAATCCTATATCAATAATTTATACAAAATATACTTTGGGTTCATTAACAACAAACCTGGACAACGCTCGTGCGGGACATGAATGTTTGTTTTCCTAATCAATAAATATGGTGACAAATAGACATTATTTGTCGATACCAAGTTGGGAGTCCCAATGTTGGGCTGGGCCTTAGGTATCCAATTTGGACGGAAGGGACAAAGACAACATAAAGGAGTGATATTCAAAACAAAAAAAAGAGGAAATATCATGTCAAGAATCTTGATGAAAAAAAGAAGGAAAAAAAAAAACTATGTCGAGAGATTCTCACATCTTAACTTAACAACACTTGTATCTCTTTCAAAACAAAAAAAAACAACACTTGCATCAGTTATTTCTAAGAGATTATCTATTTTACAGTATTAAAGATCAATTTTCTATAATTTGTGCATTCTTTATTTCAGAAAAATGTATCAAAGTTTCTATAATTATTGTATAGAGAATTTGTATTTCATGTAATATATGTGATTTGGAAATTACAAATTCTTTATTTTAAAGTTCATTTTAAGAGAGTCTCCGTTGCAAATGGTTATTAGTGAATCTAGATGTTTTAAATATCTACATTACAGATTTAATTATCTTTATTTTACCGTCTACTTCAAGTGCTCTAAGGTTTTTATAGTTCAATTCGAATACTTGGATCCATTGTGAACGCGGGTAGTAGGAGAACCAGTTGGAGTATAAAAATAAAAAATAAAAAATAAAAAACTTGAAGAAACACTTATGACGCGTTTGTATTGCATGATTGAATGGAATAAAATGCTTTTTCATTCTATTCCATCATTTTGGCGTGTTTGGATAAGAAGGACTAAAAATCTTTTTCATTTCAAAATGGAATGAAATTGGGTCATTTTTATTCCATAAAAAATCGGATGGATTGGATGGAATAGAATGCATTACCACAATCACAACTCACCACCGTCCGATCACCCGCCGCCCCGCCACCACGATCACCACCGTCACCACCATCACCCGCCATCCCACCATCACGATCACCACCCAACACCGATCACCCGCCGTCACGGCCACCACGATGACCCCCCATCGCCGGCACCACTGATCACCCGCCGCCACCATTATCACCACCTATAACAGTCACCACCGCCACCACCGCCGCCACCATCGATCACTCACCGCCATCACGATCACTACTTACCACTGTCACTACCGATCACCCGCCACCACCGCTACCACGATCACCACCCACCGCTACCACATGTCGCTGTCACTACCCGCTTCCGCTACCACACACCATAATCACCTCTCATATCCCACTGCCGTCACCACCCATCACCCTTCACATGCCATCTTCCTAAGTATCGTACATTCCATTCCAGCGTGCACCAAACGTAGTACTGGAATCAAGTCCATTCCATTCCATTCCAACATAGTCATTCTATTCGATCTATCCAAATCGTGCCATAAATTATCAAGTTCTACCCATGTTGGAAATTTTTTATTTAAGTGTTTAAGGGTTCAAAAAACACCTCAAAATGAAGAAGCAAATTAGGAGCCAAACTATGGGCTCAGGTGGGCTAAGCCCACCATACCGTTTCTTTTGTATCATGTATCATATTCTCCTAACCTTACAGCCTACCACATCACTGTCCTTCAGCCCATACTTACAATAAACAATACAACCCAGAGAAGGCAACAAAAAAAAAAAGGAAAAAAAAAAAAACCTAATGTATTATCCTTCCTCATGTAATATCAACAAGCAACAAACATCCTCAATAAAAATGTGCAATGAGATTAAGAGAGGAATTATTTAGAGTAACAACTTGATTAGCTACTGATTTCCCGAATTAAGTTGATTAGTTAATTAATTAAACATTGTTGAATGCTACTGTGTTTTTGGTGTAAAATAGTATTATCAAAGGAGTATTTATTTCCGACATTGTTTTTAGTGTTAACTGCACATTAAAAAACATTGTGACATAAACACATAAACATATTCCATCCGTTCCTATTTAGCTGTTGTAGATGTAAAAAATAATTATTCATTTTCATTAGTCGTGGTTACATTTCCAAAACACTATTTTTTGTAATTTTCTAAATTTACCCTTATTTATTAGTGTGAGAGAGTGAAAACAACATTGCATTAATTACATCAAACTATATAAGTTTTTTTCCATTAAAGTTACATGTGTTGTCAAGGTGACTAGATCTCTACGTCTGAATCTGGTAAAATGAAACCTAGGATCAGCTGAGTGATGGTCAGCTGATCGGGTACTGGCTGAGTGATGGTCAGCCGTGTGAAGTGTTCAAGTCTGGAAAGTCAGCTGGGTGAAGTGTCAGCTGAGTATATCGGCTAAGTCGTTGAACATATATGAACTGGTTCTGCATCTGTACTGGTTGCATCGCAGGAAACTTAGCTGGGCTGAGTCACATCTAGCATTTATGGGATTCCAACAGAAGTCTTTATGGCGGTTAGGATTAAGTTTTCAAGGCTATAAATACCCGCAATCATGGTAACCCCGAAGTGCGTGAAAAACTTCCTGTAATTCTGTGCATAATAAAGTTCTCATTTTATGTTCGTGGATTAGTCAGTACAACGCCAAAACCACGTTAAATCTTTGTGTGTTTTTTTTTGTTCTTGTGTGATTGTTTACATTTAATTGATCTGTTATCCTGTGTCTTCGATTGCATCCCGTTGCAACAAATTGGTATTAGTGCGTTGTTTTCCAGGAAATCTCCACAGATTCGAGCAGATATGATCGTCACCAAGGTCTTCACCGGCCCTAGGTTCTGGGGTCAAGTTATGTTCTCCGGCAATAGAAGATGTCTGCAATTAACGTGCAAATCGACAAGTTTACTGGGAGGAACATTTTCAATCCGTGGCAGATGAAGATGCAGGCTGGCCTTGTTAAAGCAACAAAGGTTATGGACTCCTCTCACCAAAGAGGGAGGAGATGCCAGCTCCGAAGAGATGGCCAATCTGTAGGTGAATGCACATCCAACCATCAAGTTGTGCCTATCAGATGATGATATCATAGAAGTTGCAGAGAAAGACACCGCAGCTGGGCTTTGGTCGAAGCTTAAAAGCCTGTATATGCATGATTAAGTCATTAACAAACAAGTTGATGTTGAAGTAATGTTTGTTTTGCTCGAGGATGCATGAATGGACTCAGCTGAGAGATCATATTGATCACCTGAACACAATAATGTTGGATTTGAGAAATATTAATGTTAAGATTGAGGATGAAGACGTGGCTCTAATAACGGGTGAAAATTATCAATTTAAAAGATAGAAAAACAATACACAAAAGGAAAAATATATGTATGCAGAATTTGTCCACACAAATCATCTAAACCATACAATATTTAAATGAACAAAGAAAAAAAATATATATATACACCCTTAGATTAAGTTTATATAACTTTTTATAAGAATAAAATTTGTGCATGAATCACTCTCCATAAAAAAATTGTCATTGTCCTGTATTTATATAATATAGTATATAAAAGATTTTGATTACTTTTATTTTTTAGGGAGAATTTGGATTTCTTAAACGTAAAAATATATGAGTAATGATACGAGCAGAACGATGTGTCATAATTAACGAATGGATCAACGGTTCATGATGGTTATACATCATGATCAACTTAGATCGTTCATAATCAACGATGCATATAACTATTTTGTCACTCGTTATGACATAATTGTTATATCCGTATCATTGTTTAAAAAGAAGAGAAATAATAATAGACGTGAACAATTGGTCATTAGATACGTGATCCAGCCTTTTGCATATATGTATAAATGCGACAACTTTCTCGACAGGGCCCGAGGGGAACATGCATTATTGAGGAATTAATCAATCCAAAGTTGGACAAGTATGATTTTTCTTTCGTTTTTTAGTTGTTTTACATTTAACTTGAGCAGAAAGAAAAAGGAAAAGATGGACCAGCAATAGTTGCTTGTTCTAAAAGTCTTTATCTACTATATGTGCGCTAATACAACAACCGAGTTGTACAGCAAAGTGCCACATTGATTACAGATTACTTGTCAACGCCGCCACATTGCCCGTGACTTTTAGTGAGTTTTTGTTCCTTTTGATATTTATGCTAAGATTATTCAACAATAATAATAGTTATGGCCTTGATATTTGGATCCACTCCGATGATTTTTTTTTTAAACCAATATATATGTACATGGTATCACTGGCGGAACAAAATGTTTTTTTTACCGGGAAATTCGACGATATATTGAGAAATTACTAGTGTTTTTATATTTTTTTCAACAAAACTATATCGTTTTAATACAATTTTGTTATCTCCATCTGAAATTGTGTTTGATAAAGGAATTTGTTTAATTTTGTCAAGAGACAAGGGGGTTTGAATTTTGAAAGTGATAATTGGAAGAAGTATGTCCGATGCTTTGATTAATGGGGTCGCTGGTGCTGGTGGTGGGATAATCAGGATGCAAATAAATGTTTAATAAAAAAGTTATTTTTTGTTAGAGTAACGGAAGAGAGAAAAGTTGAATGTGATCTGAAGGTGAGTAGATCCACCATGCTATCCATGACCTAAATGTTCACAAGGTGAATATTTGAGTCATTGTAGAGTTTTTTAGAAAATGACAATGTGACTATGACAAAAAGTGAACTTCCCATTGTGAATAAATGAGCCATTGCTCATGCTCTTTGATGAAAATTAAACTAAGAATCAAATCTGGAAAATGAAGAAACCGAGAACATTCATCAATGTTCATACAAGAAATTTAAATGTAGAAATAAGCGGGAAAATGGAAAAGAAAACTTTCATTGATTTCAGTTTGTAAATTCTCAATTGAGTTGTTTCTACACTTGATTCAGACTTAAATAGAAGCTTACAACAGCTAGAACTAACTACAATTAGTTACAACCGCATCTACCTGATTTGGCAACTTGTAACCGACTCTCAAGCTAGGTGTTTGATAAAATGCCTAAACCAACTTTCAGTTATGAATCTGCCTTGTATCCTTGACAACATCTGTAACATGCCCCCTCAAGCTAAGGTTGGGACGACCTACAGCTTGGAATCTGCCTTGTATCCTTGACAGCATCTGTAAAAATATTGTACAATGGATATCGAGGAACAAGTCTTGTGAAGGTAGCTTTATCAATTGGTTTGGTTAGGATATCTGCCAGATTGTCTTATGTCTTAACTGGTAGGGGAACCAAAACCTTTTGCTAATATTTTTCTCGAACGAAATGACAATCGATCACTATATGTTTTGTCCTTTCATGGAACACAAGGTTTTCTACAATGTAAGTTGCACTTTTGTTATCACAAAACAAGGGTACAACTTGTGTATGCTGAATCTGAAAGTATGTGAGTAAGTATATGAGCCACTGTATTTCACATGCTATAAGAGCCATTGCCCTGTATTCAGCCTCAGAGATGCTTCTGCTAATAGTGGTTTGTTTCTTGCTCTTCCATGAAATCAAAGAGTCTCCTAGGAATACTGTATAGCCAGTGATTGATCTTCTTGTAGTTGTACAACCTGCCCAATCTAAATCACTGAAGGCTTTGAGTATAGGTTTGCCATTGGATGGAAAGAACAAACCCTGTCCTGGTGCTGCTTTGAGGAATTTCAACAGCTTATGTGCAGCAGCTAGATGTTTTATGTTGGAGAGTCTAAAAATTGGCTAAGTTGTTGGACATGATAGGCTATGTCTGGTCTTGTGCTTGCCGAGGTATAAAATTTTGCCCACCAAGCTCATGTAGTATTTGTTACCTGTTAAGAATGAGGAGTCTTTAGGTTCTAGCTTGATCTTTGGATCCATAGGAATAGCCGATGGTTTAGCCCCTATGTAACCAATTTCTTGGAGTAAATCAAGGCAATATTTCCTTTGATTCATTAGGATACCATCTTTTGATCTTGCAATCTCACCTAGGAAAAATTTCAGTTTTCCTAGATCTTTTATAGTGAAGGCCCGTGTAAAAGGTCCTTGAGGTCCTGGATTTCTTGTAGGTTGCAACTCCCTACAACAATGTCATCCACATATACTAAAAAATAAATGAAGGTGGAGCCCTGTCCTCTTGTGAACAAACAGTTATCATTTTGGACTGAGTGTAACCAGCTGCTAGCAAGGCCTCAGTAAGTTTGGCATTCAACTGCCTACTTGCCTGCCTTAATCCATAGAGGGATTTCACTAGTTTACAGACTTGATTGTTGCTGGAAGTTGGAAGTCCTGGAGGTGGTCTCATATAAACCTCCTCCTCTAAATCTCCATGTAAGAAAGTTGTATTTACATCCATTTGATGTAAGTGCCATTGATTGATTGATACCAAGCTTAAAAATAGTCTATGGTAGATAATTTGGCTACAGGTGAGAATGTTTCCAGAAAATATATCTCCTCCATTTGAGTAAAGCCTTTTGCTACAAGTCTTGTCTTGTATCTATCTATAGTGCCATCAACTTTCCTTTTTATCCTGTAAACCCACTTGCACCCTATAGGTTTCTTTCCTTTGGGTAAAGGAACCAGAATCTAAGTGTTTGTTTTATGCAAGGCTTCTAATTCTTCTTGCATAGCTTTTTGCCAGTTTGGATCTGTTGCAGCTTCTGTATAGGATCTAGGCTCTTTATCATTGGATATATTGCAGGCAAAGGCTTTGTAGGATGTTGACAGATTATCATATGACATAACTTTGTCCATAGTGTAAGGTGTAGTGACCACACTGTTAGATTTGTCTGATAATCCTGCAAATGTACAGGTGGTCTTCTATCCCTTGTTGATCTTCTGAGTTGTTGATCAGTGTTAGATGCCATTAGATCTTCTGTTGTGTCATAATCTACATCTCCCGAATCTCCAAGTGCTACATAGGAAGATGTATCTTTATTATTTGACTGCATTACATCACATTCTTCATTGAGAAAAGATGGAACTGGTAGCACAGACTCATTATTAGTCCATGGTTGATTAGTCAAAAAAGGGAAACAATTTTCATGAAAAATCACATCTCTAGAGATAAGAAACTCCCTGGTTTGCAAATCCAGTAGATTATAACCCTTGGTAGTGGGATAATGACCTATATAAACACATATCCTGCTTCTACTGTCAAATTTCCCACTGCCTTGGGATATAGTGCTTGTATAAGCTAAACAACCAAAGACTCTTAGATCAGTATAAACAGGATGTTTTTCATACATAAGAAAATAAGGTGTCTGTTCATTCAAAAGGGGTGTAGGAGTGATGTTAATTAACATAGTGGCATGTTTAACACAAAGTCCCCAATGAGACATAGGCAAACTAGATTGAAATCTGAGAGCCTTAGCTACATTCAACAAATGTTGATGCTTTCTTTCCATAACACCATTTTGTTGTGGTGTGTGAACACAAGATGTGTCATGGATGATGCCTTTTTGTGCATAATTCTCTTAACATTTGTACTGAATTGTGTAAAGACAAAGTCTGCAAAAATTTGCACCAAGGATCTGGTTTCAGATTTATTTTTCATTAAGTGCACCCAAATAAATCTAGATTTATCATCCACAATTGTCAAAATGTAGAATTCTCCATTATAAGTACAATATCTATTTGGTCCCATTATCTATATGCAACAAATCAAAAACATTACTGGTAATGGAGTGACTAACAGGGGAACTTTGCCTCTTTTGTTTAGATAAAGGACATATATGAAAATTATTATCTATACAAGACTTAATAACAATTACAATATGTTGTAATCTATTAAGGTGGGTACAACAGCAAAGAAACTAAAAGTTGTAATTCAATGAATCAAATATATCCCATCATAGCTATTAGGTATTGAGGTAAAAATATGTTTTCATTGATTCAATAGTATACAATATAATGTGTATTTACATACAATTGGGGAATGATCCAGGGGATTCTAGAGATATATAGAATAGATACATGAATATGCGTAATAAATACACAATATACAAAATATCTCCCAATACACCCCCTCAAGCGGGACGAGGAGAGTGAAGGCCCATCTTGGATTTAAAACTAGAGAATGGAAAATGGGGCATAGGCTTCGTTAGAGCATCAGTAAGATTATCGAATTGGACACATGCAAAACCCGAATAAGACCATGTTGGACCTCATCGTGAATAAAATGATAATCAATGACTACGTGTTTCATGTGGAAGCGAAGGATCGGGTTCATACATAGCTGTGCGGCACCAACATTATCGAAAAGATTACAAGAACATAAGAAGACGACACACCAAGGTCGGATAACAAGTAAGAAACCCAGGCAAGTTCAACGGTAGTGGCAGAAGCGGAATGATATTTGGCCTCAGTGGATGATCGAGCAATAGACGTCTTCTTTTTAGAACTCCAAGAAATGAGATTCTTGCCAAGGGATACAAGATAATCAGTAGTAGATGAATAGCCTTCATCTTTGTTGCCGCCTCAGTCGGCATCGGAAAATGCATTGAGATCAAGTGACGAAGTAGCAAAAAACTAATGACCCTCGTGAAGGGTGCCAGCCAGGTATCGAAGAATACGTTTAACAAGATTCCAATGATATTCAATCGGGGCATGCATAAATTGGGATTATTTTGTTGACATCATAGGCAATATCAAGACGTGTAGATAGTAGATACTGCAATGCACCAATAGCCTGGCGGTACTGAGTGACATCAGAATAATCAGAAGCCACAACATCAAGGATGAGAAGGCATCAGCAGGAAGCGGTGTAGAACAGTATTGGCATCCGGCATGTTGACCATAAAGAGAAACTCATGAATATACTTGGATTGAGTAAGTAATAAACCATGCGTATTAAGAGTAACTTCAACCCCTAGAAAATATGATAAGGAACCAAGATTCTTAAGCGAGAAATGATGTCAAGTGCATCAATAACCTGTTGAACATGAGACTAAGAACTACATGTGATAACAATGTCATCAACATAAACAAGCGAATAGTCATAGCAGAGGCTATGCGATGAACAAACAAAGATGATTCAGCAACAGAATTAAAAAACCAAGAGAGTGTACAAAAGAGCGCAGCTCATTATACCAAGCCCGAGGGGCTTGCTTGAGTCCATAAATTTCCTTATGTAATTTACAAATATGAGAGGGAAAATCAGAATTCTCAAACCCAGGGGGGTGAGTCATGTAAATATCTTCAAGCAAGGAACCCTGCAAAAAGGCATTATTGACATCAAGCTAGCGAAGGGACCAGTTGAAAGAAACAGTAATGCTCAAAATGAAACGAACATTGGTGGGTTTAACCACCGGACTGAATGTCTCAAAGTAATCGATGCCAGGTCGCTATGTGAAACATTTCGCAACCAAGCAAGCTTTATACCGTTTAATACTACCGTCCGGGTTGCACTTGATACGAAATACACACTTGCAACCCACAACATTAATAGAATGATCAAAAGGCACCATGGACCACGTACCATTACCGACAAGAGCATCAAACTCGGCAGACATAGCCTACCGTCAATGAAACTTTGCAAAGCTTGTTTAACAGTAATAGGTTCAATATCAGAGTATTGAGAATCCAACTGGGCTATGTGAGGTTGAGAAGCTGACAAGGTTTATAGATATTATTGCGAGCTCGGATAACCATGAGATGAGAATGAGGTTGTTCAGGGAAGGGTGATAGGTCGGTGAAGTAGGGGAGGCAGAGGAGGATGGAGGGGAGAGGCAGAGGAGGGAGAGAATGAAGGAGTAGCATGAGTGGGGAGGATGGTGGGATGGGGAGCCAGGACGAGATGGGGTTGAGTGAACAACAAGAGGAAAGAGGTGGAGGTGGTAGCTCAGAAGGAAGTAACCGATCAAGAGAATGAGTGTCATCAACCAATGGCTGGGAGGAAAAGGGGAAAATATCCTCAACAAAACGCACATCACGAGAAACATACAGCTGGCACCTGCCAAGTCATAACAAAGATGAGCACTCTGGGTGAGGGAATATCCTAAGAAAACACAGGGTAAGGAGGAGGACTCCAACTGGTGCTGATTATAAGGTTTAACCCATTGGTAGCAAAGGCAACCAAAGACATGAAGTTTGGAATAGTTAGGAGGAGAGGAACATAGTTTATCATAGGGAGAGGCCATTTTTAAGATTTGGGTAGGCATACGATTAATAAGATAAACTATGGTTCCAACGGCTAACAAACAATAGGTTAGGGGCATGGAGGCTTGTTTGAGGAGGGTAAGGACAGTCTCGACAATATGTAAGTGGCGGCGTTCAGAAATACCATTGTGTTGAGGAGTGTGCGGGGGAGAAGTGTGATGAGAAATGCCATGGGAAGCAAATAATGGGTGTAAAGAAATATATTCAGTGTCATTATCAAAGTACAAGATTTTAATGGAGGATGACAAAAGTTTTTCTACATATAGTTTTTAAGTGAGTAAAGAAAGGATAAACATCAATTTGCGGGTGAGGGGATAAAACCAGATAAAAAGAATAAAATGATCCACAAAATAACATAATATTTAAAACCATCAACGGAATAAATTGGGGCAGTCCAAACATCAAAAAATATTATCTCCAAGGGATGGGAAGAGTGTAAAATGGAGGCAAAAAAAGGGGGTCTATGGCTATTATTAGTCAAACATTCATCACAAGGTGCAGAAGCAACAAAAGATAAGTCCAAATATTTATTCTTAACTAAATACTGAATAATGGGAAAAGCAGGGTGACCCCATCGACGATGCCAAGTCGAGATGGAGGTCTTATTAGATGAAAAGGCAAACAAAGGGTTGGAGGACCAGGAGTAGACTTCATCATTAGCCTGACCCCGGTAGAGGCATTGTCATGTCTGTATATCTTTCACCAAAATGGAGTCAGATAATAATTCAACAGTGACAAAGTTATCAGAATAGAATTTAGATACAGATAACGGGTTTTAGGAAAGTTGAGGAACACACAATACATTTGATAAATGAAACGAAGACATGGAAGCAGAACCAATGTGACTAATAGAAAATGCACGACAATCACAAATAATAATATCATCCAAACCTATATAGGTTTCATGAAAGGACGTGAGTTTGAGATCAAGAGTCATGTGGTGCGATGCACCACTGTCGAGCAGCCACGAGGTAGAGAGAGACATGTCGAGCAGCCAAACCTAAAAAAAATTGTTTTTTTTGGAATGGTAAAAGAAAAAGAAAAAGAAAAATAAAAGGTGAATGAATTAAGAAATAGGGACGATGGTGATAATAAACAGGGACTATGGAAATCTGGGAACATAAATGATTTGAAGACTCAAGGGATGCGATGGCGGGCCAAAGATAGCGGTTAGCGGTGGTTGCTTGACTGGTGAAAGGATCGAGGGCTGGGATTTTGTGTTTGATGAATATTGGAATGGAGAAGATAAATCAAGAAAGGCGGAGGAAATCGGAAATTAGAGGAGAGAAATGCTGGCTGATGATGAAGGGGGATTGGAGACGATGAACGACAAAGGAAGAACAAGGACGAAGAAGAACATGAACGAAGAAAGGAAAACGGGGCGGAAAAAAGGATCATCGAATTCTCAAAGCTCTGATACCATATTAGGTATTGAGGTAAAAATATGATTTCATTGATTCAATAGTATACAGTATAGTGTGTATTTATATACAACTAGGGAATTATTTGGGGAATTCTAGAGATATCTGCAACAAATACAAGAATATGCGTAATAAATACAAAATATACAAAATATCTCCTAATAATAGCTAATCTTCTCATTTTGTTAGTCTACTCATATGATTCTTTTTTTTTTTGATTAGCCTACTTAACTTTTCATCTCATCTGTTCTCGGTTGATCTTCTCATCTGAATTAGTTTTCTTAGCTGGTCATCTCAGCTGAATATCTTATCTGACATTATGTTGAATATATCCAGAAAGTATATGCATATCCTGCTTGTGTCCAACACTCCATTATCCACTTTATATGTTAACACGTACTACGAGCTAACTAATATTTGGAGTGAAGAGAGTTCTGGTATTAGGTTTTTGGCGGTTGCAATCGATAAATGTCATCTTTAAGAGTTCCTTCCATAAGAACTTGATTGGTGGTTTGATCTTTCACAAAGCATCTATTTGATTGAAATTCCATAAAAACAGAGTTGTCGTTAGTCAACTTTGTATCACTGAAGTAATTTTTTAGTTATGTCAGGCACATGGAGAATATTTTTAAGCAACAATTGTGATTTGGTTGTGTGAATGGTGGTTTGACTAATGATCTGAAAGAGACTCACATTTTAATATTACCAAGACGTCTGAACTATCATACCCTGAGTTCATGCACATGTTGTTCAAGTCAGAGGTAATATGGTTTGATGCCTCACTATTTGCGTACCAACTACGATAAGGAACATACCTGAGGGTTGCTACGAAAGTTGCACTAAGGCCTAATTTGATTATAAGTTGATCCAAAAAAGTTCCAATATCCATAATTGTGATTACAATTGGCATTGAACACTTTGTAGCATTTGTCAAATGTGTCATACTTTGTTGCACACTTGTCACACATGCCTGGTTTGACCATTAACCATACAAAAATCAGACCTATCACCTTTTTTCACGAGATCTACCACATGTAAAGCCTCTTCCACGTCCATACTCAATATTATACAGACCAGAGTTGCACATGTTTGGCCTATGTTTTTAAGTGCCATGTTTGTTAACTGCCAAGTTTGTAGTGGGTTGAGAGATGTCCAAAGTAGCTGAGGGTTGAAGCGAGCTAACAGATGTTCATGAGTGATTGTTTGTGACTAAAACTCCTCTCAAGGACAATAAGCCTATTCTGAGGTGATATTGACTATCACTGACTCAACTCGTTCAGGGGCGGACCCACCCTATGCACGGGGTGGTCGGTCCCAAGCCCCCCCCCCCCCCCCAAATTTTATTATTGTAGTAGTAGTGTTAATATTAGTATGTTATGTGTCTTTTTTTTAAACAAAAGACCTTATATCCTAGTGGTTTAAGAACAAACTCATTTCAATCTCAATAATTCTAGGTTGTAAGTTCAAATCCCACTACCAACATTTTTTATTTTTTTCCCCGAATTTTTTTAGCTTTGCAGTTTATATACCAAGACCACCCCGAAAATTTTTCCCGGTTCCGCCACTGAACTCGTTGGACTCTACCAAGAGCTATATGAATCCACTCTACTTTACTAATAGGGCATCCTACAGCTATCATGGGTCTGGTGGCCTTTTTAGTTTTTGTCAAGATAGTCTTGTATTCAACCATGTGTGCCTCATATTTAGTGATGAGGAGAGCTTCATGGGTACTTCATATCTCAATTGCAGTATTGCAGCCAATAAATATTTTAGTGTTAATATTGATATTGAAAAGAAAAAATGAAATCTGGCTGTTCCGATTCCGACCCGCCTAATAAAACCAAAGTTACATGATGTGTTGACCAGTCCACTATTCTTTTTAAATATATATTTTTAACTTATCAAGTCTGGGTATGTACGTATCAAAGAGAAAGAAAAAAAAATTTGCGGCATGCATCCAAATGATGTATCGAAATATTTTTCTTTTGGATTGGCTACGTTGCGGAATACAAAATGATTTTAAAGCGTATTTGATTTTAAGGTAAAAATTTTCAAGTTTTTACCAGACCTATTTTTTCATGTTTCCCAATATAAAAAAAAAAAAAAAAAAAAAAAAAAAAAAAAAAAAAAAAAATTTAGCTTCCAACTAAAATTGTGTCAAAATTAAATGAGGCACATCAGACGAAAGGAAAACATATTATAGAGGTTACTTAACGAACGGGCGACAGGTTGCTTTACTTGTACAAATAACTTTATTATTACGACAGGTAAGCTAGCTTCAATGAAACATTTTATATATAAATATTTTATTTCATTTTCAGCTGCCCCATTTCTTCTGTCACTTAGTTTGACTACTTTGACAACCATCAATCCATCGTTGCAATCTGTGGCGGACCAATATATAGTTAAGTCAGTTAAATAGGCAGTTGTCTCTTTTGTAGACTCGTCCCTTGGGCCAGACAATGGCAATCAGCTGGCGGATCCGGGAATATATTTCAAAATGGTGTAGAATTAAAACTACATCTTTTATCCAAAAAAATTCCATGTACACTTCGGGCATCAATTTTTATCGATAAAGTGACAAACTTTTAGGACATACATGAAAAAATTTTTTTTTTTTTAATTTAAAATTGAGTGCAATTTTAATACCGAAAATCTGCAATTTTAATGGCCTACCTGAAAAGATAAATCAATAGTATTATAGAACTAAAAACTCACGTTTCAGCAACTCAATAGTTTTTTTTTTAATTTTTAAAAGTCTAAAAGGACTTTTATATTTGTAAACCAACTTTGATAAAAACATTTCTTTTGTATTATTTAAAAGGCAATTCTAAAGGCACCACATAATTACTTCGATATCACATTTTACAGTAATTTTTACATGTGAATGTTGTGCCAGAAGTAAAAATTGGAATGCCTTTAGAATGCCCTATTTATAATATTATTTGTGACTTTACATGTAAGTTTTTTTTAGATACATGTTTCATTTTAGTTTTGAAAAAATTTAGTCGACAAAAAAAAACACAAATTAGTCAAGCGTCCGATAAATGTGTTTGACTTTGGGCCTTCGAATTGACAGGGACGACCCTGCTCTCTTGATCCGGAAAAAAAAAACTAATATATGTATTAAATACTTTGTTTGTCTCTCATTAATTTTTTTATTTGCTTTCTAAGAATTTTATTGTCCTCCTTTATCCGAAATTCTATGTCCGTCACTGGTTGCACCCCTTTAAAAAAAAAAAAAAAAAAATATATATATATATATATATATATATATATATATATATATATATATATAGTTAGTCATATATAGTAGTATACTATTTAAATTTGCATCTCAAAATTTGTCTTTTCCCCCCTTTTTTCTTGGTTAGATAAAACGAAGTCGTATGATTTGGTACGGTGTTATCACATCAACATGTTTATCATATATAGTAGTATACTATTTAAATTTGCATCTTTGGTAGTACGGTTTTTTGCGACGTTTTGGTCGTCCGGCTTTAGCAACGTTTTGGTCGTCGCTATACCAAATTTTTTGTCTTTTCCTCTTTTTTTTTTTTTGGTTAGATAAAACGAAGTTGTATGATTTGGTACGGTGTTATCACATCAACGTGTTTATCACTAGGGTTTTTATTTGAAGCACTCAATTCTCTGATTCGAGTTTCGGATATTTTAATTGTGTTATTATGTAGTTTCTATTGGTACACTGAAACTCTGGTTTGACTTTTTGTTCACGAAGGTGCATTTCGATCTTCCGAATTTTTTGGTTTAGTAAAACAAAGTCGTATGATTTGGTACGGTGCCACAAAAACTACTAGAAAATAAAATATTGTAAAAATTAGACAATGAATGAGAATGTTCATTCGATCTATGATACATAAAAGATACATAAAAATATATAGTAGTATACTATTTAAATTTGCATCTTTGGTAGTACGGCTTTTTGCGACGTTTTGGTCGTCCGGCTTTAGCAACGTTTTGGTCGTCGCTATACCAAATTTTTTGTCTTTTCCCTTTTTTTTTTTTGGTTAGATAAAACGAAGTCGTATGATTTGGTACGGTGTTATCACATCAACGTGTTTATCACTAGGGTTTTTATTTGAAGCACTCAATTCTCTGATTCGAGTTTCGGATATTTTAATTGTGTTATTATGTAGTTTCTATTGGTACACTGAAACTCTGGTTTGACTTTTTGTTCACGAAGGTGCATTTCGATCTTCCGAATTTTTTGGTTTAGTAAAACAAAGTCATATGATTTGGTACGGTGCCACAAAAACTACTAGAAAATAAAATATTGTAAAAATTAGACAAGGAATGAGAATGTTCATTCGATCTATGATACATAAAAGATACATAAAAATAAAAAACGAGATCCAACTCCCATTTATCTTACTTATCATTCGGTTAATTTACTTCGATAAAAGATAAGAAAATGAAAATCTTCCGAACCTTTTCTTTTTTATTTCTTTTTATTAGTATTAGTCAGGGTTAAGTCTGACATGAATAATATTCTATGACTAACAATTCATTTATTCGAGTTTGGGAAATTTTAATTTTGTTATTATGTAGTTTTTATTGGTTCACAGAAACTCTGGTTTGACTTTTTTTGCACGAAGGTGCATTTTGATCTTCAGGATTTTATCCCCACGTGTAACCTTTCTTGCTGCAACACGCAGGCATATTGTCACCTCTAGAGGATGGTTTAAATGCTTTTCTAAGCATTGAAGTAGGTTGATATCTTCTTTATTTTTGCTAAAGTAAATTTATTGCAGACATAAAAACTATAATCGGTGCATAAAAAAAGTGATGGCACACCGTGCATCGCACGGTGGCCCCACTAGTATACTATTAAATTTGGTCGTCCGGCTTTTTGCGACGCTTTGGTCGTCCGGCTTTAGCGACGTTTTGGTCGTTGCTATACCAAAATTTTTGTCTTTTCCTTTTTTTTTTTTTGGTTAGGTAAAACGAAGTCGTATGATTTGGTACGGTGTTATCACATCAACGTGTTTATCACTAGGGTTTTTGATGATGTTGGTATTCACCCGCAGATCCGAATAACTTCTAGGACGATTCAAGCAAGAACAAAGACAATGGGGAATGTGATTTGTATAAGATTAAGACTGAGCCTGATAGTTAGTTTCTCTCAAGTTGCCTACGTATCCAATAGTGAAATTGGAATCAAGTCACTCGTAGTTCCTTAGGGCTGATTATATAGGGAGGCTCTTTTCTTGTCAAACAAGTCGTAGAATCCTTAAACCCTAAGGATCGTCACGTGTTTATCTCTACTCAGAGATAATCACGACATTATTCGAATTATAAGATTTTCTCCCGGTAATCCAGGGATTCTCTAATGATTATCCTATAATATAGGCATATGTGCTGTTTATCACTTAAGGAAAAAGCCAGTCGGCTTTTGATGGGCTCCTCAGGTCGTCTCAACCTGAGCTGCGCGTCCTACCTCCAGACCGGCCGAGCTGGCCTGCAGTGCCGTAGTCGGGAAGTATATGGGCAGACCTCCCTCCTGGGGTAGGGTCTTACTACTGTGGGGCTCCTGGCCCTACAAGCGGTTAACTTCGAGGTGTTATAAAGGCGACACTTGGCCGGGTCTGTTCCCACCATCGTCAGTTTTTATTTGAAGCATTCAATTCTCTGATTCGAGTTTCGGAAATTTTAATTGTGTTATTATGTAGTTTCTATTGGTACACTGAAACTCTGGTTTGACTTTTTGTGCACGAAGGTGCATTTCGATCTTCAGAATTTTTTGGTCAAGTAAAACAAAGTCGTATGATTTGGTACGGTGCCACAAAAACTACTAGAAAATAAAATATTGTAAAAATTAGATAAGGAATAAGAATGTTCATTCGATCTATGATACATAAAAGATACCTAAAAATAAAAAACGAGATCCAGCTTCCATTTATCTTACTTATCCTTCGGTTAATTTACTTCGATAAAAGATAAGAAAATGAAAATCTTCCGAACCTTTTCTTTTTTATTTTTTTTATTAGTATTAGTTAGGGTTAAGTCTGACATGAATAATATTCTACGACTAACAATTCATTTATTCGAGTTTGGGAAATTTTAATTTTGTTATTATGTAGTTTTTATTGTTTCACAGAAACTCTGGTTTGCCTTTTTTTTGCACGAATGTGCATTTTGATCTTCAGGATTTTTTCCCCACATGTAACCTTTCTTGCTGCAACACGCAGGCATATTGTCACCTCTAAAGGATGGTTTAAATGTTTTTCTAAGCATTGAAGTAGGTTGATATCTTCTTTATTTTTGCTAAAGTAAATTTATTGCGGACATAAAAACTATAATCGGTGCATAAAAAAAGTGAGGCACGGTGGCCCTCACTATATATATATATATATATATATATATATATATATATATATATATATATATATATATATATATATATATATATATTCATACTACCATCGATGCGTCGTTTTCTAGTAAGCTATAAGAAATGCTTTACTTATTCTGATTTGTTACTTCTATATCTTAAAAAGAAAAAGTAAAAAACGTCGGTTCCGCTAACATCTATTTGTGTAGCGATAACCTTTTAAGCGTTTGTTTTTGCCATGTTCCTGGGCTACAAATCACTGATATATTTAGCACAAATGATTTCCAATCGAATTGAACATTAGCTAATTATGTTCATCTAGTCGAGTGACATATGTTGGATCGATTAACGTACACGTGACACTGATTAAATGCAATTATAAGCAGTGATGAATCTACATACAATCAAGTGGGGGGCAACTGCTCCCTTGATCCGAAAAAATACATTAATAGATGTATTATGTTTATAGTTTGTCCCCCTTAATTTCTTTATTCGTCTTTAAAAAATTTATTGTCTCCCTTACCCGAGATACTACGTCCGCCCATGATTATAAGTATAAGGTAACCTCCACAAGGGCCGAACTAATCCTTATTTATAGTTGGACTCTATTATCTGTTGAGAATATTCTGGATACTCAAGATCACATAGAATAATCTTTGTAATCAATCTCATTTATTGCGTTTACATTATGGTTATGTAGTATAAATACACTACTATTTTACTCAATGAAATCAATGGAAAATTCAGTTTTATCACTCTCTATTATGATATCAAAACTTTTTGACTAACTTCTTTCACATCCTGGTCAATCGTAAAGAAATTCGTTTGGGTGGGGTTCATTATCGTAATCTAAACGAACTCTCGCCCGTCTTCTTTCACATAGTTTTTTTTACTTGTTTTTTTATTCATCAAAATAAATCGCTCTATTGTCATTATGATCTCCTAGGCCCTCTGCAATTTTTTTCCAAATCTTCAGGCAGATCCAACGTCCCTTCCTTTTGGATCACAAATTTGGATGTGATGAGAACAAGTGGATGTAGGAGAGTAGTAGCAGCAAGGCAAACACAACCCGCAGCGGTAGAGTTTAGAGTGCGAAGGAAGACGTAATCAAATATTGTTTGAATTGTGTTTTCTTTTTCTCTTATTTCATCAAATTCTTTCTATGTTTTATTTGTCTACTAAAATTTATTTTTTTTATTGATTTTTATTTTAGGGTACACAATCACCGAAAGTGTCATTTTTACTCCCATTATTTCATCATCTTTATTTCTTCTTCTATTCTTTTTTCCCATTATTATCACTTTATGTTTTTTTTCCCTTTAAAGAAATTTTGTCTATCATAAAATTTCTTTTCAAATCCTGTATTTTTTTTTCTTTAGGGATTTTAAAGCTCCCAATTCCAAATTTTATTAAATGTTTTACAACCCTCCATTTCAAATTTTATTAACTTTTGTCCAACCATATATTGATCACAAGGGTGACCACACATTATGTTTTTCTTCCTTTTTCAGCTATAAATTCTTCTATTTTGTTTAGGGTATCGAATCATCACAAGGATGATATTCCCTCCGAATATATCTTCTTCTCAATCACTTCTTCTACGACTCTTTAAACAAAAATTGTGCCATCCGTTACAGATTCAAGCAATAGCATATTGATGTGAAGAAGTTATTGCCGATTGATATGGAGACGTTTGTTGCAGGCACAACGTGAAGAGGAAAAGATACATTCATTACGAGTCAATCTTCATGTTCATTCCATTACCATGGGATTGCGGGAGCGTGTTGATAATATTCTGGGTACACAAAATCATTTAGAATAATATTCTTGATACTCAAGATCACTTAGAATAATCTTTGTAATCAATCTCATTTATTGCGTTTACATTTATGACTATGTAGTATAAATAAACTACTATTGTACTAATCAATGAAAATTCAGTTTTATCATTCTCTATTATTATCATCAGCTAAGGGTCTAGACTTCAGCTTTGTCCATTTCCATTGCGGTGCATGTCACTTCTATGCAACAATTGGCCTACGTGGTGCATGTTGTTATCAGTATCATATAACTGACATGGCGCATGTCGTCGTTTCTCTAAATAGTTGATGTCACACAGGTCGTCTTCGGTCTCTGATATCCGACATGACGTAGTCATCCTCTGTCGTCAAGAACCCTTACAATTAATGGGCATTCCGGACGTTCAACATGAGCCACGATTGCTTCATAACTACACCAAGATGCCTCGTAACTGCTCCAAGAAACTTGCTCCATTACTTTTGTCTAGCAGCTTGCTAGACTTTGTTGGAAAAAAAAGCCAATTTGATGGGTTTGGATAAAGTGTTGAACACTCAACTTTAGCGCTAATTTCTGATGAGCTACGATTCTTAAGATATCATTAAATACTCCTTACAGAGTGTTGATGATGACATTTTGAGTCACTTGATTTGGTCAGGTGAATGAAACAATTATATCTAAAGTTGTTGGAGAATGTGTGTGGAAAAGAAGTTGAAGGGAGGACATAAATTCCATCCCATATTGCTCATTTGGGATTCTTATAGTTCAACATATAAGAGCTAAGTTGATAAGTATAGGATGTGCCTAAAGGAGTAACAACACTTTCTGTGCTAGATGGAGGATTAAGATGCTTTTGTTCACCACACACGCCACCACCGTTGTCCGGTTGGCTTGTTGGCCGGCTCGGATCAGTTCATTTTGGTTAATGTTCGAGTTGTTGATTAATATTAATTTCTTGGACCATATTTCCTTAATAAAATAAGCCATAACAAATTTTAATAAACATTAATTAAGGCGGTTCTGGATTGATCTATAAACTGTGTGTGAACTGGAATTTGGCCGTGTGATTTGTTTTAGGTCGGCCAACTAATTGAACCAATTAATGGTTATGTCGGCTTAATTGAATTGAAAGAAGGCTAGTATTTGTTGGAGAAAATGTGGAATTGAATTAAAAATGAATTAAAAATGATTTTATAATCATTTTATTCAGTGACTTTGTAAGCGTATTTCGGATATATTCTTGTATAGAATATATGTAATGTTTTATTAATTCTGAAAACTACGTGAGTCGTAGATGAATTCAGGATTTGGAATCATTCAATTCGGATAACGAGTGAATGAGAAATTAACGCTTAAAGTCGGTTTGTTGGACAATTGATGATATGTCATATTGGGCCTATTGGGCTTTAGTGTGTGTTATGAAAAGGAAAAATGGGAAGAAACTTTTCTCCCACATTGGTTGGAAGAAGGAAAAAGAAGCAATATTTATATGATATTGTTTTAGTGTAGTTGGAATAAGAAACCAACATTATACACCGTTCTCTACGCGGGCGCAGGGGGGTGCAAATCCAATCCGGATTCACCCTTGGGCTTGTGCATGCCCGCGTGTCCTGCGTACACGAATGCAGCTCGATTTGAAGGTTCACAGTCAGAGTTCGGTTTTGCAACTGTTAATTTATTTTTCAGTCTGTCTGCTGAGAGTGAGACTGTTCATGTTCCTACTTTAAGTCGTGATTAAAGCTGAGGCTTTTAGCTTTCCAAGTTCCAACATAATGCTGATATTTATGACATTCAATTCGAGCTGAGGCTGTTCATTTCCATCAGTTTTTCCATGTCCTCTGCTATATAAACGAGCTACATGAATGGGAAGAAAAACACACTGATTCACAACACCAGAAAATAGCATACATATCACTCTTTTGCATAAGTCTGTTCTAGCATCAAGTGAAGAGAAATCTCTGAAGCACTGTTCGAGTTCGCCGGTGTTCAGAATCTGTAGTACCACTATTCTGAAAGGTAATCTGAGAATTCCTGGGAGACAATTGCTGTAGACCGGGGTACATACCGGAGCAAATTTGTCTTAAGGAAAGAGTTCGTCTCGGCTCAGATCGTAGCATATCCTTTTATCATTGTTATTGTATTTTCTTTCTATATTTTGTTGTATCTGTTTCGTCATCAAAATTAATAAAATTGTTGTTTAATTCGGTTTGATTATTTTAATTATACACGGGTGATAACAGCTTAAGACAAATTTATTAGAACCATAGTTCTAAATCAAACCTGTGTGTAATCGAAATATCCTGACGAATTTTTCATCTTTTTTATTGGTTGTCTAGTCTGTTGCAGTCTGTGTACAACCTGTTCATAATAAAATTAAAAAAAAAAAAAAAAAAAATTGAAATTCGGCTAAGGGCCACTCCAGAAATTTCGGCTGACTAAAGCTGAAGTTCGGCTAAGGGCCGCTCCAGAAATTTCGGCTGAGTGAAGCTGAAATTCGGCCAAGTGCCAGCGGCTGAGTGAAGCATAAATTCGGCTAAGTGCTGGCGGCTGAGTAAAGATAAAATTCGGCCAAGTGCCAGCGGCTGAGTAAAAATAAAATTCGGCCAAGTGCCAGCGGCTGAGTGAAGCATAAATTCGGCTAAGTGCTGGCGGCTGAGTAAAGATAAAATTCGGCCAAGGGCCAGCGGCTGAGTGAAGCATAAATTCGGCTAAGTGCTGGCGGCTGAGTAAATCTGAAATTCAGCTAAGTGCCGCCGGCGAGTGAAGCGAGAATTGCCGAAACCGTTCAACCGTCATCACTAATATTGTTCGCTCAAACTCATTTTCTCTTCGATTAAAGTTTATCTTCTCGTCTCGAACGAAATGGCATTTGACGGTCAAGTGACTCCTACTCCTGATGGTGCGCCAAACGGGGGACAAGACTTCCCATACTACGGAATTATAACACGTACGACCACGGTTACCGGTGCAAACCATGAGAGACCGGAGAAGTTCAACGGTTCCAACTTTAAACGTTGGCAACGTAAGATGTTGTTTTACATCACAACACTTGGGCTAGCAAGAATGCCGGTCGATGACCCGCCGCGGGCGCCACCCGAAACCCCGAAAAGACGGTTTTTCTTGTCGTAGAAAGTCGGAAGCACGGTGATTTTCTCGTGCAAGAATTATATTCTTAATGGTTTAGATAACATGTTGTATGGTGTGTACCGTACTTATGATACTTTAAATCATTGTGGCAAGCATTAGAGAAGAAATATACAACCGAAGATGCTTTGGTGCCAAGAAGTTTCTTGTCGTAGGTTTTTGAAGTATGAAATGAATGATACTAAATCTATTGTGAAACAGGTGGAGGAGTTGCAAATTCTGATATCTGAGATGATAGCAGAAGATCTGAAAATCAATGAGAATTTTCAAGTGGCATGTGTGATTGAGAAGCTTCCCGACTCGTGGAAGGAATACAAGAGCTATCTCATACACAAGAGGAAGCAAGTAACGATGGATGATTTGATTGTCCGACTTCGTATTGAGGAGGATAATAGAGCATCTGAAAAGAAACGTTCTATGCCTGTTGGACAAGCAAAGGCTAACATGGTTGAGGTGAAAAACCAGAAGAGAAAGAAGCTGGAGAAATTTCCCAAAAGACTGGGGAATCGTCCAGGAAGCCGACACCATATAAATTCAATGGTGATTGCCGTAACTGTGGCAAGTTTGGACACCGTGCTGCGGACTGCCGGTCAAAGAAGCCTTACAAACCTACGGCTCATATGGCTGAAACTGAGGGAGATGATGACAATCTCTGTGCCATGGTGACTGAGTGCAACACCGTGGGGAATCCGAGGCAGTGGTTTGTGGACACAGGTGCCACTAAACATGTATGTGCTGACCGTGAGATCTTCTCAACCTACAAGGCTGGCAATGGTGAGAAACTGTGGATGGGAAATTCTTCCCAATCAACTATTCAGGGAACTGGAAACGTGATTCTGAAGATGACTTCTAGGAAGAAGCTGACACTCACGAATGTTCTCCATGTTCCTGACATACGTAGAAACTTGATTTCTGGTGGTATGCTGAATAAGAATGGTTTTAAACTTTCTTTTGGTAATGACAAGGTCATTTTGACCAAAAATGAGATGTATGTTGGTAGAGGTTATTTTACTGAAGGTTTATTTAAACTGAATGTAATGGCTATAATGCCAAAGAATGTTGTGCCCACTGAGGCTAATAAAACTGCTTCTACTTCTGCCTACTTGATTGAGTCTTGTACTTTATGGCATAATCGTTTAGGACACGTTAATAATAAATCAATTCAAAGAATGATGAATTTGGATTTATTACCTAAACTAAAATTTAATCAAACTGGAAAATGCCAAGTATGTGTTGAGGCTAAAATGACTAAAGCACCGTTTCCATCCGTGGAAAGAAATACAGAACCTTTAGAATTAATTCACACCGATTTGTGTGATTTAAAGTTTGTGCAATCGAGAGGCGGTAAAAAGTATTTTATAACTTTTATCGATGATTGTACAAGATACTGTTATGTTTATTTGCTAAGTAGCAAAGATGAGGCTATCGAGGCATTCAAAAATTATAAACCGAAGTTGAGAATCAACTTAGCGTACGAATCAAAAGGTTCGTAGTGATAGAGGTGGAGAGTATGAATCGCCATTTGAAGGATTATGCCTAGATTCGGGCATCATTCATCAAACTACTCGCTCCATATGCTCCTCAATCTAACGGAATTGCTTTGAACGCAAAAACCGTACTCGAAAGAGATGATGAATGCTATGTTGATCGCCCGGTTTACCTCGAACTTGTGGGGGAGGCTCTTCTCTCCGCCAATGTAATTCTCAACGTAATTCCATCTAAAAAGATGGATAAGACCCCATATGAGTTGTGGAAAGGCCACAAACCAAGTTATAAATACTTGAAAGTGTGGGGGTGTTTAGCAAAGGTGGAAGTGCCTAAACCTAAACAAATCAAGATTGGGCCTAAAACGATAGATTGCATATTCATTGGGTATGCACATAACAGTAGTGCATATAGATTTCTTGTGCACAAATCTGACAACCCTGATGTGCATGTAAACACAATCATGGAGTCAAGAAATGCGGTGTTTTTTGAGGATGTCTTTCCAAACAAAGAAAGACATAATGAAGACTCAAATTCGACTAAGAGGGCACACGAAAAGGTGGGGGATGATGTTTCAGAACACGAGGAAGTGGAACCTCGAAGGGGTAAACGGGCTAGGACTTCAACGTCTTTTGGGCCAGATTTTCTCACCTACATGGTAGAAAATACTCCAAGGACATATGCCGAGGCTATGTCTAATCCAAAGCACCTTTCGGAAAGAGGCAATTAATAGTGAGATAGATTCCATTATGCAAAATCACACTTGGGAATTGGTTGATATTCCACCGGGACATAAAGCTCTCGGATGTAAGTGGATTTTCAAGAAGAAGCTTAAAGCCGATGGATCTATTGATAAGTATAAGGCCAGGTTGGTAGCTAAGGGTTATCGGCAAAAAGAGGGTCTTGATTTCTTTGATACTTACTCACCGGAACTAGAATCACTTCTATAAGGGTTCTAATTTCTCTTGTTGCAAAGATATAACTTGGAAATACATCGATGGATGTTAAAACCGCATTTCGAATGGTGAATTAGACGAAGAAATTTATATGGAACAACCCGAGGGGTTTGTGGTTCCAGTCGAAAAAACAAAGTGTGTCGACTCGTTAAGTCATTGTATGGATCGAAACAAGCACCCAAGCAATGGCATCAAAAGTTTGATCAAACTATGCTATCCAATGGGTTTAAGATCAACGAGTGCGACAAATGTGTCTACATCAAACATACACCTAATGCTTATGTGTTAGTGTGTTTATATGTTGATGATATGCTAATTATGGGGAGTACTCATGATATGATCATGAATACCAAAAAGATGCTGACACGTAACTTTGATATGAAAGATATGGGATCGCGTATGTAATTTTGGGGATTAAAATCTCCAGGATATCCGAGGGACTAGTGTTATCACAGCCTCTCACTACATTGAGTCCGTCCCGAGGAGATTCGGTGTTTATAATGAAAGTCCCGTGAAAACACCTATTGACTTGAGTCTTCTCTTAGTCAAAAATAAAGGTGACCCCGTGTCTCGCTTAAAATATTCTCGCATTATCGGTTGTTTAATGTACATAACGAATTGTACTAGACCGTATATTGCATGTGCTTGTGAATAAACTAAGCAGGTTTACAAGTAATCCTAGTGAGGATCATTGGAAAACTCTTATTAGAGTACTAAAGTACTTGAAATATACAATGAACCTAGGATTATGCTACACAAGATATCCAGCAATATTAGAAGGATACTGTGATGCAAATTGGATTTCTGATACAAAAGAATCAAAATCCACAACTGGATATATTTTCATGATTGGTGGTGCTGCGGTGTCCTGGAAGTCCACTAAGCAGACGTGCATATCTCGTTCCACAATGGAAGCTGAGTTTATTGCATTAGACAAAGCTGGTGAAGAAGCTGAGTGGCTTCGAAATTTCCTAGAGGACATTCCATGTTGGACAAAACCGATTGCTCCTATTAGCATACACAGTGATAGTCAATCGGCTATACACCGAGCACGAATTAGTATGTATAATGGTAAGTCCATACATATACGTCGACGACACAATACCATTAAACAACTGATCTCTAGTGGTGTGATTTCTATCGATTATGTAAAATCGAAGGAAAATCTTGCGGATCCGCTTACAAAAGGTTTACATAGAGATCAAATGTCAGTTTTGACACTCGGAATGGGACTGAAGCCTATTGAAAGATAAGCTTTGTAATGGTAACCCTACCATGTTGACTGGAGATCCCAAGATCTTAGTTCAAAGGGGCAACTAAGTTATGAAGCTGTTGATGAACACTTACCCATTCTGTGAATAAAAGTGTTGTCTGCCAGAAGTGAAGGTTAAGTGAAAACTTTTAATGATTCCTATAACTTGATTAAAGTCGAGTGGGGTATGGCAGAATACTCTTGATAGGAGGTCACCTATGTAAGTGCGAAGTGGGGCCGCTTCAAAGAGAGTTCAGAGGCTAGAATTCTCTAACGCACTTTCTGAAACCAGGTGTGATTCGGGGCCAAAACGAATCCAAATCATGAGAACCAAGCACAGTGCTAAGGGAAATGTTGTGTGAGTACTATTGTCCGGTTTTACACTAAAGGCCGAACAGCTTCAAGACTTAAGTTCACTGATTAGCCGAGTAAATCCGATAGTATTTCACTAAGGCAGGTTCAAAGCCAGAAGCTACCTCTCCTGATGCAATATTTTTCTGTCAGAATCTCTTCAGAGTCTGCATTTGCATTAATTTCCATTCATGTGGGGGATTGTTGGAGAAAATGTGGAATTGAATTAAAAATGAATTAAAAATGATTTTATAATCATTTTATTCAGTGACTTTGTAAGCGTATTTCGGATATATTCTTGTATAGAATATATGTAATGTTTTATTAATTCTGAAAACTACGTGAGTCGTAGATGAATTCAGATTTGGAATCATTCAATTCGGATAACGAGTGAATGAGAAATTAACGCTTAAAGTCGGTTTGTTGGACAATTGATGATATGTCATATTGGGCCTATTGGGCTTAAGTGTGTGTTATGAAAAGGAAAAATGGGAAGAAACTTTTCTCCCACATTGGTTGGAAGAAGGAAAAAGAAGCAATATTTATATGATATTGTTTTAGTGTAGTTGGAATAAGAAACCAACATTATACACCGTTCTCTACGCGGGCGCAGGGGGGGTGCAAATCCAATCCGGATTCACCCTTGGGCTTGTGCATGCCCGCGTGTCCTGCGTACACGAATGCAGCTCGATTTGAAGGTTCACAGTCAGAGTTCGGTTTTGCAACTGTTAATTTATTTTTCAGTCTGTCTGCTGAGAGTGAGACTGTTCATGTTCTTACTTTAAGTCGTGATTAAAGCTGAGGCTTTTAGCTTTCCAAGTTCCAACATAATGCTGATATTTATGACATTCAATTCGAGGCGAGCTAAGGCTGTTCATTTCCATCAGTTTTTCCATGTCCTCTGCTATATAAACGAGCTACATGAATGGGAAGAAAAACACACCGATTCACAACACCGTAAAATAGCATACATATCACTCTTTTGCATAAGTCCGTTTCTAGCATCAAGTGAAGAGAAATCTCTCGAAGCACTGTTCGAGTTCGCCGGTGTTCAGAATCTGTAGTACCACTATTCTGAAAGGTAATCTGAGAATTCCTGGGAGACAATTGCTGTAGACCGGGGTACAAACCGGAGCAAATTTGTCTTAAGGAAAGAGTTCGTCTCGGCTCAGATCGTAGCATATCCTTTTATCATTGTTATTGTATTTTCTTTCTATATTTTGTTGTATCTGTTTCGTCATCAAAATTAATAAAATTGTTGTTTAATTCGGTTTGATTATTTTAATTATACACGGGTGATGACAGTATTATCATCTTCACTCTATATAGAACCCTATGAATGAAAATTGATCATTGATTTAGCTCATATTCTCCACTAAAACAATCACATCCATCGAGTTGCGTTGGGTCGAAGAGAAGTCGGGGCATCTAGTAGTTTGCCAGAGCTTAGATATTTGAAGTGCTATTAATCTCAAGACGTAAGCCGTTGTATCTTGAGAGACAATTGTTACAACCGTAGACACGTGATCAAAGAAATAATGTCTTAAGAATAGAGTAAATACACTCGCCTCGGTATTATCTCTTTTATTTCATTTTGCATCTTAATTTTCGGTTATGCATCTAATTGGTTCAAATCGATTAATTTGCATGTTTTATTTTGTAGTAAATAACACAAATTTTTTTATTTCAAAATTTTCTCCATTAATTTTGGGTTTGATTCTGTACGTGTTACACATACCGTAAAACACTTCACACACGTTACGATCCCCAACATACTTTATAATAGATTATCATAATTACCGTAAATGAGAAGAAAAAAAGAATACAAAAGTTGTATTACCATTATACTAAGTGACATACAAGTAAGAAACATAAGTGTAATATCTTGGATTTAAAGTAGGCTTTAATGCTTAAAAAGGATATTTTCGCCATAGACGTGAAAACCCTAATTGTTATTATATAAGTTAATGTTAATTTTTGGAAACGATTCTTCTACCTTTTTACCAAGTATGTTTGTATTTACCCTCTTATGTGTATGTTGCCTTCCTCTAGAAGATTGACATGTGAAAGCTATGGCAATGAGGAAGCTGGCGTTTGAGCTTTCCTGAGATGATAAAGATGTTTTATTTCTATCTTTATGTTAAAAGTTGAATGTACGTTGTAATCCTTCGTACTAGACGTTTACCGTATGTTAGACTTTGGTGATGTAGGTTGGACTTTTCTTTGGTTTTGAAACGTTTGAATGTAGTAAGTTAAATCGGTTTTGTTTCGTAGTATTCCAATCGGCTTTGCTTGTCGTTTCAGTTTCTGAGTCTATCGTTTTGATTCCGCTTGGACTCTGATTGTAACAATTCAGACTTACGTGTATAATTGACTAAATTTTTTATTATATGCGTATGTTTTTTTAATAAGAACTCGATATCCGAAATAATATGTTTTTTTTTTATAATAAAAACTCGATATCCGAAAAAACAATGTCACAATAAGATGAAAACATAAATGTTGGGTTGAGTTGGGATTTAGTCACAATAAGATGAAAACATAAATGTTTAGCAACCGTGTAATTAGTAGAAAAAAATCACAAAATTAAGGCCATTATAAACGATTGAGAATGTTTAAAATTTATTATCAATTGATTTTTTCGACGCACAAATTTAACATAAGATACGTAAATTAAACAAACAAAAAAATGCCACTTGGTTCGTCCAAATTTTACGTAGGTCCTGATGCAAATCTAACTTACTCCTTCTCAACCAATTAGTAGTGTATAATTCTTGTTGTGGATCCATGTTTTTAAAATTAACCTTCATTAAAAATAAAAATTGATTGTTCAAGGTGATAATATGATGATTCAAAACTTGATCCAGAACAACCGTAAAATCACCGACTCCACCCACAGCAAAGGGTGGTGTATATCTTAACAATTTGATTGTGGATAATATATATGCGTGTGTATATATATATATTGATTAGATTATAACAAGTTTAGATCGTGGAGACCTTTATCACGTGGTAGAAATCAAATTTGGAGGGAACCCAATAAAACTTTTGCCTTTTCCCACCGGTGGAAATGACTTTTCTTCAGTTGCAAGGGACACAACACAAGAAAAGGATAAGGCCACAGGCACAAGAATGGAATATATATATATATATATATATATATATATATATATATATATATATATATATATATATATATATATATATATATATATATATATAGTTAAAACTTGGAAAAGTAGAACACGTAAAGGAGGATTTTTTTAAAGAATATCCCCACACATGCGCGCAAATGAAATGCGGTTGGCGGTTGACTGTCGTTGACAAAGAGGGAAATATTACAAATGATTAAAAATATATATATTGTTTCAGCTAATTTGTGGTAACAACCTGTTTTGGAAGATCAAATCGGATTTAGGAATAGTTTTCAAGTACAAATTTTGATCAAATGTGATATAACAAAATATGTAAGTGTGTCGTAAAAAATTGCTTTCAAGGAATAGTTTTGGAAGATCAAGCCGGATTCAGTGCATAGTTTTCAAGGGGATTGAATCAAATATTTCTCCTTCAATCATGGTATGTGATTGCTCGATCATCTTTGACACTCCCCCTCATGTTGGAGTTTATGTTCCTAACTCCCAACTTGCTAACCTGCCATTCAAACTGCCCTGAGCTTAAAGGCATAAAGAATACATCAGCTAGCTGATCTTCTGTTCGAATATGTAATTCATAATCATCCTTCCTGAATCTTTTGTTGAATAAGATGACAATCAATTTACATATGTATGGTTCGCTCGTGAAACATAGGATTCAAGGCAACTTGTAAAGCATCATTGATGTCGCATATACGTGATGGGAATCACACTTCACATGTAAATCACGTGAAATATTGCAAATCCAAGTAAGCTCATAACATATAGAGACCATGGAGCAATATTCATTTTCCACGCTAGAACATTTGTACACCACAAAATTGGAGATTTCCCAAGTAGAATGTAGTAACCTGTGACAGATAGTCTTGTGTCCTTGCATCGTGCCCAATCAACATCACAAAAGGCATTCAAATGTAATGTGCCTGAAGATGGTAGAAAAATTCCTTGACCAGTAGCATATTTAATGTATCTCAATAATACATTCACTACATAGGCTAGGTCTGGTCGAGTAATTGTTAAATAAATTAGACATCCTAGTAACCGTCTATAAGTCAACACATCTGCTAGTAGCACTCATTCAGATTATGTCAATACGACATTATGATAAATCAAAAAACAAATTAAAGTCAACTTTGATTGCATTTCTTATATGTTTTTGCCCCTGTTCATGACTTATATGATATTTTTTTTGGGTTAGTTTGATTCATTTACAAGCTTTATTCATAATTACAATCACTACGAGGTCGAGGGAGTTTAGTCCATAAATCTCGTCATTTTTAGTGAATTATATTTCATAGCTTATTTATCTTGCGGGAATTATTCGATGTATTGTCATTGATATTTGTAGAATATAAGCAGACCCAGCCGCAACGCTAACCATTTGGGCCGCGGACTGTTCCGGGGAAGATGAGCCAATTGAACAAACGTGTATCTTAAGTCATCTAGGGTTAGGTTAAGTCCGTTATAAGGCTATATAAAGCCTATAGCAGTCAGAAACAAACATGTATGTATGTATGTGGAAGAATATTTTTAGTTATATTATTCAATAAATATTTTCATGTGATTTGGTTCTTGAAACAAGTTCTTGGTGTTCAACCATTCCCACCCCCCAATCAATTACTAGCTTGACTTGTTCTAACTAGTCCTCATCATCAAGGTATGAAACTTTGAACGTTTTTTAATATTTTAGATAGATGATAACTTGGCAATGAATTAACGTGTTATTAACCAATCTGTATGATTAACGCACATTAATTAACCAGTAATATTAGATTCGTAATAATGTAAACCAAGAATATAAGATTCGGCGCACCAACCGTGGCGGCAGTCTTTACCGCCGTGGCAGAGCAACCAGAAACCCTAATTACGAGGGTTCGGCGCCAGCTACGTCTGATCATCAGGTTTAACCTACGTGTGTCAGATATGGCCAATCTGGTATTCATCTTCGTAATTCAACATGAAGGAACCATGTTAAAGTGTTGAATTGGACATAGGTAGTCGATTGCTTAAGAACGTGCAAGCCCGTCCATGGTAGTTGCTTAAGTGAGCATATCGGGTTAAGCTGGCATTCATAGTTTATATGTGTATTCTAGTTAGTGAAGTTCTAACCCGTCCATGGTAGACACTTTGTTGATCATAGGATTCTACTATCTAGCAAAGAAGTAGAGTCAGTCTAGGGAATTGCACCCGTAGCTGCGTAAAAAACTAATTCTCATGAATTTGGTATACTGGGTAATTAAGAGTGTCGTTAGTTATGATAGATTGGTTAGTACCAAGTTAGGATGGATTGATTGGGAGGGTTAATCATTGTGTTTTTATTTTCCTTTGTTTGATTGTTGGTCAATGACCGCTATTTGTATTCTTTACTTTCACATTAATGACCATATTCAAGAATTTTTCGAGTCTCTGTGGGATCAACCCTTGCTCGTTTGTTTTACTACGATGGACCTAGTCCGCTTGCTAGTATTAGCGATTTACATGCGATCAATGTCCCAAGGCGTTTCACCTTGTCATCATTTGATACGTGATATTTGTTTAAGAAAACAAATATATATGTTTAATTTTTATATCTAAATTACACTCATCCGATGGTCGAGTGAAAATATAGACTCGCTACCAAGGGATGCTCAACGGAGTAGGGCTAACATAATTCAAATTGTGTTGTATTTCATTGATTCAACTGAATGGAGAGTACAAATATATAGACTTTGGTGACTTAGTCAATAAGTCACTACAAGATAAATAATATGACAATAATAATATTTAAAATAATTATAATATTCAAACTATATTATCCTCGACACGCCCCGCAATCCCGTGGGAAGTGGCTAAACACGGAGATTGGTCTTTAAACTTGAAAAATGAGGCTGAGCCAACGGTTTGCGAGGACATCGGCTAACTGATCATTCGAGGAGATTATCGAGATGTCGAGCTTACAAGCTGCAACCAATTCACGAACATGGTGGTAGTCGATCTCTATGTGCTTCGTACGGGCATGAAACACCCGATTGTGAGCAAGGTAGATGGCGCCAATATTATCACACCATAGGGTAGGCGGGGAAGACAACGGAACCTGCATCTCACGAAGAAGACTGCAAAGCCACTGGATTCTGCGGCGGTGTTAGAAAGAGTCTTATACTCGGCCTCGGTGATACTCTTTGAAACCGTCAAGTGTTGCTTACTACGCCAACTAATGAGATTATCACCAAGGAAGACACAATATGCCCCAATAGAACGGCGATTATCAGTGTCAGCGGCCCAATCGGAATCAAAATAAGCCCGGAGTGAAATAGGGGACCGGCGGGAGTGAAATAGAGTACAAATATATAGAGTTCGGTGACTTACTCAATAAGTTCACTACAAGATAAATACAATAATAATAATATTTAAAGTAATTATAATATTCAAACTATATTATCCTCGACAAGGGCTATGATTGTCTTATTCGTGCAAATACTCAAGTTTGTTGGGGATGATTTAGTTTTTGGCTTTTAAACTCTCAATGAGTGAAGAATCATGCTTGATATTTGTTTGAAAAAATTTAAATCATTGTTGGTTGACGTTCAATTTAAAATGGAATAGTCTCGTCTAGTATTTGTTGGCATTTAAAATCTGAATGGACATATAAAGTATGTCACGTGTGTGTGAAAGTTAAAACACACGTAATTTAGTTATCTAAGCGCCTCGTTCGATCCTAAAATATGGATACGAGAAAATCTCTCTATGAAAAAATCTTTTAAAACTGTATTTTAAAGATTTCGTCATTCAGATTTAGGAAAAATAATACACATCATCAAATATTATATTATTGTGTGTAAAATATAGATTCTGTAAAAAAAAAAAAAATACATTTATCGCATTAATTCAGATTATGTATATTTTCTTTAATACTTACCGCATTATGTAAAATAAAGTATCTAATGTTTTTTATCTAAGATATAGATCATATAAACTTGAAAAATATGGATTTTAAAACTTTTAAATAAAAAATCCGTTTAGAGTATCATATGCATGTGCTCTAATGTATAGTATGTTGTCATTTAAAAGTTGAATGAATAAGGAATTAACTGTGGTTGATGGCCGTTTGAGAAGTTGCTAGATAATTGTTGGAGGAGGCGCGTTGAGTTGGGAATGAATAAAAAATACGAAACATTTTAATTTTTATTATCTGAACTATACTCACACGATGGTTCGGTGACGTATAGACTCGCTACCGAAGAAAAGAGCTATATATGTTTATCTTATTCGTGGAAATATTGAAGTGTTGTCAGCAGATGATATAGTTTGTTGGCATTCAATCTCAAATTAATGAGGAATTGTGGTTGATAGTTGTTTTTAATATAAAAAAAAAAAAAACTTAAATAAATCTTGGCAGATTTCAGTTATGAATGTGAATTTGCAATGAAATTTGTTGGTATGTAAAATTTGAATGTATAAGGAATTGTGGTTGGCGGGGTTTGAGAAAAGTTATAAATGTTGGTAGACGTTGGGCTCGAAATGGAGTAGACACGTTTGATTGTTTTAGGGATTTAAAATTTGTAAGAACTTATATACAAGTTGTGACATGTGTAAAGAGATGTTGTATGTTAATTTATGAAATACATATTCACAAATCGGGTTTATCATTCATAGATTTTTAAAGAACAAAACTACGTTTCGTCTACGTCTTTGGTATAAGGGAGCGTCTACGTCTTTGGTATAATTAGAAGGAAGGCCATGATACGACTTGTACGAACCTTATTTTTTTTATTCCTAATAAAGACGTCTTTGATATAAAGGAAGGCCACGATATACGACTTGTACGAACCTTATTTTTTTATTCCTAATAAAAAAAGAGTTTCGTTAGTAAATAAATAAAAAGAAATAAAAATTCACTATAACGAATTTATCAACAACTCAACAAAAAAAAAAGTTAAGGTTATCTTATTCATTAAGATATTCTAGTTGTTGGTGGATGGTGGTGTGTAGTTTGTTGGTACTTCCTCCGTACCGTATTATAAGTCTTTTTGGACTTTTCACACAGATTAAGAAAAATCATAAATGAGTTATTTTTTAATATTTCAAGGCAAAATATTGTATTGTTTTTTGGGGGTGAATTATAATATTTCATTGTTTAGTGTGAAACTGAAAACAATGCATTAATCTTGTATTGAAATATGAGAAGGATTTATATTTTGGGACACCAAAAAAAAGTTAAAAGAACTTATATTGCGGGACGGATGAAGTATTTAATTATGATAGGAATTAATGACAAGTTGTGGTTGATGACGGTTATCTTAATGATATTTTTACCATCAATTTTTACCCGTTAAACGAGCTATGAATTGTGTAATCTTATATGTAAATGACGGGTCAATTGGGTTAATTTGATATTTCTTGGTTCACGATGACATTAATTGTTTTATACATTATTTGTCGGGAAAAAACCCACTTTGTGTTATTTCTTGGTCCTTTTTTTTTTTTTTGCTTTCGCAAGGTATCGCAAAACAATTATCTGAGACTAATCCTTCAAGGTACTGTCGGACACCAAATATGGTGAATTCTTCCAACAATGTTTGCTGCATCCATAATTGTGTTATTTCTTAGTCTTTGACAGGTGACGACATGTACAGTGTTGAATATATAAAATGTTAATTATCTACTTCCCCTCAGCTTAAACTTTTGGGAAAGATGGTAGTTGAACATGGTTGCAGAGCTATAGATCATGGGTTGAAACCTCGCTCCAAGCACAATTTTCAAGAAAAAAAAAACAAATCATTCAAGTGTTGGCCCGTTCTCTCCTCTCATAATAAAAAAATGTTAATTATCTTCCTCCCCTCAGCTTAAACTTTTGGGAGAGATGGTAGTTCAACATGGTATCAGAGCCACCACATAATTGTGCAAGTGTTGAGCCTCTTTGTTGGCCTTAAGAGTGCCCCTTGTGTGTAATGTGACTCATGCTATTTATAGGCCACACGTAAGGACGCGTATTAAAGTGTCCTACATGACACACAAGAGTATAGGCCCACACGTGAGGACGCGTGTTAAAGTGTCACACATTGGAAACTTGTGATTGTTTCACCACAATATTAAAAGATGGACTTCCCTCACCTCATAATCTAGGTTTTGGGAATGAGACTCCTCCTCTTATATGGGTTTGACCCTAGATTTTCTACATACAGAGGATTTCCAGAGCAAAAGAGTTGAGGAATGACGGATCGAGTCAAGTAATTACAAAGTTCAAAAGTCACAATTAAAGCGTTAAATCAAAACTCAAATTTGGATGCAGATAAAAGGCTTAGTGGGCAGTGCATCTATTATAAGGGATAAAGATTAATATGAAGTGGACTGGAGCTGAAGGCTGAAGTGTTTTGAGCCAAGAACGGGCATGAAAATCTGATTGGTGACCTTGCAACGCGATTTCAAGTCTTAACATCCGAATGGGGCTTGTAATTCTTCATCCAAGTTGTAGGTCTCGAGACAAGGTTTCCGGTGCATTTTGAATCTCCTAAATCGGAGTTGTATATGTCTAGATATGGTCAAAACACTAAATTGAGGTTGATGTCTCAACAGCTGAGAGGACTGCCGCTGAGTCGGAAGTTCGAAACCTTAATTGGACGTGTTTTACTCCCTAAGTCTATTTTATGTCTGTTATTAGCATTATATAAGGCCTAGTTACGAATTGTAATAGCACCATCCATACAACACCATATACCTTCACATTGTACAACTTTTCTTTGATACAATGTAGTTCTTTCAAGCAATAAAAGTTCTTGGGTTTTTTTTAATGTTATATTTCGAGTTGGATTTCAGTGCAACCTTCAGGGTTGGTTGAATTACCAAGATTCGAGGTTTTACTTATGTCTAGGCTTGTTTTATATTTTGATTCCATGAGTTTCGCCTTTCCGTTTCGATGATAGGATATATCCTTGTTAACCAAATCATATAAAGAATAACTCAAACCCAATTTTTGATGAATTAGTATTCGTTTGTTTGATTAGAAAGTCAAAATCCGAGCCTTGTATTTGCTGGCACAGTGATAGTCAGGATGCTGGTTAGACGACAGTTAAGGCAACATTTTGATCGTTCGGCTCTTTAATTCTACATATTTGTGCATAATTAATACATGTATAAAACCTCATTAACTTTTTGCATGATTTCGTAAACTATTTAGAAGTAGCTGCAAACGGAAGGAGTAGTTATGATGTAGATACCTAGATTGCAAGTTTAAACTAGCTCGTTCACAGTAATTTCCTTATTAAGGTTTTTCATACTCGTATGGGCATCTCATAGATCAGTTTAATTCATGTTGGTTAATTAGATCTAACGCGTTCACGGTGGAACGTTAATGCAACATAACCGTTCATGTATATTCGTTCACGAATTAGAACAATAATCAGTGTTTTCATATTAAATTTAGTAAGTATTTTGTTTTCACAAGAGTTTGTGTTTCTCTCACGTTTGATACAAAGAATACATTTCATTTCGTGTGTGAAGTTTATGTTCTTCATCTTATGGAACGTTTGAATTCTGGAAATAGGATGAAACGATTTTTCATTTTATTCATCATTTTAGCATGTTTGGATACAGGGGAAATGAATGATGTTTCATTCCATTTGAATGATTTTTGATAATTTTCCTTCCGTTAAATAATGGATGAAATGAAAAAATGGCTTCCGTAGCATAGTGGTAGTGCGTTTGCTTCGTAAGCGATAATGGATGAAATGAATGGAAACGTCAGATGCAATCAAATGTAAAACAAAACTTATTCATAAAGATTCAACTACCACCCAGACCGTAATCCACCACCGCTACCCTTTACTGCACCACCATCTGCCACTGCCAACCATAACACCACCATCATTAAAACTCACCACAATCCACCATCCAACCCATCCCACCACCTCCCGTAACCTCTTAACTCACCTTTTACCCACTGCCACAACCCATCTCATCACCATATTCCTTATCCTCAACCATAACCACCATCCTCTACCATAACCAACTCCATTACCAACGCTATTCACTCGGCCTCTACCGCCGTATTAAGATTTGGGTCACCCAACCCGTTAAAAAAATATTACAGTGGATTTTTTTTTATATACATATTTTATATGTGTACCGACCCCCTTATTTTTATATATTGATCCCTATTGACTCGTATTGAATTATAATATGTAACATTACTCTTAGTAATTGTAAAATATGATAAATTTCCGATCCGTATCACTAAATTCTTAGAGCCGCCCCTGTCTACCGCTCACCTCACCACCACCCATCACTCCACACCACACAACCCTTGTCACCACTACTACTCCCACCACAATAACCACCACCGTACACCTCACACCACCCGCTGCCTATCCCGGATTTTATCAATACAAAACAACAAGTAATAAACCGGTTAACCTCAAGTGCAAGGATCGTAGTATGGAGGCTAATGCCGGGTCGATCTTACGGGGAACTAGACGAATGTGAATCCTAGCTTTTGTTTTCAACTAAACTATTGTCACGAAACTAACCTAAACGAAGAACTAACCTAACCAAATATGCATAAAAGTAACTAGACAGAGGAGACTAATCCAATGCTAGGCAAGATTGAAAGCGATAAAAACTAAAGTGCAATTTAAAAGTAAACTAATCTAGCAATTCAAGTTTAACGGGATTGAATCAAATTATAGCGAACGAACAAGCAATTGATCCACCTATCCTATCAACATTCAATTCTAATTCGGATTAGCTCGTGATCTCTACTCAAGTCGTGATTCACCTAACCGAAGGCATGAACTCCTACTCTCGTAGACAAGTTCGTTTCCTAATCTTTTATCTTTCGATGTTAAAGATTACGTCTTTCTAACCTAGGCGTGAAATCTTTCAATTTCTAATCTAGAGATTCAATCTAATAACTTTCGTTGTGATTAGATCGAAGATCTATTCTTTTATCACGGTGATCTATCGTTAACATGATTTTCATCAAATAAACAATCATCAAAGCAAGCATCTTTCGATTAAACCTGCAAAAACATACGAAACATGATAAAAGAAACGAACTTGAAATAGATACTCACGGATTAATCACGAATCAAAACCGAATTGTTGAAGGAAGGCTTCACAACGCTTGTTCAAGAGGGTTTTAGCCTCTTAGCATCCTTGTTGCAACTCGAATTGATGAAATAAAAGACATGAATCTATCTAATCTATTCTAGGAATTAAATTGCATAAAAGTAGATAAAAGCGTAGAAAAACGCAGCCAAGCCGCCCCTAGGTTTTTAGGGTTCGAATTATGATCCTTAGGGTTTGATAAAACGCGCCTATTTATAGGTTTTTAGGTCGGTTTAGGGCCGAGGCGGTGCTTGGACGCCCGTCCGGCCTTGTGGACGCTCGTCCGGTCCGCTTTGGACGGAGGGTGAACGCTCGTTCGAACGCGTCCGAACTCTCGAATGTAAAATATGATTCTGGACGCTCGTCCACTTATCAAACGCCCGTTCAGTCTTGGACGCTCGTTCAGCTCAGATGAACGCTAGTCCAGCTTCGCTCAAGACTTGATAATTCCATCTTTATCTTCATTTCTCATCTCTATCTCGATTTAGCTCGAGTTATATCAACATTTGATCATCAATTTAGCCTCCAACATGTATCTACATCACATGAAGACATCGCAAAACGTAACACAATCCAAATACTCATAAAACCATAATCAAAACACGTACACAACCTCATTTTGCGAATAAACTAATTAAAATCTCACTTGCTTAATAAATCATTTAAACACTCATTTTCTATGCAAAATATACAAATATAAGGGAAATCATTATGAAATATAGCATTATAAAACGTACAAAATCACCCTTAACACTGCCGCACACCCCACCACTTCCGCCCATCTTCACTACTGCCTGTCACACTCCATCATCACATACCGTGTAGAGGTGGCCAAACCGAAACCGGAACCGGCGGTTCGAACCGGAACCGACGGTTTTTGAACCGGCGGTTCGAAAACCGCCGGTTTGCCGCCGGTTTGTGTTATTGGTAACCGGAACCGGAACCGCCGGTTCAAACCGGATGACCGGAACCGGGTAAAACCGGCCGGAACCGGACCGGAACCGGAACCGCCGGTTTAACCGGCCCAACAATATATATATATTTTTTTTCTGGATGCATGTAAATAAAAACAATTTATAAACCATAAAAAAAATTATACAAATAAACCATAAAAACTATAAATAAAAAAAAAAACCTAAAAAATTATAAACCTAAAAAATACTATAAAATTATATACTAACCTAAAAAAAACCATATACAAACCTAAAAAATTATATGAAACTATGTAATACAAACACATAAGAAGTACTATAAAATACTACAATAACAAACTATAAAAAAAACTATAACAAACTATAAAAAAAACTATAAGAAACTATAAAACAACATTTATAATCAAAGTATACTTAAAACCTACTTAAATAACTATAAAAATCATTACAACAAACTATAAAAGACTAAAAACATAAACAATTAACTACATTCGCTTTGATTTTTTTATATGTGTTGTACCTCCTCCAACACGATTACACATAAAAAATACGTAGGCAGCCGAATTACCGGTACAAGCGTTGAAAAGATAACACAATTTACATATAAGAAAAACAACATAATTTTTTAAAATAACATTATTTACATATAAATAAAATAACACAATTTTAATATTATTTTTAAAACCGAATAGAAATCTATTTAAAATAATATATATATTACATTCGCTTTAATAATTATAATTAAAATAATAATAATTTGTTATCAGTAAATGAAAATAATAAGTGTTATATCATATAAGTGTTATACCGTGTCTCTGTCACTTTTTATTAAATCTCATACATTTCATTCCGGTGGATACTGAACATGAGAATTAAATTACATCCATTTTATAAAATTGCATTCCATTATCTTCCATCAATTTCATTTCATTAAACTATAGTACCAAATTAACTTAATTATTAATCATTTTGGAAAGGAAAAAAAAAAAAAAAAAAAAAAAAAAGAACACCTTAAAGAAAAAATAATGATATGTGCTACACTATCATTGCAAGTGCAACAGACAAATCACTACACAAATAAGAATGGAATTAAAGTGATTAATTATTTTTTATGATGGATCCCAACTGAATATGTGATGTAGATTGTGTTGTGTAAATGTTATGATTGAAAGTGTAGTGAATATATCCCTACCGTTAAAGAAATGGTTCATTTTCGCAAGAGAAGTGCTTGCTGCTTCACTCCATTTGGCCTCTTCCTTCAATTGATGTTCGATTTCCGTGTCAAGCAAGCATCCCCATTTCCAACCCGTTTTTCTTTCTCAAGCTTTCGTAACCGATGGGCAATTCCCATTTTCTACCAATTTTTAGCATCACAACTGTATCTCTTGTTTTCATTAATTCCAACTCACTCTCTTCCTTTACTTGCCTTCTAATCTTCTTTCTCCTCTGACTTCACACTCACACCCCACCGCTCTCGAGGCTTCTTTTCTGTCTTCTTCTATCCTTTTTTCTTTTCTTTTCTTCCCTTTGTTAGTATTTTGTGGGGGGTTGGGAGAAATGGCGAAGGAAGGGATGGCGCCGGTGACACCAGGTGTGCAGATCATTAGTGGGCCCTTGTCTGCACAATCACCGACTTCATTAGCGCCGGGGTTCAGGTTTCATCCGACGGATGAAGAGCTGGTAACGTATTATTTGAGGCGGAAGGTGTGCGGAAAGCCTTTCAGATTTGATGCTGTTACTGAGACCGACGTGTATAAATCTGAGCCGTGGGAACTTGCTGGTAATTCTATTTGATGCTCATTTCTTGTGTAAAAAAAGGTTGCCTTTTAATTGAATGGTTAATTTAATTGGAGAAATGACCCAATTGTGAAAAGAATTTTGTTCTTTGAGAGTGAAATGAAGTTGAAAGAAGAGTTGGGTCCATAGGGAATGCTGAATTGAGAATGATTTGAATTGAATTGTCTAATTTGGTGACTAATTTGACAAAATTCAGATTATTTTCTTGTAATTTTTTTTTTTTTTTTTTTTGCATGTCTAGATGCCTTGTAGAGATGCTTAAAATTGAGATTTTTATTTCCTTGCTGGTTAAAATGCAGAAAGCTGAGATATTTTTTCCCTAATAAAATTCACTTATAATGATTTCATCTACCTCGACAATTTAAAGTTGAAATATGGGAAGAATACCAGCAGATGTTCTGTTTTACTTGTTTTGTCGTGATGAATGCTTGGGGTGATGGCGGCCATGGCTTCCAAATGCTCTCATTTATCAGTAGGCATTAAATTCTTCACGTGTGTGTTTTAATTTACTGTGTTAGGTATCCTGTTTCTTAAAGTCAATTTTATCTGCCTTTCTTTTTTTCCTTGATTGATCTTTACACGTGCTTGTGATTTGCAGGTTTTTCATCTCTAAAAACAAGAGATCTTGAGTGGTACTTTTTCAGCCCGGTTGATCGGAAGTACGGAAACGGTTCTCGGCTCAACCGTGCCACCGGTCAAGGTTATTGGAAAGCAACCGGGAAGGATCGTTCCGTGAGACACAAATCTCAGACCATTGGGATGAAGAAAACTCTGGTTTTTCACAGTGGCCGTGCTCCGGATGGAAAGCGGACTAATTGGGTCATGCATGAATATAGGCTTGTTGATGAAGAACTGGAAAGAGCCGGAATGGCACAGGTAGTATATAATCGAAGTACTAGATTGTCGTTTATATGCAATGCAATCGTTCGTGGTTTATTTCTCGATCATTAGAAAATTAGTAACATTGTTTTTGGTTGTTGGGAAAAAAAAGGATGCTTTTGTGCTCTGTAGAATTTTCCAGAAGAGTGGTTTAGGACCGCCAAACGGGGACCGGTGTGCACCATTTATTGAGGAGGAATGGGATGATGCTGCTACTCTATATGTTCCTGGTGGAGAAGCAGATGATGATATGGCTATGGCTATGGCTATGGCTATGGCTAATGGTGATGAGCCACGAGTTGGCTGCAATGAGCAGGACCAGGTCTGTTGTTTTAGCTATATGGATTCAATATAACTTATCGGTGTTAATTAGTGTACTTTTGTCGCCGCATTGGGTACGCAATAATTAGTATTTGTACGAACTTTGTCGTATGCATACAATGTGTCACATTTATGAACTATTTTGTCTTCAATACTTTCTAATGAATGTGTTCCTTAAGGTTCAAGTTCCCTTTTCGGTTTTAATACTTTCTTTTGAGGGCCAAGAATTTCGGTTTCTCTCACCTTTTGGACTAATAATTACTTAGACTTTATCAGACAGTTGGTCATTACGTCAGAGGATACGTTTTAGTATCTGGCCCACTGTTACGAGTATATGTTTACGAGCTGTAAATACGGATTGTTATTTTTCCAGGATATCATTTATGCACACGAGTACCAAAAGGAAATGTTTACGGTTTCTGATTGAAGTTGAAGAATTAATGCTTTTCTTTCTAGTCATGTTTGACTTGTTAGGTATCGGGATATTCAAAGTGGAATCCATTTCCAAATTGGATCGAATTCTGGAAAAATACCGCCAAGAATCTAGTAGGGTCTATTTAAGTGCTTTTATTATTACAGATTGCATAAGTTTTTTACCAGAATGCAATGATTTTGTTTCTATGTACTGAAACATAGATTCTTTCTAATTATCACTCTGACCTTGCTTTGCTCCCATAGGATCAGGTACTAATACTTGCCTTATTCAAAGACGCGTTTATATATAATTGGTGAAAAGTAGAAAGCTGTTATTAAAGGTTTGGCATGAAATAGTATAGTTTGAAGAAAATGTGGTATTCGTGTGTGTCGTTTTGGAGGATGAAAATACGATTACTTTTGCGGGTTATTCTCGGTATGTGCGTTTAATGTACTGTTGTTACGAGTCTGAACTGTTTGTTGCAGGACAAGAATAAGGCTCCATTGCTCCTTGAGAATTCACATGAGCCCAAAAGCATTGAATTCATGTGCAAGAGGGAGAGATCAGACGATGATCTGGATCTTCTTTCTTTAGGTCAAAGTAAAAGATCAAAGCAAGATGATCCAAGTTCAAGCAACCCTAATGGCTCCGAGGATTCAACTACTACAATGCACGATCCTCCGATGACCAAGATGATGATGATGACGACAACCAATTTTTCTTCGTCCCTTTTGGAATTTCCTATTGAGCCAAAAGAAAACCAGACTTCGAACACAACGCTCACATTTGATTCTTCAAATCTGGAGAAATCTGTCCCTCCGGGCTATCTAAAGTTTATTAGCAATCTAGAGGACGAGATCATGAATATCTCTATGGAGAAAGAAACTCTGAAGATCGAAGTGATGCGTGCTCAAGCAATGATCAACATTCTCCAATCGCGCATCGACATTTTTAGCAAGGAAAATGAAGATCTAAGGAGACTTGCTCGAGGCGGCAACTAGGTAGTGCTTTAGTGTCGTAAATTTTGTACCCTTTTCTCCGTGCGCCTCAAAACTGCAACAACAACAACAACGGTATCTGGTGGCACAAGTTATCTTTCCGAAAGAAAAAGAGAGATGATTTAAGAGCCCTGTTAAGCTGTTTGTTGATTGTATATGGTCAAATGTGTCATCAGATGTTGGTATGTCCTTTTTGACTTGGAAAACAGGTTTATATTTATTATTTAAATAAAGTCTGGTGATGAATTTCTTGGACCATTAATTTGATATGTGCAATTGATTGTTTGCATATGGCGTTTGAATCACAAATGGCATTAGAATCACAAAATTCTTACTTAAGTTGCTTTGAAAAAAATGGTGTTTTCAAAGCAATTATCGTATCCCATCGAACCCTGGTTCTTACCTGTAAGTGCAATAGTCTGTATCAGTAGGCCGGATATGATTCTCAACCACAGTGACAATATAACACATTTTTAATTGATTCATAGCTCCCTCTTCTGCACAATGGTACTTGCACATGCGTTCATGATTGGGTACAAATTGACATCAATACAATTAAAGGAGTCTTTAAAGTGACCACACTAAATTTACCCGCAGCACATAACAATGTTTAAAAAAAGGAAAACTTGAAAAAATATGCTTCAAAGGGTTATAATTGGTGGGTATGCTCCAAAATGATAACATTTGAAAAATATGTCTGAAAAGTATTTCATTGCGTATTTGTTGCGGAATAGCTACGAAATTCTTTTCAGGCATAAGTTTTCAAATGTTATCTTTTGACACATACCACACAAATAAAAATCTTTTAAAGCATATGTTTTTTTTTTTTTTTTTTCTTTCAAGTTTCCCTTTAAAAATATGCATGTACTGAGTGCCTTTAAAGACAATGGTAGATTTAGTGTGACCCTCCTGAACACCCCCCCCCCCCCCCCCCCCCCCCCCTTTTTTTAAACATTAATTACAGAGAGCTTAATTCCCAAAAAACCAAAACTGCGGCAGCTTGCAAGTTACAACAAAAATAAAGGTTCCACAGTATCAGGGCCGGCCCTGAGTATAGACCAAAGAGGCTTGGGTCTAGGGCCCAAAAATATAGGTGATTTTAGGGCCCCCATCCACTAATTCGTTTAATAATATTGGCTGTTCATTAACTCAATCCAATAAATACTTCTTGAAATCTTTTTCTTACTTAACATTGAGTTTTTAAGTTGGCTTTGTATCACAACCTTTTGATTTTTTGTCATTTACTAGTTACTACCGGTGATAATTTTTTTGTTCTTATCTTCTTTTAACCTTATCAGTATTGGAAATGACATTCTGTTTTTCCGCTTTTCCACTTTCCATGTACTGATGATAACTAATAACCATAATATATATTGAGAAGAGTATAGATTATTCTATATTGATTAGAGATTTTGCTTCTGAATGTATTAGAATAGATATTTAAAAATGCCATGTAAATTCTTCAAAAAAATGTCATGTGAATTTTGTACATCAATAAAATAAAATTTGACCTTTTTTGACATATCTTCTTTTAATTTAAAAAATAAATTTTTTTTTACTCAATTGGAAGGGCCTCGTCTGAAGAATTTGTCTAAGGCCCTGAATCCCACCGGGCCGGCCCTGCACAGTATTAAAGAAAATAGCAACAATTAAAGGAACAACCATCGAGAAAGCATCAACAAAATTAAAGCGCATCGATGGATAGCACTAGAGCTTGAATATCCAACCATGCATTCCAATCATCCCTGTAGGCGCCTACTTCATCCATTTATCCAAGTAAAAGTGAACATTTGAATGTCATTGAAGATCGAATCAGTATCGAGAACTTTAGATTGGAAGATCAACTGATTTCTAGCCCACCAAATGGACTATACAAACCATTTCACTTGATTACATTTCACAACCCTGAAGAATTCCACCTAGGACGTCATTGGGGATGAAAAGACAGAATAGAGTTCCTATCCAAGGGAATAGTGTCTGAAAGTGAGAAAACACGGTAGCTTTACTTCAAAATGCAATGGTTTACGGTGAGAAAGGAGCATTCACTTTAAACGACGACGTTTTTTTGTTTAATTTGATCAACCACAATACCGGAAAACACACCTGAACAAAGGCCACATCAATAAAAAAATAATATGACAATTGTAGAAGACATGTTAGGTTAACCAAGCAAAGACATGCAACAAATTAAAGAAGACAGTTAATTTGGGTATATGCTTAGCCCCTTGTTTGGATTAAGAGTATGAGGAGAAAAAGAAAAGAGGATATTTGAAAGGATTTATTTTTGAGTGTTTTGTAAAATTTTTGAAGAAAATGGAAGGTGAAGATGGGAAACCAAATGAGAAGATTTAATAGTACCATTTTTTTTTGACAACCTCCTTTTCTTGCAAAATAGGTTGGAAATAGAAATAAACCATTGCTTTATTTTATTTTATTAAATAGACTTCATAATGTCTTATTCTCCTTTGTTTTTCATCCTGTTCATTCCAAATACCCTAAGACTTCACAATCTTTCATTCTTCTATCTTTTTTTGTTTATCATCATCATCACCATCTCTTTTATTTTTTATTTGTTTCTTTCAATCCAAACACGTTCCCTAAATTCCTGCACAAACTTCTCAACCAAAAAAGGAGTGAGGTCATGAACAAACTCAGTAAGGAGTAGAAGATAAAAGATAGATTCATTATTATCAAATTCTGGAAGACATGACATAAATCAATTTCACACAGTTTACAAAGCAAATTGAAAGTAAATACTTCAAACATACAAAAAAACTAATTTAAAAGAAAAACTAGAACAATGCATATAAAACATGCATATCAACTAATTTTAGTTCATCTTGCACATAATTGTTCAGTTTCATTAACCTACTTAGAATGTTCATTTCTTGGTACATTTTCCTTACATGTTCATGTTCCAACACACAATACCAAATACTTAGTATGAGGGCACGGTGCAACACGGCTAATATGTCTAGGCAAACCTCCAACGCGACTTGTAAGATCATGGTACTCTATATATACAATACATTGTCTTAAAACAACATGGCTAATACAAATGGTCATGCCTCCGACATAATTCTTAAAATCCATGGTACTCCGTACAATACGTTGCTAGTTAACAAGTATACTTCATTGATATTAGGTTCAGTTTATGCTTCTTTAAAAATAAGCATAATTCAAACACATAATCCAAAACAATCAGACTCATGCATATTTTCAGGAAAACGAATTGAAAACAATAGCTTTAACATGAAAATAAGTCCTTTTCGATAAAAGTCCTCCTTACCTCAAACTCAATGATCCTACAATATGGTTGCAACTAAATACCATAGCTTGATGGTTTCTATGCATAACCTTATGAAGAAATGATAAGAGAAATTACTACCACGCAGAAACAACATGATTGCAAAAATCCTATCGATTAAAGATTAACATTTAAGTCTAAATCTTAAATGAAAAGCCTTAAAATACAATAATTATCATAACTCAAGATTATCCGTGATTTATTCTTTAATCGGATTAAAGAGCGGATCATCATCTTTAGTTTTTTTTCTTCTTTTCTTCTACCCCAATCGGATGCCTCTGCCCTCGGATATTTTCTTTACTTCCCTCGTGAAATTGATGTGCATGCACTTAACCAATCAATTAGAATCCAACTTGCTTGAAGAATGTGAATCACCATATTGCTCTTATTTACTAATGAAGATAAGTAAGGTATATTAACTTCTCAAATATTTTGTTGAAATTGATGAAATTAAAAATGCAAGACGAAATAAAATGCGGAATTCTCATTAATCATTAAAAGATGATTAAGTTAAGTTAAATGATGTTGATGGTGGATTATTTATAGATGATACTCCTCCCAATTAAGTTACAAAGCGGTTATAGTTCGTTACATCCATAATTGTTTAGTAAACTATAACAGACTCAATAATTTGGAGTCCTGCGGGAGAGATATTGGGTGGTTAAAGAAAATCAAGAGTTTTTTTTTTTTGAATTGCCATTCTTAAAGGAACTGTATTCCATGATTCAAGGGATGTGATGCAATCCCATTCAAAACTGAAACGGAAATATGCAATCCCAATCATAAGAGTTTTAACTTAAAAGAAAAATTTTAAAAAAACCATAAAAGTTTTACTGTAGGCAAAGAGCATTTAATTAGTTATTTATTTACATGTCAAAAGAATAGATGTGATTAGTTACTCTTTAAAATAATTTTTTTTTGTTGGTAATGCCTTATTTTTTTTCCGAAAATGGAGCGGGTCAATGGGTAATCAGGTTAAATTGTGCTTTCAAATATATATATTTGAAAGCACAATTTAACCCGATTACCCATTGACCCGCTCCATTTTCGGAAAAAAAAATAAGGCACTACCAACAAAAAAAAAAAAAAAAAAAATAAAAATATATATATATATATATATATATATATATATATATATATATATATATATATATATATATATATATATATATATATATATATATATATATATATGATGATGCTCAATGATGCACCACCGGAATATCAGGGCCACTTGTAATCTAAGGGTGAGGTGTAAGGGGATCGAATGGCTGTAACTTGTTGGAAAGGTAGTGTTTTTGGGTGTTTTATGGGCGAGTCCAAGAATGTATCTTGGATTACCTACGTATCTCCGTGTAATGTCCGGGAATCAAGTCTTACGTAGTTCCTGGAATGAGCTATTTATAGGCACATGTCCTTCTTCTGCCCTAAGTTTAGGGCGGTTAAGTCTATTGACATAAATACCCTTTAATGGGCCTTGTCTCCTTATCCAAGCAACCTGTTGGGTGTGGGCCCAGGAGCCTAGGCTAAAGTACGTGGTATCGACTCGATGGACACCGACGTCGGTGTTCGAGTTCGGACACTTGGAGAATCTCCCCTTAGCTGTGGTCTTCACTGGTATGTCTCGAATCGACCCGATGTGGATAACTAACACAGACTTTTCCACATGCGCCACCGGGCCAATCGGATAATTCCACGTGGAGGAGTGAATCCCCGTATCATCAATATATATATATATATATAGAGAGAGAGAGAGAGAGATAGATATATTGTGCTTTCAAATATATATATATATATATATATATATATATATATATATAGAGAGAGAGAGAGAGAGATAGATAGATAGATATATATTGTAGATTTGACTATAATCTGGTCTACAATTTTGATATTCAGTGATATTATCATATAATTAAAATAATGTATCAACGTGATGATTTTGAATAATTTGGTACCAATAAATTTTTTCTTTTTAAAAAAACTATAACACAAATATGAACGTGGCGGTAGTTTTGCTAAAGGTGAGGAGAGGATGCCGAATTTTCAGTGATAAGTAGTCACACTATCGCTGATTCTATTGTAAAGAAATTCAGATCATCTTAATAAACTAAATGTCCCTTAATTTTTTATTAAACAACATTTAATCTAACTGTCACTTAATATTTTCAGAATAAGTATTTAATTGTGTTATCATACAGCACCTTACAATGATGGTCTGACAAACTTATACAATATCATATTCTACCAAAAACCTATAGAAGATCATCTATCACAACAAACATCTTTTTGCTTGCATATAATACCTGGTATGACCAGTTTCAAAACTATAAAAATCCAAACGGATTGCCTATTTTTTATTATACCAAAACCCTCATAAAGTAAGTAATAATGTAAGCAAAAATTATATAAAAACATAAGCAAAACAAACTTCATTGAGATAATAACATAATTTAGAAGATGAAACCTAATGAATTTGCTTCGATGCCAGACTATCTGACATCATTGTTGGTTTGGGTTCACTTGGAAGAACCTGGTCTAATCATGAGAATGTTAAGAAACTAATGAGACTTCCACCTAAATGGGATACAACGACAACTATAATTTAGGAAGTGATCAAACTTTTCTAGGTGTCCAATATTACCGGTAAGTATACCAGGTCAATTGTAGTCTAGTAAGTGGTCAAAGTCGAATCCCACAAGATTGTGAGGTTACATACCGATTAACTATATTATCTTGGTCTAAGTCAACAAAAAGGTAAAGGTTCTGAAGATCGAGCTAGAAGCTCAATCAACTACACTACACTAAAAGGGGTATTCAAATGATAAAAGCTAGCCAAGACAAAGCAATGATCAAGTATATCTCTACTAGCGTCATGGGAATGAACTATCTTCCAACCTTCCTACAGTGCTTAAGTGTGTGTTATCGGCGCATCCTCTAATCTAGTAATTCCCCCTCATACGAGTGTCCAGAATTACTCTATGCATCATCCTCGGTCTAAATAACTCTAGACCTACTGATTCAACATGATGAAGCTCTATGGATGCAATGAGTGAACAATAACCCCCGAATAAGAAACTAGATCAACTCAAGGTCGGTTTTACCTTTCGGTCTTCCTATCTCTTATTCCACAAAAAAAAATCCTTTCGGACTCAACTAAGTGTGTGTGTGTGTGTGTGTGTGTGTGTGTGTGTGTGTGTGTGTGTGTGTGTGTGTGTGTGTGTGTGTGTGTGTGTGTGAATTACTCCAACACAAACATGTCAAACAATGCAAATAGGAACAGATAAACAAAAATGAGTTGTGATATAATGCACAAACATTCCCATTTAACTAATAGAGATAAGAACTATCACAAAGACATTATCTTGGCTAGAAAGAAAACTAGCCACTCATAGCAATGCAATCCAACATGTCAAGAATGGATTTCATATCTATGACAACAACAAAATAACAATTAAAGGCTAAGAATCAACCAAAAGCTGTGAACTTGAAGAAGGAAACTTTCATTCAATAATAGAAGGATTCAAAATGAGTCTACACCAAAAGATGGAAACTTGGTTCCAATAAAAGATTTTAGAAATCGAAAGTAAGAATTCTTAATGTTTACAAGTAAAATTAGATGCAAAACTATGGTGGATTTTTGGCTAAAAGAGACTTGAAGTTGTAGGTTCCTTCAAGCTAGGGTTGGAGGGAAAGTAGATATAATCATGGGTTGGTGAATATTGAATGTTTTATATTAAATGCCCCATCTGCACAAACTGGCGGCCACCAATGGCTCTTGAACCGCACTTGGTGGACGCCAACCACCGACTGGTGGTTGGTGGCAGGTGTCAGACATTAAATGCATGGCAACAGATCTGATTCAAAAGTTGGCGGGCTCCAAAATAGACTTGGCGGACGCCATGTTGATGTTGGCGGATGCCAACAGTCCTCAAAATGTGTTTTCCCGCTCTTTAATTCATTGAATCGAACCGTGATAAAATCTATGCTCTGGTAGTCCAAAATCTAGGCTCCCAAACATCGGTATCTGTGCTGCAAAACAAAAACACAAGGGTACCATGCGTAAATGGCTAATGAGTCTAGATAATCGACAAAAGTATCAGTTTTTATAATATTTACTATGTACACAAAATATACCAAATCATCACAATAGTTCCTCGAATTGATACGAAAACACCAATAAACGCATGAGAATTGGGGATAAAACATCGTGAAATATATCATCTATGACATACTTCAGGAAGAAAAATGTATAACCATCCTTAAAAATAAAGGATGAATTAATTGGTTCTCTACTTGTTTATAAGCTAACAATAAATAATAGAAAAGATGGAGGACAAGTCTCATAGAGTTGCTTTACAGGTTGTCAAGGAAAGATGTTGGAAGGAGAAAAAGTCAAATGCAAACAATGATGAGGACGTGAATGATGAACTCACAATGATAGTGAAAAATTTGAGATGATTTGCCAAGAAATCTTTCTCTTAGACCAAGAGCAGAGAACATAAAGATGATTCAAGAAGAGATGGATCATAAACCATATGCTATTGATGCATAAGTACTTATCAATTCTTTAATGATAATATCAATTCTTTAATGATAAGATGAGTGATCGCTCACTCACTCCCAATAATGTGAAAAATGTGATCAATAAGTAACATAAACATAAATGTGAACAAACCTAATAAATCTTTGAGGAACAAGCAAAATGGAAAAGGTGAAGGTAAATGGAAAAGGAAAGGGAAAGGTAATCACCAGAGAGGTTCTTCACTCAGATCCTCGTCTGCATACAAAAAAATTCATGATGAATTTGTAAAGATTACCTTGTTGTATTGTGAAGATGACAGAATCCATGGACTTGATGTTGCTACTGGTAAGTTTAGGGAGATTCTTGGTTCTAAATGATAGGAAATCTACGTAATAATGTAGCGAAATTCAAAAATTTATTTCCTTTAACCAGGATCGACTTCGTTTAAACAACAAACATAATAAGATAGTAGATGGTGGTTACCTTGCTTGATCTAAAAGATCGTCGTTTTGACCGTCTAAGGAGAGTAGTGGTGTATGGAGCCTCCCAAGCGTTTGGCCTCTACCGCTAGTCCACACGAACAACCCGCCGCAATCCACCATTGGATTGCTACTAGAAAAACTCGGTTGCTAGACCGACATTTTCTCTCTCTCAAATCCCTCTCTAAGAAGCTCTTTATTTTTCTCAAGAAACTGTTTGTCTCTTGAAATTCTTATGTTCAAAAGAGCTAGCCAACCCCTTCCTTATATAGGTGTTGGGGCGCCCCTCATATCTCCCAATCTGATTGGGATTAGATTCCTAGTAGATTTAGGAGAAAGAAAACATTTTCCTACTAAAATAAGGAAAATATATTTGATTGATTTATCTTATTAATATTCAATATCTTATATTAAATATTTTTCCAAAATATATTTTGACAATATCTTATATTGAATATATCTTTATCTTATTACCATAAATCTATTTTTCCAAAAATGAATTAATATCCAATAATAATATTATGGTAATTTTATTAATTAAATTGCACAATCCAAGTGTATCTTATACACTTTAAACTTGCGCCCCATATTGCCAATTATTGGCTTCCGGAATATTCTTAATTAATATAATACTATGATTAATTAATTCGTAAAATACATGTATATCACATATATATATATATATTTCGACCTACACATACATTATGTGTATATTTAATTAATCAACACAATTAATATCTTGTATTATATTATTCATAATAAATAAATACCACCATATTAATTTATCACTATAACACTTTATAGTCGAGATAAAACTTTCCTTATTTGGTTATCGCTATAACCGCATTTTAATCCGGCCAGATGTTCTTATGTGTGTGACCCGATAGGCTTCGGAATATGTTGGTCGTAGGCACAAAGTGCAAATTACGAAAATGACCTTCACACCCAACGATCACGGAATTGCGTCTAGCAACACACTGTGACCCTCAATCAACGGAAGAGTCAAATGCAATGACTACTACCTTTCATGTGAAACAGTTGTCGTGTAAATAGAATCCTATCGTTGTTAATATCCATACGGTCGTAAGTCAAGTGTCAAACATCAACGACCGTATCTTATAATCTGGATATCATGCTCTCTCGAAGTAACTCATTTACTTCCAGTTTGCAAAGATTCATGAGAGTAAGACATTCCTTATAAGAAGGCCATTTCGGATATTCCCCTACTAATAGGGTATGCGATTTCCGGAAGAACAATATGAATCCTACACATTCTTCAGTATCACACACAATCACTACCGCATGATCGTCCCGTGGCTAGGGAAAACCTCAATAGTGTCAATGCATGACAATCCACACCGTGATGCCATGTAGACTCTGGTCCTAAGGATAATTACACAACTGCCACATACTGCGACACTTAATAAAGTAAGTGGCTCAGTCTAACGTACGCATCTCTAATACACGTCCACATACAGTCCAAGTGTCTCTATTCTTTGATAGACAAGATCTATCCATGCCCTTAAAGACAGAAGACATCTAATACGTGCTAGCATGTTTGTACTATCAATGCCATGTTTAATAGTACATAAGCCTAGAGACATTTAAGTATCAAACTTATTAAAGTGATTAGAGATATCATCAACCATAATCGCCTATCATGGTTTCTCAATCACAGTTTAATACTAAGGACGTTATCATATAACGATTCATAATTGGTTCTTTAAAAGAACAAATATATGACAACAGAAAAGCAATTTATTATATATGTATAATCATAAAGAAATTGTATAAATAATCCGACCCGGTCGGATCCGGTCCAACCCGATTGGGTTTAGGACACTATTTCCCACTTGGCTTAAAGCCAATCACTCGTACACACAAGACCAAGTTGAAACACAAGAATCTAATGAAATATTCGTAACCAACCCTAAGCGTAGACGGATCACTATCCGTAGGGACTCAAACTATCTTCATAGCATGCTCCAAATGATCAAGTCAAAAGGAACCGCCTCAACACACACATGAATCTCTAACGACAGCCTGGTCCTTGTTTCAAGCAATGAATCCAATTACTATATCAGCTGTATAGAAAAGGTGTAAGAACTGTACAAGGTTCATGAATGAATCTCATAGACTCATGTACTGCTCCTGTTGCGCCTCCAAGGGCACTACTATGCTTTGGCTAAGTTGTAGAATTTATAGTGACCCATAGCCAAGAACATTTCCAGATCACTATATCACTTAATCAAAGTGATTGCAAACCTAGACTGTAGGTCCCACTCGCCTTCATAAGACTCAGGATATACGTCTGTATAACTATTTTTATCTGATTCCAAGTTTCAATAAACTAGGAAACCATCCTTAACTTGTTTAAGGATATTCTCGACTTCCACCAGGTTTACTTTCATACTTGCTTATGACTCTTCATGGACTATGAACATCTGGCATTACTTTATGATGGTTCCTACCGCAGTAGCAAAGGAAACATTCCATAAGAATCATCTTTCACCTTATCTTTATGACTAACATCCTAACATAGATAGATCTTGAGAACACCGGCTAGCAGTATCTCCTGTCGTGATCTATGCTAAACTCTTTTAGAATCACATCTATATAGGTAAACTATAAACTAACAGCAGTTAAATCTATCACTATAGATTCTTATTTCAAAAAATAAGAACTTCTAATCCAAGTTCTTTCGTAAAGACCTTAAACTACCAAACATTAGTTGACTGTTACATGGGGTGACAATTCCTGAGAGAGATATCCAATGCCTTACTCAAAAATCGTAACACACTCCCACATCCCTCTAGCACATTGGGCATCCCTTTTTTTGACTAAATCAAACTCCTTTGACTATCAAACAAAGAAATTGTCTAGAGAAACTTGTTTGAGTCCATAAATGGATCTCGTGGGCTCACATATCATGTTATCGTCTATGAACATCGAGCTGTTTGCCCAACGTCGTCAACACTATCATATAGCCATGATACAAAGTTATAACAAGCATAGTCTGAATAGAGCTGGGCTCAACTGGCAGCATAAAGATAATCACAAGTTTTACACCCTTTATCCTTCAGCCGTCACTATAGCTTTATGGTATTCATATTACGATCCATGTCAGCCTTTCAGGGACATTGCCTCTAGGTAAGACAGACTAGGTTCACAACCTGGTTGTCACTGATGGAATTTAATTCAGATATTGTGGCTTCTGGCCATATCTTTCAATCTTGCCTTTTAAACATTCCTTCATAAGTCGTGAGATACTCACTCTTCAAGATGAACATACCAGCAGCCTTTTCAGGCTCGAGGTTATCCACAGACTTATAGAACATTTGTGTGCACTGAGGAGTGTTCTACACCTCATCAGTATGTGGCGTCTGCTCATGTTCCTATGGTTGAATATCTCCTTGTGGTTCTCAAACTACCTTTGAGATCTAAATTTACTACCACTGTTTCTTTTGGAAGAAACACTTCCTTTAGAAGACAGCATGTTTGGAGACAAACATTTTGCTCCACGGATAAATGATATCTAGCGCACTTGCAAAGATATTCCACAAAGTTGCATATGTCATACTGGGCTCTAAGCCTTTCAGACACTGCCTGCTTGCCAGAAGCACGACAAACCTATATCATCAGTTAAGATGGATTTGATGTCATCGATTCCATATCTGATATGGAATTTATTCAACCTTTATGTTTTGGAACTCAGTTAAGTATATGTACCGTATAAGGGCACTATCCCGAAACACGTGAGGGATACTTCACATGGCTTACGTCACACCTTTATCATATAAAGTGTTGTTTCCATTTTAGGAACACAATCTAATTACGTATCCCAATGATGGTATCCTTCAAGGGAGAATCCGATTCTATTTCAGACGACTTCTGAAACACCCTTCAGGTATTAATCCCTAAGTAGCTCATCAGTCTCATATTCGTACTAGCTCAAACTTTTTGGGCTTTCCGAATTGTTGTACTTCATCAAGTACATTCAACTATTTCTAAAAATAGTCATAGAGATTAATAAATAATTATTTGTGGCATTAATTGTCATAAGCCAATAAACATTGGTAAGTTTAGGCTTTAGACAACTTTCTAGATTTTATAACCTTATCATAAAAGGGTATTTTAGTCATCTTTTAGATAAGATACATATTACTCACAGGATTCATAACCACATGGTTCAGACGTCATCAGAATGAAATCTGATTACACGATTCCTCTCCATAGAGACAATGTCTAGAACGACCACCAAATATTGAGGATAACAACCATACAAATACTTAGTTGAGATTTCATCACCTATATCAACTATATAATGACATCAATCTAGTATGTTAGATTCAGTGACCGTTCAACCTTATTGGAACAACATTCATTCCTTACAATTGAATATGTCTACTGATCGGCCTTTTCTAAGTGTCCAATCTCACCGGCAGTGTACCGGGTCGACTGTAGCCAAGAATTGGTGAGTCAAGGTCGTATCCCACAGGGAATCTGGTCAAGTACCAAAGTCGGTCTCGTCCCTAGTTCAGGTCAACACAAATATTGAAGACGGTGATTTGTCAGATCACCGGTTCTACAAACTAATATGCACAACAAAGAGAGATTTAAAACTATATAAAAGAGATAGCCGAGCTATGATCCAATCCAATAATCACAAACCCTAGCTAAGTCTCGTGGTATTCTTGATTCACCTAAACGTTCTCGATGTCAAGCAGGGTGTCGTTTCCTGGCTCTGAGAATAGAGATTTATTTCAATAATCTACCATCCTATGTCAGGTTCAACAGTCCGCTGACCGGATTTAACTGACCTCACACGGTCTACGATTCATGAAACGCTCGACAAGTCGATACAAAACCTCACAACAAAACCGAGTCTGAACAACTCAGTCGGTTTTACATAGTGATCCTAGATCCCCGGCTCCCGTATCCTCTCGCAAAATACATATGTAAAGACGATACGTGTAAATACGTTTATCGAGTCATGAGTTCAATAAAGGTCATTAAGAATAAGTTCTAGGACTACTAACACATCGAGAATCAACAATAAAACATCAAGAACACCACACGAACAGGCTAAGGCTCGATTTCATAGACTATCATATAACTCGACTATCGGGAAACTAGCTACTCATTATAACAACAAAAACAACAAGAAATCAACAAATCATAAAACGAAAATAAAGAACGAAAGCAAGAACACGAAATGAAAAAGAAGTACCAAATAAATTATGCCGTAGAAAATCGGTTCACCGGATGAAATCCCGTCAATAACGCGTCAAGATATCTTCAAGATCCTCCGGATTACAACAATCTACAACTAAACTAAGCTAATCTATCTACAAACCTAATCTAAGCTAAGAAAAACGCAGAAAAATGATGAAAAACGAGTTGGGAAGAAGATGGTGTGGATCTAGATCCAAAATGGGGGTATTTATAGTGTTTTATGAGTTCTGAACGCTAGGCGTGTGCCTAGGAAAGTGTAGGCGCACACCTAGGATGATAAAAACATGTACTGAAACTTCTGGCCAAAATTGACTGCTAGGCATGCGCCTAGCATTTCTCAGGCGCGCGCCTAGCTGACACACCCTCAGAAAAACATCCATAACTTTGTCTGTAGACGTCCGATTTGAGTGATTCAAGATGAGTTGAAAAGCACATTCAATTGTCTACAACTTTCATGAAGATGTCCAGCCCATAAAATGCCTCTAAGGTGGATCAAAATGCAGATTAATGGACGGTGTGGTTGTAGTACCACCGCGTTTTGATCCGTTTGAACGTTTAAGCTTCGGGCACACGTTCCAATCCTCGTATCTCGCTTTCTGGACATCTCAAACACCTAAGTCCTGTATAAAATCACAACAAATACCACACATAATCCCTATAGGAAACTAGGGTGACCGAGAATGTATTAAAACACCGAAAAATAATGAGATTTCCGGACTTTACGTCCTAGGTCCCGAAATGATAACCAAGGTGTAAATACATCAAAATACAACCAAATGTCTCCGAAAACATATAAAACGAGGTATAAACGGGGTATAATTACATAGAAAATGATAGACAAGTTGACTCTCATCAACTACCCCCTACTTAGCTTTTGCTCGCCCTCGAGCAAAGATGAGCGATTCAAAAATAAAGATGGAGTCAACATTGCAATCATACATCACGTCTAAAAGAATTTAAATGGTAAAACACAAGTAATTGATACAAATGCATAGGATTTAAGTTCTACCTTGCATTGAGAATAGAATGTGTGTGTGTGTGTGTGTATAGCTTCTCCAACATTTATCACCAATGACCGGTTTAGATTATAGACGTACGATGTACCGAGGTTACACTATAGGCTTATACTTCATAAACATCTCCACTAATCGAGGTCAATCAAAGTCTAGTACGGTCGAGCAGGACTTGAAGGGTTATACCGTTAGGCTAGGGTACGGGCAACGAAAGGATATTTACGATAAAATAGAAAAGAGAGGGTGCAAAAGAGCTTTAACCGAGACATATACACAAAACTCTGTTATCACTTCGCCTTCAATCTTTCCAAATATTTACATCTCCGGAGTCCAAACCCTAACCTCAACTTCATAATATACAATACTACACAACACTTTAGTCCACTTTTTGGACTTATAACAAACTATAAATATGTACATTTACCACTTTTGTTTCTTTTCTTTTCTTTTTTTTTTCTCTTTTTTTTCTTCTTTTTTTTTCTTTTTCTTTTTATTAAAAGAGAACTAAACAGTAGCAATACAAAAATTTGACACTATACACCAAAACTTCGATCAAAAACCGAAACCAAAACATTGTTACACTCCTCGCTCCGAAATAACTCGTAAATCATGACTCCATACCATTACTTACGTCTCAACAATACCTCGCAACATCGTAAAAGTGTGCGGAACGAACAAGCTCAATTGCAAGGTAGTCAAGGGTACGTAGACTGAAATAAAGTTAGGGACATCGATTTTCATGGGTTAGTAACATGAAAGGCTAGTTCGGGTGGCAGTCTAACCACCCTACAAAAGGCTTAGAGGGGTAACAGTGGATTAATCGTTTAGGTTGGCCTTTGGCTCTGATCGGGTCAAAATAAATGCCAAAACCGTCATCCCGTACCTAACAACGACGACCTTTCTATTTCGCCTCGAAGTTACTAATATAAGTTGTAGGTAACCGGGTCATTAATAACTACCATAGTCGTTCACTAGTCAAGGTGATTCATGAAGTCGAAGCTAACGTGATTGGACTATTCCATTCTCAATACAAGATCCCTACTCAAATGAAATGCATTCGTATAATCACTATATGTTCAATCAAAACAATATCAAAAGGCTCAATGTATCAAAACCAATGTCAAAGGCATCAAAATTTCTAAAAACGACCCATTTTACACTAAAGGAATAACAATCACTAAGTATAACTCGTTCCACATGAAAACAAAACATCGAAGCTAAACCGACTACCCCCTACTTTAAAATGAAACACGAATGATAAGGGTAGAAAAGTTAGCTTACAACCGGAAAAAGGCGCGAGTACGATCATGTGGCATCCGTAATATGAACTCCCAGGGTACCTGTACTTATAAAATATACACAACCAACACCAAAGGTGTACAAGTATGGAGTATAACACAATGAAACTACCCGGATTACCACAACTCATCAAAACCAAAAACACCACACTAACCCCCCAAAACACATGTCCTCGGGTTATATTACAACAAAACTTACCCGAAGTACCATAATACATACTAAATAAATACATTGAAACACAAGGGGAGAGAAAAGCAATAAAAGCACATTCTGAGTTTTTAGTCCTCAGCTTGACTTTCTACCCCGAACTATGTCAAGGATAGCTATACCAAAGGAGAGCAAACCGTTGCTTCTCCCTACAAAAATCGTAAGAATTGAGCACCCCCTGAAAATGAAATATGAGAAATATGGGGCTCAATCCCCACCACCACGATTTGTTCGATGAGTCCATTGCACAGAACAACGAACTCACTTTCCCCGAACTAAAACATACTCCAACTAATAACGACTCAAGCACCAAGTACGAACATTTAGGCTCAACATCAACAATAAACTTGATAGAGTGCAACCCCGTAAGAATAACAGTAGTGCTAGAAGAAAAAGGAATAGATGATTCAATAATAACGGGATTCATACCCTCTTCGTAGAATTCCTCATGGGCGACTTCAAGCAAAGTCTCACGTTCTCTCCTCTCAAACTCCTCGAGCAGTTGTTGCACTTTAAGCTCCAAGTTTCGTATGGCTGTTTGTATTGTTGCGAAGTCATTACGAAACTCTTCAACATGATCTTGGACCAATTTACTCAACTGTTCAACCTTTTGCTCAAGAGCCATCCGTTGCTCCGTTGAGATCTCTGATTCCGGAGATGGAGAAGTATCGAGTTGTTGATCAAAGTAACTCAGGGCATTATCCCACTCATTTCCATAAGATGCGGCGTATGGGTTGAATTGATAACATGATTGTGTTTGGTAACCCATAGCACCGTAATTGTAATATCTGAATGGGTAGGGATAAGAGCCGTAATTGTAGTATGGATTCATTTTCTGCAAATCAGGAAAACAACACGAACACAATCACAGTATCTTGTCACTACCACTACCGAAGTAGATGGTGTGATCTCAACAACAACAACAAAAACAAACTATACAAAAAAAACAAATAAGAAAAACGACATAATCCTAAGAACTTAACTAAATTACAAGATATCAACCCAATCCCCCCGGCAACGGCGCCAGAAAACTTGATCGGCCTTTTCTAAGTGTCCAATCTCACCGGCAATGTACCGGGTCGACTGTAGCCTATAATTGGTGAGTCAAGGTCGTATCCCACAGGGAATCTGATCGAGTACCAAAGTCGGTCTCGTCCCTAGTTCAGGTCAACACAAATATTGAAGACGGTGATTTGTCAGATCACCGGTTCTACAAACTAATATGCACAACAAAGAGAGATGTAAAACTATATAAAAGAGATAGCCGAGATATGATCCAATCCAATAATCACAAACCCTAGCTAAGTCTCGTGGTATTCTTGATTCACCTAAACGTTCTCGATGTCAAGCAGGGTGTCATTTCCTGGCTCTGAGAATAGACATTATTTCAATAATCTACCCTCCTATGTCAGGTTCAACAGTCTGCTGACCGGATTTAACTGACCTCACACGGTCTACGATTCATGAAACGCTCGACAAGTCGATACAAAACCTCACAACGAAACCGAGTCTGAACAACTCAGTCGGTTTTACACAGTGATCCTAGAACCCCGGCTCCCGTATCCTCTCGCAAAATACATATGTAAAGACGATACGTGTAAATACATTTATCGAGTCGCGAGTTCAATAAAGGTCATTAAGAATAAGTTCTAGGACTACTAACACATCGAGAATCAACAATAAAACACCAAGAACACCACACGAATATGCTATGGCTCGATTTCATAGACTATCACATAACTCGACTATCGGGAAACTAGCTACTCATTATAACAACAAGAAATCAACAAATCATAAAACAAAAATAAAGAACGAAAGCAAGAACACGAAATGAAAAAGAAGTACCAAATAAATTATGCCGTAGAAAATCGGTTCACCGGATGAAATCCCGTCAATAACGCGTCAAGCTATCTTCAAGATCCTCCGGATTACAACAATCTACAACTAAACTAAGCTAATCTATCTACAAACCTAATCTAAGCTAAGAAAAACGCAGAAAAAAATGATGAAAAACGAGTTGGGAAGAAGATGGTGTGGATCTAGATCCAAAATGAGGGTATTTATAGTGTTTTATGAGTTCTGGACGCTAGGCGTGCGCCTAGGAAAGTGTAGGCGCACGCCTAGGATGATAAAAACATGTACTGAAACTTCTGGCCAAAATTGACTGCTAGGCGTGCGCCTAGCATTTCTCAGGCGCGCGCCTAGCTGACACACCCTCAGAAAAACATCCATAACTTTGTCTGTAGACGTCCGATTTGAGTGATTCAAGATGAGTTGGAAAGATCATTCAACTGTCTACAACTTTCATGAATATGTCCATCCAGAAAATTCTTCTAAGGTGGATCAAAATGCAGATAAATGGAAGATATGGTTGTAGTACCACCGCGTTTTGATGCGTTTGAACGTTTAAACTTCGGGCACACGTTCCAATCCTCGTATATCGCCTTCCGGACATCTCAAACACCTAATTCCTGTACAAAATCACAACAAATACCACACATAATCCCTACAAAAAACTAGGGTGACCGAGAATGTATTAAAACACCGAAAAATAATGAGATTTCCGGACTTTACGTCCTAGGTCCCGAAATGATAACCAAGGTGTAAATACATCAAAATACAACCAAATGTCTCCGAAAACATATAAAATGAGGTATAAACGGGGTATAATTACATAGAAAATGATAGAGAAGTTGACTCTCATCATCTACTAAATCCTAACAAATAACTGAACTCGTGTTCTTCATAAGGACCAGAATACAATAACGTTTATTTAGTTCTTTTATCAGTTTACCAGATTCAGAATACAATACCGAAAATGTCACACCGTTTGCTTCACTTTCGATCTAAGTGTTTTCCGTATTTAATCTTTCTAATTCAACCACTCTCGTAAGATATCATATATCTAAAAGTTGACTTAAACTTAGATAGATTTATCTCAACACACTTGCCTGTAATAGAGACTTCGATAAGATCTCTCATTTTAAGCACATGCACTAACTTTCATTTTTAATCCTTTAAGCACTTGTAAAATATTTCTTATTGTAGTCTTAAGAAAGATCACAAGAGCTATGTCTTTAATTTTCTTTCATAAAGAAAATCTAAAGATTATTAAATAGTTTATTTAACCTTTTGAATCATATTCAAAACATTGACTATTTAATTAACCTTTAAGCAATGATTAAAGAATTAAGTCAATACTTAAATCTTATAATTTTGAAAACAACCTTTCCAAATTTTGATGCGGTCATTCTTATTCAACGTTTGAATTAATTGTCATCGTATGATAGAATGATCATATTGGATCGTATCCACTATATGATTAATTCGTTGAAACTCATTTCAAGTGATTCAATCATATCATGAGCTTCCGCTTTTCATTAATAATTAAAGTCTTGGAACACTGCATCATATATGTAGTCTCCTTGTCTCTAACTACTATAATGGGGTTGCTCGTGTCATTGCTTATTTAAAAGGATTAAAGTTACTTAACCATATTTGAGAACGTTTCTCAAAAGGTAACAGTCATAATTTGGTTTTACTAATCAAAAATAAAAACATAAATATAAAAGTTTGCTAAAAACTACAACATAAAAATAAAGATAAAAGAGTGTTGTTGTTTATACAAGCAGAATAAAAAATGGTCTTTTGGTTTATGATTTTGCTCCCACTATAGTCAACTACTCCCAATTGACTTTCAAGAATTTTTCAAAATTTCTTTAGTGGACAAGATCCCATTAAACTACCGCGACCCCCTGCTTTGGCTGGTGGGCCGAAAATAGTCTAATAGGTAGACAACTCTTTGTCAATCGTATCTTATATGACTCTTGTTGTTTGACTAGTCAACTCTTTGACAATTTTCATCTTATGAAATAGTCAAACCAGTGCCTCTAAAATCCAAACGACCCCGCTTTGGCTAGTGGCCGAGAGATTCTTAGTCAATTCATAACCCCAATATTTGTGAGATCTCATACGATCATATCTCGATAATGACGATATACCCGAGGTATGTCGACCCCCTGCTTTGGCTGATGAGTTGGATCCGAACAAGGGCTCACCGTCATTATAATATGGGGAGGCAATTTCGACTTGATTCTTTTGAGGTGAGAGTATTTAATTAAACTAATTCACTTAATTAATTTATAATTACGGTCTCATCATATATATCTATCTCTATAGACATACTGTTGGAAGTAGCGCCCGAAAGACAATTTATGTAATTGTTTTTAAAATTAATAAATGACAGATTTATTCTCATCTTATTACTTGCTTCGTGCTTGTAAGTAATACACTACCAAAACCCTAAGTCGTATCATATGTAGCCATATAACTTAGTGTGTGTAGCACGCGAGGATTAAGTTTATGGTGATACACTTGAAATGTTAGTCCGTGGTGAACTTAATCAAAGTATGGGGTCTATTGATTAAACCACCATTAATGCGCCCAGAACACTTTATGGTGTGACCGTCTTATCCGGACCGTCGATATTGGTTATCTAAGTGGGGCATTTATATATGATGTAGTCATATAGGACTGGACCGATTTAATCTGAATTTCTCATATGATTCCGTGATTGAGAAATCTTATTAAATCACAAGATGATCATATATGGATTAACCTTAATTCTGAAGTGATTACGGACTCCTACTTGTTTCAGTATAGGGTTTGATGTGTTCGTTAAGGATCGTTAAAAGGCGCGGTCCGAATCACTTTCACGTTGGTACTATTCTAGAATGAGTGAGAAGTGTGTGTCTCACAGATATGGAATCCATTCCTTCCTGCGGGAAGTAGAAAGACAATCCCCTTATTGTTGATCCTATAAACTGATCGATCCGTGGAGTTTGTATTGGTTATGAACTAATTGATCACTAGTGGGTTAATGGTAAATAAGGATGAGATATATTGAAGAAGGTTTACGGAAATAATCCCGCTTCATTACGGATTGTCTATGGAGGGTTAGTTTATATGTAATGATTATATCAATCGACACTAATCGTCTCGACTCGATGTTTTGAGAATAAATTATATGTATAATCGATAGATTTCAGTTTCAGATTTATGGTTGCGTAATTCCGGAATTAATGAGTTGAGTAGAAATATTTTGTTCGATGAATATTTTATTCAATTTATTGTAGTTACTGGTAATAGATCCATGGTCCCCGGGTTGGCTCCTAACACGTGAGTGTTTTCTCATTTTATGGAATCTCAAGAATAAATTAAATAGTTGGTTGATGACGTAGATCAAGTGATAATAAAATACTTGACAACCATAAACCAATACTAGCAAGAGGACTAGGTCCATCGTAGTATAGCTATAGCGAATCAAGGTCGATCCCACAGGGAACCAATTGTGGGTCATTTATATACAAACAATTAATCATTCATGCCAAGCACACAGAAGCGGTCTATGACCAACAAAAGACAAGAAAGATAAAGGACTCGACTCGACACAACACAACAAAGACAACGTAATTAACTTCCTCAATCATTAGATTATCATTTGGATCTAGAGATTCTATATAATTAAGCGATACTCGACAACTATTAGTCCGATTCGTATTTCTTTTATATTGGCTACGGGAGTCATCCCCTAAACTTGACTTAGTTCCGGGTAGGACACTAGATCACTGTGCTACATTACGTGACTTCGCTTCATAGGCCTCCATCTCATATAACTCGCACGCTTACAAAATTTGGGATGCCGATATTAACCGTATTCCTCACCTAGGCAACATTCCTGTGGTTAGGCGTACAACCTAAGTGATCGGGCATCAGTCTCTGTCCCATTAACACTAACTTCGTAGGTATCATGTTAATCTACGACGTACGTATAACTTGGTGCTAGCAATTCCCAAATATAACACAGATCTAGATCTCGCTGAAAGTCCCGGAAGATCAATTCATGAGCCGACCTAGGAGTACTACATTGGTATTTCCTAATAATACTCTAATTAAAACAGACGAGCAACGTAGCCGTAGCCATACCTACTAAGACAAGAAATTCTAGGTGGACAATCACACCATAAAGACGTGGCTAGATTGACGCGGCGAAAACCTAAATCTTAGCGTTTATATATACGTAACGGATAAAATAGAGATTCATAAAGCAATTATATAGATCTACTTGAAACACGATTGTCGATCATACCAAAGTCATATATAGGTCACCGGATAACAGATCTGGGCGTGTGGATCCTTATAGACAAGGAATCCTCACTGCCTCATATCGTATCCTTAGATCTACATCGTTCGGTGAAGAACGAACAACCTCAAATGATAAACAATAATTGGGGGGACTTAATTACAAAGAACAAATAAATACAAGAACTCATATAATTGCTGCTGAACTTGTATTAAAACTGCTCTGAGAAACTGAGAATTTGTGTTATGAAAAGTGTTATTTTAGATGATACAATGAAATAAGTATATATAGGCTTGGAAAATCGACTTAGGATAAGCTCCAGCCGACCTAATTTACGTTTCCTAAACCCTAAAGGAGTCTAAAACGCGTCGTGATAACTCCGAGCCGATCCGCTGACTTTGCCCAGCTTACTCCCAGCGAGCTCACTGTTCGCTGCCAGCAAGTTCACCAGCCTCTAATTGGCTCGCTGGCTTTTCTTGTTCCACACTCCACTCCTCGTGCTGATTCTATATTTATCTTTAATACAATCCGATTCCGCTCCGATTTATCTTGATATTTACTTCCTTCGTTGGTAGATATCCTCCGATTCACCATAATCTATAAAATCAATAATGACCACACAGTAAATCGTATTTAAATAATAAAAATAGATAAATACCAAATTATATTCTATAAATCACATAACATTAAATAAACATTATAAACATATGATTTAATATAAAATATATATTATTAAGCTCGATTTAAGGATAACGTTGATGACTTTTATGGGTATAATTTCACCGTCATCAACTACCCCCCACTTAGGTTTTGATCGTCCCGAACAAAGCATCGATAAGCCATTCCCCAAGAAAACATTTTCCATTGTCAAATCATACTTACACAATAAACTCGAGTCAACTCATACCATTCATGCTTATAAGGTATCCATTATTCACTACTCGCTATGAATCGAAGTGATGTGTGCATGTGCATTCAGTTTTATATATTCGTGGCAAGATTAAAGTTTATGCTAACTTTGCAGTCTTAACCTACCAACATCAGCATTCCCACTTCTTAAGCCTCGCAATGGGTAAAGACATGGTGCAATAAGCAAGAGCGTCATCCAGAAGGTTTTTGGACTTGGAGACCGAGAAATACTCAAAGTCTCTTAAAAAGTTGAATTTCTTCGCATTTTCATAAATTCAAGCATTAACACCTCTCAAGAAAGAAACTTGCTTTAAAAGTAAAGTATGCATTGCAAGAATCCCCCTCTCACGGATTAGTCAATAGCGTTGAATATTACCACAAGCTCGGGGCTACTTTGGTAATGTTACTACAAGCCCAGTGTTTAACGCATTGTTAAAACACAGATAATTCTCAAGCTTATTACTCCGCTTTGATGGCTAGAAGATAGGAATACATCCAGCAGATAAATATCGACACTAAGTTCACATAACCAATCATCTATGCAATGTACACATAATTTCTTCAGTTATTATAATTCGTGTGGTAACCGTCGATTCAAAGATTGAGTAATCGAATAATAAATAACTATTTGCAACAGTCGGCAAGAATATCCTTAAATTTTCATACACATAAGTATAAAATGATCATGTCATGCAACTTGGTTCCTTTCCTATCAATTCAATGTTTTAAGAACTTACAATTCTAAGGGTACGAGATAATTAATTTGGCATTTTTCAATTTTCTTCAACTTTTCACCGTTTCATTCAATTTTAACACATATCACATCATAGCTAAGTCTCCTACCCCCCACTTAAACATGGCATTGTCCCCAATGACAAATAAAAATGAGATATCAAGAAAAAAACTTAGCTCTGGAAACGGCTCTATAGTAAGATGCAGAATGCAGAAGTATTCCAAGCACGTCGTGGAGAAGCAAACAAAATCCTGGTAAAGCAAACCAAACAGAAACTCCACGAAACCGTTAATAACATGTCAAAGGAAGTTATAAAATAATGTGGCAGTAATTAGACATAAAATATCTAAAAACAAATTAAGCCACTTTATTTTATACAACCAATGACAAGGAAAACCAAAGAGTTAAAACGACTCGTTCAGACATGAGTTCTAAAACGAAGAAAAAGAAAAATACTAAATAGAAAGAAAAATAAACAATCAACAAAAGAAGATAGTCTTCATCGATATCCTCCACCACAAAAATATTCTTGAAACCGGGTGGAGAAGACAAAGATCAAAAAGCATTATCCTATGTGGGAAAACACGAGGTTGACTGGATCAACCATGTATTCAATCCAGTGTAAAAGAGAAACTTGTTAAGGTATATCAGATTGAATGTGACCTATAGGCTAAAGATAAAATCAGATACTTAGCGCAGACGCTTCACGTTTTGATTGGATATCAACAACTTAGGGAGATGTAGCTTCTCCTCGAAATTACTAATCACCCAATTTATCAAGTAGAAGGTCTCAATGTCATCAACAATGTCGGATCGGTGTGATAGCTTAGAACAAAACTCGGTATCTATATGTGCCGGAATGGTCAGGAAAAAGTGAAATTTAAAATCTTCCGGTAGAAAGAGAAGTTGTATTTCGATCGCACCAAAAACTTTTAAAAGGTAGCTAGGTTTAGAGCTACACTTACCCCAGCTAGGATCATGAAAACCAAAATGATAAAAGATAATCACTAAAACTTAGCAATATTTCTAATTCCGCAACACAAGGGTATTTTGTAAACAAAATGGAGGTTGAGAGTATGATGGGTTTAGAAAAAGATATACATAAGGATGGTAAGAAAAGATAAAGGGTGGGTAAGAAATTGTGTTTTGGGTGGGTTGAAAATTGGTTAAGGAAATTTGTTGGGTAGGTAGTGTTTAAGGGATTGGGCTAGGGTGGGAGAGTGAAACAGATGGAAAGAAAGAGAGGGGATGAAAGAATGGTTAGAAATTTGAATTGTGAGGCAGATTGGTGAGAGAATAGAAAAGGTTGAAGGGTGAAAAGGTATAAAGGAAAGGATAAGGGTAGTTGCAGAACGAATTGCACACAACTTTGGATTTTCACTCGGATCGCCATTCTAAAAAGTTTTGGGAGTTGACCAAAAAGCGTTCTTGTTCGCACCAATCATTCTCTCTTACATTTTCAGTAATTCTCAAGCTCTCTTAATGCTTCCATCTTAAGGTTGATTGCTAAATTTCCTTTTCTTTAGCAATTTCTCGACTCTCCTACGGAACTCTACTTCACGTGGCCTATATTGAGTAAAAAAGTTTTGCACATCCTTAGCCTAATGGCCATCGGAACACGGCAAATAAAAAACCTCAACACATGTCACGTTACTCTTATTTGACTCAAAGAAAAAAAAACCTAAAAAACTAAAAAGAAATCCTAACCGTTTGGTTTCGGACTGACTGGATCCATTTGGATCCAAGAAAGAGAAAGAATTATAAAATATAGTGAAGTAATGATGATCAATGTTCTAAAAATCGCTAGGCGAAGGCGACGCGCTACAGGGGCGCCTAGGGCCCAGGGCGCCTAGGCGGCGCCCAGGCGCTTTTAGGGTTTTAAGGGGGGTTTTAGGGTTTTTACGGGGGGTTTTAGGGTTTTACGGGGTTTTTTTAGGGTTTTAAGGGGGTTTTAGGGTTTTATGCCTCTTTCTTGTCTAACACTTGGGAAAACTTAGATGTTCCCCGGATGAAAGTCATGAAACCCTAATTGCCTAGAAGGACCTAAGAGGGCCTAGGAGCGCCTAGAAGGGCCTAGGAGCGCCCGAAGGGCCTAGGAGCGCCTGAGGGGCCCGAAGCGCCCGAGAAAATCGCCCGGCACCCCCGTCGCCCGGCGAGGTCGCCCGAGCCAAGGCGAGACGCCCGGGTGCGCCTAGGGCCTAGGCGAGCGCCTAGGCGGCCGCCCAGGGCGATTTTTAGAACATTGATGATGATAAAGTTGAAAAGTTGTATTGAAATTTGTGTAGTTAAAGTAATGATTGTTGATTTGAAATATTATATTGAAAAAGTAATGGTTAAATAGTGTAATGAGTGTATAAAGTGATGGATTAATATTATTTTATTTGTTGATGTTGATTGATTGATGAAAGAATTTATAATAAAATAATAGAATTAATAAAATAATAATAAATAAGTTAGTGGGGTGAATAAAATATTGGTTTGGGATCCAAATGGATCAACCTAGTCCCAAACCAAACAAGGGCAGGGTTTTAAAGAAGTAGTTCTGAGTTTAAAGTCCTCAGCTCGACTTTCCAAAAATTATCATTATCAGTTATCATTCTTGGATCGCCATATATTGACCCCTCGAGCACTATATGAGGTGGGCTCATCGCTTTTCGGATTAATACCCTTCCCTTGGTTGTGAGACCTAGGAAACGACATCTATCCATACCATTTATACAAAGTTCTTACCTCGGCTCTCATTTTAGGAACTAGTGAATTCTAAGAAGATTTAGTCCTAGGGACCCATTTTAATCATATCCTCTATAATGCTACTTCATTATGCTATCTCAAAACTCAACGTCTTCTTTAGATTGAGAATGCTTAAAAACTACACAAATCGTTGCTCCCATGGCCAGTAGAAGCAATCTCATGCATAGGACAATGGGATTTTAACAGAACTACGAGATACTCTTTATTCACTGCTTCCTTCAACTACTACATGTATCCTTACACCCTCTAGATGAGACAGATTTGGGGTAGAACATTCCACACTAATAAAATTAATCTTACAAACAGACTCCGGGCTAAGATTCATACTCAGGTTCATGTATAGGCTAACTTATGTTCAAAAAACCAAAAGATTGTAAATTATAAGCAAAAAAAAGTAGTACCTTGCCTTCAATATTATACCACGAAGAATTTAAGCCTTTACAAAAAATTTCTTTCTTTCTTTTTTTTTTTCGGAGCCATCTTGGTGCTTTAAAGGTATTGCTTCCATCGCCATTCCCATCGTAGATTCGTAGCTCCACATATTGCTGTGTTATTTTCTCAGCGCCCGCGAAAAATTACTGACTCGGATTATTGTTTCCCTGGTTTCTACAAACAGAACAAAAACAAAAAACAAACAGACCATAGACTGACTTTAACATGGTTTCCCATGCTGCTATCAGACCTACCGATTAAACATACGGAGATAAACAGACACGCGAAGTCCCAGAAAACAGAACCGGGCTCACTGGTAGCGAGAGCCAGTCTCGCTGGGAGCAAAACCAGCTATTCTAGATTCTGGAATTTTTACACAGAGCAGACAACCAGAGGGACTCAAAAACGTAAAAATAGACTCTAAAACAGAAAACTAAACATGAAAAAAAATTATTTATATATAAAAATGACCGTTGGTTCCCCGGCAACGGTGCCAAAAACTTGATGACGTAGATAAAGTGATAATAAAATACTTGACCACCATAAACCAATACTAGCAAGAGGACTAGGTCCATCGTAATATAGCTATAGCGAATCAAGGTCGATCCCACAGGGAACCAATTGTGGGTCATTTATATACAATCAATTAATCATTCATGCCAAGCACACAAAAGCGGTCTATGACCAACAAAAGACAAGAAAGATAAAGGACTCGACTCGACACAACACAACAAAGACAACGTAATTAACCTCCCCAATCATTAGATTATCGTTTGGATCTAGAGATTCTATTTAATTAAGCGATACTCGACAACTACTAATCCGATTCGTATTTCTTTTATATTGGCTACGGGAGTCATCCCCTAAACTTGACTTAGTTCCGGGTAGGACACTAGATCATGTGCTACATTACGTGACTTCGCTTCGTAGGACTCCATCTCATATAACTCGCACACTTACAAAACTAGGGATGCCGATATTAACCGTATTCCTCCCCTAGGCCACATTCCTATGGTTAGGCATACTTCCTAAGTGATCGCATCAGTCTCTGTCCCATTAACACTAACTCGTAGGTATCATGTTAATCTACGACGTACGTATAACTAGGTGCTAGCAATTCCCAAATATAACACAGATCTAGATCTCGCTGAAAGTCCCGAAAGATCAATTCATGAGCCGACCTTAGAGTACTACATTGGTATTTCCTAATAATACATTAATTAAAACAGACGAGCAACGTAGCCATAGCCATACCTACTAAGACAAGAAATTCTAGGTGGACAATCACACCATAAAGACGTGGCTAGATTGATGCGGCGAAATCCTAAATCTTAGCATTTCTATATACGTAACGGATAAATTAGAGATTCATAAAGCAATTATATAGATCTACTAGAAACACGATTTTCGATCATACCAAAGTCATCTATAGGTCACCGGATAACAGATCTGGGCGTGTGGATCCTTATAGACAAGGAATCCCCACTGCCTCATATCGTATCCTTAGATCTACATCGTTCGGTGAAGAACGAACAACCTCAAACGATAAACAATAATTGGGGGAACTTAATTACAAAGAACAAATAAATACAAGAACTCATATAATTCCTACTGAACTTGTATTAAAACTGCTCTGAGAAACAGAGAATTTGTGTTATGAAAAGTGTTATTTTAGATGATACAATGAAATAAGTATATACAGGCTTGGAAAATCGACTTAGGATAAGTTCCAGCCGACCTAATTTACGTTTCCTAAACCCTAAAGGAGTCTAAAACGAGTTGAGATAACTCCGAGCCGATCCGCTGACTTTGCCCAGCTTGCTCCCAGCGAGCTCACTGTTCGCTGCCAGCGAATTCACCAGCCTCTGATTGGCTCGCTGGCTTTTCTTGTTCCACACTCCACTCCTCATGCTGATTCGATATTTATCTTTAATGCAATCCGATTCCGCTCCAATTTATCTTGAGATTTACTTCCTTCGGTTGTAGATATCCTCCGATTCACCGTAATCTATAAAATCAATAATTATCACACAGTAAATCGTATTTAAATAATAAAAATAGATAAATACCAAATTATATTCTATAAATCACATAACATTAAATAAACATTATAAAAATGTGATTTAATATAAAATATATATTATTAAGCTCGATTTAAGGATAACATTGATGACTTTTATGGGTATAATTTGACCGTCATCATTGGTCTATTTAATGAATATGAAATATTATTTTTTTGGTAAATAATATGTGAAATAGAAAAGACATTTTCTATTAAATTATTGACTAAAGTGGCGCCACATTATGGATATATTAGGAAGAAATTTTCCTAGATTATGTCACATGTGTAATTAATTAATTATCTATTTGTTGGATAATTAATGGAAAAATAAGAGATTGATTTTTTGAGAATTATCTCTTATCTTTTGGCAAATTTTTTTTTCTTATGGGAATAGGTAATTGTGGTGTGAAAATGATAACTCTCTTGACTAGTTATTTTCCTATATAAAGAGAGTTCCTCCTAACACAATGGACATTCACAAATTGAGCCACATAACAAAACAAAGTAAGAAAAATTAGTTTCTTGCCTTAGTCATTAAGAGAAGAAAAACCTAGGGTTTTTCTTGTGCATATTCGAGGAGGTTCTGAGGCGAGGATTGACGTCCACCAGTCGTCGCTAGGAGTTACAATCCGAAAGACTGCGACTTCTCTATCTGTCGATTTATTATTCCTCTCGAACAAGGTAAATCGTCAATCTTCTCATAGTTGTATTAATTATTTATGTAGATCATATCGTGGTAAAATCGCATGCGAATTTATTCGTAGCTTCCGCCGTGCATGATCGAGCGTCTCGATCGGTGCTGTGAATCAGATCTGACGATCCAATTATGGATCGGATCCGGATTCGGTTTTCTGTATATCTAGCACATACATCCTACACATTCATCTTGATCGTACATATTCATGCATCTATCGTATCATATGAAATAAATACAAGCACAAAATAAATAAATGCGTAAAGTAACCGGTATGATCATTGACTTTTCCTAGGTGCGGTTTCGAATACAAACTGACGAAACCGAGGGTCACAATCTAAAGGTAGCTGCAACCGTCAATAGGTTCTTTAATGCTCCATTCTACAATGAGATCTTTATTTTCGTCTTTCTTTGGCCTTCATCTTCCGCTCCATTCTTGTTACATAAATTTTATCTAATAAAATAAATACACTCGCCGCACACGGGATAATGCAGAAAATAAACTAGGTCACGTTCTTCATAACGGCCTAGGACAATTTTTTAAAACCAACAGAATAATTAAATCATACACATCTATCCTATCGGTCGATCCCATGATCAATCGAGGTCCAAATAATCAGATTATATCTACACATCTAATTCATACAATAATATCTTATAAAAAAGACAAATTAAAATTTAACTACTTGCGTCTTAATTAATCGATTAACGTTTAATCAATCAAATATTTTGTCCAATCAATTAACGAATTAACATTTAATTAATTAAATGATTTTGATCGAAATAAAATTAACGGTTAATTTTAAATGATTTCAATTTTAATATTAATCAATTAGAACTATTCCAAAGATAAATCAAAATTAAAATTAAGTCTCTTTTGTTTCTTTCCTTTTGATTCCTAATCAAAAGGGATGCATTGGTTTCCTAAACCAAAAGGCACCAACCTAGGCCTTTTCCAAAATCAAATATTTTAAAAAGGGCATAGGCCCAGGGGCGGACCCAGCTTTATAGGGGTGGGGTGCATGGACCCCACCTCAATTTCCGGACGAAGTTACTATTATACCCCTCTAGTAATATTAAAATTGTGTATGTATATTATTTCAGACAATATCTAGTGTAAATATCCATTTAGCTCAATTGGTTAGAAGCTTAATTACCTATCCTTAGGTCACAGGTTCGAATCTTGGCTTTTGAGTTTTTTTTTCACGTTTTTTTTTTTAATTTGGCCCCACTGGAAAATTTTCCTGGGTCCGCCACTGCATAGGCCTATTCCAAACAAAATTTGGAGTTGCCTAGATTATTTAAAGGTAAATTATATTTACCAAATAATTCCATGTGGCATCTCAATGGTCCGAACTATTTGAACCATTAGTTAGCCACATGACATCAACTAAACAACGAGATATCAATCACAACTATGAACCATATTGAAAACACAAAATACACAAAACGAAAATTTGGAGATCAACCACCTTTGACGAATCAACCGACGCCGGCAGCAGGTTGCCCTGCCGCCGCGACACCGCCGTCAGTCGGCCGAGCACATCCCGACCCCATTTTTTCTTTTCGTGTATCGTTTTGCGAATAAAAAATCTTTCATCTTTTAATTACGTTATTTAAACGATAAAAGTAACTACGCAAATTGACAAGCTTATTGCTTAAGCTCGAAGCTTGCTCTGATACCACTGTTAGAAAATCTACGCGGGAATGGAGCGGAATTCGAAAATTTATTTCCTTTAACCAGGATCGACTTCGATTAAGCAACAAACATAATAAGATAGTAGACAGTGGTTACATTGCTTGATCAAAAAGATCGATGCTTTGACTGTCTAAGGAGAGTAGTGGTGCATTGAGCCGCCCAAGCATTCGGTCTCTACCGCTAGTCCACACGAACAACCCGCCGGAATCACTAGATTGCTACTAGAAAAACTCGGTTGCTAGACCAACATTTTTTCTCTCTCAAATCCCTCTATAATAAGCTCTCTATTTTTCTCAAGAAACTGTCAGTCTCTTGGAATTGTGATGTGCAAAAGAGATTGATCGCGTGTAAGTCACTAACGTCGATATTACTAGCAAAAATACTAGGTACATCGCAGTATAGTAAATGCGAGTCAAGGTCGATCCCACAGAGTCAATGCAACTTTAACTATAAACAATTCTAATCTACTTAAGAAGCGACATTGATGGTCTTTGACCAACAATAAACATGAAAGAAACTTGGTATTTCTCCCTCTTTTCTCACCGATCTACTAACTTGGATTAGTTAATCTTTATATTTACTTCCCCACATAATTTCCTTAAATTAATCGAGTGAGCTTTTGATTTAATTATAAGCTACGGGTGCAACTCCTAACCCTATCTACTCCGACCATGGTAGTATACAATCTATACGCAAGCTAACCTCCTTAATTGGTCATTAATAGCTCATACGCATAAAGAACTAGAATTGCCGATATCGAGCGCTAACTCATACCGCTAACCCGCCTAGACAGCTGTCGACACTGATCATCACGTTCCTAGGTTCCATCAAAACTATGTCCAAATTAACACTTCATTATTCGTAATTCATGTTAATTTTACGATTACAATAAGCATATTGGCCAGATCTAACCTACTGTTAATTAAACATGTCGATCAATATAGCTGTAGTGAATCCCAGATTTAGGTTTTCTAAATATTGCCTCGGTAAACCGTTATAGACCACCGGTTAACCGGGGTCATCTTTCCTATTTCTAGATCTACATTGCTCAATTACGACTAATCTAAGTAAATCATGGGGTTGTTAAACATGCAGATTAACTAAAACACATAAATACGAACAGATCTACCATATTGAAGACAAAAAGGAAGCTTCATACCTTCAACAATGGAGATCTAGCTCAATCTACTCAAGCTAAAGATGGTAGAGAAAGGGAGAAAATCATAAATAACTCCTCAAAAGCTTGGAATAACTTTGTTTCATCAAATTATATACTGTATATTCAATATAATTGAATTCTTATCAAAACTTATGTAATAATCAACTAATGAGGCTTTCTATAGATACAATAGCCGACTTATGACTCATAGAAACCCTAACCGACCTAGTAGATGCAGCAGAATCCATTTCTTGTTCCTCAAGGCCCTCGGATTACCGGACCTAGCCCTCGGTAAACCGGGCTGACTTTTCTTCTTTTTCTTTAGCAGATTTCTTCTTGGACTTCTTTTACTGCCCCAACATGCTTCTTTTAGTCCATATCCATTCTCCAATGCTCCAGATTCGGTACATCCTATAAAACACATAAAATGAGACAAAACAGTACCAAATCTTCGGGAAAATAATACAGATGCAGAATTACGATCATAGAAACATAAACATAGCATTTAACACATATTCCACATAATAATGCGCCTATCTATCATCTCTTGAGAAGAATTTGGGGTGAATAAAATGGTACCATTTAGTGCGTTATCAACTACCCCCCACTTAGCTTTTGATCGTCCCGAGCAAAAAGGCGAAAAGGAAACGACACTACGATCAGTATACAAGTTAATTAAAAATAGATATGCTTCACAAAGTCGAGATCAAGGTCATGCCACTCATATCCAACAGTAACGCATTAAACACTATTCACGTCATGAGCCAATGTGTGTGTGTAATAACTTTCACAACTGCTTAGTAATTCAGACAATCTCACATTACGTCAACCCATAGCCGAACTAGTCAGTCTCGAACATGTTATTTATTATTCAAGTTAGATGGCAAGGCGGATCGAGAACCGAGTATATATTACTCTTAGGCTCACGTTTATCGGTCTATGCAAAAGTCGTGCGTCTTACGCTCCATCAACTCAATTCTTGCCAAAGAGATTATAGATGTATATATTTCAATGCACTTCTCTTTCTTGGCGGGTGAACTCTCATAAATTTATCTATGCTCACTGTCTCACTCCTGATAAACTACCGAATCCAAAATTCCTTTGCCTTTACAAGCGTTGGTGAAACATAATTCGGGATAAAGCCAGGGTCAACTCTAGTCAAAGAAATATGCTATCGACTACATACCACGGAAAGTGAGTTATACGTGCTTAAAATGGTGGCTCATAATAGAATATGCGCTTAATACGCCACTACTTCAGAAGTGGGCACTTACTTTCACTTGTACATCGTGGAACAAAGATGAAGTCAATTAACTCAAAAAGATCAAAGATATCATGTTTTCTCAAAATTCTGTCGAAATGAATCAAAGCATAGGTGGTGAACAGTACATCAAAGAGAATCAAGATAATCATGTAATTCACAGAATATAATGCTAAGAAGCTAAGTGACGTCCCTTATCCCCTACTTAATCGAAACATTGTCCCCAATGTGTAAGATATAAAAAAGTAAAACAAAAAGGAACTTAGCTTCGTTAAGGGTGGAGCCAAAGAAGAATTGGATCGTCTTATAAATCATCGGGCTCATGGAAGTAAGCTATGAAGAATCTGCGCTAAATATCTCAAACAAACCAAGAAGAATGGTGGTGAAAAGAAATCGCATAACAATATCACGGCAGTAAAAGAGAAAATAAATAACTCCAAACAAATTAAGCCGACAAAATCATTATACGAATAAAAATCTGCTACATGTACTAGATAGGAAATAAAAATAAAAATAAGAAAATGGAAAAGAACAACAATGAAAAGAAATAAAAACTATTCCTTATCATAATAAACTTCCCAGTCATCTCTAGGCTCAAAACCGGGGGTGGTGCAGAACTCGAAGCAGCAGCGGCGGAAGAGGAAGCTCCGTGACGTGGGGCAGTCCTAGGTGGTGGGGTCGATCTAGGAATGCCAAAGAAGTCTATAATCCTATCAATTTTGCGATGCAGACTCGCAATTCCTCTAGAATGCTCCTCCAACATAGCTCTATGAGTCCGGGGTGCTCCGTGGGCAGGTGTATGCTCCATCTCAGCTCTCTGACCGACCCGTCTTGGTACGCGTTGAACTGACTGTGAATTGATTATTGGCTCAGGGTCTTCCCAATCGTCACAGACCAGAACCGGAACCTCGTCCTCTATAGCGAACATGTCAATCATCGGCCCATATGGCAACTACTCGTGCTCAGATGTGGCGGAAAGCTCATGAATAAGGCTTTGCATCAATAGACCGATGTTGACTGGAGATCCCTGCTCCAGATAGAACATCAACTCTGCCCTCTTCGTTGTGACAGAGACCGTATGCTTGGTCGGTAAAAGGCGGGCACAAACAAATCGGTTAACCATCTTCCGATCCCAAGATAATTCACTTTCCAAGAAGATGGTGGGGGCTCCCATAGGGTTGCGCTTACATTGCACCCCAAAGTAATCAGCTATCATCTGCATCCTCTCAAGATCTTCAACATTGGTCGAGGATGTGTACTCGTCTAGGCCCACTGGTGGGTTGCAAACCCCAAAATGTGCATTGATCCGCTCAATCGAAAAATCAACCTTAACACCACGGACCATTGCAAATGTGGCTCTTGGGTTATACGAAAGATAAAAATTGAATTCTCTTACCACCGTAGCATTGAACCGTGTCGGTGCCTCGGCGATATCTAGAATATTTTGCACCTTTAGGGCTCGTGGCAAGATCGAACCGCAATGTCCAATTCCACTCCTCATTCTCAGGTAACCGGTCTTCCATTCCAATGCCCTAAGAACGATTAATAGATTTCTAGAGAATGAAATTGCTTAACCCCGTCTATCAAGGGGTTAGCATCTCCATAAACAAACTGGTGACCACTTGGATGAGGGGATCTTCTGCTACGTTTGGGACCCATCCTGCTTGATACAGAGGCCTTTGATGATGCTGATTCTGAAAAATATACCCTCGCTAAACCGGCATGTGTCCTCGAGTTATCGGCCAGAATTTTTCTGAATTCTGACTGGGACTGTGCTCTGTTGATAAAAAGGAAAAAACTGCAGCACTTCACTATTACATCAGCACTACTAATTAGCAACAAGGATGGAAAATATGGTGTTTGGGGTTTGAAATGAAAGGAAAAATGTTTGGTTTTGGTGGATGTATGGTGGTGATAGTGGTAGTGATGGTGGCCGAATTTTCTACTAGGGAAAGCGATGAAGAAATTTGGTGATTTGAAAAGATGATAGTAGATGAGAATGATGAATAATGGTGGTGGAAGAGTGTTTAAATAGGAGAAATGATGGAAGGTGGAAGGATTTGGTGGGATAGTGGGTAGATGAGTAATTGGGGTGAGGGATTTGAGGGGGTGATTGATGGGATTGATGTGGAGTTATGGTGGAGTGTGGGAAAGGATGAAAAGGTGGAAAATGGGGAAAATGGGACGGTTTCTGCTGACTGGTGGTTTCTGATACAACGTGTGTCCTCCACGTGTTTCTAAAAATTTTGCTTTTAAATCAGACACCCAGAAATTTGAAAATCTTGGCTCGGTAAACCGGAGGTGACCTTCAGTGTACCAGGGCTTCTTTTCCCAGATTTCTCTATACTCCTTCACTGTACACTTTAATTAATCTCACTGCTCAATCCTGACCTCAATTTGACTAGTCTCTTACTCTTATTGTTGCTATTTCCGACTCAATCCTAATCTACTTCACTAGAATCCACAATGAGTAAAAAAAACCTTCCCAACAACCATCGGTTTCAAGCCTAAGGATGCGGTAGGATGAAAAAAAACTCGTCCCTTCATCCAGATACTTTTATTCATTCCTAATTTACCTGGGTTCAAGGAAATAGTTCTGAGTTTAAAGTCGTCAGCTCGACTTACCTTCGGACCTTCAATCAATCAAAAGTCGGGGCCTTAAATCGCCAAACTTGCATCTTCGAGGTCTTAACCGTCATGCACTTCCCTTATCGTTGATCATTACCTTTCAAGAGTGCCTTTTCACGGTTTTCCATAGAAAATTTTTGAACTCTCTTCCTAGCATGCCTCTCTCTCTTTGCTCGTGTGCTAGGTCATCCTCTGCTTCGAGACTTAATCTTTATGCCCAAGGAGTCCACACTTTCCACTTTAAGCTTTAATCCGTCACTACGCAATAAGAAAGGACTAGCTTCTGTAAGCGCTTTGTTGTGGTCCTTCACTTCACTCTCTCTAAGCATCTATCTCATGAATTCTCGCTCACAAGTTTCTACTAAAACCTCTCATTGCCTATGCCCTTCCTTTTCTATCTCCAAGACTTCCACTTTTCCTGACTCATAAGTCATCTTGCAAATTTCCGGCCTATTATCTTGGGGCTCTAAGATTTTGAAAGATACTGCATCATTGTTCAATCTTAAAGTGATCTCCCTATTATCAAAGTCCATGATTGCTTTGCTGGTCGCTAAGAACGGTCTACCTAATAAAATTGGGGCACTTGGGTCCTCTGGTATGTCTATAACCGTGAAATCAATTGGAAAAATGAACCTTCCAGCCTTTATCGTGCACTTCCTCAGCAGACCAGCAGGCATATCTCTAGTCCTATCGACAAAGGTCATAGTTTGGGTTTGATTCATAAATGACCGGAAGCTTAATCTTCTGGCAGAGGGATAGAGGTAGAATGTTACAACTTGAACCGGAATCATAAAGACCTAAACCTAAAGATATACCATTGATAGAGATTGGGAGTTGACGGGAGTCGGGTAGGAAATAGGATTCCGTTGTCACGTTATTCACACGGCCAATTTTACCCTCCGGTCTTTCAATTTTAACGTTTCATTAAGCGCGAAAAGAAAGAGATTCATCATAATTGATTTTAGTCATTATTACCGAGTCGATCATTCATTTTACCAAAAGATTAACTAATTCGATTCATATCTTGGCTAGACATATTTTTAGTTTAATATCATATATAAATAGAAATAGAAATAATAAACATAACAATTTTAGAATATATTACCGGTTATGACTATCGAATCGGGGTCGTTTCCAACGGATCTAACATGCCAAAGCTTCGAAATCAACAATCTTCGATAATTATTCCGCCATTACAACGATACTATAACCATTTTATTTATATATGTGAAAAACATATATACATACATACATGGACATATATATGTATATACGGGCCCGAAAATAAAATTAAAAGAGAAACGAGATGAAAAGATCTAGATCTAGATCTATATAAATATATAGATAGATCTATCACATATATATTCATATATAGAATATATATATATACATGAAGTGTGTGTGTATATATATATATATATCATATATGAATATATATATATGATCTTCAAAGCAAAAAAATAAAAAAGAAAGAAAGACGAGGTGAAGGAAAGAAAAGAGAAAGAAAGAAGAAAAGGGGGCGAAGAAGAAGAAAGGAGGAAATAGAAAAGAAGGGGCAGAGCTCCCTGCTGCTGATGCTCTGTTTATATAGCCAAATTGAAGTGCCGGATCGATCCGGGAAAGGGCCGGATCGATCCGGTGGTGATAATTCTAGATCCTTTTAAAACTTATAAAATTCATATCTTGAGTTGTAGACCTCCAAAAATTATGATTCAAACGTCAAAATTAAGCTCTCGGAAAATTCTTCAACTTTCATGAAGGACTCTTCTTCAGAAAACGCCTTTTTGATGAGTCATTCCCATTACGCGTCGTTTTGCGACATTTTCCTTAATACAAATCAATTAGCCACTTGACCACCATTTGAGTTGTAGAAGTCCGATTGACTTGATTCAAAATCCATTGGAAAGCTTTCTTGAAGATATACAACTTTTATGAAGGAAACTTCTTCAGAAAATGTCGTTTTGATGAGCCATTCGTATTACGAAGATATTTCGGGATTTTTACTAATCCGAATCGATTAGTCAATTGACCATAACTTGAGTTGTAGAACTCCAATTGACGTATTTCAAAGTGCGTTGGAAATCTTATGTGAAGATCTACAACTTTCATTAAGAAGTCATCTCCCGAAAATGCCTCTAAGCCGGGTCAAATCTCCGTCGAAACAGGGTTACGGTTTAAGTACTTAGGAAAATTTGATCCATTTGAACTCGTAAGCTTGTGGCATCTTCTTCTAATCCTCTAAACACATCTTTTAGACTCAAAACATGTCGTTACGTGGAATCTTGGTCAATATATAATCCTGCAATGAACCACCAAAACACCAAACGTAAATCCGACACGACACTCCGGTTACTAAACCGGTACAAAAACTAATAAAAAACTTATAAAAATACGATAATTTATATAATAACTACTACTAACATATTTGAATAAAACTTAGTAATTTTGACTTGATTTGATACAATAATGCTCAAAATGGTATCAATATTGGGGCGAAATGTCATAAAAACGATCATAAATTTATCTCTCATCACAACCCCTACTTAGCTTTTGGTCGTCCTCGATCAAAACAAGCGATAAAACAAAATGAATAAGAGATAAATTCATGAAGATAGAAGGTATAAGGAACAACTAGATAATACAACCATTAGAATTACAACCAGGCTTTAACCTCAATATAAATGTATAACGAGTGTGTGTGTGACAAGCCTTTTCAATTTCCACTATCCTCTCTTGAATAATTCAAGCAAACGCACAAATATCCATTCAGACAGCCCTAATGACTTTCCTAGGTATAAGCAGGAACAGTTCCTCACAAAGTTCTCCCGTGTACTTATTAGGATAATCCCTAAAGCATATCATTCAGTTTATACTGGGGATAGTCAGAAGATAGCTAAGTTTTCAACCACGCTTAAATTTTTTTTTTTTCTTTTGATGTACTTAATTTCACATGTGTAGCATATGCCTTCATTCCCAGCAATAGGACGTTTCGTGATAACACCCTAGCTGGACTACTATCATCAGGCAGTCGGGAGCTGTAAACCTCATAGTGATATAGGACGTTTCGTGATAACGCCCTACTGCACTCAAATCATTGGTAGCTACAACCAACATATAGATAGTTCATCTGAATTTGGTATTCTTCTTTAACTTATATCCTTCCTATCACATTCAAACCTTCGATATTCACAAGACACATTCAAAAGTTAGGTACTAGGTTACTGCAATTATCTATAGAATAACCACTAGGATACTGAATGGATACAGTTTAAAATTTTCCGCTTCAATATCAAAGGCTTTACGTGAAGGAATTCATGTTACACAAATATATTTGGAATTACAATGTACTTACGGTTCACGTTGGTTATACACATCCAAATTGATCATTATATCTTCAAATCCATGAAATATATGCCTTGTACAATTTATTTTAATCAACTAAATAATGCTCGAAAAAAATCGAAAACTAAGGGATTTATTGATACAAAATAAACATTAATTCCATTGCTTTAGACCAACGACTCCACTCCCTACTTACGAACTTACATTGTCCTCAATGTAAAGTGAGTGTAAATAAGTTGTTGGGAAAGCAATGGTGCACTAAAACAAGTCAAAACAAATACTCGGATGATAAAATGGGTGGGTGGGTGGGTTAAAGTTATGACCTCCTCAATTCCATAGTATTTGAACTAATACATGTCACACGTTATTTGAAATTTAAAACAGACTAGATCATGATATGAAATGTATGGCAAAGTATTAACTCTGAGTCTTTTATACCCAGATCCTCAAGGGTTATTTCAAATCGTTCTAACAATCTAAGTCCAAGAAATGATGCATTTGAATTTTATCTTTGTTATCCATCAGGATTTTCGGATAACCACCTAATCGTTCCCGTTTAATGTCATTCAAACATTCATCTTGAGACTTGGTGAAACAACATGAAAATCAATCCGAAGTATTCGCAAAGTATCATCCAAAGTATGAGTAATTATTATATTTAACATTTTTACGGGCTGCCTCCCGGTAGCGCTTTTGGTTAACGTCGTTTGCTCGACCAAAATGATAAGGATTAACTAATATAATATACTAAACAAAACGGGATACTTCTAACATTTACTCACCAAAGCATGTAACAATTAAGCACATAATCCACTAAAAATAAATGCTTAAGGAGTAAAAAGGAAGGATAGTACCCGTCATTGACTACATTTATAGTCTATAGCCAGACTTTACCGTGCTTCAGTTTTTAAGGCACTGGTGGTGGGTCATCCTCACGCACTGCATCCGTCTTTTTATCAATACTTGCTTTCCAACATATGTTAGACGAATGCCGTCGAATCCAACGGTTCTTGACCTTTTCCTTTGATTTTCGAGCTTTGGGTTTACGAGCTTTCACATTATTACCGGAGTCATCTTCTTCGATTATTCGTGTGTTAGTACGATCCACAACAAGAGAACACAAAGTGTCTACACAAGAACTAGATTCTAGTGTAATGTATGGATATTTCAATGAATTGTAAATGTTGAAGACAACGCGCTCATCATTCACTCCCAAACTAAGCTCTCCCTTACGAACATCGATGAAAGGGATATTAATAGTTAAGTGCCGAAAAGTGTCAAGAAAACATGCATACTTATTATCCAACTTCATCTTTTTCATTTCATTTCTTGGGGAATGGGGGAGTAATTCAAGATCAGTAGGGTTAGAATTTATACCTCCCTTACCCGTGTCGTTAGACGAAGATGGTAAAGCTTCCTTGAATGATTGTGCCTTTTGAAGACATAGTGTGTCATCATTCAGTACCTTTTTCTTCAAAATATGCAGTGGATGTGGTGATGCCCTTCCAGGTTGAACCGATATGAATTTAGGTTGAGCCGGATAAGGTTCGGTTTGAAATGGCCCTTTAGATTCCATATTCTTCTTATATTTACCAACTAAATCATCATCTACTTCATTATTCCCGAATTTTTCTAATCCATTACTTCCACAGATCCTTCCACTTCTGGTAATAACAGCATTTACCCCACTCAGATTTCTTTCGATATTACTTGGCAATCCTTCTGAGGGTTTACTGTTTTTACGTTCTACTTCTCTACTCAAGTGATATTCCATATTCCGTAATGAAGCTTCTATAGTTCTCATCCTTGTGTTATGTCCACTCATAGATGTTTTCAACGTACTCATATCCTTACTGACTGTACCTATAGAAGTTATCATAGTTTCCATATTTTGAGCTTGAGTAGATACCATACCCATCAGATTTTCCATTAAGTTCTCCCATTTATCAACTCCTTCAGGTTGAGTTGAACTTTGGGTGACTGGTATGCTTTGAGTGGTATATTGTGGATACGATCTAGGTAATGATTGTAGATTCTGATTCGAGGTATCTCCTTGATAAACTAGATTTGGATTCTTATATTGGATTGGATACGGTGGTTGTCCTTGCTTACTAGGGGTTTCGGACCAATGAAAAGTAGGGTGATCTCTTCTTATAGCATTAAACGAGTTTGAATATGCATTGTTCAAATTCCTATGCTGTAAAAAACTCACCTTTTCCCTTGAATATCCTTTTGGTTCTTCCATCCCTAATGACACATTATCATGACTTGAGTATTCATTTGTTTTACTATTTGCCGAACTCAGGTTCTTATTCTGTTGTAAACCATCAAATTTCCTACTCAAATTCTCCAAGTGTGCTAGAACTTCCGCATTCGATGTACATTCTCCTGCAAAGGCTACTTTTCTTGTGCTAGAACCGGTTTTCCACATTCTGTTATTTTTGGAAATCTTTTCTATAGCATCGTAAACTAATTGGGCTTCACTCATTATTAACGAACCACCACATGCATGATCTACATCTGCACGTGAGTCTTTCCTTAATTTACGACAGAAAAGTTGGATTTGCATATCTAAGGAATAACCATGATCGGGACAAGCTCTTAATAACTTTTTAAATCTTTCCCAAGCATTCCCAAACGTTTCTTCAGATCCTTGTCTAAAGTTGGCAATTTCGACTATTAATTCCAATTTTCTACCAGGAGTAAAATATTGCTTCAAAAACTCGGTTTGAATATCCTCCCAACTAGTCAGTGAATGATGTGGAAGTGACGAAACCAATCTCGTGCTCTTCCTTTTAAAGAAAAAGGAAACATAGACATCCTCGTTAATTCCCGATGAGCACCATGACTTTTGGCTTGTATTACACAATTCTTCAAACAGATAGAGATGATGATGTGGATCCTCATCATCTTCTCCTAGAAATTGGGCTCTTGTGTCAATTAAACCAAAAAGATGAGATTTTATTTCGAAATTATTTGCTCCTTTATTGGGTAAACGAATTGGATTATTAATCTGGTACCTTCTTACGGTCTGATCACATATTGGTCTCGGGTTAGGCTGGTTTTGATTATGCTTATTCCGATTCTGATTATTTCTATTATTCTGATTCTGTTTATTAGGTTGAGGTAAATTCTGAATAAGGTTTTGGCCATACCCTTGAGCATGAGCAATCCCTTGTTCAGGTGTTTCACCAACGGTTTCGGCCATTTTCGTAACTCGATTTGACAATTCTTGTGGAATAGAAAATATCGAATAGAAAATAACACAAAATCGATAAAAAAAAACCACTTTTTTTTTTTTTTTCCTCCTCGGTAATTACCGAATCCACTCGATATTTACCGAGTAGTTTTTTTTTTTTCGGTTTTTTTTTCGGTTTTTTTTTTTTTTTTTTCTCTCTCTCTCTCGGTAATTACCGAAGCCACTCGGTATTTATCGAGTATTTTTATAAAAAAAATTGATATCTTACCAAATAGGTAGGTACCAATGAAAATAAAAATACAAATGAGATTGAGAAATGTGTTGATTTATCCTCGGCTGTTATGACCACGTTTACTTTCTACTATCGAAAATAGAAAATAACTCGAATTTAATAGAAGAAGAAAATTGGTAACTAAAAGAAGGTAGATACCAACGGAAAATAAAAATAGAAATGTGATAAGAAGAGTGTTGACTTATCCTCGAGAATTTTGAGCTAATACAAGTAGTAACCCTAGACACAAAGAAAGAAATTAGCGACGTTTTCCCCGGCAACGGCGCCAAAATGCTGACGGACCTTTTCTAGGCTATACAGATCCTAACCGGCAGTGTACCGGGTCAAATTGTAGTGCTAGTGTGGTGAGTCAGGTCGTATTCCTCAGGGAAAACATGGTAATTCTTTTAAGTGGGGTTAAACACCAAGAAGCTATTATTAACTCGATCTAAGTCGCAGGTTTACTTTTTCCTGGGTTAGATTATGTTAGATCAGTTAGATGTTAGAGTTAGATGTTAGTAAAACAGTAAATAAATACTAATAGATATATAGATATAATATATATAAATACTAATATAATAGATATTTTTGGATCTAGCCAAGAATACGTTACTGAATTACGATCTCTTTTTAGTAGAAATAAATGAGACAGATCTTTTCCTTGCTGCAAGGAGGTCAATTATAAATGAAACGGTGTACTCCTAAGCTAGACAACTCCTCCTCACACGAGCGTATGAAATTGTCATATGTCCATTGCATCGATCCAAGGTCCACAACTCCGTTACGGTTTTTACGAACGGTCCCGAGTACAAATCTACCTTTAGATAAAAAGGAGTCATTCCGTTCGTCAAACGGTCAATTTTATTTAAAAGGCTCCGGTTGTCAAAGCCGGACGATTTAACTTTCCGGTTTAAGTTTCAATTAAACTGATGATTTAACATTATTACGATCTCGAGTACAAATTATAATAAGATTCATTTCTCCCAAAACAAATCTACCCCCGGGTAGGAAATAGGATTCCGTTGTCACGTTATTCACACGGCCAATTTTACCCTCCGGTCTTTCAATTTTAACGTTTCATTAAGCGCAGAAAGAAAGAGATTCATCATAATTGATTTTAGTCATTATTACCAGAGTCGATCATTCATTTTACCAAAAGATTAACTAATTCAGATTCATATCTTGGCTAGACATATTTTTAGTTTAATATCATATATAAATAGAAATAGAAATAATAAACATAACAATTTTAGAATATATTACCGGTTATGACTATCGAATCGGGGTCGTTTCCAACGGATCTAACATGCCAAAGCTTCGAAATCAACAATCTTCGATAATTATTCCGCCATTACAACGATACTATAACCATTTTATTTATATATGTGAAAAACATATATACATACATACATGGACATATATATGTATATACGGGCCCGAAAATAAAATTAAAAGAGAAACGAGATGAAAAGATCTAGATCTAGATCTATATAAATATATAGATAGATCTATCACATATATATTCATATATAGAATATATATATATACATGAAGTGTGTGTGTATATATATATATATCATATATGAATATATATATATGATCTTCAAAGCAAAAAAATAAAAAAGAAAGAAAGACGAGGTGAAGGAAAGAAAAGAGAAAGAAAGAAGAAAAGGGGGCGAAGAAGAAGAAAGGAGGAAATAGAAAAGAAGGGGCAGAGCTCCCTGCTGCTGATGCTCTGTTTATATAGCCAAATTGAAGTGCCGGATCGATCCGGGAAAGGGCCGGATCGATCCGGTGGTGATAATTCTAGATCCTTCTCAAACTTATAAAATTCATATCTTGAGTTGTAGACCTCCAAAAATTATGATTCAAACGTCAAAATTAAGCTCTCGGAAAATTCTTCAACTTTCATGAAGGACTCTTCTTCAGAAAACGCCTTTTTGATGAGTCATTCCCATTACGCGTCGTTTTGCGACATTTTCCTTAATACAAATCAATTAGCCACTTGACCACCATTTGAGTTGTAGAAGTCCGATTGACTTGATTCAAAATCCATTGGAAAGCTTTCTTGAAGATATACAACTTTTATGAAGGAAACTTCTTCAGAAAATGTCGTTTTGATGAGCCATTCGTATTACGAAGATATTTCGGGATTTTTACTAATCCGAATCGATTAGTCAATTGACCATAACTTGAGTTGTAGAACTCCAATTGACGTATTTCAAAGTGCGTTGGAAAGCTTATGTGAAGATCTACAACTTTCATTAAGAAGTCATCTCCTGAAAATGCCTCTAAGCTGGGTCAAATCTCCGTCGAAACAGGTTACGGTTTAAGTACTTAGGAAAATTTGATCCATTTGAACTCGTAAGCTTGTGGCATCTTCTTCTAATCCTCTAAACACATCTTTTAGACTCAAAACATGTCGTTACGTGGAATCTTGGTCAATATATAATCCTGCAATGAACCACCAAAACACCAAACGTAAATCCGACACGACACTCCGGTTACTAAACCGGTACAAAAACTAATAAAAAACTTATAAAAATACGATAATGACTTGATTTGATACAAAACGTATCCGGGGTCTCGATCATAACTTTTCCAGGGTCTCCTAACTTTTCTGTTGTGTCAGAGTCCGGGTAATCCTCAGAATCTGAGAACATGGTGTCCAGATCTTCCTCCGGATCATCGGAGTCATAATCGGACGTTATATCAATTAGCTCAATAGGAAATGTACCTGGCCGATAAGTTTCATACTCCTTCAGGTTTTCCTCTGCTTCCTGTTTAAGCTTTTCAGTCTCCTCCTCCATGCGTTTCTTATCAGCTTCATATTTATCTCTGGCTTCTGATCCAGGGTACATAGAGATTGGTTTGATGTTCAACACAGTATGAGGCATTGTGTCTGACTCATCTAGCCTCAATTTCTTTTGCTTGACTGAATTCCCGAAGTGCCCAGATACTTCCTGCAAAAGAGACAAAATAAAACAAAGAAAAGGTTAGCAACTCCCGCTTCAGTTGGGGTTGATCCCAACTGTTGCGTACCTACTAACTAAAATCAACTGGGAATAACACAGAAAAAAAAAAGCTGTTCAAAATTCGATTTTCCAGGTCTCGGTAAATCATGGGTAACCCTCGGTAAACCGGAACTAGAATTTCTCCTTTTGGCAGATTAACAAGTGCAGGTTTGATCCAGAACGACTCAAGACTCAAAAGAAAATAAATTAAAATTAAAACGACTTCTTAATCCGGATTAAAACGTTTATCTTTAAAATTGGCCATTGTCCCCGGCAACGGAGCCAAAAAATCTTGATCGCGTGTAAGTCACTAACGTCGATATTACTAGCTAGAATACTAGGTACATCGTAGTATAGTAAATGCGAGTCAATGTCGATCCCACAGAGACAATGCAACTTTAACTATAAACAATTCTAATATACTTAAGAAGCGACATAGATGGTCTTTGACCAATAATAAACATGAAAGAAACTTGGTATTTCTCCCCATCTTCTCACTGATCTATTAACTTGGATTAGTTAATCTTTATATTTACTTCCCCTCATAATTTCCTTAAATTAATCGAGCGAGCTTTTGATTTAATTATAAGCTACGGGTGCAACTCCTAACCATATCTACTCCGACCATGGTAGTAGACAATCTATACGCAAGCTACCCTCATTAATTGGTCCGTAATAGCTCATACGCATAAAAACAAGCATTGCCGATATCGAGTGCTAACTCATACCGCTAACCTGCCTAGACAGCTGTCGACACTGATCAGCACGTTATTAGGGTCCATCAAAAATATGTCCAAATTAACACTTCACTATTCGTATTTCATGATAATTTTAAGATTACAATAAGCAGATTGGTCAGATCTAACCTACTGTTAATTAAACATGTCGATCAATGTAGCTGTAGTGAATCCCAGATTTAGTTTATCTAAATCTTGCCTCGGTAAACCGGTATAGACCGCCGGTTTACCGGGGTCATCTTTTCCTATTTCTGGATCTACATTGCTCAATTACGATTAATCTAAGTAAATCATGGGGTCGTTAAACGTGCAGATTTACTAAAACACATAAATACGAACTGATCTACCATATTGAAGACAAAAAGGAACGTTCAAAACTTCATACCTTCAACAATGGAGATCTAGCTCGATCTACTTAAGCTAAAGATGGTAGAGAAAGGGAGAAAACCATAAATAACTCCTCAAAAGCTTGGAATAACTTTATTTCATCAAATTATATAGTGTATATTGAATATAATTGAATTCTTATCAAAACTTATGTAATAATCAGCTAATGCGGCTTCATATAGATACAATAGCCGACTTATGACTCATAGAAACCCTAAACGACCTAATAGATGCGGCAGAATCCATTTCTTGTTCCTCAAGGCCCTCGGTAAACCGGGCTGACTTTTCTTCTTTTTCTTCGGCAGATTTCTTCCTGGACTTCTTTTTCTTGCCCCAACATGCTTCTTTTAGTCCAGATCCATTCTCCAATGCTCCAAATTCGGTACACCCTATAAAACACATAAAACGAGACAAAAGAGTACTAAATATTCGGGAAAATAATACTGATGCAGAATTACGATCCTAGAAACATACACATAGCATTTAACCCATATTCCACAGAATAACGAGCCTATCTATCATCTCTTGAGTAGAATTCGGGGTGAATAAATGTATAATTAATGGTACCATTTAGGGCGTTATTAGAGCTAGCCAACCCCTTTCTTATATAGGTGTTAGGGCGCCCCTCATTTCTCCCAATCTGATTGGGATTAGATTCCTAGTAGATTGAGGAGAAAAAAAACATTTTCCTAATAAAATAAGAAAAATATATTATTTATCTTATTAATATTCAATATCTTATATTAAATATTTTTCCAAGATATATATTGACAAAATCTTATATTGAATATATCTTCACCTGATTACCATAAATCTATTTTTCTAAAAATCAAATAATATACAATATTAATATTATGGTAATCTTATTAATTAAATTGCACAATCCAAGTGTATCTTATACACTTTAAACTTGCGCCCCATATTGCCAATTATTGGCTTCCGGAATATTCTTAATTAATATAATACTATGATTAATTAATTCACAAAATACATGTATATCACACACACACACACACACACACACACACACACACACACACACACACACACACACACACACACACATATATATATATATATATATATATATATATATATATATATATATATATATATATATATTCGACCTACACATACATTATGTGTATATTTAATTAATCAACACAATTAATATCTTGTATTATATTTATTCATAATAAATAAATACCACCATATTAATTTATCACTATAACACTTTATAGTCGAGATAAAACTTTCCTTATTTGGTTATCGCTATAACCGCATTTTAATCCGGCCAGATATTCTTATGTGTGTGACCCGATAGGCTTTCGAATATGTTGGCCGTAGGCACAAAGTGCAAATTACGAAAATGCCCTTCACACCTAACGATCACGGAATAGCGTCTAACAACACAACGTGACCCCCAATCATCGGAAGAGTCAAATGCAATGACTACTACCTTTAATGTGAAACAGTTACCATGTAAATAGAATCCTATCGCTGTACTAATATCCATACGGTCGTACGTCGAGTGTCAAACATCAACGACCGTATCTTATAATCTGGATACCATGCTCTCTCGAAATAACTTATTTACTTCCACTTTGCAACGATTCACAAGAGTAAGAAATTCCTTATAAGAAGGCCATTTGATATTCCCCTACTAATAGGATACGCAATTTCCTGACGAACAACATGAATCCTACGCATGCTTCAATATCACACCCAATCACTACCACATGATCGCCCCATGGCTAGGGGAAACCTCAATAGTGTCAAAGCATGACAATCCACACCGTGATGCCAAGTAGACTCCGGTCCTAAGGTTAATTACACAACTGCCACGTACTGCGACACTTAATAAAGTAAGTGGGTCAGTCTAACGTACGCATTCTCTAATACACGTCCACGTACAGTCCAAGTGTCTCTACACTTCGATAGACGAGATCTACACCTTCCCTTAAAGACAGAAGATATCTAATACGTGCTAGCATGTTTGTACTATCAATGCCCAGTTTAATAGTACATAAGCCTAGAGACATTTAAGTATCAAGCTTATTAAAGTGATTAGAGATCTCATCAGCCATAATCGCCTATCATGGTTTCTCTATCACAGTTTAATACTAAGGACGTTATCATATAACAATTCATAATTGGTTCTTTAACAGAACAAATATATGATAACAGAAAAGCCATTTATTATATATGTATAATCATAAAGAAATAGTAGAAATGATCCGACCCGGTCAGATCCGATCCAACGCGATTGGGTTTAGGACACTATTTCCACACTAAATAAGTTTTGATTTCAATGTCCATACTCTCTGTCTGGTTTTTTGGACTAACTGTGTCAGGACCCAAATTTAAGGGTGGCTTTTGTGTGTGTTTATGTTGTGCTTGCTTGTTTGATTTCAAATTTGGATAAAACAACCAAATAGTACCTCGATAGTGGTTTATCTAAATACATGACTTGTCAAAGGGATCCATTCATATCTTTAGAGGTTAAGTCTGGGAATAAACATGTCAATTTTGGGTACTATTCTAAGGGGAAGATTCACGGAAGTGTTACAGTCTATTTAGAAGAAAAACTCATGATCAAGAATGTATTGCACGTTCAATATTTATCTTATATTCTTCTTAGTATTTTAGAGCTTTGTGGCATTGGTCTATTTATTTCATTTGACAAGACTAGATGCATGATTAGAAATACCAACAATGTAGTGGTGCTTGTTGGCCTAAGGACTGACAACATATACTACATTGAGTTGGATGATTTAAAACTTGATGTAGCCACCTTTTCTAGGTCTAAACTTGACCATGCATGCTCTGGCATAGGAGACATATCATTGTGCAAACAATTCAAAGACTCTTAAAGATGGAAATAGTAATGGGAATACCTGAATTAGACTTCAATGATGCCAATGTATTAGAACCTCTTATAAAGTGGAAACAAGAGAGACATCATTATTATATATCTTAGGATATAATTATGAGTGTTAAGCCATATGTTGTATTGGCAACGATAATAATAGGAAATGGAATTCAGTAAGAAATACCTGGAAGAACCTGAAGTTGGTTGTATATTTGAGGTTAATTAACAATGTTGTGAACCTCCACAATAAAATGGACCGGCCCTCATCGAAAAAAAATATGCATGATATGATCAAAGAGCAAAGACCTGCATAACTATGCCAAGCTTGATATGGTAATCACTTGAAAGTGGATTGCTCTATCTTAACTTCTTCAAAAATGTGTGGGCCACAACAAGTGAACCAGTTGACCGTGATTGAAATCTCCATGAATCCGGTGTATTCTAGTCAATTAGCTTTAAAACACATGGCGGCAGGTCAACTGCTTGTACGTAGACCCAAATCTTGTGAATCAATATCTTATTAACCAAATAGCCGCTAGTCGATCAAATAGCGATGATTCTGGTAGAAGCGAGTCTAATTTTTGTAAATCCTCAAGGGTAGAGCTAATGTTAAAGGAAATCAACAAAAAAATCCAAGATAATGCTTGTGAAATGAAAGATACATGGTTGACAAAATGGGACAGTTAACAGAAAACTACAACACAACACCATTGGTGGGTTGCCAAGCAACACCGTGTGAAATCCTCAAGAGGGTAAGAATACAATCTATACGAGGAGTGGAAAAGATATTAGGGGTTGATGTTGGTAAGGGAAAAGAGAACAAGACACCATAGGTTGAATCGTAAAATAAGGATGAGCGAGTTTAGAATGATTCTGTTGGGAAATAGCAAGAAGATGATGAAGTACTTTGAGGAAGTTGAAGAGGTGTCGAGATCCACCTCTTTTGTTGGATAGACGTTTCTTAGTTATAGGGAGGGCACTTCTGGATGTCCATAAAGTGGAGATAACTATGAGTGTTGATGAGGTGGAGATTAAGATTAATATTTATAAATATATCAAGCACCCTTATAAAGAAATGAGTGTCATTTTGTCGATTATGTTTACCCTTTAGTTTTAGATTCCGCTAACACGCAGGGGTACCAGGAAAAAATGGAAGAATGCTTCATGAAAGTCAAGCACAAAAAATGATCGGGATGAGGATTTTAGAGAGGCTGCGTGAGAGTTGAAAGCAATAAAACAGAATAACCTTTATCATATTATTTGAACCAATTTATCATCACAATAAAATAACCCGTTTTATATATAGAATTAAGGATATGTTTGTTTTTATTTTTTTATTTTACCTTATATACATAACATATACTTACTTTGATACAATATCCTATACAATCCAAATAACATGGTGATAAAATAATTAATCACAAATTTTTTGCTCGTATCAAATTTTGGGACCTTGTGACTCCTCTTTCTAGCTTAAAGATTTATTCCATACTCTGGTTGTTGCTTCAAGATTGGATCCAAGCGGTAACATTGATCCCTCAATTGAGCTTATTTTATTTCTCCTCAATAAAATAAGTTCCCATTGAACTTTATCAGAAGGAACTGTCCTGGATAATGATGTTGGTGGTGGGTATGAGGATAGTGGGTCAGCAGCAGCAGCTGGCGTAGAAAAACTGTCTTCTGTGTTCATCTGAACATTATTTGCAGTTGCTGTAAATGTAGCAGGAAAGTTCATAAACGGTGAAGGTGGAGTTGAGGCAGTTAGAAATGCGGAGAATCCGGAACCGAACACCCACACGAACCATGCCTCCCTCTTCCCATTGGTTCTCCTAACCCATTTCAAATCAAATCAGTAGGGAATGGGTTTTTTCTTTGGACATTCTTTTGCAGAAAGAATTCTCTGGTTGTACCTGTATGTTGTTTTTCTGAGATATTATGATCATCATACATCATCGGGCCCATTCTGTGTTAGCATGGTTTTTCATGCATTCCCGGTACTCCCTCATTTTTTTCAAAATGGATGGAGATATATGTGTCAGCTGAATAATTGTTACTTGTTAATACATGGGAATCATTTACTTAATAATACGGAGAATATTTTTGCAGCCAATTTTCCGAGAGATTTGGAACATTAACACCACTTAAATTTATTTCAAAAACATTTCCAAGTAATTTTGAAAAAAAAAATAACTTCAAAGATAGGGAAATTCAGGAAATAAAACGGTGAAGGTTAGGTAGTAGTACATTTTCTGTCTAAGCATTAAATATTAAACAAAACATATTAAATAAATTGACGTAGGAAGCAACAAGTGTACTTTATCTATTTCTAAAGATAGAACAACTAAAATTTATACGAAAAAAGAAAGAAAACAAACTACGATACCTTCATAACTATGACTTCGTGTGATAAATGATATGCCATGACCAACGATCGCTACTCCATGTTCATATGAAAAGCCATTTATTTGAACACTTAGATGTATAAGAACACGTAAGACAAAAGGCATCATTTTTATTTCTATATAAATTAATATGAATAATAAACTCATAACCGGAAATATTGAATAATGGCTCATGCTATGCACCTTTATATATATAGTCTATTCGTGTATTAGGGTATTTATTACTTACCAAATATTTCTTTGGTGCATGAACCTAAAATATTTCTTGCCATACTTACAATGTTAATACAATTAAAACAAATATAATATTTTACAAATTCAAACAACACGTCTATCTATCTATTAATTTATTTGAGAAATACTTTAAATCAATTACGTTCTTATTGACCAAACCCGCAAAATGACCTGGATTTTTAACATTTACCCCCTTTAAAAAAATATTGTTTCAATAATAATAATAATAATAAAAGATAAAGGAAAAATATGGGATGTATTCATTTCTTTTAATTATTCTCCGATTAATATACCCTCTTAAGTTTTCCTTCTAAAAAAATTAAAAACCACTCAAATGCATTCCCATTTGGCAGCAACATAAATATAATCATGCTGCCTAAATTCACTTAATCACAAATTCCCCTTGGTTTTCTTGAGGACATGTTGCTCCTAAAGTTTGCTGAAGATTATGTCAACTACTTAAAGAAAACTTTATAATACTTTTCTATGTTAAAGGATAAATCAAACATAATATATAAGTTTGAACTTAAACTATTTAACTGAAACACACATCTTTGAAAGAGCTCTTTGTTGAAATATTTTCCTAAACCTAATTGGGTTGGACCGGATCCGACCGGGTCGGGTCATTTAAAGTCTATTTAGTTATGTAATAACTTTATTATTATTAATAAAAGCACTTTTGTTATTATATATGTTTTGTTTATCATTATTTTATTGAATGTATAGTAACGTCCTTAGTATTAAACTATGATAGATATGGTTTGATGAGATCTCTAGTCATTCTAATAAGTTTAATTAATACTTAAATGTCTCTAGTCGTGTGTACCGTCAAACGGGACATTGACAGTATGATTAGACTAGCACGTATTGGATGTCTTATATTTTATTGAAGATAGGGATAGATCTCGTCTATCTAAGTGTAGAGACAGTTGGATTGTACGTGGACGTGTATTAGAGAATGCGTACGTTAGACTGGCCCACTTACATTAAGCGTGGCAGTTGTGTAATTATCCTGAGACCGGAGTCTTCATAGCATCACGGTGTGGATTGTCATGCTTTGACACTATTGAGGTTTCTCCTAACCATGGGGTGATCATGCGGTAGTGCTCGTGCGTGATATTGAAGCATGCGTAGGATACATGCTTGTTCATCCGGAAATCGCGTATCCTATGATTAGGAGTAAATGTCCGAAATGGCCTTCTTATAAGGAATGTCTAGCTCTCGTGAATCTTTGCAAAGTGGGAGTAAATGAGTTATTCCGAGAGAGCATGATATCCAGATTATAAGATACGACCGTTGATGTACTGACACTCGAGATACGATCGTATGGATAATATTACAGCGATAGGATTCTATTTACACGGTAACTGTATCACATGAAAGGTAGTAGTCATTGCTTGTGACTCTTCCGATGATTGGGGGTCACGGTGTGTTGCTAGACGCTATTACGTGATCGTTAGGTATGAAGGGCATTTTCGTAATTTGCACTTTGTGTATACGGCCAACATATTCGGAAGCCTATTGGGTCACACACATAAGAACATCTAGCCAGATTAAAATGCAGTTATAGTGATAACCAAATAATGAAAATTTATCTCGACTATAAAGTGTTATAGTGATTAAATTAATATGACGGTATTTATTTATTATGAATAAATTAAATACAATATATTAATTATATTGATTAATTAAAGAATATTCCGGATGCCAATTTAATGGTATTTGGAGCACCACATTTGAGTGTATAGGATACACTTGGATTGTGCAATTTAATTATTGAGATTATCATATATTAATATTAGATATTAATTGATTTTTGGAAAAATTAATTTATGGTAATATGATAAAGATATTCAATATTAGATATTGACAATATCTTGGATTTATTTAATATAAGATATTAAATTAAATGAGATAAATCAATCAGAGTTATTTTCGTTATTTTACTAGTAAAAGGTTTTCTTTCTCATCAATATACTAGGCCAATCAGATTGGGGACAATAGAGGCACCACTTTCTCGTATAAAAGAAAGGGGATGGCTAGCTCTTTTGTACAACACAATTCCAAGAGTTCATAATTCTTGTGAAAAACTAAGAGCTTCTTAGAGAATGATTTAGAGAGAGAACACTACAAAAAACTGGACTTTTTGCGACGGAAGGTTACCGTCGCAAACGATAATTTGCGACGGTTTTTATTTGTCGCATTTTTTAGTCGCAAAACTGAGTTTTTGCGACGGTTTATCCGCAAATGATTTGCGACGGATAATAACGTATTTTATTTTTTTTAAAAATATAATTTCCGTCGCAACAAAATATATAATCCGTCGCAAACAATTGTATAATCCGTCGCAAAAATTTTATAATCGGTCGCACAAATTGTATAACCCGTCGCAAAAATTGTATAATCCGTCGCAAAAATTGTATAATCCGTCGCAAATATTTTTTATTAAATAATTTATTTATTTTTAGATCCTTACATATCCGTCGCAAATACAACTTTGCGACGGAATATTTCCGTCGCAAAAATTAAAATTAATCAGAAAATTATGGCTGTTTTGCAGCAGCCGGCCAAACCACCGCCGCAAAACAGCCATAATTTTCCCCGGTAGCATTACAATTGCTACCGGCTATCAACAACAACAATATAAAAGGGGATACGATACCAAAATAAATAAAACGATATGTCAAAGGGGATATGTCAAAGAGGATATGTCAAAGGGGATAAAACGATATGTCAAAGGGGATACGATAAGCCAAAATAAATAAAAATGTATAAAGCAATATGTCACCCAGTCAGACCCGGTGTACTACCTAAACCCATGTCACCTCCTCCAGGTCCGTGATCAGATCGGTCATCTCTGTGCTGCCTCGTACCCGGGTTGCATCCCTCCGGAGGGATGCTTTGCCTAACCGCTGGGTAATCCACTCTTCCATCTGCGCTAGTCTGTCTTCCTGACGCTTTCGTCTCTCTCTAGCTCCTCCAACCTCGTGTGTTTCGCATTAATCTGTCTTTCTCTCGCCATCTCCTGGGTGAGACGGGTGAGTATGCCCGGAGCGTATGTCTCGGCGGATGAGTGTCGAGCGATGGCAGGGCTGTCATAGTACATGGAGGCGGTGACCCCATGCCAAAAACTCTCCCCTTCTTGTCGTAACCACCGGCGGGTTCGTAATAAAGACGCGACTCGTCGACGGGGTGTCGTCGTCTCCCGGGCTTTCGCCTTCTTCGAGGTGAAGACGTCCGCAAAGTATGATATAAATTTGTTAGTAACAATAATTACATGATATATATATAATGTATATATAATATTTAGAATACATAACGTACCAAGATTTTCTCAAACTTCCTCGAGACGAAGTTGCCCGACTTCTTCTTCTTCGAACTAGTCACCAGATCTCCGACTGATAGGGGCACTTCTCTATTGTCCTCCATGGCCCGAGCGAAATCGATAACGCCGCGTCTGCCCATAGCATGTGTCCCAGGGATCTTCCCTTCCTCACCGGATCCAGAAGCTCGGTTTATCTTCTTTTTCGCGAGATGTTTCCTTGAATGCCTATTCCGACATAAGATAAACAAGTTAGTACATACATATATATATAAAACACAAGTATTATTAATTAAATATTGAATAATTGCTTACGGGACTCCCAATCCACTCCTCGAACTGACGGAGAATATCCGGGGTCATCCAAAACCGAGCACGGGGGTTTGTTTGAGCCCGATACATATAATCACGGACCCTGTTGATAGCATACCGCTCAAAAGCTTCCCTAACCAGGCGCTCGTGGCGTAACTCGAAGCTGAAATGACTCTGCAACATAGTTATATATATGTTATATGTATAGTTATAATTATAGTTATATTTATATATAGTTATATTTATATGAACGACGTACCCTAAATGCGTGCCACCACCTATCCTGCTGCTCCCGGATGGCATTATGCCACGTGGTGGCAAAAGTGTTGAAGCCGCTGATTATGGCGGTCTTGGCCATTTTCTTGACATAGTTGTCGGTAAACCCGTCATATTGAAAACAATAAGTTGTTAATATATTTGGTTAATCAAAATATAAATAAAAATACAAACAAATTAAAGCAAGATATGTATTAACTTACCATCTCCCCTCGGGATCCAAAACCGGCAATCCAAGGTCACCATTGACAATGACACCCAAATCCTCCTCGGTCATCTGGTGTATCTCATCATCCAAACCGTGAGTCTGTGTGGAGGAAGACGCTCCGGGGGAGGGGGAACTACCCCTACCGCGTCTACCTCTACCTCTACCTCTACCTGACATCTATTTGACACAAAAAATGACGTTTATACTAATCTAAATGCAATTATAATAAAAAGGCGTTTATACTAATTAATAATAAATTACAATGTTTAATACATTATTATTCACTATAATGACAAAATAAAATATTTAATACATTATTATTCACTATCACTACTAGAATGGAAGAGTTCTTCCTCCTCTTCATCAGTATCTAGATCATCAACCGATTCTTCTTCCTCTCCATCTTCTTGTTGAATGAAATCCGCCATCTCATCATCATCCAAGTCATTATCCCCAACATCGGAGTCAACATCGACATCAAGATCTTGGTGGACAATGTTAAGAGGATCGATAATCGGGAAACATCATTGATCACTTGTTCTTGGAAAACGGTTTCCTCGACGGGAGCATCGATAGTCGATCTTGCCTTTGTTTTGAAAACAACCGACCATTGATCTTTGTCTTTTTTCAAACTTGGATATGGAGCATAGTAGACTTGCTCGACTTGATAAGCCGAACAAATGGATCATAAGCGCCATATTTCCTACCACGATGAACTTCAACTATCTTATAATCTTTATGCACATTCATGCCCCGTTCGAATTATCAAACCAATCACATTTGAACAATACGGCTTTGTAGACATCGAATGTCCATAATACACCAACTCAATGATTTCATTTAAAGTGCCATAATAGTCGGCACCTTCCGTGGAACTGACACAAACTCCGTTGTTGACTGAAGATTTACCAATATCAGTTGCCCGGTTGAATGTCCGAAAGTTGTAGCCGTTAATCGAATAACGTTTCCAAGTTTTGACTTGACGAGAAGGACCACTTGCCAAAGCTTTTAGCAAATCATCATTCAACAATGATGCTTGTTGTGCAAACCATTTGGTAAATTCATTTTCATGTTTATTCCAAATATCTGTCGAGGTCAATTGAGGCTGTTGAACACGAATAAATTGCTCGAACAATCTAAGAATGAATCATTTTGTCGCTTAATGTATATTTGTTCGAAAAAAAGCTGTTAAGCATTGTATATATGTAGTAATGAGGTACTTACAGTTCATACGGTTTCATGATTTCGCAGCTTAGACAATACGTACTTGTGCACAAAGTCATATTCTTTATTATCCAAGAACCTCGTCTTGCACTTCCCGCTTGTTGTACCATTATGATCACGGAATAACTCGGGTAAATTTGAAACGATTGCCGATGCCGAAGTCTCACCAACAAAGAAGATTCTTTGCTTTTGTTTCAATATGATCATCGTAATACATAGAACGAAGTTTGAAATCTCTTCCAACAAATACGCATTGCATATTGATCCCTCTACGAAAGCTTTGTTACCAATCTTTTGTTTTAAGTGATTCAAAAACCTTTCGAATGGATACATCCATCGATATTGCACGGGACCACCAACTCGACCTCATACGGCAAGTGTACCGGTAAATGCTCCATCGAGTTAAAAAACGCGGAGGCAAAATCTTCTCTAACTTGCAAATAATCTCGGCAATGTTATTCTCTAAACGAATCACGTCTTCTATTTTTAGGGTAGCGAAGACACAAGTCTCGAAAGAATTGACTTATCTCGGTCAATGCATTCCACTCATTTTTCGGAATCAATTCTCGAAGGGCAACGGCAACAAACGTTCCATAAAAACGTGACAATCATGGCTTTTCAAACCACGTAGAATGTATTGATCATGATCTACGCACCTACTCGGGTCCGAAGCATAACCGTCGTGGAATTTCAACTTGGTGACCCATTCACACAACACTTTTCTTTTACGCTTGTCAAGAACAAGTGTACAATCGGGGTGCTTTCGCAAAGCTCTTTCAAATCTTTAGCGATTTTGGACCACAAGCAGCTTTGCCTTTAACGTCCATAACCGTGTCAATCAGTTTTTCAAAGAAGTTTTTCTCAATATGCATCACATCCAGGCAATGTCGAAGCAGCAATGTTTTCCAATATGGAAGATCCCAAAAAATGCTTCTTTTCCACCAACCATTCTTGGAGTTTTTAAGCCGTTTCAAGTCTGAATCTGAGCCATCAATGATGATTGGTAGGTGTTGTACAAATTCCCATACCTCCTCACCACTCAATCTACGGGGTGGAGTCGCGTGTTCATACTGTTTGGACTTCAAAAAACCTTTATCAGTGCGAAAAATATGGTCTTCAGGGAGAAACTGCCGATGACAATCAAACCAAGTGCATTTACCACTATGTTTGAGCCAGAACGACTTGTTTCCATCACCACAATAGGGACAAGCTTTCACACCAGCCGTAGTCCACCCGGATAACATGCCATACGCAGGAAAATCATTGATAGTCCACATTAGTGCAGCCCTCATATGAAAATTCTGTTTTGTGGATACATCGTAAGTAAACAACCCTGTTTCCCACAGCTGCTTCAACTCCTTAATCAATGGTTGCAAATAAACATCGAGGTTTCCTTTCGGATTTTTCGGCCCCGGTACAAGCACTGATAAAAATATAAACTGTCTTTTCATGCACAACCAGGGGCGGAAGATTGTATGGTGTAACCATGACCGGCCGCAAGAGTAGTTCTTCCCAAAATTACCAAAAGGTGCAAAACCGTCCGTGCAAAGTCCTAACCGCACATTTCTAGGCTCCTTAGCAAACTCGGGGGCATTTGGTCAAAATGCTTCCAAGCTTCGGCGTCACTTGGGTGGGCCATTATACCGCTTGTCCTGGGTTTTCCGCGTGCCAACTCATTTCCTTGCCTATATGTTTCGTGGCGTACAACCTTTGGAGTCTAGGTCCAATCGGGAAATAAGTCATCACTTTGTTAGGCACACGTTGACCTCTTGCGTTCGTTTTCGGTTTATATCGATCATGGTCACACTTCCGACACTTGTCCGTATTCGCGTCCTCCTCCCAAAATAACATACACCCCGCGGGACACACGTGTATTTTCTCATGGGGTAGCTCTAATGCCTTTAACAACTTTTGGGTTTGATAGAAGTTCGAGGTCATTAAGTTATTCTTCGGAAGAATATCTCCTATCAAACCGGTAACCCCGTCAACGCATTTGTGAGAGAGGTTGTGATCACATTTCAAAGTGAGCAACCTAGAAGCCGCTTGCGTACGGAGACACTACTTCCATCACATACATGTTCCTCTCGCGCGTTTTTCAAAGATTTCAAAAAACGATGCAACTTCGTGGTTTGGTGTCTCATTGTTCTCCTCTTGGTTAAGAAATTCTTCTCTTACGTGATCAATCCTATCACGTAATGCGTCATTAACCATGTCCCGATAAGGGTTCACATTCCGTTCTTGCTGAACGTTGATCGGAATGGGAAACTCTTCACCATGACACACCCAATCATAGTAGTTTGCGCAAAACCCATATTTAGTTAAATGTAATCTCACGTCATGTTCAATCGAAAATTTAGTGTTCTTACACTTACTACATGGACACTTCATCATTCCATTATTTGCCCGAAACGAATCTAACTGCTTTGCATGTTTAATGATTACTCCACACCATTCACAAATACCGGGTTAAATTTCTTGTTAGCATCCAACCTCTCGTACATCCAACTACGTTCTATTCTCTTCATTTTCAATCCTACACATCATATCATACAAAATATGAGACTAACAATAGTCTTTGAAGGTTGTCTCAACACTTTTGCAAACTCGGTTTTACTCAACTTACTATGAAACTAACAACACTTTAACCTAAATTTTCAATTCATGGCCAAAGGTTCGACGTCAAAATAATTCGGAGGCTTTGCCGGATAACAAAGTACCCCCAAGTACCATTTTCCAAACGGGTAGGAACAAGCACCACTTTGAGGACCTTATGTATGTTATGCTTATCATGTAAGCACATACTTATCATCATTTCAATCCAAATTCAACAAACCAATTCAACCAACATCCGGTTTCTAAACTAATATACATATCTATCCCAATTTCAATATCGTGCAATATCAAGAATATCTCAACAAACCATATCAACCATTTCAATAATGTAAGCATTTTCCTAACTTATCTAACTAATACACATAAGTAAGCATTTTCCTAACTTATAATTACTACACATATATATCTATAAATATATACTACATATGATACACTATATATATATATATATATATATATATATATATATATATATATATATATATATATATATAACAAAAGGAAAAAAATAAATTGAAAAAAAAATTATAAAAAAATAACATAAGTAATATATTTATATTTTTTTTTTCAATTTATTTTTTTCCTTTTTTATACTATATATATATATATATATATATATATATATATATATATATATATATATATATATATATATATATATATATATATAAAAACGAAAAAAAATATATACATACATATATATACGCGGCGGGGGGGGGGGGGGGGGGGGGGTTCGGGTCTTGGGGAGAGGGGGTGGGAGGGAGGGAAGAGGTTACCCGTGGGTGGGCGCGGCGGTGGTGGAAGGAGGTGGCGCCGGAAGAACAGCTTCAGCGGGGGGGGGGGGGGGGGGCGGGAGAGAAGAGGGGAGAAGAAGAGAAATGAGGAAGAAAAGGGGATTAGTCGACTGATATCCGCCGTTTTGCGACGGAATTTAATATCCGTCGCAAACTAACCCTATTCCGTCGCAAAAATCTAAATTCAGAATAATAAAATAATTTTATAAAATTTTATTAAATATTCCGTCGCAAAATAATAAAAATTCCGTCGCAAAATGTCCCGCCAAGTGGAAATATTGGTACCAAACTGTCCCGCCAAATGTCCCGTCGCAAACAATAAAACATCCGTCGCAAACGTAAATTTGCGACGGAAATAAAGTCCGTCGCGAAAATTCCGTCGCAAAACTGCTGTTTTTTTGTAGTGGAAAAAGGCCGGTCTAGCAACCGGATTTTTCTAGTAGCAATCCAAGGAGGATTCCGGCGAGGTGCTTGTGTGGATATCGATAGAGGCCGGACGCGTGGACGGCTCGCGCGCACTACTACTCTCCATTGATGGTCAAAGCGTCGATCTATTAGATCAAGCAAGGTAATCACCGTCAACTACTTAATGTGTTTATTGTATTAAATGAAGTTGATCTTGGGATAAAAAATCAAATTTTAAATTCCTCTACGTAGACAAGTTGATTTCCTAACAATGGTATCAGAGCGAGTTTCGAACTTAAGCAATAAGCACCAATTAAATTGCGTAGTGATTAATTGATAGATGCAATATCTAGATTCGCGAAACGAAAGAAAACAAAAAAAAATTTGATTTGAGCCGGCTCGGCAGAAGCGGCGGCCCTTCTACCGGGGCACCGCCGGCGGCGGCGGCGCCCGGTTCTATCGTGGGGGAGATCGATTTCGTTTTGTGATATTTATTGTGCATTGATATCTCTTTTGTTTGGTTGTGTCATGTGGTTAACTAATGGTTCAAATAGTTTGGGTCATTGGGATGCCACATGGCATTGAATAATATTGGCATTTTCAAACTTTGTTTCGAATAGGCCTAGGCCTTTTTTAAAATATTTGATTTTGGAATAGGCCTAGGCCTTTTTCAAAATTTTGATTTTGGAAAGGGCAAGAATCAAAAGGAAGGAAAGTAAAGAGACCTAATTTTAATTTTAATTTAATTTTGAATGGTTCTAATTAATTAAAATTAAAACTGAAATCGTTTATAATTAATAGTTAATTTTATTTCGATTGAAATCATTTAATTAATTAAACGTTAATTGATTATTTGATTAGATAAAATAAGACGTAAGTAGTTAAATTTTAAATTTGTCTTTTTCATAAGATATTATTGTATGAATTAGATGTTGTAGATATAATATGTCGTTATTGAGACATGATCATATGAGATCTCACGAATATTGGGTTAACTTGACTAAAGTCTTTCGGTGATTGGCCACCTTCAGGGGCCGTCTGACTTTAGAGACAATGGGTTGACTAACATGTAGTGCTGTGAATTGTCAAAGAGTTGACTAGTCAACCACTGAGAATTACATAAAGATGTGATTGGAAAAGAGTTACCTACTTTTCGAAATTATCTTGGTTGATCGACCACCGCCGGGAATCGAGGTAACTAGATTGGATCTCAGCCACTTAAGAATTTTGGAAAATTCTTGAAAGTCAATTGGGAGTAGTTGACTAGTAGGAGCAAAATCATAAATCAAAAGACCATTTTTTATTTTGCATGTATAAACGACAACACTCTTTTATCTTTATTTTTATATTGTAGTTTTCTAGCAAACTTTTATTTCTATGCTTTTTTCTCGATTAGCAAAACCAAATTAATGACTGTTACCTTTTCAGAAACGTTCTCAAACAAGGTTAAGTAATTTTAATATTTTTAAAATAAGTGATGGCACGAGCAACTACGTTATAGTAGTTAAAGACAAGGGGACTACATATATGATGGAGTGCTCCACGATTTTAATTATTATTTAAAACGGAAGCTCGAGATAAGATTAAATCACTTGAAATTAGTTTCAAGGAATTAATCATATATTGGATACGATGATGTCCAATGGGTCATTGTGTCATATGATGACAATTAATTCAAACATTAGATGTGTTGGATGTGAGTGACCGTGACGAATTTTGGAAAGGTTGTTTTTAAAATTGTAAGATTTAAGTATCGACTTAATTCTATAATCATTTCTTGAAAGTTAATTAAATAGTTCATGCTTTGAATATGATTCAAAAGGTTAAATAAACTATCTAATAAACTTTGGATTTCTTTATGAAAGAAAATTGAAGAAGTAGCTCTTGTGATTTTTCTTAAGTCTTATGAAGACTAAACTAAGAAATATTTACAAGTGCTTAAAGGATTTAAAGGAAAGTTAGAGCATGTGCTTAAAATAAGAGATCTTATCGAAGTCTTTATTCTAGGCAAGTGTGTTGAGATAAATCTTTCTAAGTTCAAGTCAACTCTTAGATATATGATATCTTACGAGTGTGATTAGATTAGAAAGATTAAATACGGAATACACTAAGATATAAAAAGTGAAGCAAATGTTGCAACATTTTCGATATAATATTCTGAGTCAAGTAAACTGATAAAGGAACTAAATAAATGTTATTGTGTTCCGGTTCTTATGAAGGACAAGAATTTCAGTTATCTGTTAGGATTTAATGGACAAATTCAATTGTAAGGAATAAATGTTATTCTGATAAAGTTGAATAGTCAATGAATCTAACATACTAGATTGATGTCGCTATATAGTCGATATAGGTAATAAAATCTCAACCAAATACTTGTATAACTGTTATCCTTGATATTTTGTGGATGTTCTAGACATAGTCTCTGAGGAAGAGAAACGTGTGATCAAATGTCATTCAGATGATGTTTGAACCATGTGATTAAGAATCATGTGGGTAATACGTATCTTATCTAAAGGTTGACTAAAATACCCTTTTAAGAAAAGGTTATAAATTCTAGAAAAATTGTCTAAAGCCTAAACATACTGATGTTTGTTGGCTTATAAAAATTAATACCATGAATGATATTACTATTTATTAATATCTTTGACTATTTTAGAAATAGTTGAATGTACTTAGTGAAGTCCGACAATTCGGAAAACCCAAAAAGTTCAAGCTAGTACGAACATTAGATTGAAGAGCTACTTAGGAATTAATCTTCAATTGGATTGAAGCAATTATTACCTGAAGGGTGTTTCAGAAGTTGTCTTAAAGGAATTAGATTCTTCCTTTTAGGATACCATTTTGGGAAACGCAATAAGGTTGTGTTTCTAAAATGGAAACAACGTTTTAAACGATAAAGATGTGACGTAAGCCAGGCGAAATATCTCTTACTTGTTTTGGGATAGTGCCTTTATTCAATAATATACTCAGAAATCTTATTTAGTTATAAGGACATTCTAATTTTAAGAAGGAAGCTTATTTAGTTATAAAGACATTCTAATTTCAAGTGGATAAAGAGGTAGAAGGAAAAAAATGAAGGAAGAGAAAAAAAAAAAAAAAAAAACTGCTGAGTGAACGTGGTAAGTTTTTTTTTTTTTATTATTCTTTTTTTTTTTTGATTCACCATATTTCTAAACGTAATATATTTTCATCTAAAAATCAGATCATCATAATTTTTTCACTAAAATTCATATTTTTTTCGTCTTTTTTATTCTAAAATCAAATTTGATATTTTTCCGAATAAATTTCATAAATCAATTTTTTTTCTTCATAAAAATCGATGTGGCGTATTGATCACCGTCATACATTGACCACCTACCCCGATGCATTGGCCACCGGGATCCATTAACCACCCCGATGCATTGACCGCTGCAATTCATTGACTACCATGATGTATTGACCGCCGCGATCCATTGACAACATTGATCAGTGACGTCTCATTGTAACGATTTATGCAATGACGTCTCAATTGTAGCGATTTATGCAGTGACTTCTTATTGTAGCGATCTATGCAGTGATGTCTTATTGTATCGAATTATATAGTGACATGTTATTGTAACGATTTATGCAGTGACGTGTTATTGTAACGATTTATTCATACCTTTGGTTGTAAAAATCTGCCTTTAAACCAAAAAAAACTACAGTTATTTTACAAAGTTATCGAATATTTAAACCAACACTAATCAAATAAACCAAGATCAATCAAATATTTAAAGATAACAAAGAAATAAAGTTACTTTACAAAGTTATCAAATGTGTGTATCAAGTTGTATATGCGGTGACATCAATATCATTACATCAGTTATCTAATTGTAAATACAGTCATCAATGTCACTGCATAAGTCATCAACGTCACTGCATCAGACATCAATGTCACTGCATAAGTCATCAGTGTCACAGCATAAGTCATCAATGTCACTGCATACGACATCAATGTCACTGCATAAGCCCAGACCACCAAGATGATCATAGAGGGCACTCTTGCCAATCTCTTGATGATGGTAACTCTTGCACACATAGTAAAACACACTCTGCACTTATAGGCCGGCCAGATTAACTATCACCAGCAACCCAACCAAGAATCCACCAACCATAATTCTTGTAAGCACACCATGATTATCCCCACCATTAACCACAACTGATGAGAATATAGTGTGATCAGTCCACAAATTGCCATATACCCAAAAACAAGGTTGAAAGCTATCATGGTCCTGCCCTTTAACAACTGATAGCTTTTTTTCATAGTTGCAAGCCCATAAACTGGCTTCAATACAGAAACCACGCTAGCCAAATGCCACAAAGCACTTATATCGACCTGTAACCCAAGAAACAGGACAAAGACAACCAAAAGAGAAAAGAAAAACTACCCCAAACTATGAGTATCCACAGCTATTATAAGCAGCACCAGAAACCCAAAAAAGACTTAATTGTAAGCCACCATGGTGAGTGAAACCCATAAGAAGGTAATAAAGAGCCTCTTAGATCGTACTTGTGCTGCGAAAGCAAAAATGACTATATCATCTATTATAAGCACCCAAATAGACTGTCGACTAATTAGTAAAACACAATCTATGAATGCTCTGAATGTTTCTCCTATACGTGTTATTGTGTCACTGCTTCAGACATCAATGTCACTACATAAGTCATCAGTGTCCCTGCATCAGACATCAATGTCACTGCATAAGTCATCAATGTCACTGCATCAGACATCAATGTCACTGCATAAGTATCAATGTCACTCCATCAAGTAGCATGTAAATCAGAAAAATAATTCTTACTTCGGTAGTTCTTGTGCTTACACTTCTTTGTCAAAATGCATATAAACACAAGGGAGACCGTAAGTAAACATCGAAAAGCTATTGACTTTGTAAACTTTATGAATGCAGGTACATGATTTACAAGTTTAAGAAGTCACATAATTCGTTTTACATCTCGGAAAATAAATCCCGCAGCAGCTAAGAACATCATTACTGATTGATTACGGATTACCTACCCCATCTGTAAGAAACGAGCGAGTTGTGCCGGGTTGAAGATTCCGGGTAAATGAGTTGCTTCACCCTTTAGAATATCAGCTACTTCAATGTATCTTTGCTGTTTTTGAATTTCTTGAAAAAACTATGACACATGGTTATCAATCATCATCTTCATCCTCCTGTTAAAAAAAGAGTAACCAGAAAATGAACAAACAGAGTTTCAAGAACATATAATTGCATATGTTGGTTGAACTAACCTCCCCACTTCCATCTTCATCATCATCGTCGTCATCATTGACCTCTGATTTTGACTTGTCGGATTCTTCTTCATCTCTAGGTCCATCGACCTGTTTCGAAGAATTAAAAACACATGTTTTAACTAATATACTACTGAAACTGTTCAGAATTCATAATAATAAGCAAAATCAAGAGATAATTCACAAGTCAATTGCTTTAAGAAGGAAAATTACCAGTTTCTTCTCATAAGCCTTGAGGTCTTTCTGGTAATCAATCTTTCTCTTATCGGCTTTAGCTTGAAAATAAGCCTTTTCCCGTTGTGGGAGATTAGATTTCGAAGGTACTAATACATAGATACGAGAGAGCCTAATATCACACCAATTTTAGAAGGAATTTCTTACAGCCTCGGACATGGATTTCCACTTTTCACCGCCAGCTTTCCCAACCTAAACAAGGACAAAATCAAAAACCATTTCACATTTTAAATTAGAACGTCCTTATAACCGAATAAGTTTTTTAAGTGTCCTAAATGATCATTAAGTCTCTAACGACGGCCTTATAACTAATAACCACTAGATTGTATCGTGTCCATATTTTGTGGACTCGTTTTGCTCCTTTCCATTAATAGGTTGACCTATTTCTTAAGCAGCACTAGCCACACGGCTTTCATTTTGAAATCAATTTCAAATTCGTAAAATTTTTCTTCTTTCATTTATGCCATCAATACGTAATTATATTGATTTTGTACTATTAAAATTTTTATGGTACTTTTTTTATTGTAATTTTTATTTATTGTGTTTCACTATTGTAACAATATGAATTTTGTATTTTCATTTTTACTATGATTTTATACAATTGTGCGGGTAAATATTTTATATTTTTATTTTATAATGTGGAAGTTATTTTTACACTACTCCGCATATTGCATTTCACATTATAAAATAGCACTAAAACAATGTGTGTGCATAATAGTTTAAATCGCGGTAAAATGTACATACAAAATTCATATACATACAATAGTTAAACATAATAAATAATAAACACAAATAAAAATCACATAAACAATAACTGTCACAAATAAATTGTTACTACAAAATCTATAATATTATAGAATGATAGAAAATTTTAAACGTCATAATAAAAAGATAGTACAAATATACCAGTGTAAAGCAATAAAAAGTGATTGTGCAAAATGTGTATGTTAAATGCTAGTATAAGAAAAAAACATAGTAAAAGATATATGTAGTAATACAAGAAATCTATTCAAAACGATGTTGTAAAGATTGCAAAAAACAAAAACAAAAAATAAAATTAGAAAGTGATCATTGACATGAAAAATAAGTTTTCGGGTTGGGTGGGGAAAATTTGAGCATAGGAGTGGGAGTGGGTGGGTGGAAGTTAGACGTGGGCGGTTCCGGTTCCAAATCCGGTTCGGACCCGCCGGTTCCACGGGTCCAACCCGACGGTTCCACGGGTCCACGGGTCCACGGTTCCACGGTTCCTTCCCGGTTTTAGGTTTCAACGGACCCGGCCAGGCCCGGAACCGGCCGAAAAACCGGCGGTTGAACCGGCCGGAACCGGCGGTTTTTGCTTTTTTTTTTTCCCGTTTTTTTTTTCCTTTTTTTCTTTTTCTTTTTCTTTTTCCTTCAAAATTTGCCCAGGATTCCAAATTCAATTTTAACCAACGGTTGGCAACGGATATATATTCAAAATATTTGATTTTATTTTAATATACCATAAAATGTTGTTTTTTAGTTTTTACTAGTGCCACAACGTAATAATATATTTCTTAGTATTATTACTTTATGACTGAAATAAATCATAACACTTTGACTAATCAAATAGACAAATAATCAAATACTACTACTATTTAAATTATTGTGACAAGGAAGAGCACATAATTAAATTAAATTTAAATGTTACACTTTGACTAATCAAATTAAATTTAAATGTTACAAAATATTAGTAAACTACATAGTACATCCTACTCTTTTATTCATATAAAATAGGTTCATTAGGTCCAGAAAGGTTGTCTGTATCATATTGCGGTACCCTGAATTCTCTAGCGAAAGCGGTGATAAGAAATGGAAAGAAAATATAACCATCACCTGCATTGCCCATAGCTATCTGGCCAATTCTTTTCACGATGTATTGGCCTATATCTATTAGCTCATTCGTAAGAAAAGCATATGCAAGGATGTACATCTCAATGGGCGGTTCAGTGTGGTTTACAGTACCATGAAGGTGATATGCAAGAAACAAAATGGTTGTCCGAACGACTTCAGGGGTCCATCTACGAGGGTAATGTTGACCGCTCCTTCTAATCATAGGTGCCCAGAGGTGAGTCTCACCAAAATGTCGTACCATGTTAGCATAGAAAATGGATTAAGTATATGCTACACATACCCGAGCTTTATCTTATTGCTGTTATTCTAGACCCTCGACTTCAGACAGAGGGACAGACGGGATTTTTGGAGAGTTATTATGAATTCTTGTTTCCTAATCCGGCGTCCCGACCAGTTAACCACAAGGAAGTGGTTCAAAATACACTTAAATTATTTACAGATTTGTACGCTCATTATGATATTCATTACGGAGTTGGGGATACTAGGCCCTCCTATAATGCAGGTACAAGTTCTACTAACCCTGGAGGTGGAAAAGTTTCAGCATTGAGAAAAGTGATGGAAAAAATATCCGCGAAAAGGCCAAGGCCGAGGGTTGATTCATCGTCCTCATGCGAAGAAATAGATAGATATCTATCGACTACTTTTGAGATTGATACGAATGTGGAGTACGATTTTGACTGGGATATATTGGGATGGTGGCGGAGCCATTCAAGAGATTTCCCAATTCTCTCACACATGGCAATTGAATTTTTTTCGTGTCGTCAACCGTGACGGTAGAGCGGGCTTTTAGTGAGGGCGGAAACATGCTTAGCCAAAGGAGAGCGAGCATGCACCCAAGAAATTTAGAACATCAAATGTGCCTCAAAGATTGGGTGCTAGCCGAACGGAGACAACAAGACGTCATTCCACCGGAAGAAGATGACCAAGATGTGGTGGACACCGACGTCTTTGTTACAAGCCGGAACAACTGCAAGTGCACACGGGAGTGAAGAAGATGATAACCTAGAAGATTATGAGTGACTGGTATGTACATTTACTTATTACTTTTTTTTTTATAAAATTCCAATCAAGCATAGTCATGATATAGACTAAAAATTTCATGTTTTTCAGATCACTCCATCTTGATGTGCCAAAGCTCAACAATGATGATTATGAGAACAAAAATGTGAAACGGTCGTTGTGCTGTGCTTGGAGGTGTTTATGAAGACAATGAAGATGCTTCCACAATAATGAAGACAAATTCTAGTGTCATATTATGTTTGAATATTCAGTGTATTAGTAGTGTGTTTGTATTTTTAATATGAAGTGTATTAGACTATTAGTATGGTGTTAAGTAATGTGTATCAACCATCAAGTGATTCAAGTGTGCCGTGACTTTTATGTAATGGTGTTGCTTAATAAAACAACTTTTATATACAATTTGCCTCGATTCATTAATATATAATATCAACTTATATACATAATATTATAAGTATAAATCATCGTAATCACTATATGAAATATAAGTTTAATTTACTTACAAATCAATCATAAAAAATAAACAATTAGAAAACTATAATCTTTAATTTACTTACAAATTATCTAGAATATAAGTTATGAAATTAAATATTATATATAGATTGGTTGAAATTAAATATTATACAAGCCGTGTGTTTTTTTTTTTAAAACATACTTATGAAATTAAATATTATATATAGTTTAATAACCAATTAGAATTTACTATTAATTTTAACGTAAGTTATAAAAATTTTGTAAAAAAAAATTGATTTTTTTGGAACCGGGATTGGAACCGTGATTGGAACCGTGATCGGAACCGTAATCGGAACCGTGATCTGAACCGTCTGACCGGGGAACCGCCGAGACCCGGACCCGGACCGGGGAACCGCCGCCCGCCGGTTCCCGGGAACCGGCGGAACCGGCTAGAAAATGGAACCGGAGGGTCGTGCCATGGACCCGGAACCGGCCCGGAACCGGTCACGTCTAGTGGAAGTGGTGTTGTCATAAAAAAAAATAGATTTTGAGAGCTTAAAAAATAGTGTGGGACTATCTTTTCATACCAATGTTGTTTTACACTTATCAAGAGGTGAGAGTGGGCTTCGTTTGGATATTCTACACGCCTGCCATTCTGATCGTAAATGAGTCCGAAAAATATATACTATTCTGGCCAATTTATGGTCAATTCACACAACAATCATTCTGATCGAATTTGAGTCAGAATACGATCATTATACTGATTTTATTCTAGTCAGAATTTTGAATGTTTTTCATACTCAATACCGGTCAGAATTCTGACTAAATTGAGTGAAAAAAACTTTTAATATTCTGTCTGAATTTCAGTCAGAATCAATAGTGGTGCTCTTATATTGTTGTTATCCTGACCTAATTATAGTCTGAATGTGTAGAGTATTTCGGACTCAATATTGGTCAGAATGATACTCTGACTATATATGAGTTTGGAAAACTTCAAACATTCTACCTAAATGATGGTCAGAATCAACCAGTGTGGACTCTCAACACGTATATTCTGACCATATTTCAGTATGGATAATGTGTCACATTCTGACCAAACTTTGGTCTGAATGAACACGCGTAAAATAAAAAAAGTAAGGGCGAATTTGAAAATAAATTTCTGTGTGATAAGATAAAATTTGGTGTGAAAAGATATTTCTAATAGTTTTATTTATTTATAAGAACGTGTTTTGGGACTTAATTAACAATATAGGACGCATTCAAAAGATTATTGATTATAAGGGACAAAATAACACTTCTTAGACAAACCTACCCTCTTACCAATTATCTCTTTCGTCCGCTGTAGAAAATTAAAAATTCGACCGATGGAAAATTAAAATATGGGAATGGATGCTGGAGCTCTGCAGTCGGAATCGGTGATGGCAGAGGCGGTGGCGACGGATGCTCCACCAGGCACCAGCTCAGCAACAGTATCCGGTTGTTGGCATGGAGAATATTCCGAAAGTACTTAGCCACGGTGGCCGGTTCATTCAATATGATATTTTCGAAAAAGGGTTTTAGGTCACAGCTAAATATAAATTAAACTTCCTATCATGTCAATCGGTAAAGTAAAGGTGCTTATGACATCGTCTTGTAAGGAACCATTAGCCTTTTTGGATTATCAGATTGTAGGTAACTGCCTTTTATGTGTGTGTGTGTGTGTGTTTTTTTTTTTTTTATACCTGCCAACTATTTTGCTTTAGCACTGCTATCTGTTTCTTTGTTTTTGGTAGTTGATTTGAATGCTTGTTCTCTTTGAATTTCCACTTATTTGGAGTTTGAGGATAACAGAGTCATTATTTCAATATTCATCAGCTTCTACTATGTTGTTCATGATAATGAGCTTATGAAAGGTTTGAATTGCTATGACCGGTGGTTTTACATATAACAAGGCTTGACTTTTCTTTTTGGCTTTGAATTTGATTTGGAAGAAAATTGGTGAAGTGACATGAATTTGATGGTGGGTTTGAATATGATTTGGAATAAAATGGATGCGGTGACATTGATGTCACTGTATATACATTTGTTTAGGTGTGCTTTTTTTCACTGCTCTTAAAAGTGAGGACAAGTGTTTCTTGTGAATGCTAAGAGTTTTTCGGCTTTGGATTTTTAATCAGTTTGATCTGTTTAACAAGCATTGTTTTTTTGTTGTTTAACAAGGATGCTACATAGCATAAATTTGAGTTTGATTTGGAAGAAAATTGGTGCAGTGACATTAATTTAATGGTGGTTTGTGTATGATTTTGAATAAAATTGATGCAGTGACATTGATGTCGCTGCATTTACAATTGGAGAATTGACGCAGTGATATTGATGTCACTGCATTTACAATTTGATACACAAATTTGGTAAATTTGTAAGATAAATGTAGCCGAGTCGAATCGATACTCCTTTGGGCTCGATCGAGCCATAAAAAGTCAAGATCGAACTCGAATCGCTAAGTACTCGATATATCTCGAATCAGCTTGTAAACTTGATTATTTTCTTAGAATTCATTTATTTTTTTAATAAAATGTAACGAGATCGAGCTCGACTCGTCTACTACTCGACTCGAATAATACTTTTTGAATTATAAAAAAACTTATTATAAATTTAAAAAATATAATTATTTTTATATTTATTTAAGGAAGCCCGATTAGCTCGCGAGATATTCGATTACTATATTTTAAAACTCGAGATCGCCTCGGTTAATTATTCGAGTAGCTCGACTCGAGTTCGAACTCGAAAAAATGAATCGAGTCAAACTCTCTTGCAAGTCGAGTATGAGTAGCTCACGAGTAGCCCAATTCACATGTCACTTCATCGTCAAATGTCATTACATCGTCAAAGGTCACTGCATCGTCACATGTCACATCATTTTCACATGTCCCTACATCGTGATGGTCACTGCTTCCCGATGGTCACTGCACCTGCATCGCGATGGTCACTGCATTGGGGTGGTCACTGCATCACGGTGGACAATGCATTGAGGGTGATCACTGCATCCCGGTGCCGTATCATCAAATGTCACTGCATCGCGGCGGTCAATGCATCGGGGTGGTCAATGCATCGTGGTGGTCTATGCGTCATGGTGGTCACTGCATCGCGGTGGTCTGTGCATAATGGTGGTCACTGCATCGCGGTGGTCTATACGTCACGGTGGTCACTGTCATCGCGGTGTCGCTTCATCAAATGTCACTGCATCGCGGTGGTCATTGCATCCCGATGGTCACTGCATCGCGGTGGTTAATGCATTGCGGTAGTCACTGCATCGGGGTGGTCAATGCATCGAGGTGGTCATTGCATCACATTGATAAATATGGTCACTGCATCGGAGGTGATCACTGCATCGGGGTGGTCAATGCATCGCAGTGATCAATGAATCGCGGTGGTCAATGCATTGGGGTGGTCACTGCATCGCGGTGGTTAATGCATCAGGGTGGGGAATGCCTCGTGGTGGTTGTGCATCGCGGTGGTCAATGCATCGGGGGTGGTCACTGCATTGCGGTAGTCAGTGCATCGGAGTGGTCACTCCATCGCGGTGGTCACTGCTTCGGGGTGGTCACTACATCGGGGTGGTCAATGCATCACGGTGTTCACTGCATCGCGGTGGTCAATGCATCGCGGTGGTCACAGCATCGTGGTGGTCAATGCATCAGGTTGGTCAATACATCACGGTGGTCTATGAAAAAAAGAAAGAAAAAAAACTTTCACCGTCCAGGAAAAAAAAAACCGCTTTCAACGTCCAGGAAACAAATAAAATTAAAAAAAAGAGCAAAACACAACAACGCTTCAAAAAAAAAAAAAAAAAAAAATAAACATTCAGCATGTTCGGCGTTCCCCTCTTTTTATTTTGTTTTTATTTTTTTCTTCATTAAGGGTATTTTGGTCTATCTATCTAATTTGTGTCCTTATAACTAAGTGTTTGTTTTGGGTCCTTTTTGCCTAATTAAGTCCAATATGTGTCCTTTTGGATAATTGTCCCTAAAAAATAGTCGAGGGATGGGGGCCGTGACAGGGCCGATTTTTTTATTTGTTTATATATTTATCAAACTTAATGTTACTTGTATTTTAGAATATAGTATCAAGAAAATTATTACTCCCTCTGTTCAATTTATCTAAGGTAGTTGTTAATATCACGCATATTAAGGATATGAGTTAATGCTTTAATTTTTACAATAAAATGACTAGAATGTCCTAGGATATAATTAATGTGACCTTCTTTTTTATATCTTCTAATGTAATAAATAAGGGTAAATCAAGTAAAAACACAATAAATGTTGTATTGAAAATTGTACTGCCTCATATAAAATAAAATAAAATATTTTGGCAACTGCCTCAGTTATTGTGGAATGGAGGGAGTATAGAACATGTGGCCAGTTTGATAATAATTAGGGGTGTAAATGATCCGATCCGAATCAAGCATTTACTTATCGAGTCGAGGAACCCCCATAAAATAGTGATGCTCGAACTCGGCTTGCGATCGATCGAGCATGAAAAAAATGCTCGAGATCGGTTCGATAACACATTAATCATGCTCGAGTTCGACTCGATTATGCTTGATAAAATTCGAGCACTTTCGAACTCGAACTCGAGCAGCTCGGAGAAATCATCAACCTTGCTTCACTACGATTCATATATTCCATACTTGCCCAAACATTTGCAATGATTCCTTCTATTGGATCAATTCCGCCTTGAACCATAATATTCAAGATATAAGCACAATAACCAGACATGAAACAATTGTCCGCCACCCAACAACGACTTATTCCTGGAAAAAGAGTCCTTCATGTATCTTCTGGAAACATCACTGTTTGAATCATTATATCAACTGAGATTGTAAAAATTTTGCTTTCTATTCCCAATTCCTTACAACACTTATAAGGAGAATCGGATATATCAAGGCCGCGATGAGGAGGAGGAAGATGCACAAAGTTGAGTACACGTTTTTGCAATCTCCAATTTGAATCTATCCAATGCCCTGTGATGACCATATACTGAATTTTCTGAACTTTTGACTTCAACAAATCCGTTGTCAAACTTATTTTGCTAACAGACTTCAACAAATTCTTCAATTTCTTCTTTTCAATCTCAAATACTTTAACACAATCATTTTTGGAAGCAACCCTTAATATCCGTTGCCACTCAGGCATTCCACGCCTTTGCCTTATATTGAAGCATAGTAATCCAATGTGTTGCGCCTTCTTTCATTTTTGCTATGTCAGACTGACCATTATGCAATGCAGGTTCAATCAAAGAATTAGTGTCAACTCGTGCAAAGCAATCATTTGTTGTTTTTCTTGTTTAGCTTTCTTATCAGCAAGCAACTTTGGAATGCACTTTGGCAGATGCCTATTTAGACTTGTTGTGGTACGAGAGGTATTCAATTTATATTGTACCTTGCAATGAAGGCACTCCCCGAATTCACCATTTTTAGTCTCCGCAATCTTAAAATCTTTCCAAACATTAGATGTTTTTGCTCTTTTTTCCTTTGCAATGTTATTTCGTCGCCTTCGTCGTCCTCTTCTCCTACATCTTCTCCTTTATCTTCTCCTACATCAATGGCTTTAGCAGGAGGAGGTTGATGTTCATGTGGGCCTTGAGAACCCTCTTTTGATGTATCAGGTGGGTTTTGAGAACCCCCTTTAGAAGTATCCATGAATGTAGTAAGTATCAATTTCCCAACCAAAGCTCCAGTAGTGTAGTCAAAATAAAAATAAAAAACATGTTGCTGTAAAAGTATAAATAAAGACCTGGTAAAGCAAATTAAACAAGATTTACAACAACAAGTTTGCCAATAATTTTCTTTGAATTGGAGTTCCAAAATATTAAGAAGATAAATTTACTGGCTAGAAGATTCTATAATATTCTCATTCTTTTGGGGTTTTTTAATGAATTCAAATATGGCCAAGCTTCAATGCTTCATTCTCTTAACTTTACTCATTGCTTATCGTAAGTTTTCTTCTTTCCTTCTAATTAACATTATCTTACTGTGGCGTTATATATCCATTAAAATTTTGTAAAACAGGATATTTATGGAAGAAGAAAAATCAAATGATTCATAATAAATAGCAAGAAACATATTAAATCTTTACCTGACGAAGGGAGAGAAAGAATGGAGCACTTCGGTGAAGAAGTAATCCTGATTCTGAATTGAAAATGGCAGCCGCCGCCGGAGACGACAGCAATGTAGATTGTAGAGCAACGAAAAACGGCAGGGTAAGTTTAGGGTTGCTGAATGACTTTGGTCTAGTAATTTTCATTGGGTTTAAAAGTAAAAAGTTAAGTATTACTAATAAAATGTTATGAAATAATATCATTGATGGATTATTCTGATTGATTTAAGTAGATTTGTGATTAATTCAGATTATTGTGTTCACATTGTAATCTCTACTATAAATACCCTATTATATCATTGGAATAATACACAAGCATTTTGCGATCTTCTCTATCTCTGTTTTCCTTCTTCTTTCTCTTGTTGTTCTTTCTCTATTTTGTATTAGTTTTATAACACGTTATCAGCACGAGTCTCTAACCACGTCTCAAATCATCAAAATTGTTTTGATGAAGTTTGGCAACCTTCGAAGAAAAAAAAAACCCCCACAAGAATCACCATTAATAGATTGCCAGAAGGACTCAAGTCGATCAATTGATATATTTTATATCTACACATCTCGATACAGGTAAACATTAAGGTAAAATTTTGATTTATTTAAATTATTTATCGTGATCAATTCTATTATTTTATAGATATATGTAATATTGATGCTAGTGGTATTGACATCATCAAATCATGATGGATCAAGTCAATACCACGTAAGAAAAAGATATGAGTAATATTCATCAGTGATATAAAGCCTTGATGGCTATATTCCTTAGACAAATGAGTTCGTCTTTTGTGCAAATTGGAAAAGGATGTATGATCACATGAAGTTGATCAATGTTTGAAACGAGCATATAATGGATCAGAAATCCATATGAAAATAGAAAGCTCGTAAAAGTGAATATAAAATTCACATAAGTGGGCATGTCAAAAACCGATGAAAGTGAATATAAAATTCACATAGAAATTTCAGACATGTCAAAATATCGTGAAAGTGAATTTGAAATTCACAGAGAAAAAAGTACAGACATGTCATTCATATAAATAAAAATTAGGACCCGATGTCCATAGAGAAAGACATGTTCCACGAGTGATCTGAAATTCAGAGATAAGAAATCTACTGAATATATCATGAGATTTCATGACCATAATCGATGAAAGATTAAATCACTTTTTATCATGATGATATGCTCCTGAAGCAGCAATATCGATCAAAGTAATTCATGATGTATATGAAATTGATTATGATTCGTATCATGAATGAAAAATAATAATCCACTGAATGTGGAATTATATATAAAAGTAAATAATGAGTCACCATTGATATGACTAATGATTCCCGACTGAATTATGAGAGTTCATACTTTATAAAGAACATGATTCAATTTATAATTATTTGGAAATATTTGGTTATGGTCGTGGAGGAGGACATGATTGATACAGTCCTAACAAAATTGTTTTATATGATTAAAACAATAATCATGACAAGAAACAAAGTAATCTTTTACAAGATTACGCCACATTTCAGAGTTAGTGGCGATTTCCAGAAATTGTTTATACGATGCATTTAAACTTAAGCATCGTTTATTAATAAATAAATTGTTTCTTGTCTTAGCCTTATTTTGATACGACTAAAGTATTTTGTGATATATAAATAGTAGTTATGGAATTTTATTTTATCGATTGTGTATAATTGATACGTGTGACTAGTTTTCATCAAAAAGAAAAGAAAAAAAGGGAAAATAATTGTATCATCATGTATTTTTGGTAAGTAAATCTTGTTATTTGACCACAATAATAATAATATATGATTCTCAATCGCGGGATTAATCAACGTGTATATTACTTTTGCAATCATATTCATATTAATTAAAGTCATTTTAAATAGTTAAAATTAAATAGATTATATTTCACATGATTGTGTACGTAGTTGTGTTAATCACTTACGTTGTGCGCATATATGATCTTTATTTGATACAACGTGAGAATGTTTTATACGTTGCTTTATAATTTAGCAATATATTGTCATATCATTTAGTTAATTGGATTTATATTACCCATAGCCTTACAATAATTGCATGATCATTCAGGTAATTAATGCATTCATTGTATTTTTGGCAAAAGTGTTTGCACTAATTTTAATAAATAAATCATATTTGGTTATTCAATGAAAAGATTTTATTTTGCATGATTATTGTAAGAGTAGTGATAATCATTATTGTGATTATTTATACTTATCTTTATTACAAAATAAAATATTCAACCTGCGGTTTTTTAAAAAAAATGAATACCATGTATTTGGTCTTTGATTGTAAGGCGTATTTGCTCTATATTATTATTAAATTCAAAATTTGTTGTCTAGTTGTGATAAGAATGAATATGACAACATATTATAGTGCTTCATTGGTGAGTAAAATTATTCATAATGATTGATTCACGAATTGTAATACTGGTTAATTGTCTCTCGGATGCCCTAGCATTTACAATATCAACTTGACTTGCTTGAATCGATACATAATATAATTTTCTATTTGAAATAATTAATCATAGTAATTCATTTATATTATGTGACAATTGTTATACTTTGACAAAAATTAATTGCTCATTTCGTTCTAAGTAAGAAATGGAGCCGGAACATGAGAGAAATTAAATTGCCTCATCGATAGTGCGACACGCACGTTATATTGAGAAATAAGTTCTCAAAATAATTAATGAGAGATGCAAGTGATAATGCAATATGCAAGTGCTATATTGAAACAAAATTGTTTGAAATAAAGCACTATACTCTCTCAAGTCTCGATTTTTGTTGAGTAATATGGGTTTTATATGATTGAAATATTTGCTTTATATACTATTTCCCAATGAAATGTGTATAAACAATGTGTTTGAAAATAATGAGCTATGTCCATTCCACGAAGAGAATGTGACGGATACTACATGCATCATTTAAAACAATGATATATGTATCATATTACATGGGATGCATCACAATCATTCTGTGAAATGAATGCGACAAAATTCAGTATTTAAGATGCATATAGTGATTCTGAATATTGTGGTTATAAACATTCTTTATGTGAGAATCCCACTAGAATTGGGATGGTGATTCAAGAAAATTGGTATAACTCGATACATTGTATCCATAATTGTGAGAACGGATATAATATCTCTATATGAGACAAAATTTCTCCACAAATCGAAAAATATTAAAGAGGTTTGTTGATACCCGCATAAGAGGATCTCACATTAAAATGTTGAATCCGTCACGGGTTATTTCAAATTTTCGACATATAGATTATGAAAAATGTTGTCCGAGAATGAGGGGAGGAAAACCCAATATGAATTATATCTCGGGACCAACTTCGACATAAATGAACTATGAGTTCACATATCATTCATTGATATCAAACCCATGAAGGGTAGATTTTATGCACATTTTGCATAAATTAAATATTTTGTGAGAAAAATGGAGAAATGAACCAAAAGTTCAATGTCTCGTTCGAGTGATTTCTCTACATATGATGTATAATTTGAACGATTCTTGAAGAATCTGAAATCACATAGTGTTATATAAAGCGCCAGAGAGATAATGTTTTCAACAAATCTCATGGAATGGGATATTTAATGAAACCACTATGTTTTAATGTGTAAATCGCTTGAAGCGAATAAAAGAACATCAAGGTATAGCTCGGTGCAACATGTTTGATGAAGATCGATTCTCGGCATTAGGGGGAGATAAAGAAAACTTCATGTTAGAATAAAAGAATGCCGATAAACTTTAGCAACATAAACGATCTTCCATGCATCAGTTTAACTGATTCACGAAAATAATTTACTTGTAGTATTTAACAAGTAATCGCCAGATGCCGTTATTGAAATTAAATGAGTGACTATTTATAAAGGCACCAACAATATAATTGATGATATTTCTCTATGCTAGAAGCGTAGAATACCGATCGGCGTAAAAGATAAAAATCCGCGGAAAATGAATTCACATTCAGTCACTCATGAGATCTCTTAAAGAGATCCGTCTTCAAGGCGAAAACCCCAAAATAAAATTGCACGTGCGACAGATGATTAAATATTGGGGTTGCAGAACAACCAATTCATACATTGATAAGGAATTGGTTTATGCTAATATTGAATTAGCAATGAAATTTACGGGAGAAATGTATAATAAAAATCATAGTCGTCGACGACATATTTGCCTCTTTAATTGCTATTATTATATCTAGATCCAGTACCTGAGTCAACAGCAGAGTCTCAGAAACACTCTGACTAGGTAAGAGATGAAATAAGTAATTGAGGTTGAGTTTGAATTGGAAATATTTGTTTGTTAATGGTCAAATATATTCTCCCATTATAGATAATATAATGTTCCGCTAACTAATATATCTGGCAGTAACTTATGTCGTGACGGTATATTTATGGGTCGTTTGACATTAATATTGATATGAAAATCCTTGGTGGATTTCAGAAATGAATTAATATGACAATCGCAACATGCATATAGTTAAGGTCATTAACATTCATGTTGAATTTAGTATGACCAGTTGAGTAGATTCCTATTGAGAAAATGAATATATAAGTAATGCATGGTTAATGTCATAAATTTTAAGGAATTACGATGCATGATAGTGGAAATATATGCATGCAATTTCGATTATATTACTTTCCCCATCATTTAGATGATTACAGTGTTGATTGTGTTGCATGTGTTGCACAAGTGAGTAGTGGGAATGACACTTTTTAGCCCCTACATTCGACTATCCAATAAACTCTAAAGGAGAGTGATATGTAAAAGTACGCTCTAGTGACAATCTAATAGATTTGTTCACTAAGATTATTCCTACATCGGTTTTGGATAATAAGTGTTTATAATAATGGAATGCGTACATTTGAAAGATTGTTGTCGCCAGGAAGAGCGACAACCTCAAAACTTTTGTGTGGATTTGGTCTTAAAACCAATGATTGTACTACTTTTCCCTTTAACCAAGTTTTTCCCAAAGGATTTTCTTAGTTAAAGGTTTTTAATGAGGCAGTCAGTATAACACATAGAAACGCATATGGCATGAACTATTTACCTTGTCTAGTTTTTTTTCCCACTGGGTTTTTCTAACAAAGTTAATAGTACATGACATATACGTTATGCAACTACGACCGAGACAATCAATTCTACCATTTATTCATTGAAACATTGTCTAGATGAGAATGAAAATCATTTAACTGCACTATATGAAGACAATGCATCTTGCATATCTCAATTGAAGCGAGGTTATATTAATGGGGATTAACAAAACGTATTTCACCCAAGTTATTCTTTACTCATGATTTGCAAAAGAATAAGGAGATTGATGTGCAACAGATCCGGTCAACCGATAATTATTTATCAAGACATTGTCGACTGCAACATTTGAAAGACCAGTGAAGAGCATTGGGATGCAGCAATTGAAAGTTCTAAATTGACGCTTGGTTCAGGGGGGGTAAATCAAACAGATAAATATGTACTCTTTTCCTTAACTAAGATTTTTTTCCCACTGGGTTTTCTCTTAGTAAGGTTTTAATAAGGCATATCATATCTGTTGTATGTTTAAATAATAGATATCCAAGGGGGAGTGTTATGAAATAATATCATTGATGGATTATCTATTATTCTGGTTGATTTAAGTAGATTTGTGATTAATTCAGATTATTGTGTTCACATTATAATTTCTACTATAAATACCATCTTATATCATTGGAATAATACACAAGCATTTTGCAATCTTCTCTATCTCTGTTTTCCTTCTTCTTTCTCTTGTTCTTTCTCTATTTTGTATTAGTTTTATAACATAAAAATAATTTTAAAAAATATAGTATATATATATATATATATATATATATATATATATATATATATATATATATATATATATATATATATATATATATATATATATATATATATATATATATATATATATAGTATCGTTACACCGTGCATAATGCACGGTGCATGCCCATTCCGGTATTGCGGGTGTATTAAGTTTGTGTTGTCTTGATATTTAATGTGTTTTGTCACGGTTTCAAGAGTTTGTAACATAATGGATATGAACATCCCATTTTACACCGGGAATCGAAAAAATTCAAAACCACGGCAATAAAAAATAAAAAAGAAACGTAAGAAGCATAAAGGATTTCGGAGAAGAAAGCGTAATACAAACGATATTATATTATGTAAAAAAGCTACGAAGAAAGAAAAGAAAACATAAAAATATACAATAACGAAAAAATAACACAACACAACAAAAAAAAAATTATAATAAAAAAGGTGTCACGTGTCAACCCCACAATAGTCCTATATCGTAAGGAAACGTACACTGGGAATCGAAAAAGTTCAAAATCACGGCAATACACACTGATGTCTTCATGTAAAAAATATTCTAGACTTTTATCATCATAATTAATGAAATATAATTAATGACATTTAATCATCATAATGTAAAACAAAACAAAACAAAACAAAAAAAAAGTGCTACGTGTCCTCTCCTCCTTCCTTCCCCCTTCGATCTAGGAAAAAAATAAAAAATCGGAGGCAGTTCTTGAGGTCGTTCGGAGGCAGTTGAGGAGGTCGATCGCACACACAAACATATCGTAGAGGATATATGGTATGATATATATATTTGATTTTGAGAAAGAAAGAAAAAAAAAGAAAAAAAGGGAAAAAAAACCCCTCCTCAGAAAATCCTATGTCTAGTGCTGCAAGTTGTCTAGTTCCAATTCATCGGGTTCATATTGAGTCGGAGGACGTTTGACTGCTAACAGGTATGGACCCAAAAAGTGTTGGGTACCTAAACATACTTAATTTGTTTTGTAGGATGTCCCGCTACATAGACAGTGGATGTTCCAGACACATGACAGGGAACAAGAGATGATTGACTGACTTTAAAGCTTTTGATGGACCCAAAGTAACATTTGGAGGCAAAGAAAACCCAGGCAAAATTAAGAGGGAAGGCATAATGCTCAAAAACAGTTGAAAATCCAAAATGTGGCTTATGTTAAAGGACTGAATTTCAGTCTGTTAAGCATCAGTCAATTCTATGACAAAGGCTACAATGGACAATTCAACAAGGAAGGATGCAAGGTTATCCACAGCCAAACCAGCACAGTTGTACTTGCGGGAAGAAGAGAAGACAACATGTATGTGGTGGATTGGAAGACAGTAAAGGCTGAAACATGTTTGCTTGTCAAAAATAAACAATCAACCAGCTGGATTTGGCATAGAAGATTGAATCATCTCAAATTCAAAACCATCAACACACTGTCAAAGAACAAGTTAGTTGAAGGCCTACCAGAGATCAAGTCTTTGTGATGCATGTCAAAAAGGAAAGCAAATCAAAAGCTCCTTTAAGTCAAAGCCCTATCAATCCACAACAAGAATTTTACATCTGTTGCATATGGATCTGTTTGGACCAGTTACACCAGTAAGTGTAAGTGGAAAGAATTACACACTAGTAGTGGTGGATGACTTATCCAAATTCACTTGGACCATATTCATGAACAAGAAAAGAGAGACACTCAAAAAGCTGCCAAATTTGCTAAGAAGAATTCAAAATGAAAAGGAACTGAAGATTATCAAGATAAGATCATATAGAGGCACAGAATTCCTAAATGAGATTATCAGAACCCACTGTGAAGAGAATGGAGTACTATATCAACTATCAGCAGCATGAACTCCACAACAAAATGGTGTAACAAATAAGAAACAGGACACTCAAAGAAGCAGTCAGAACAATGATTGCAAAAGCATGCTTACCAAAGAGATTTTGGGCTGAAGCAGCAAACACAGCATGCTATACTCAAAATAGATCAATCATCAACAAATATCATGGAAAAACTCCATATGAAATATGGAATAGAAGAAAACCTAACATCTTACACTTACATATGTTTGGATCTAAATGTTTTGTTTTGAACAGGAATCAGCTACATACTTTTGATGAAAAGGCTGATGAAGAAATCTTTATGGGATACTCATATACAAGCAAAGCCTTCAGAGTACTCAACAAAAGAACCTTGGTAATTGAAGAATCAATTAATGTAGTCTTTGATGAACCAAATACAGATGGTGAAAGCCTACAAGAACTTGAAGAATAAGCTGCACAAAGACAAGTTTATATGAATACAATAGTACCAGCTACCATTCTAAATCACACATTTGGCAATCAAGATGATGCACCAGGCAACACAATACAAGAGGCACTAACACAAGAGTGTGAAGTTGATGCACAAACTGTAGTTGTGGAAGCACCAAGTCAAGAGCAACTTCAACTTGACCTAAACTGGCTAAGAGACCATCTTGAAGAACAAGTCATTGGAGACATTCACACAGGAGTCAGAACCAGAAGACAATTGGAGAATATGCTAACTTGTCTTCTATCACAGGTGGAACCCAAAACTATAGATGACGCAATTCAAGATGTTGATTGGATTACAGCTATGCAAGAAGAGCTAAATGAATTTGAGAGAAATGAGGTCTTGGAACATGTTGATAGACCAGACATGGCTAACATTATTGGAACAAAATAGGTATTCAGAAACAAGATGGATGAACAAGGGACAGTTGTCAGAAACAAAGCAAGTCTAGTTGCAAAAGGCTACTCTCAAGCAGAAGGAATAGATTATGATGAAACCTTTGCACCAGTAGCAAGATTAGAAGCAATCAGACTCTTTCTAGCTTTTGCATCGCACAAAGACTTCAAAGTTTACCAAATGGATGTCAAGAGTGCATTTCTGAAGAAGAGGTATATGTGGAACAACCCCCTTCAATTCAAAGGGAAAGAAGATAAAGTGTACAAGCTCAAAAAGGAACTTTATGGACTCAAACTGGCACCCAGAGCCTGGTTTGAGACACTATCACAATTTTTTATCAACAATGGATTCAACAAAAGAACTATTGATAAGACTCTCTTCAAGCTAGAGGAAGGAACAAGCACCTTGTTAGTTCAAATCTATGTTGATGACATTATCTTTGGATCAGAAGATGAGAAGCTATGTGAGAAATTTTCAAACTTAATGAAAAGCAAATTTCAGATGAACATGATGGGAGAACTAAATTACTTTCTTGGTCTACAAGTAAAGCAAATGAAAGATGGCATCTTTATCAATCAAGCCATGTATACAAAAGACTTGATACACAAATATGGCATGGACACTAGTGGCACATCAGATACACCAATGTGTGCAAGAGTTATTCTTAGTAAAGATGAAAGTGGAAAGGAGGTTGATCAGAAGCTTTATAGAGGAATCATTGGATCTCTACTCTATCTAACTGCAAGCAGACCTGATATAGCATTTGCAGTAGGAGTATGTGCAAGATTTCAAGCTCAACCAAAGGAATCTCACCTTCTAGCAGCCAAAAGAATAATCAAATACCTGAAGAACACCATCAATGTTGAAATTTGGTATCCAAAAGATGGAGGATTCAAGTTGATATCATATTCAGACTCTGACTATGCTGGATGCAAGATAGATAGAAAAAGCACCTCTGGAACCTGTCAAATGCTAGGCAGCAGACTAGTATCATGGTTCAGCAAAAAGAAAAACTCGATATCCACATCAACAGTTGAAGCAGAATATATAGCAGCAGGCAGTTGTTGTGCACAAGTGCTATGGATCAGACAACAGCTAAGGATTATGGAATGGAGGAGAAGACAATTCCAATTATGTGTGATAACACAAGTGTAATATCTATTACTGAAAATCCAGTATTGTAGTCAAGAACAAAGCATATTGATGTGAGACATCACTTTATCAGAGATCATGTTGAATAATGAGATGTTATTCTAAGATACATACCAACTGAAGATTAATTGGCTGACATCTTCACAAAACCACTCAGTCATGAAAGATTCAGCAAGTTGAGAACTAAGTTGGGAATGATAGAAATTGATTAAGTCATAAGAAGCAGCTAACTGGAGTAATCAGCCGAGTGACTCCACCAACTGACTGAACATTTGCCATTTTAGGTGCTCTCACCTAGCAGGTAAAGCACTAGAAATCAGCTGATTGTCAGGAACAGTTTTATATACAACGGCTCAGTGAAGAAGCCACTACACCGGTCAAGTGACCAACCAAGTCACTCCACCGGAATATTTATTGAAGAAAACAGCAAACTAAAGTGTGAACTAAATCAGTTCTATACACGTGGAAAATCAAGAAGTTATGGAGGATTATACTGTGGAAGATTACACACGTGGAGATCAAACTATAATCGTAGAGGTAACTATATTATTTTTGAATTAAAATGCCTCGATTCCCGGGATTTATCATTGCTTACCTCAATCCACTCCCCCACTACACTCAAATACCGTGATTTATATACATAAAATCATGCCATTACGTCACAAAATCCTTCCATATTCAACCATGTTCACACTACCTCAAATCATCCTATATAAACCACACTTAGAGATTTTTCAGAAATCTCTACGCTCTCTTGCAAATCATAAACCCTATTTTCTCTGAAAAATCGAAGCTTTACAGTCTCAAACATTTCAAAACAATGGCATCATCTTCCCAAATCTCTCCAACAGAAAAATACTACGAAAAATCAATCGTCACAGGGTCATTTTTTAGACATGAACATTAAGAGTTTGTGCCCGGCACGAAGAAGAGTGATCCCAATTGCATTAAGAGTACAATATTTGGAAAGGAAGTGGTTATCACCCCTGGTCTCCTCAACAGATTTCTAAATCTTCCCAAAACTGGTCCGGTCGATGTGAAAAACATACAGATCGACATCAATACATTTTGGACTGAAATAGCCAAGAATCCCAACAGGAACAGCAAGAAATACAACCTCCCTATATCAGCACTCAAACGTCCTTTTGCTGAGTTTGCACCAGTAATCACCAGAAACATTGAAGGAAGAAAAGGGTCGATGGAGAACATGGCTGAGCTAAGGGTCGAATTAATGACGATTATCTATCAAGGTATCCCCTTTGACTGGTCACAGTTTGTTTTCAATAGGTTGAAAGGTCAAATCCATAAAGAAATTGATCTGGTAATCATGGCACCAAGAAAGAACCTGCAGAAGAAAGGTCACTTCTGGGAGAGGAAATCTTATGGATTCCCCTTCTACACCTGTTTGATAAATTGAAGGTGAAACCCATCTATCTGCATCCTCTACACAAGGCCAAGGTGATGTTTACCTATGTAAAGGCATCCCAGAAACCCAAACCCACAGCCGGACATAAACGGAAAGAGCTTGAAAGCAGCAGATCATGAGTGGGGAGAAGAACCAGATCTCAAAAGGCACAAGATGGCACCCATGTGATCAGTGCCAGCAACAAGGATAACCCAGTGGTGATTAGTGATGATACGACAACCGAGGAAGAGAAACAAGAAGAAGTTGAAGGATATCTGGAAGAAGGTGAAGAAGGATATCGTCTTACATCATCTGATGAAGAAGAGATTGAAGGTGAGGAAGATGCTACTGGCAGTGAGGAAGAAAAGAGAGAAGAAGACAACCAGGAAGAAGATCATCTCGAAGATGATCAACAAAAGTTGGGCCTTTCTGATGATGACCTAACAATTCAAGAGGTGATTCTGAGAAGCATCAGGAAAGTTGACAAGCAGCCGAGTGAGTCAGCTGATCAAACTCACTTCACTGAACATGTCAGCACCCCCAGCATTGATCAAGGGGGAACACCAACAGAAGAAACCAAGTCTCCAGCACATGGTAAAGAAGGTCAGTCCTCCCAAGGACAAGGAAATTCTAGTGAAATTCACCAATCTCTTTCTGATCATGAGGTTGCTGAAGATGAAGAAGAAAAGGCACAGGAAAAGGAAGAGAAAGAGGAAGAAGAGCAGGGTGATGCATTTGCCCAAGCAGGAAATGAAGAAGATGAGGTTGATGCATCAGCACCAGCAGAAGCAGATCCAGAGAGACTTTTTAATCTGGACATTCAACCTCTGATAGTGGACATGGAGAGGCAGTACATCAGTAGGCAACTGTTGGTCCCTTGGAAAGGCTAGCACAAGTTTAGAGGGGGGTGAATAAACTTGTCACCAAAAACTGACTTGCACCCCATGAACTGGGTTTCTCAAAACTCAAACTGAACTGGCTAACTGATATTCAATATGACTCAGCTCAGTTCTGTTCCTACCCTTAAACTATGTATTGGAGTTAGCTAATTCAGTTTAGCTGATGCTAGAACTGAACTAACTTGCAGTGGATAAGATAAAGCCTTTGTGCAATAAATGTGTTAAGAATTCTAATCTCCTATGTATCAGTTCTGTGCTGACTCAGTGTCTGAAGTTTGCTAAGTGATGTGATGAAATGATAATGCAATAAATAGAACAATCACAGTATAAATGTAAATGCATAAAGTAAATCAACACAAGGTTTATTTATGGAAGTTCCGGGTGGTGTAATCCCGTACGTCTCCTCTTCTCCTGTGGTGTAGGAGGTATCACTAGAATCTTGAGATAACTGTTACAAAATCCTAGCCTAATGACAGTCCTTCACGACACCATAGTTTCACTGTCTACACATTATGAAGAAAGGTGAGATTGCTCCCTTCACTCTGCACACTGATCCTTCGGAGGTGGAATTACTCCTTCACCAGCTCACCACAAACAAAACCACAGTCCACAGACTGCACCAATAGTTGTGGCAACCAAGTTGCAACTGTAAGAGGAAAGGTGGAGTTTCTTTCCTCAAACTATACACAGCCAACCCTTTGTCACACAAAGGTTAGGTTTAGAATCAATCACAAGATTAATTCAATGAGCTGTTTGATTCTTATAGATATGGCGTTGTAGCTCCAAGATGCCTTCTTCCCCCTTAACGGGTTACTAGATCTATCTTTTAATCTTCAAGGCAATTTCGTTGGCTTCTCTCTTTCTAGATATAGAATCTGATTTTCTGGATCTGGATCTCTCTCCTCTTGATCTGGATTAAAGATATGTGCTTTTAAAGCTTGTCCAAGATCTGCCCTTTTCAAACATTCCTCCCTGTGTATTTATAGGGGTAATGTAACGGTCATATAAATATTATAGCCGTTATGCTTGTCGTTTAGCCAACGTTCATATGTACGATCACTTGATCTGTACTTTCTCAGTTTCCTGTCCTTGATTAATTAACTCAGCTTTTCCAGATCCTCAGTTCTTTCTTGACAAGGCCTTAACTCAATTTTCTACTCTTATTCAAAACTGAGTACCTCGTATACTTGACATCTGACTTCAATTGACTAAGTCAAAGTACACCATTTAGCTCCTTTATTTCCTGGTAACTGATAATCTTTGTCCTTAAGATTATTCAGCTTTACGTGATCTATAGTTCAGTTTCAGGTCACCACAGACTTGCCCGATTCCTGACTTATAGTCACGACTTAGTCAGCTTCTAACTGAGTTTGTCACCTCAGTTCTTCAGTCTTCATACGTATACTCAGTTTCCTTGTTGTGTCTCAGCTGTTTGCTTAGTTCCTATCTATTACAATGCTTGTCTGAAACAACCTATACAAAGTTCAGACTCTAGATAGAACTTATACATTTTTCTCTAGACTATTTCATGCTTCTTCTTTCATTATGCACTATAACAGTTAGTTATGACTTCATCATCATGGGTTATAAGTGAACTTTCTAAATACGTGATGAATCATCATCAAAACACACAAATTTTATTTCCAACTGCAACATCTAAAGACTGGCTTAATGAGTGATGCAACCTCCTTAAATCACAAAATTGAGGCCCTCATCAGTCACATTAAGGTTCAAGATGATGTGATGGAGAGACAGGGCAACTTACTTTGCAACCTACAACGTCTCATCCCTTATCATGTTCAAACTAATCTTGAGTTTCTGGCTTACAAAATTGATGGAAATATCAAACCATTGGTGAACACCTTGAATGCTCATACTCAGCAAATCCACCATCTGGATGAGATTATGGACTATTCAGGAAAACAACTCAACACTCTACTAAATGTTACTGGAGCAACAAACAAAATCCTGGAGGAAAGATTTGGTCCTCTCCTAGACTCTGAGGCAGCTAACAGGGCCCTTGAGGAAAGATTTAGTGATGCCAAAAAGGGGGAAGGAAGTAGCAAGCCTGTAAGCTCCAGTGGAAAGAAGGAAAGCCCAACAGACAAGGGCAAGGGCATTAAAGGCAAGAGCATCAGGTTTGAAGAAAAGAAGCTGTAGCCCTTCTAATATTGATTTATTGATTAAATGCCCTTGAATAATTGTGATGTAATATCTTATTGCCCTTGAATGGATGAATAAATTTTTTGAGTTCTATCCTGCTATTATTATGAAAATTTGCATACTTATGTTCAGGCTTATGAGGGTTTTGGCATCATCAAAAGGGGGAAATTGTTAGGAACATTTTATTCTGTTTTGATGATGGTCATACTAACTGTTATAGCAAGCCTGAAATAAGATACGTTTTTTAGCAAATACTCTATTATACAGTTTTAAAAATACGTTTTTTCTAGTTTACAGAATCTTTATTTAAGATGAAATGCATCAGACTCTTTATTTTACATAATCCGGAATATATAAATGAAAATTTACAGAATCTGGATGAATGCGGTAGATGAAAAGAAAATTTTACAGAATCTGTAGTTTACAGTTAAAAATAGAGTCTGCTGCGGTGTTATTTTTCCTATTGAAATCTATATAATGGATTTTTTAAATAATTTACATTATCTATTGCAAGTGCTCTAAGCATTATCGTCAACAAGTTATGACGGAAATTTTTTCCATAATTTGATCAACCAGCAATTTCGAGTTTCGACGGCAGATTCCCTAAAAAAAATCGAGTGAAATCCAAAATGGAATAATACTTGATCATGTTAATGTCCTATTAGTGGGCTTAAAAATAATGTCCTATTAGTGAATATTCGAGGGTTTGGTCGAAATTGTCATCCCTAATCTTGGTATTATTTTTCAACTCAACTATCTATTTGATATATTCAAAAAACAAAACTATCTAGTTGATAATACTTGGTTTAAAAAACTATGTAATCATTTAATACATCGTCATTTCACACTTGGGTGAAGTTTAAGAACACCGACCAAGAGAGATGTGAGCTGGTTTAAGCTCGGCTCGAGCTCGAGTGATATAACAACGAATAGAACTCACACACAAATAGTTCGTTTACTACGCAAAAACAAACCTGAACTCATTCATGTAATAAAGAAACACAGACTCAAAAATGTAATATTCGGTTTGGTTCGGTTCAACTCGGCTACACCCTCTGTGTGCGGATAAGTTGTTTCATACCAACAGGTAGAAGTTCTCCGATTGAACCCTGAAGCTTCATTTCTGATAATGGTGTTGCAAGTTCCGACTTCTCTAGCGCCGGGTTTCAGATTTCACCCGACGGACGAGGAACTGGTCCGATACTATCTACGCCGCAAGGTTTGTGGGCAGCCTTTCCGATTAGATGCCATCTCCGAGATAGACGTTTACAAGGCTGAGCCTTGGGATCTTCCAGGTATAGTATTATCTGCAAATTCCTTCCTTTTCGCATACAGTTTTTAGGGCTTTGACGTTTGTGATTTCTTTAAAGTCTTATTCTTTTCCTTTAGGTTGGGCTGTTTCTTCGTTTTTTTCTTCTTCTTATATCTTTCCAATTGCAGGGTCTCTAAGATTTGAGATTAAATCACTGGATAGAATATATATTTATGTCTTAAATGGCCGTAAAAAGTAATGTATTTGTCACATTTCGATGGGTTTCCATGGATTTCGTGAAGCTAGTTTGTTGATGTTGTCTGACATTGTACTGATGTCGGTTTATGTGTGACACTTGTTTTTCGGTTATAGATGATGGACCCCTTTCTTTACTTAGCCCCTCTTTGGATTGAGAGAAAAAGGAGGGAAGAATTTTGAGGGATTTGATATTAGGCGTTTGATAAACCTTAAGAGTAAGACAATTGAGGGGGGGAATGGGGAAAACCAAAAGAAAATACAATTTTGATTATCTCTTTTCTCTCCAAAATAGGTGGGAAACGGGATGAAACAATTGTTTTTCAAGTCATATAGACTTCCCATTCTCTACTTATGTTGGTTTATGTGTGACACTTGCTTTTAGGTTATAGATGATGGACCCCTTTCCTAACTTAACCCCTCTTTGGATTGAGAGAAAAGAAAGGGTTTGGAGGGATTTGATTTTAGGTGTTTGGTAAACTGTAAGAGTACGGAAATTGAGGGGGAATGGAGAAAACCAAAATAAAATGTTCAATACAATTTTGACAATCTCTTTTCCTTCCAAAACAGGTGGGAAAGGGAGGAAACAATTGTTTTTTAAGTGAAACACTTCACATTCTCTATTTCTCCTTCCCCTCTCCTTTCTTTTCTGTCACTATCTTTTTTTTTTCTTTTCTATTTGTTCCCTCCAATCCAAACTGAGCATAATATGGCCTCGTATTTCTGTATCAACTCTGCTTAGTGTTAGGTCAAAGCTTGTCTCTTTTACCAGTGGAGGATTTTTTTTATTTCAATAAACATGGAGGAGTTTGGTCTTTTAAGATCTATGATGGACCTCATCAATATTGGTTTGCTGAGAGAGAGAAAAGAAAAATGCCGAATGCATGTAAGCGTTCGTCTATGGGGGTCTAGAGAAGGTCCTGGCCGTTTACTTTTTATTTCTATTTTTTCCAAGGTGCAAACTTGTAATCTTTGGTAACATAAAGAAGGCTAAGCTCCCCTTCACACAACTGAAAATGAACAACTTTGCCAAGGTTTATTCAAAATCATTTATGTTTTTTACTGATTGAAGGATACATAATTGATTGTTGAGGCATCCTTGCTTTTGTATTGATGCGATGTAAAACCAAAGCCTAGAACAATAATCTACGCTTTTTATCTGTGTCCTTTTGTTGCATCGATTGATCATTGTAGCGGCACTATCTGAGTGAACAAAAGCCAAGTATTTCAGTGGTACACCTTCTAACTGGACATGGTCTCTCTCTCTCTCTCCCTATGTTTTTCAAAAGTTTGTGGTCCATTCCCATCTGCTTGCTTGATCTTTTGATATGTAATATTACATTCTAGTGTCCTTTCTCTCTTTATGTGTTTGGATTGAGTTTGTTCGAGTAACTTAATAGGAACAATGTTGTTTTAGGTAATTCAAAGCTGAAAAGTAGAGACTTGGAGTGGTATTTTTTCTGTACGCAAGATAAGAAGTATGGGAATGGATCACGGAGTAACCGGGCTACACTTAAAGGCTATTGGAAGACAACTGGGAAGGATAGGGCTGTCCATCATGGGTCCCAGGTTGTTGGGATGAAGAAAACCCTGGTTTATCACTTCGGTAGGGCGCCTAAGGGCGAGAGGACTAACTGGGTGATGCATGAGTATAGACTTGTCGATGTGGATCTGGCTAGAGCTGGAATTGTCCAGGTGGGCATATGCTGGTTAAAAAGAATGTTCTCTGCTTTTAGCTTTTGCTTCCTTAGGATTATGTTAGTTGTAAATAATGTTGATATGGCTGATGGTTTCCAAGATATTAATGCTCTTCATGCATTTGTCATTATGCAACTATCCAATTAGGAAGCATGTTTGTGTGCCCCCCCCCCCCCCCACACAGCTTTTGTGCATGTTAATTATTCTTCTTATCGGCTCAATCGCTCACTCTCTTTGGAAAATTAGGATGCTTTTGTCCTATGCCGAGTATTCCAAAAGAGTGGTTTAGGGCCGAAGAATGGCGAGCAGTATGGAGCCCCTTTTGTTGAGGAAGAATGGGTGGAAGATGAATTGGACATTGTACAAAAAGTAGAGGCTGCAGATGAAGTGGAAGTGGGTGAGAATGCCTATACGGATGAAAATGACCTCATACAGGTTTGTTTGCTATCCAGACTTAGCGTTGGAGCCTATTTTGATTGTGTAGTTATAGCGATTCGTTAGGCGCACATAGAGTGGGAAAAAGGACAGTATATGTTGCTTTGGAAATGTAAAGTGCCAAATATAAAGGCACAATTATTTTAGGCAATTTGTTCAACTAATAAGGAACGGAGGGAGTATATTTCAATTCTTGTAGCAAAGATTATACCAGATGGACAAAATAGCTCAGTTTTTTCACTTTATTTCATGTGCACATATGCCACTCTCTCAAATTTTCAATCCCTTTTAAGTTTTTTGCATTTTTAATATTTCTTGTTGTTTGTAAAACATGGTGATTAAGAGTTCAACTGCTTTCTTTGTTCTTGGAGGAGAGGCAAATGATGATATGGCCAATGATGCAAAGCAAAGAGTGGGTTGCAATCAACAGGACCAGGTATGGTCTTTCCAACTTCAGTGTTGTTGTTTATGCGGTAGATATTACACTTATAATAAAATTCTTGTAGGCAAATTAATGTACTGCTGACCGGAACTACAGTGATTAGGACGAAAAAAGAAAATAAAAACCTTTGAATTCTGTTTTAAATATTTTAGTTTAACACATGAGTACCGGTTCGCGTTTCGTTTCCCCTTGACGGCCCCTGTGATACTAAAGGTCAATTTGTATGTCTCTTGGCGAGAAGTTCTTTTAGTTGATGTTTACCGGTTCTTAATGACATATACCATGTGGGATTTTGATACTTGTGTTGATGATTCTTGGACAAGATATATAATTTACCACTGTTTACTGCAGAATAGGGATAAGGCTCCATTGCTGCTTGAGTATTCATATGAGCCACAAAGCATCAGATTCTTGTGCAAGAGGGAAATATCTGATGATATGGAGCCTGACTGTTTAGGTCAAACTAAAAGGTCAAAGCAAGATGACCCGAACTCAACCCAGGCGAATGGCTCAGAGGATTCAAGTACTACAAGTCAGGATCCTGCCTCAAAGATGATGACGAAAAACGTTTCTTCTGCTTTTTTGGAATTCCCATTAGCAGGGTCTGTCAAACTGAAAGGAATTCAACCTTCCAACCCGCCTACATTCGACTCTTCAAATCTCGAGACATCCGTTCCTCCAGGCTATTTAAAGTTTATCAACAATCTAGAGAATGAAATCCTAGATGTCTCCATGGAGAGGGAAACTCTGAAGATCGAAGTGATGCGCGCCCAAGCAATCATTAATGTTCTCCATTCTCGCATCGACCTTCTGAGCAAGGAAAACGAAGATCTCAGGAGGCTTATCCGAGGCAACTAGATAGCTGCGCGCATTTGTAATTCCTGTTTTGCTTTTCATGTTCTTTTATTTAAAGCTTTTATCCAGCTCAAAACTGTCTAAACATAGGCACTGTGAGCTGTTAATGTTATATCTTTGTTGCTGGGAAATTCGGGTACGAAGAGTCTGTATTACACTACATCATTAGATGAGTGACACCTGTAAAAACAAATAAGATTTGTACGAATGACATTCATCGAACAATCTGGTGCAATATAGACTCTGTAGTACCCCAAGAATCTATCATGTTGGTCAGTTGTTGGACTTTGAAAAGGTTGTCGTCTTCAGCAGTTTTGCTGTAAGATTCATCTTCTCAGTTTACTTCTTTGTATATGTGCTATCAAATGTCTTCTTGATATGTTATATGATAACTATTCAAGGAATCTTAGCAGAGATTGTTTCAATTTTACCAATGTTTGGCCACAATACTATGCCATTTAACTGCTCCTAGCTAGGCTATGATTTTTTTTTTCCCCCTTCTTTTGTTGAATGTCTTTCCTTCTACCAATAAACGCAGTCTTGTTCTTCGGCATCAACGCCATTCGTATAGCTAGCTCTTGACCATAAGTCATAGTTGTTACCATTTAAGGAAGGTTGCACTGACACCATAGATGGATTCTCAATAGCATGAAGGAAAACGAGAAGACGGGCTTTGAGGTGCAGTAACAGAATTTGTTGAAGTGTTTAAAATGTTAATTATATACCTTTCCATCAGTTTAAGCTTTTGGGAGAGATGATAGTTCAATATGGTATCAGAGCGGGAGGTCATGGGATCAAACATTGCTGCCAACATTGTTTCCCCAAGCAATTGCAGAACGATAATATAAGTGTGGTATCTTGAAGGAGGAGAATAATTGCCTTAATGTAAGTGCCTTACTATGAAGAAGGAGAATAAAGCTGTAAGCTAACCTTATTATGAAGAAGGAGAATAAGATTGTAAACTAGCCAAGCTACTTGTGAGTAGTTTTAGATTCAGACCGAGCTTGAACTCAGCTCGATTCGACTTAAATCTACTCAAAATCGACTCGATTCGAAGATGTTTTAAACGATGCCCGAGCAATGCAATACTCGACTTGACAAATCGCAAGCAAAGCTCGAATTCATATTTATATATAAATAATGAAAACATATATGTATATTTATGCCCGTATACATACATATATATTATTACAAATACGTATATGTAACTTTATATTTTATAGTTTATATATTTATTATATCAATTGATGTGAGAATTTTAGTAATGTCGGGAATAACATGTTTTTTTTATTATCGTGAGAGAATTTGAAATTTTCTTGAAGTAAATTTCAAAACTTGTTAGACTCGAGTTCGGCTTAAGTTTTTAAACTTCCATGAATCTCAGCTCGACCTTGAATTCGATATACTCGTGCTAGACCTCGAAGTCAAGAATATTTGAAATTATTCGACTCGTTTAAAACATTATTTTGTTTGACTCGACTCGTTTAGATCATTATTGGAAAAAATGATGCGTGTAAGCTGCAGTTTTCATTCATCAACAAAATGTTGAAGTCTCACCAGATGCAACGTGATTAGTAATTTCGTTTCGATAAAAAAAAATGTTGTCTTTACATCCTTATATAGTAGCAAACTAACTCATGCTACAGTATTGGTTATATATGTGTATAAAATATATGTGATATATATATATATATATATATATATATATATATATATATATATATATATATATATATATATTTCTATTAACTATCCTCTACTATAATCTAGATATCGTAACTAATCCAAATAACAATTGTTTACAATAGTTGCATAAGATTAAATAAAAACTAACAATTGATTACATTAGTTGCCTTTGTTGACTGAGTTGACCATCTCATTTGTGAGTAGTACTACTTTTTTTTTTTTTTTTTTTTTTTTTGAGAACTTGAGTAGTACTACTTTCTACCTGTATATATCTTTTATAATATAATTGTAACACCTGATTTTTCATAAAGGAGAAAATAGTAACTGGGTTAATTTTTTATAATCTAATTATTCTTTAACCGGTTTAATTAATTAAAAGTATGGGAAATTATTTTAAGGAAATAAATAATACTTTTCTATAAACAAACCCCTCACCTCATAATTACACACACGACGCAAAGGAAAAAAAAAAAACATAAGTCCTCGTTCTGGGTTTTGGGAGAAAACGAAAACGGAGAAGGAGAATCTTCATCCTAGAGGTTAATTCGTTGAGATTTTGTGCAGGCCATAGTAGGAGAAGAGATTTGTCTCATCGCGGTAAACGTTTCCATACCAACGATTCGTGATTTCGTAAGTTTTCAGTTTTAACTTTTTTGGGAATCTCAATCTCTCTTAAGAAATCTTTAAGCTTGATTATTCTAGATTGTTTAGAATAGAAAATTAATCATAGTGTAATGTTTTAATTCATAGATTGCTCGTAGAAGTCTAGGATTCAAAAGTACACCTTGTTGAATCGCTTTTTGGATCACTTTCTTACCGAATTAAAGGTAAGGGGTGTTCTAAATCTGGTTTTCTGGGTTGTGTTTGGTGTTAAATTCATTGTTGGATTGTATATGTATGTTTATTGTTGGTTCAGTGATGTTTTAGTGCCTAAAAGGTACTAATTTGGTGGTTGAAAAGCCTGAAAACTGAACAGGAAATCGTACACGGACGAAAAACACAAAAACTGCTCACAACATTGATAGGCGTGCGCTTATCCATTGGTAGGCGTGTGCCTATGGTGAATTTTGGGGAAACATGTCTCGGTACTTGTAGACGAGCGCCTACCAGTTTAAAGAGTTCGGAAAGTTCCCAATCAAGATGGGCGCGCGCCTAAGGATTTGTAGGCGTGGGCCTAACTCCCAGAAGCACTGTTTTGGATTATTTTGTATGCCATTCGATATGTTAAGGTCCTATGAGCATAGGCCATTTCCTGAAAGCAATGTTTTACCTTATTTTGGTGTGTTATTCAATATAACTTGGTGTGTTTGTAACATGGAAATATCTAACTTCGACTTCTGGTAGTCTTGGCTCAGTATCACAACTAAGACCTCTCCGGGAGAGAATGTGGGAGCACCGGAAGGCGATTGTTTAGGTCTTGCGGGACATTGACTTAGCAGTCAATGATTCTTTTACAACGTGCTAGGTAGATAAATAGAATGTCTATGACTAAAAGTCCTTTGGATGCCTTTTATGTGAATGAATCTGGTGGTTAGATTAAATCCGTAATAAACATATGTGTTGTGTCTAAAAGCTAAAACACCATTATCATTGGTGAGGCATGTTTATACTTCGCATCATGGAACTATTGCAATTCTCCACTAGGTCTGATGCCAAGGGACTCGTGTGATCTTCCTCACGGAGTTGTCCGTGCTTTGAGGTGCTGAATGTGTTGTCGTGCGGTGTTCACCATATGTAGTGTCCTCTGATCTTGGTGTAACAAACCTACTTGTGCAAGGTTATTCTATCTGAGCTAGTAGAGGGTGAGTGTGCTCTTATATATATATACATATACATACATATATATACACATATGATGAAGTTTATAGAATTATAAACTGAAGATAAAATGCGGAATTATTATTGATGAACTGAAAGTTACAAGTTAGTTTACAATGTAGCCGATCATGGAGTATTTATAACCTCATACACCTCATGAATCAGTTAGAAGTTAGTTACAAACGGTTAATACAAACTACAATTGAATAACCGATCTCTACATTACATTATACTAGACTGCTTCAGCAGACTGTTGTCCTCATAATATTGTCAGCAATCTGCCGTATCTTTTTGTTATCAGTAGAGTGTATCAGTGAATGCACCCATCATTCCCTTCACCTCTATATCGTAATATATATATATATATATATATATATATATATATATATATATATATATATATATATATATCTATGTGTGTGTGTGTGTGTGTGTGTATGTATGTATGTTATTTAATTGTACTCGATTCTTCTACCTTTTACTAAGTACGTATTACCCTTTTCTTTATTGTTCCCACCTCGAGAAGGTGGTGTATTGCAGGTTGTTTTCGAGCCCACTGTGGAGTGACCCCGAGGATGATGCAGCTGAAGTCTGTTATTCTTTATTCCGTTGTAAAATTGGGTATATAGACTCTCTTATCTTTGTAATGTTGGAAGATTAATGGTCTGAGTTTGTGGTTATCGAGATGTAATGGATGGGTTGTAATAAAGTCTTTTAAAGATGTTTTAGATGCAGTATGTGTTGTTTTCGATCGTTGTAATAGTTGTTTTAGTTGTCTGAGTCTATCGTATTGTCTTCCGCATTGTTCTTTGATGTTTGTCTACGTAATACTTATGTATATAATTAGACTAAATTTTAATTATATGTGTGTCAGACAATTTTTCGAGATAATAACAATGTATCCGAGACATGAGCGTCATAATAATAAAATGTTTATTGCAGATGGAGTTTAAGGTTAAAGGGTAAAACAGGTTTTAATGTTTAATTGGAAATGTTAGACCGTTTTGAGTGTAGCTTTTTTGGATGGTGTTTCAGATGACGCAAATATACATAGACATAACTATTATAACACAATTAAATCTCATATTTTCGATATTGATGAAGTAAAGTGGTACGGACACAATTGAGAATTAAGATAAGATGATATTCTTTCAACATAACATTCAGGATTATATTTTCCTTAGATAAATAGATCTAGTTTCTTGTAGATAGAATCTAATCTAACAAACCTTATCTAATCATATCTAGTGTACACAATCTCATCCACACAACTCACAACACAAGTGTAGGACTAGGATGATGCCACATCATACTACATTACTCAACCCCCACCCCCCATCAAACTCAAGGGTGGGGAGACCACATTGAGTTTGGTCTTGAAACTCTGGAACTGAGATGGTGCCAATGGCTTAGTGAGGCAGTCTGCAATCTGATCTGCAGAAGGGATGTAGCAAACTTTTGACTTGTTGGACAGCACCTCATTCCTCACAAAATGCACATCAATCTCTATATGTTTAGTCCTGGCATGATAGACTGGATTTTGAGCCAAGTATGAGGCACTGGTATTGTCACACCAAACTGTTGGAATGCCCTGCACTTTAACATGAAATTCAGACAGTAACTGCATTATCCATTTGATCTCAGCTGTTAGATCGACGCAGCTCGTACTCGACTCGTAGCCGGGATCGGACACAACCCCTTGCTTTTTTGAACTCCAAGAAATCAAGGACTCACCAAGATAAACACAGTAACCTCCAACAGATTTTCTGTCAACTGTGGAAACTCCCCAATCTGCATCAGAAAAACCAGTAAGACTGAGACAGACACCTGGTTTAAAATGTAACCCCTGTTTCAAAGTCACAATGATATATCTCAAGAGCCTTTTGACTACTTTCCAATGTTCCAAATGTGGTGTCTGCATAAACTGACTTAGATAGTTCACAGCAAAAGTGATATCTAGTCTGGTGCAGGTTAAGTATTGCAAGCCTCCAATTGCACTCTTGTACAGAGTCACATTTCTGAACACTTCCCCTGGTTCTTCCTCAAGTTTCTTTCCCGGCACTATAGGAGTAGGACAAGGCTTGAGAGAGCCGCATCCCAATCTAGATAACAACTGAGTGGCATATTGAGTCTGAGTTAGATACAGACCTGATGTGTCTCTGACAACCTGCATTCCCAAAAAGTGTGACACTGGTCCCAAATTCTTCAAAGCAAATTTGGCATCCAACATGTGTATAAGCTTGTTGATCAGTACAGTAGAGATGCCTGTTACTAGAATATCATCCACATAAACCAGCACTATGAGAATATGCTGAGGAGTAGTGAGAATAAAAAGAGAGTTATCACAACTAGACTGTTTAAAGGACCAGGACAAGAGCTGAGCCTTAAGGGCTTCAAACCAGGCTCTTGGGGCTTACTTCAGACCATACATAGCTTTTTACAATTTACAAATATAATTAGGTCTAGTGGGATCAACATACCTTTCATGCTGAGACATATAAACTGGTTCTTTCAGAGGGCCATTGAGGAAAGCATTGTTGATGTCCACTTGATTGATAGGCCAATTGAAAGTCACTGCTAAAGACAGAACTATCCTGATTGTTGGGGCTTTTGCCACTGGACTAAAGGTTTCTGTAAAGTCCACTCCATAGGTTTGGCTAAAACCTTTAGCCACTAGTCTTGCTTTATGCTTTAACATAGAACCATCAGGCCTCAGTTTGACCTTGTACACCCATCTGCTACCCATAACCGCATGATTTGATGAAGGAGGAACCAGTTCCCATGTATTGTTCTTCATAAGAGCCTGATACTCTTCTTCCATGGCACATTTCCACTCAGAACTAGCCAAAGCTTCTGCCACACTTGTAGGTTCATTAATGGTGACAACTGCTGAAAAGGCTTTAGGTTTAAAGATTCCCTTCTTGGCCCTAATGACCATAGGATGAGTATTTAGGTTTTTAGGTTCAGGTGCAGGAGGTGATTGTGGTGATAGATGTGGAGATGAGTGTGGTGATGAGTGTGGTGATGGTTGTGGTGATAATTCACCACTAGACATGTACTGATAAGATTCAGGTGAAGGTGTATTAGTGAAATATGGTGACATTTATGGTGAAAAGTTTGGTGTGGTGCTGATTGTGTGAATTAAATCAGGTGAAGACAAGTCTGCATTGATATGTAATGGGGATGTAGGTAAACTAGAGACAGAGTTAGAAGTACCTGCTGGAAGAACACCGCTTGAACACTAGGAGTGTCTGTATTTGGCACTTGAACATGATGATCGTGAATATAAGGAATCAAAATGGCACTTGCAGACTCATCTAATACATGGACATCTATATTAGGGCCCTGAATAAAACCACTAGTGAAAGGGAAAGAAGACTCATAAAAAACCACATCCCTTGTGATATAAATCCTTCCACTTATGTCTAGACATATATATCCTTTGTGACAAGGACTCACTCCCGCATTGACACATCTACCGGAATGAAACGAAATTTTGTTGTTTGAAATGGCCTAAGATGAGGGTAACGAGCACGACCAAAAGTCTTGAACCTCTTATAGTCGGGTTTGGTTTTATAAAGACACTCGCGGGGATAGATCTTGTAAAACAAAGACGGTAGGAAGACAGGTTTATAATCATCACAACGGCCTGCCGAAACCGTGCCACCAAAAACTTAAAGGCATGGAAGCCTGAGCCAGGAGAGTGAGACCTAACTCTACAATGTGCCTATGCTTTCTTTCAGCCCTTCCATGGTGGCCATGAGCATAGGGGCAGGGATGTCTAAAGGCAATGCCCTGTTCTTTCAAGTAAGGCTCAATATTCCTATATTCTCCTCCACAGTCTGACTGAAATCATTTAATTTTAGTGGAAAACTGAGTTTCAACCATGTTCTGGAACTGTTTGATTGTATTATACACTTCAGATTTTTGTTTTAGGGGAAATAACCAAGTATATCTAGTGTGATCATCCAAAAATGCACATAATATGAGTAACCACCGGTAGACTTGACTGGTGATGGACCCCAGACATCAGTATGAACCAAATCAAAAACACAACCAGCATGAGAGTTAGACAGGGTATAGGGAAGAGTATGAGACTTGCCATATTGGCATGGTTCACAAAAAGTAAGTTTCTCATTCAATGACACATTACATTGTTGCAGAATTTGATTCAAAACCTTTGAAGAATGATGGCCTAATCTCCTATGCCATACATTAGGATCCCTATTGACATTGACAGGCTTAACCCTATTGGCTTCAGCCACAAAAACAAAAGAGGACTTGACTTGAACTTGATTGGATTGAGGGGAGCTCCTGACAGCCTCAATTTGTTTGCCCATCTTGTACAGACCACCCTCCATTGTTCCTACCAGCAGGGGCATCCCTGTGTTCTTGGCCTTAACAACACAAGTAGAGTCAGTAAACTCAATACCAACATCATTATCATAGGAAAGTTTAGAAACACTAAGTAGATTTTTAGTAATGGTAGGGACATGAAGCATGGAAATGTAAGTTTAAGGAGTATGGTGAATGTGCAACATGAATTTTAGACTGGCCTATATGTAGGATATTGAGCTGCTCACCATTACCAACTCCAAGTGTGTCAGAACCTATGTAGCCAGAACTGAGATGCATATTGTTTAGATCCCCTGTGATGTGGTTGGTAGCACCACTATCCATGTACCAAGATGAATCGGTTATAGATTGTGGAAAGGCTATAAAAGGCTGCAGTCTTGAATTGCCTTGATTACCGATAGGTCTTGAACCACCGTTATTGCTCCCAGGACCAGTGAAATTAACATCAAACCTGTGCCAACACTCAAGCACAGTATGGCCATTCTTACCACATAGCTGACACACACTTCTATTGTTGGAATTAGACCTGCCACCTCATCTTCCACCTCTAGATCTGCCTCCTCTTTGGCCCCCCTGCCTCTCTTTGCATTCTAAATCTGACCCTGAAACTGACCTCTAGGATCAGAAGAGTTGAGACCTCTGGAATACATTTGACTCAGATTCAAAGAGGGATTTGATGTACCAGGATTGAACCGAGCCACAAGCCTTTAATGAGTTAATAATTGTGACTGCACCTCTTGCCAACTCATAGAACCTACTCGAGCAGTGATATTTACTATGGCAGACTCATAATCTCTATCTAAACCACCAAGAACTGCCAAAATGAGCTCGACTTTGATATAGGATAACCAGCAGAAACCAATTTATCATAACATGACTTCATCAAGGCTAAGTAGTCACTCATAGATCTATTTCCATTTTCTGTCTTAGTAAGAGCAGTCTTATACTCTAACATTCGAGCTTCTGAATGTGAATTAAATAATGCTTCAAGGGTACTCCAAATTTCATAAGAAGTGGTACAGCCAATTACCTCAGTAAGGGCCTGTTCGGTCATGGAACTAAGAAGCCAGCCCATCAATAGTGAATTTGTAGCATCCCATTGTTCAGTAGCAGGATTGAGCTGCACTCCATTAGCCAACAGAGGAGAAGGTCTTGAGAAGGTACCAAAAAGGAAACCATCCAGTCGATATCCTTTCACAATTGGAAGGATAGTATACTTCCAGAGTAAGTAATTGTCCCGATTCAACTTAATAGTGCACGTAGAGCGGAGAATGGAGGTGGAATCAACTGATTGCTGATTCTGAATCAGGCTGGGGGAGCTAACTTGTATAGGAGAACCGGTGACTGGAAAAGTGGAAAAACGAGATGGAAAACCAGCCATGGGAGCTCCAGGAGTGTAGATAGAGCTAGCCTTGGATGGAAAAGAGGGAAACATAGAGGAGAGCCATGGGATTGAAGGAGGCACAATTGAGCTGCTAATTGCAGTAATGGAGCTGCTAATTGCAGTGGATGCCGAAGCATTTGGAGCCAAAACGTCATCCGGAAATGAGGTGGAGAGAGTCACCACCGGCGTGGTGGTGGTGGCGGCTATCACAGCTGAAGATGGTGGAGCTGTGGTCGCCATGAACCAGGCTCCGATACCAAGTTGAGAATTAAGATAAGATGATATTCTTTCAACATAACATTCAGGATTACATTTTCCTTAGATAAATAGATCTAGTTTCTTGTAGATAGAATCGAATCTTACAAACCTTATCTAATCATATCTAGTGTAGACGTGTAGGACTAGGATGATGCCACATCATACTACATTACTCAATAGACACAACCACTGTGATCGAACTGTTTTTTTTTTTTAACGAATAGTATAAATTAATGGTTTTTTTTTAGTTTCTCTCTCTGAGAAGTCCACAGTGAGAAAGCGTTCTCGATCTTTCCAGTCCTCCCAGGTGGGGTTTTCGCCGGATTTTCGATCGGAAATCCTTCTCTTTCGCCTTCTTGGAGGTTTTAGCTAGCTTGGTTCTTCTCTTTCTACTCATCCGCTGATTGTCTCTTGGTTCAAGCGCGGTCTTTTGAGGCTTGCTGTCCATTATCCAATTGGAGGGGGAGCTTCGATCGTGTGCAATCGGAGGTGGTGTTTAATAGATTTCAACTTCTGGATCGGTTTTTATGGCGGAAAAATCAGCAAAGGGGAGGAGCGATGGCTCAGCCACTGTTCCTAAAAAGCTAAAGCTTGTTCTCCCGGCGAGTGTTACGGCTAAATCCAAAGAGGAGTGCAAGCGCAGCCTAGTCGTCAAAATTATCTCGGAAAAGAACATTGGCTATGGAGCTCTGTTGGGAACTCTCTCCAATATCTGGAAGTGCAAGAAAAAATACACAATCATCGGCCTAAGCACTAATCTCTATCAGGTGCAGTTTGACTTGGAGCTGGATGCGGATGCGGATGTTTTTCGACAGGGTAATTTGCATATGATGTTAAGAGCTTCGTATCCGCAACATTTTTACCGCCGATGATCCCTTTGATCTCGATTTGTTTAGTTTTGTTTGTGTATTAATTAGTAAATGGAGTATTGGTAAAAAAAGTTTGTTTTATGCACTTAAGTTTAGTTCTTTCGATTGTTCTATCAAGTAAATTGTGTTGGTGAGTGCATTTGAAAGCTTTTTATTTATAGAGATGATATATATAGCACCATTTGGTGGACTAAACACGAATACGATTATAAAGACTACAACTTTTATCTCTTCGAATTGCATACATTTGGGCTAAGTGGCTCGGTCTTATGTCTGATGTAGTATAGACCGTATGCTTCCATACATCGTGCTCGTTTCTCGTTTTAGTTGCAAGAAATTTGAAAAATGCAACTTCAATGATTTTTTACTTTTGTTCTTGATTAAGGTATCTACTCGTAGTCAAACCATGGCTTGATATTCCTAACATTGTTTGTGTTTTAACTTGTTCTTAATAGATGTATGGAAAAATGCACAATGCTGCCAAGTGTCTGGACATGTATTAACTTGTAAAATTCGGCACTTTAGCTAGTGCTTCTTGTTACTAGAAACTTGTAGTCATCCCATGTTAAAGAAGTTAAATGTATGATTTATTCTTTTAGAATATAACTTTGGTTTATCTAAATCATTACAAAGTTATTATAACTATATTTTGGATTTGTGGGACAACAATGTAGTCAATCATAAGACTACGGGATTTATGATCATCATTTTGGTATCACTTTATCTTAGCTTAGTTTCACCTTTGGAATCTCAAGTGCATCTACTTTATCTTAGCTTAGTTTCACCTTTAGATTCCTGCCACCTTTGTTTGATTGACATATGATACTCGGTGTGCGGCTATACTTACCTAACTTATTTTTTTGGCAGTCCACTTACTTTGCCGCACTTTTTTACGCTTTCCGAAGAAGGTGTTGTAGTTACTCGGCTTAGCAAACAAAGAAATTGCTTGAGGTCGGTGTAGTTAGAGGTGCTACCGCAAATCTCAATAGTTAGGGGATCTATTGCAAACCCCGTAGTTACGAGATCTACGTAAAATCTCGCTTTCCTTGCACATATTATTAATTAGTATAAACGCCTTTTTATTATAATTGCATTTAGATTAGTATAAACGTCATTTTCTGTGTCAAATAGATGTCAGGTAGAGGTAGAGGTAGACGCGGTAGGGGTAGTTCCTTGCACCTTGGATTGCCGGTTTTTATAGTTATTTTTTTTAATATTTTTTTATATAGTGTATCATATGTAGTATATATTTATAGATATATATGTGTTGTAATTATAAGTTAGGAAAATGCTTACTTATGTGTATTAGTTAGATAAGTTAGGAAAATGCTTAAGTATGTGCAAAGCCGGATGTTGGTTGAATTGGTTGAATTGGTTTGTTGAATGCTTAAGTATGTGCAAAGCCGGATGTTGGTTGAAAATGCTTAGTTTAGAAACCGGATGTTGGTTGAATTGGTTTGTTGAATTTGGATTGAAATGATGATAAGTATGTGGTTGAATTGGTTTGTTGAAAAGGGTGCTCGTTCCTACCCGTTTGGAAAATGGTACCTGGGGGTACTTTGTTATACGGCAAAGCCTCCGAATTATTTTGACGTCGAACCTTTGACCATGAATTAAAAATTTAGGTTAAAGTGTTGTTAGTTTCATAGTAAGTTGAGTAAAACCCGAGTTTGCAAAAGTGTTGAGACAACCTTCAAAGACTATTGTTAGTCTCATTTTTTGTATGATATGATGTGTAGGATTGAAAATGAAGAGAATAGAACGTAGTTGGATGTACGAGAGGTTGGATGCTAACAAGAAATTTAACCCGCATTTGTGAATGGTGTGGAGGAATTCATAAAACATGCAAAGCGCTTAGATTCGTTTCGGGCAAATAATGGAATGATGAAGTGTCCATGTAGTAAGTGTAAGAACACTAAATTTTCGATCGAACATGACGTTAGATTACATTTAACTAAATATGGGTTTTGCGCAAACTACTATGATTGGGTGTGTCATGGTGAAGAGTTTCCCATTCCGATCAACGTTCAAAGAACAACGGAATGTGAACCCTTATCGGGACATGGTTAATGACGCATTACGTGATAGGATTGATCACGTAAGAGAAGAATTTCTTAACCAAGAGGAGAACAATGAGACACCAAACCCGAAGTTGCGGCGTTTTTTGAAATGCCGAAAAACGCAGAGGAACCCGTATGTGATGGAAGTAGTGTCTCCGTACGCAAGCGGCTTCTAGGTTGCTCACTTTGAAATGTGATCACAACCTCTCTCACAAATGCGTTGACGGGGTTACCGGTTTGATAGGAGATATTCTTCCGAAGAATAACTTAATGACCTCGAACTTCTATCAAACCAAAAAGTTGTTAAAGGCATTAGAGCTACCCCACGAGAAAATACACGTGTGTCCCGCGGGGTGTATGTTATTTTGGGAGGAGGACGCGAATCCGGACAAGTGTCGGAAGTGTGACCATGATCGATATAAACCGAAAACGAACGCAAGAGGTCAACGTGTGCCTAACAAAGTGATGACTTATTTCCCGATTGGACCTAGACTCCAAAGGTTGTACGCCACGAAACACATAGGCAAGGAAATGAGGTGGCACGCGGAAAACCCCAGGGACAAGCGGTATAATGGCCCACCCAAGTGACGCCGAAGCTTGGAAGCATTTTGACCAAATGCACCCCGAGTTTGCTAAGGAGCCTAGAAATGTGCGGTTAGGACTTTGCACGGACGGTTTTGCACCTTTTGGTAATTTTGGGAAGAACTACTCTTGCGGCCGGTCATGGTTACACCATACAATCTTCCGCCCCGGTTGTGCATGAAAAGACGGTTTATATTCTTATCGGTGCTTGTACCGGGGCCGAAAAATCCGAAAGGAAACCTCGATGTTTATTTGCAACCATTGATTAAGGAGTTGAAGCAAATTTGTGGGAAACGGGGTTGTTTACTTACGATGTATCCACAAAACAGAATTTTCATATGAGAGCCGCACTAATGTGGACTATCAATGATTTTCCCGCGTATGGCATGTTATCCGGGTGGACTACGGCCGGTGTGAAAGCTTGTCCCTATTGTGGTGATGGAAACAAGTCGTTCGGCTCAAACATAGTGGTAAATGCACTTGGTTTGATTGTCATCGGCAGTTTCTCCCTAAAGACCATATTTTTCGCACTGATAAAGGTTTTTTGAAGTCCAAACAGTATGAACACGCGACTCCACCCCGTAGATTGAATGGTGAGGAGGTATGGGAATTTGTACAACACCTACCAAGCATCATTGATGGCTCAGATTCAGACTTGAAACGGCTTAAAAACTCCAAGAATGGTTGGTGGAAAAGAAGCATTTTTTGGGATCTTCCGTATTGGAAAACATTGCTGCTTCGACATTGCCTGGATGTGATGCATATTGAGAAAAACTTCTTTGAAAAACTGATTAACACGGTTATGGACGTTAAAGGCAAAACTGCTTGTGGTCCAAAATCTCGCTAAAGATTTGAAAGAGCTTTGCGAAAGCGCCCCGATTGTACACTTGTTCTTGACAAGCAGAAAAGAAAAGTGTTGTGTGAATGGGTCACCAAGTTGAAATTCCCTGACGGTTATGCTTCAGACCTGAGTAGGTGCGTAGATCATGATCAATACATTCTACGTGGTTTGAAAAGCCATGATTGTCACGTTTTTATGGAACGTTTGTTGCCAGTTGCCCTTCGAGAATTGATTCCGAAAAATGAGTGGAATGCATTGACTGAGATAAGTCAATTCTTTCGAGACTTGTGTGCTGCTACCCTAAAAATAGAAGACGTGATTCGTTTAGAGAATAACATTGCTGAGATTATTTGCAAGTTAGAGAAGATTTTGCCTCCGCGTTTTTTAACTCGATGGAGCATTTACCGGTACACTTGCCGTATGAGGTCGAGTTGGTGGTCCCATGCAATATCGATGGATGTATCCATTCGAAAGGTTTTTGAATCACTTAAAACAAAAGATTGGTAACAAAGCTTTCGTAGAGGATCAATATGCAATGCGTATTTGTTGGAAGAGATTTCAAACTTCTGTTCTATGTATTACGATGATCATATTGAAACAAAAGCAAAGAATCTTGCTGTTGGTGAGACTTCGGCATCAGCAATCGTTTCAGATTTACCTGAGTTATTCCGTGATCATAATGGTACAACAACTGGGAAGTGCAAGACGAGGTTCTTGGATAATAAAGAATATGACTTTGTGCACAAGTACGTATTGTCTAACTGCGAAATCATGAAACCGTATGAACTGTAAGTACCTCATTACTACATATATACAATGCTTAACAGCTTTTTTCGAACAAATATACATTAACCGACAAAATGATTCATTCTAGATTGTTCGAGCAATTTATTCGTGTTCAACAAAATCAATTGACCTCGACGATATTTGGAATAAACATGAAAATGAATTTACCAAATGGTTTGCACAACAAGCATCATTGTTGAATGATGATTTGCTAAAAGCTTTGGCAAGTGGTCCTTCTCGTCAAGTCAAAACTTGGAAACGTTATTCGATTAACGGCTACAACTTTCGGACATTCAACCGGGCAACTGATATTGGTAAATCTTCAGTCAACAACGGAGTTTGTGTCAGTTCCACGGAAGGTGCCGACTATTATGGCACTTTAAATGAAATCATTGAGTTGGTGTATTATGGAGCTTCGATCGTCTACAAAGCCGTATTGTTCAAATGTGATTGGTTTGATAATTCGAACGGGGCATGAATGTGCATAAAGATTATAAGATAGTTGAAGTTCATCGTGGTAGGAAATATGGCGCTTATGATCCATTTGTTCGGCTTATCAAGTCGAGCAAGTCTACTATGCTCCATATCCAAGTTTGAAAAAAGACAAAGATCAATGGTCGGTTGTTTTCAAAACAAAGGCAAGATCGACTATCGATGCTCCCGTCGAGGAAACCGTTTTCCAAGAACAAGTGATCAATGATGTTTCCCGATTATCTGATCCTCTTAACATTGTCCACCAAGATCTTGATGTCGATGTTGACTCCGATGTTGGGGATAATGACTTGGATGATGATGAGATGGCGGATTTCATTCAACAAGAAGATGGAGAGGAAGAAGAATCGGTTGATGATCTAGATATCGATGAAGAGGAGGAAGAACTCTTCCATTCTAGTAGTGATAGTGAATAATAATGTATTAAATATTTTATTTTGTCATCATTGCTTTGAATAATAATGTATTAAACATTGTAATTTATTATTAATTAGTATAAACGCCTTTTTATTATAATTGCATTTAGATTAGTATAAACGTCATTTTCTCGTGTCAAATAGATGTCGTGTAGAGGTAGGTAGAGGTAGACGCGGTAGGGGTAGTTCCCCCTCCCCGGAGCGTCTTCCTCCACACGTACTCACGGTTTGGATGATGAGATACACCAGATGACCGAGGAGGATTTGGGTGTCATTGTCAATGATGACCTTGGATTGCCGTTTTTGGATCCCGATGGGAGATGGTAAGTTAATACATATCTTGCTTTAATTTGTTTGTATTTTTATTTATATTTTGATTAACCAAATATATTAACAACTTATTGTTTTCAATATGACAGGTTTACCGACAACTATGTCAAGAAAATGGCCAAGACCGCCATAATCAGCGGCTTCAACACTTTTGCCACCACGTGGCATAATGCCGCCAGGGCAAGCAGGGAAAGGTGGTGGCACGCATTTAAGGTACGTCGTTCATATAAATATAACTATATATAAATATAACTATAATTATAACTATACATATAACATATATATAACTATGTTGCAGGCTCAAGTCAGCTTCGAGTTACGCCACGAGCGCCTGGTTAGGGAAGCTTTTGAGCGGTATGCTATCAACAGGGTCCGTGATTATATGTATCGGGCTCAAACAAACCCCCGTGCTCGGTTTTGGATGACCCCGGATATTCTCCGTCAGTTCGAGGAGTGGATTGGGAGTCCCGTAAGCAATTATTCAATATTTAATTAATAATACTTGTGTTATATATATATATATGTATGTACTAACTTGTTTATCTTATGTCGGAATAGGCATTCAAGGAAACATCTCGCGAAAAAGAAGATAAACCGAGCTTCGGATCCGGTGAGGAAGGGAAGATCCCCGGGACACATGCTATGGGCGTACGCGGCGTTATCGATTTCGCTCGGGCCATGGAGGACAATAGAGAAGTGCCCCTATCGGTCGGAGATCTGGTGACTAGTTCGAAGAAGAAGAAGTCGGGCAACTTCGTCTTGAGGAAGTTTGAGAAAATCTTGGTACGTTATGTATTCTAAATATTATATATACATTATATATATATCATGTAATTATTGTTACTAACAAATTTATATCATATTTTACAGGACGTCTTCACCTCGAAGAAGGCGAAAGCCCAGGAGACGCAGCCTGACACCCCTGTCGACGAGTCGCGTCTTTATTACGAAGCCGCTGGTGGTTACGACAAGAAGGGGAGAGTTTTTGGCATGGGGTCAGCTGCCTCCATGTACTACGACAGGCCTGCTATTGCTCGACACTCATCCGCTGAGACATACTCTCCGGGCATACTCACCCGTCTCACCCAGGAGATGGCGAGAGAAAGACAGATTAATGCGAAACACAAAGAGGTTGGAGGAGCTGAGAGAGACGAAAGCGTCGGGGAAGACGGACTAGCGCGGATGGAGGAGTGGATTACCCGGCGGTTAGCGATCCCTCCGGAGGGATGCAACCCGGGTACGAGGCGGCACGACAGAGATGACCGATCCGATCATGGACTCGGAGGAAGTGACATGGGTTTAGGTAGTACACCGGGTCCGACCGGGTGACATATTGCTTTATACATTTTTATTTATTTTGGCTTATCGTATCCCCTTTGACATATCGTTTTATCCCCTTTGACATATCCCCACCTATTGACATATCGTTTTATTTATTTTGGTATCGTATCCCCTTTTATATTGTTGTTGTTGATAGCCGGTAGCAATTGTAATGCTACCGGGGAAAATTATGGCTGTTTTGCGGCGGTGGTTTGGCCGGCTGCTGCAAAACAGCCATAATTTTTTTATTAATTTTAACTTTTGCGACGGAAATATTCCGTCGCAAAGTTGCATTTGCGACAGAAAAAAAGTATTTGCGACGGATATTTAAGGCTCTAAAAATAAAAAAATTATTTAATAAAAAAATATTTGCGACGGATTATACAATTTTTGCGACGGATTATATCATTTTTGCGACGGTTTATAAAATTGTTGCGACGGATTATACAATTTTTTGCGACGGAGTCTACATTGTTTTGCGACGGGAACTGTATTTTCCAAAATAATTAAATACGTTATTATCCGTCGCAACATTCGTCGCAAATAATTTGCGACGGATAAACCGTCGCAAAAACTCGGTTTTGCGACTAAAAGTAGTGGTACTTATGGGTTGTCCATGGTACCATGACTCCCAGTTGTTGATCATTAAGAAATGGAGTCCGGGGATAGAGAATGAGGAGGGGGCTTTTAACCTTGCTCCGATCTGGGTTCAGATTTGGGGGTTGTTGCTAGAATGGGTTTCTGAAGAGGCAGGGGAAGAAATTTGTGAGCAACTGGGGACGGTATTGAAGAAACAGGTAGTCTTCGGAGGAAGCAAATATGGTAAGTTTGTGCGGTGCCTTGTTGTTATTGACGTTTCGCAGCCGCTTCAGCAAGGAATGTTGGTTAGTCAAGATGGGATAGAGAAATGGGTGAATTTTAAGTATGAAAATGTATCTCTGTTCTGTGCTTATTGTGGAATCATTGGTCATAAATTTGCTTGCTGTTATACTAAAGTTATTGATCAAAATGCGGGGGTCTATAGAGAAGAGACTTATGGGCCGGAGCTCCAAGGCTACCCCATCAAACCTGTGACGGATTCACCATTAGTCCCGGGTAAGTCTCAGTTGCAATCGGCGAGGAGCCCATCTCAGGCTGATCAGTCACCGGATAGTGATGACACAATCGAGGAAAAGCTTCTTAGGACACGGGTATCTCACGATGCATCGAATTTTAGTGTGTCGGGAGCAGAAAATGTTAGGCAACAATCTAAGGAGATGGAGCATTCGGGTAAGGGGAAGAGCAAGGTGGCATACTTTGGAGAATCCTCTCGAGCGCAGAATGAAGCCACTGTTGTATTTGTTGAAGAAGAACTATCCCCCCAAGTCTGGAAACCCTTATGCTTGAGTGGTACGGGGATGATACAGATGTGCACATCTCAGCTCAAAATTCTGGCGTCACAATTGAAGATGTCACTGACATCTTGACAGAGGCAGAAGCTGGGAGGTTTGAACCGCAGCTTGAAGGTAGTAAAAAGCGAAAATTTGCTGCGGCTTCACTTGCTCTTTGTTCACAGGATGCTGACACATTGACTGGGGAGTCTACAGCAGGTCAGTCTGAATCTGTCATTGATGGTGAAGATTTTGGCTTGTCTGAGCCGTTCCTCGAAGTCGAAGATAAAGGGTGCAACAAAAGCTAGCCCAAATCAAGAAAGGGTGGAGGCAGCCAGCCCGAAGTGGCTCCCACCGCCACAATGAGGATTATGGTGTGGAATTGTCAAGGGGTGGGGAGCTCCTTGACAATATCCCAGGCTGAGGAGATGTGCAAGCTCCACTCCCCAAAATTGTTATTCCTCTCGGAAACTAAAAACCAATCCCCGTTTATTTTGAAGCTTTGCAGAAAGTTTAATTTTGACTTTGTACATACGGTTGAACCAGTGGGGTTATCCGGTGGCCTAGCTTTATTTTGGAGTAAGGACTCAGATGTTGTATCCATTGCATCCACAACTTGCACCATCGAAGCATGCATTAAAGGTAATGAATCTAACTCTTTCTGGTGGTTTATAGGTGTTTATGCGAGCCCCAACCATAGTTCTAGAAGGGATCAATGGCTGTTTTTGCAAAGTAGGATGCCTCTTTGGGGTAATAAGTTTATAATTGCCGGTGATTTTAATGATTTACGATCGAATGAGGAAAAGTTAGGGGGTAGGCCTAGAAGTGAGTCTTCCTTCAGCGAGTTTAATAATTTTATATCGGCGAATGGGCTCATAGATCTTGGTTTCGTTGGTCATTTTTGGACTTGGAAGCGCATTCGGGATGGGGAGGACCGTATTTTAGAAAGGCTGGACCGAGCTCTGGTTTCCCAGGACTGGTTTAACCTTTATAAAAACTCTTCTGTCACCCATGTGGACATGGCTTCCTCGGACCACTGCCTACTAGATATAGTCTGTTTTGGTAAAGTCTCGAGCAAGAATCAAAAATTCTTTTTTGATGACAGGTGGGTAAATAAACCGGGCTTTCATAATGCAGTTAGGGAAGGTTGGAATGTTAATGTTAGAGGGACGAAACTCTATCAGATAATTGGCAAGATAAAACAAGTTCGTATGAAACTCAATAATTGGAAAAAAGTTAATATGCCGAATTTCTCTAATAAAATAAAATACCTAAAAGACAAAATTAATACTGGAGTTGAAATGAGTTTGCCAACAGCTACTTTGTCGGGGTGGAAAGTTGAACTCAAAGACGCTTATCTGGAGGAGGAAAAGTATTGGAGATTATGCTCTAGAGTTAGATGGTTAAAGGAAGGGGACAAGAATACACGTTTTTTCCATGCAGTTGTTAATGGAAAGAGGCGGAAAAAAGCCATTACCGGAATTTTTAGCTCTTCTGACAATACTTGGAAATGTTCCCCTGTTGATGTTGTGGCAGAGTTCCAAAATTATTATGATAATCTTTTTGCTTCATCTGGTGTAAATAATGATGTTCTGCAGGAGTTTGATGATATGGAGGCATGTATCACAAGGGAGATGAACGACAACATTTTGAGGGAAGTGAATGAGCAAGAGTTAAAGACCGCAATTTTCCAGATGCATTCTAGCACGGCTCCGGGACCTGATGGTATGTCTCCAAGTTTCTTTAAAAATTGTTTCCATATCATAAAGCATGATATACTTAGAGCCATTAACGACTTCTGGTTAAAAGCAAAGCTCCCAAAAGAATTAAATCATACTTGCATCGCTCTGGTTCCAAAGAAGGATATTCCTTCGGAGCCTTCCCACTTTAGGCCTATTAGTTTATGTAACGTGTTTTACAAAATTATCTCTAAAATTTTGGCCAATAGATTAAAGCACTACCTCCCTAGTTGTATTAGTGAAAGTCAAAATGCCTTCGTCCCTAATCGGCAAATGTTGGATAGCTTTCTTATTGCTCACGAGACACTACATTATTTAGTCAATAAAAGAAAAGGTAAGGATGCTTATATGGCGCTTAAACTGGATGTGTCTAAGGCTTTTGATCGCGTCGAATGGGATTTTCTTTTCTTTATATTGAATAAGTTGGGGTTCTGTGACAAAGTGGTAGGGCTGGTTCGGGAATGTATTACCTCTGTCTCTTTCTCTTTCATTATTAACGGGGAAAGAGTTGGGTTTGTCAAGCCAAAACGGGGAATTAGGCAGGGAGACCCTCTTTCACCCTACCTCTTTATAATTTGCGCGCAAGGATTGAGTCATCTGTTGCATAAAGCTAATTGTGATGGAGTGGTCCCAGGTATCCGTGTCTCTAGATATAGCCCACGAGTTAATCACCTATTCTTTGCTGATGACTCTTTGTTAATGACAAATGCTAATGCCGACTGTGCCTCTCATTTAACCACTATACTCTCTAAATACGAAATGGTGTCGGGTCAGTCTATTAACTTAGAGAAATCGGCGGTTTTCTTTAGTCGTAACACTTCCAATCAGGTTAAAAGTGAAGTACTGGGTTTTCTTAATGGGTTATCGGTTGTTAGTCACTCTAAATATCTGGGGCTTCCTCTAGTTGTTGGAAGGTCAAAAAACAAATCTTTACATATGTGGTAGACGGATGCAAAGCAAAGTTAGAAAGTTGGAAATTTAAATCTCTAAGTCTAGGTGGTAAGGCTATTCTTCTGTCCTCATCTTTGTTTGCTATTCCTAATTTAGTTATGTCGGTGGCAAAGCTACCTAAAGGCATTATTAATAAAATTCACTCGTTAATGGCAAATTTTTGGTGGGGCAACTCTAACCAAAGTTTTTCGGGCTATCATTGGATTAAGTGGGAGTCTCTGTGCGTCCCAAAGGGTAGGGGGCTCGGGTTTAAAAACTTGGAGATAGCAAATATGGTGGCTTTAGCGAAGACACTTTGGAGAATTCACTGTAATCCTCACCTTTTGGTGTCTAAAGTTCTAAAGGGCAAATACTTCCATAAGTCCTCTATCTTTGATTGCAAAGTCTCGACCACCTCCTCTTTTGTCTGGAAGAGCTTAATGTCGGCGCAGGACTTTTTGAAAAAGGTACGTGTTATATTTTTGGAAATGGAAAATCTATTAACGTTTGGAATGACCCTTGGATCCCAAATAATTATAGATGCTTGCCCATAACTCCTATGGAAACTAATTCTAATAATTTAAGAGTGAGTGATTTTTTGAGTAATAATACTTGGAACCGGGACAAGCTGCTGCAATTTTTTTGGCCGGTGGATGTGAACCAAATAACTAATATTCCGGTAAGTATAAATGATGTGCCCGATAGACGAATTTGCTTGTTTACAACTAATGGGGAGTTTGTCTCTAAAGCGGCCTATGACTTTTGCCTTCAAAATAGAGTTAGCCTACAAAATAGTTCTACTACTTTGCATTCTAATCGTCTTAATGATAAATTTTGGAAGAGAATTTGGGCCCTACAATTGCCTCTGAAAGTTAAAATGTTTATTTGGAAGTTGATGAGAAGAGTAGTACCAACTTCGGAGGTGCTACATAGGAGATTTGGTTTTAATGTTACTCTTTGCAATTTCTGTGGTCTTGAAACCGAGTCGAGTGAGCACATATTTTTAAAGTGTCCTTTTGCGCAAAATGTTTGGAAACTTGTTGGCTTATCGTGGTATTTATTTAGGGCTCCTAACGCTTCATTAGTACATTGGTGGGATGATATTTCGAAAGAAAAGCCTACAAATACGCTCACTGATAGAATAACTTTGTCGTGTTATGTTTTATGGTATATTTGGAAGGCCCGCTGTAATTGGGTCTTTGATAGTTTGTCTTTGGACTTTTGAGGAAACCGCAAAAATTTGCCGGGGAGGCTTGGTCGATTATATGCGGGCACATAATGAGGAGAGGGCTTCTTCTAATCAAGTTTTTTCTTCCTCTCCCCGTCTTGCGGCGCGAGGTTCCCCGTTTTGAGGGGGTGCGTGCCTACGTCGATGCGGCCGGAAACCGGACTCGGTCTTGCTTGGATATGGTGCAGTTCTTCTCCAGGATGGTGATGCAGTTTTGGAGGCTTGGGCTTCTCCGCGGTCGCATTGCAGCTCGGCCTTAATTGCGGAAGCTCAAGCCTTAAGATGGTGCCTTAGTAGATGCCTAGCTATGGGCCTTAAAACATTTAGTATGTTATTCGGATTGTCTTGTATTAGTTAGTCATTGTAATAGTTCAAACCCCCCCCCCCCCCCCCCCCCCCAATATCCATTTCTGTTATTCTTGATGATATCGGTCGTTATCTAGTAGGTTTGAATTTTGTCGGGTCTTGCACACTTTGGACGAAAGGTAACAAGATGGCTCACAATCTTGCGAACTTTCTCGTTCCGTTCGGATTTTGGGGTTTTTTGGCAACTCGTCTGTCCCGTTTGGCAATTTGTATTTTATTCGTATTAATATAAAACTTTCGTTCGGTGTGGAATGTTTAAAAAAAAATCGTATAAATAAAAAATGTTTTTTGTATTTTATTACGAATATTAATATAATACTTTCGTTTTTCGTAAAAAAAAAAAAAAAAAAAAATAGTTAATTGTTGATGAATCACTGCATTCGTCAGCTCGGGCCTCATGTGTGTGACATGACATATAGTATAATGCGGTGTGTCTATATATTTACGGAAATTTTATGCTGGTCCTGGATCAAGTATGACTTTGTGATAAATATTGGAAGACAAATATGACATGGAAGACAAATATGACATGGTGGTCCTGGACCACCATAAAACTACTGATATATTTAATTTAATAAATAATATAAGTCAAATATGGTCAAAGCATATTGTATTAGTGGTGTCCAAATATGACACCCAATTTTTTCCTATTTTTAAAGATGACGATACCGGGTTACGCACCTCGATATATCATCATCGAGTAGGCTTCATGGGTTAAATATATGCCAAGGCACACAAGTCGAGCTATCGACGTGGGAGCCATAACACGCATGTCGACCCTCGAGCCTGAAGTATATCAAGGAGCTCGAGGTCACGGCTATCGACTTACGGGCAGTGCAGGACGTGAGTTCCAGGAGTCGATCTTCCCAGGTCGGGCGGATCGATATCGAGAACAGAGTCCACACCAGCTACGTTGGCCCAATGTCCACAGGATAAACTTGGGCAAGGGGTAAGGCCCAATTAAGGGTAAACACGACAATAGCTAATAACCGACTCACATTAGGGTTAGGTCATGCATTGTCTCTATATATACAACGTTCCAGGAACTACGTACGGCTTGATTCCTGGACATATAACAGGATACGTAGGCAATCTAAGAATACCACTTAGATTCAGCCATAAACACACCCACGCCCCTCCTTATTCTTGAGCTAGGGTTCTTGGTTATTCATCACTCTAAGAAGAGTAACCCGGATCTTAATAGGTGACTAATTTGTCATCGTCATTGGCCCATCAGAGTCCGGATGGCATTCGGGCCCAGTTGAGATATACCGATCTCATAGTGGCGAAGAACAGCCTGGACCGCTGGACATAGGGGAAATCTGAGCCCCATCAATAGTTGGGCCTCGTAGACGGTACGAACCCTTCGGGGCTCATCGGCAAATTGGTGGTGGCCGGAAGGAGCCGAGCCACCGGTTGAGGGCTAGACGACCCATATCTCTGCCGTAGTTGGTTGAGATCGTCCATGGCGAGGCGAGGAAGTGCACCCGCGGGCCCTTTTCCGTCCATTCTTGTGGACAATTTCTTAGGTTCCCCGATAATTCCTAAGGGTTCCCTAGGATTTGAGGGAAGGGTTTGATTGGAAGGGGCAGATATGGGTGTTTGATCGCCGGAATGAGACTCCTCTACCCTATCAGAAAGTGTAGCACTACTTAGACATGGATGGATTCAAGCAAGAATGGTAAGAACACGAGAGAAAGAGGCTAGCGTAAAGAATGCTTACTTGTGTTTTCGAAGAGATAACGGGGAAAATGGATAGGCGAGAAATGATTTCACCGTCCGGACTCCTCTCCCTCTTTGTGCGTTTAAGTTGCAAGTGATAAATGATAAGACGTGTTTAGGGGGGTTACCGGCAGTTATAACCCCCTAGATATTGCGAGAATCAAGGACGACGTCAGTTATGGCAGAAGACGAAACATTAGTGCGTTATGACGTCATAGTGAACGGCCACGATTGGCTAGGGTGACAGGTGGCATGTGAAGCGGTTACACCATTTCCCGCCCAAGATTTAGTCCAACTCGAAGATGATTTCAAATTGGCAGATCTGACCTCGGACAATAGTAGTCGCCTCTCTCAGGTCTGGGGGGCTTATGACGATACCGGGTTACGCACCTCGATATATCATCATCGAGTAGGCTTCATGGGTTAAATATATGCCAAGGCACACAAGTCGAGCTATCGACGTGGGAGCCATAACACGCATGTCGACCCTCGAGCCTGAAGTATATCAAGGAGCTCGAGGTCACGGCTATCGACTTACGGGCAGTGCAGGACGTGAGTTCCAGGAGTCGATCTTCCCAGGTCGGGCGGATCGATATCGAGAACAGAGTCCACACTAGCTACGTTGGCCCAATGTCCACAGGATAAACTTGGGCAAGGGGTAAGGCCCAATTAAGGGTAAACACGACAATAGCTAATAACCAACTCACATTAGGGTTAGGTCATGCATTGTCTCTATATATACAACGTTCCGAACTACGTACGGGCTCGATTCCCGGACGTATAACAGATACGTAGGCGAATCTAAGAATACCACTTAGATTCGGCCATAAACACACTCACGCCCCTCCTTATTCTTGAGCTAGGGTTCTTGGTTATTCATCACTCTAAGAAGAGTAACCCGGATCTTAATAGATGACTAATTTGTCATCGTCAACAGAGATCGTCAAATATGAAATTTTTCTTTATTAGTCTGCTTTTATATTGGTGGCTTTACTCGGAATAGTAGTGCACGTATTTCCTCTCACGTAAGACCTAAAGGAAGATCCTCATTGAGTTATTGTACGTAGTAGTAAAGTTAGTATTCAATCTGTCTCTGTAATATACATCTATTTATATTTATATTTTATCCTCTAATATAAGTTTGGTTAAAATTATGAATAAATCTTAAAAGGGACAAAATTCATGTGTTGATTTGTATTTAGTCCAGTGAATTGAATATGATGGCAAAAAAGAAAAATTGTTATTTTACAGAACGATTATGTTATTTTTATTTTTATTTTCTTGTTTTTTTTTATTTTCTGTTTTTGTTTTAGTGGAGATATTTGGTATTTGATTTGTTTGATATTAAAAAATTTAATGGATTATTTTTAATGGATTTGTTTGATAGTGAAATTAAATTAAAATCGTTAAACGTGATAATGGTAATTTCGTCTTTTCAGATAGTCTTTTGTCTTTTTCACCATTTTTTAATCCACTTATCATTTTTGATATTTTTTATTTATCAACTTTTGTCTTTTATAATCATTATCTCAATAATTTAATATCTATCCTTAGATTTCAAATAAAATAAAATAAACCGTTACATCTATCCTTTTTTTTTAGAAAATTACATCTATCCTTAATTAGGTAGTAAATTTAGCTTACATTTTTTATTTCTCAAGGGAAAAAAAAATCCTTTCTCCCGTTTTTTTTTTTTGTTTGTGTCAGTTATCACTAAAAAAAAGCTTACTTACCTTCAAAAAAAAAAAAAAAGCTTACTTTTTTTTTATTCATTTATGATTATGACTATTGAATTAATAACGACTAAATAATATTTTAGACATTTTTTTTTAAACTTTCACATTCTTGACATGCGTGATACTTTTAAATCTTCCAAGGCCTTATATTTCAAACCGGATGTGAAATATTCATCTTCACATTTGTACTCGGACCGACTAAAATACATTTTTCTCTTCTACTTTATGCTATAAACCGATTCATTCTCACAAACCTTTTACGAATTTCTCTATCCTAGTAAGCATAGCCACAATGGCTATAAACCTTTCCAAAAAAGTTTAACCTTTTCTAGAGGCGGTTTAAGTGGAGAGAAACGGGTGCGTTCGACCTTCTAAAATAAAAATATTACGTATTAACAATAGAATTTCTTTTTATAAACACGTATCTATGTGTAATTGACCTCCTTATTTTTATACATTGACCTATTTTTTATCTATTACTCTATAATTATATGTATAGAATTAAATATACAAATATATGTGTGATATGAAAAAAACTTGACAAATTTCTGACACCCATACCGAAATTCCTGCAGCCGCCCCTGACGTTTTTTATCATCTCTATTGAAGATACTCTTAGTAATAATAACATGTCAACCTGCGTTTTAACTAAATTTCTGGATTCAATAAATTAACCATTTTGAGTGAATCCTCTATAGCTTTTCTCCGTGAGCTTTTTAATGACCATGAATATCAACCTTTTTTAAGTATTGGATTTAGTTGTTAATCCATAATAGTGGAAATTAAGCCAAAGGAAAATAAATACTCCTATATTTTACGGTTTCTCCTTTTCGTCAGGAAATATTAAGCCTGAGTTTCATGCAAAAGCTAGTGTTTATGTCATTTTAACCGGTACCCTCAAATAAATAAATGTATCTTATATATATACACTCGAAAAAATATATTATATATATATATATATTACATAAGGAAAATATACAATACACAAGAAAAAATATATAGTATATATACACTCGAAGAGATTGCCCAAATTTGAGTGAAGTATTGAAATGTTTATAAAATAAAATAATCTATATATATATATATAGTATATAAATTTAATAGAATTATAATTTTAAATAATTTAACTCCTATACAAATAAGAAAAACATTACTTACAAAAGTCTGCGTAAACAAGGAAAAGAAACCTACCTTAAAAAAAAATATATATATATATATATATATATATATTTTTTCCGTATTTATTAAAGATCACATTGACCATAATTTGTTTGTTTCCAACTGCGAGAATTTCTCCCGATTAAACCCTGCAGCTTCATTTTCCGTCAATGGTTTCGAACGCTCCGACATCACTAGCACCGGGTTTCCGATTTCACCCGACGGACGAGGAACTGGTCCGATACTATCTACGCCGCAAGATTTGCGGAAAGCCTTTTCGATTAGATGCCATCTCAGAGGTAGATATTTATAAGACCGAGCCATGGGATCTACCAGGTATTTCTTTCTGCAATTCCCTTTTATCTTGTTCATTTTCTTGGGTTTTTTATTTTTTTATTTTTCTGATGAATAGTTTTAGTAAAGTTTGATGCTTTACCGGTGGTCTGTGATAATATTTTTTTAAAATTAATTTATTATATTATTATCAACGCTCTGTATTGATTCCTTTCCGTGGGATTTACTGGAGCTTCTCTACTTGATGTGTACTGATGCTGATTTTCTGGATTTCATTTTTATTTTGATAACAGGTGATGAAAAGTTAATTTTTTTTGAGTGGAATGAAAAGTTCCTAATAATTGGTTTTGTAAGTAATTTTAGACATCATACTAAGCTTGAATTCAGTCAAAAAAATTAGGTTACTGAATTAACAGTGGAAAATTAGTTTGGTGTTGTGAAATCCATTATTGAGCTCATAAAGAGAAACATTCTGATGTTGTGAAGTAGCTGTTCAACGCCCTTTTTAACAAAATTTTCTGTGTCACTGATTGAAGGATGATCTGAGGCATTGGTGGCAGATTTAAGGGACCAATCGTTTTCAATGTGAAGAAAATTATTAAAAAGATCCTTTTTTTGTTTTGAAATTGAGCCACTGGATCATATCCTGTATGGTCCAACAAGGTAATTGAAACGAAAAAGAACCAGGTAGACACTGTGAAATAAACTTGATAATTAAGTATTTGATGTCCATTTGCCTATTATTTTGGAATCATATGAATAATAGAGCAAATTTAACTTAGAACGAAAATCAGCAATCAGATTTTCCTTTTTATTGCATTTTTCCCCAGCATTTGATGTTTGTACCCATTGAAACTGAAAATCTATAAGAGTACGAGGGTGAAATACCAATTATCAATAAATTTAAAGGAGGTGTGGGGGAGGGGGATGGGGCGTAAGCATCTGGAAATATAAAGAATCAGTAAAAGAAAAATTTATCATTTTGATGAACTGAACCGCTTATATTTTAATAATTTGAGAGTGGTGAACTGATGAGCATACCAATTTGCATCCCTCTGCCACTGTGAGGCAACCTTGATCAGATATTGAGGCAACATGAAAACAAAGCCCGACTTGTGGAGTAGGATTTTCTTAACTGGACATCATCACCTTATCTCTCTTGGTTTTATTTAGAAGTGCGTTGTTCTTATGTCTCCTCAGTGCTTGTGTTTTCTTGGTTTTTGTAGTTGGTGATATGCAAGGACGAGTTCTTTTTTCTCCCAATGTGCTGACAATGTGGTCTGTTTAGGTCGTATAGCTGAATAGTTGTATTGTGTTTTTAGGTATGTCAAAGCTGAAAACAAGAGATTTGGAATGGTACTTCTTTAGTTTTCTTGATAAGAAGTATGGGAATGGATCACGGACAAATCGGGCCACTGAAAAAGGCTATTGGAAGACTACTGGGAAGGATAGGTCTGTCTTCCACAGGTCCAAACTTGTTGGGATGAAAAAGACGTTGGTTTATCATTTTGGTCGAGCACCAAGGGGTCAGAGGACTAACTGGGTGATGCATGAGTATAGACTTATGGATGAGGCTCTTGATAAAGCCGGATTTGTGCAGGTGGGCATATTGTTGTTCGAAAGATCTTTCTCTCATTTTAACTTTTGCCTCTTTAGGATTATATGCAGTTGGAAATATTGATATTGCTGGTAGTTTCCAAGGTATCATTATTCTTCCTTCTGTAACTTTTGAATTTCGCTTCCGGCTCTATAGATTCCACTGATAGCTTTACATTGTATTAGACTGTCATATTAGGGGGAATTGTATAATGTATATTTTACAATATGTTTTCATGCAACATTTTCCTAGATTCTTGTTTTTTCTTTGAAGCTAGGTGTTTTCTCTTTCTTCTTATGTTTGATTTCCCCATTTGCTTTTAGGATTCTTTTGTCCTCTGCCGAGTTTTTCAAAAGAGTGGTCCAGGGCCAAAGAATGGCGAGCAGTATGGAGCGCCTTTGATTGAGGAGGAATGGGAAGATGATGAATTTGAACTTTTTTTGAAGGAAGAGGCTAAAATTGAAATGGAAGTTGGCGACGATGCTTATTTGGACGAGGATGACATTGACCAGGTTTGTTTCATGTGGTTTTAGTGTTAATACGCCTTTGGAAGTTAGAAAGAATGGCTTGTTTTGTGTTTAGCTTATCCTGGAAAAAGTGTGTTTTTCTCCTTCAGATTTTAGGGGCAGAGAATAAACCTGAGGATGTTCCCCTTCGACTTGAACACTATCCTGGCGAGGGTGATCTTTTTGTTGGGGGAAATACGGAGTCTGTCGATGATTCCCAGAAATTCATGATAAGCTTGGAAGATTATACTTGTGAAGAGGAGCAACCACAAAACGACCATTTGCAGAAGCTTCTGGATAGTTCTGAGGGTTGTGACTATGTACAGGAGCAGATTGAGGACAAGACATCATATGGGTTTTCAGTCAAACATGAGTACATTGGTGAACCAAGCAAGCCCTTAGTTCTTGAAGGCATAAATCAAAAGAACGATGAACAATATGTGGACGCTACTGATAATTTTGATTTGGATCTAGGAACCTTTTTCGAAAGTGATGACCTCATGAATCCACTTGATGTTGATACCTCCTTTGATATGCTCGAGGAATATCTTGCTTTCTCTGATGCAAATGCTGGAATGTCTGATTATCTAACATTTAATCCTCCATTGATTGGTGGCAGTGAAGATCTTATTTCTGCAGAATTGCCTACTTCTCAGGTGAAATTTAGAAATCAAACATTTTTATTTTTTATTTTTAAAACTACAAACAGCTCATATGGTTTGGGCTCCAGCCGCCATCTCGGGCCAAGGCAGCCCCTCAAACTCTTTTAAGCCCTAACAGATTATCCACCAACACAGTCCCGTAAACAGTCACACACTGGTAGTAGGAATCAAACCTAAGACCTTGTGGAGGAAGTGACTCGTTTTTAGTACAGTTGAGCCGAGCCAATTTGTGTTGACCGTGCATGAGCTTGATGTTCGTATGATTGTTAGGTCTATACATAACTTGATCTTTTTGTACCAGGACGTGATTGAAAAGACTCAGCCCATTGTATCGAGTGAACAGCCTTTGGAACATCAAGACGATGCATCCTCTTCAAAGCAAACGCCTTTGAAATACGGAACAGGTAACAGTGAGAATGAGATACTCTCAACAGCACTAATATGACCTTAAAAACCTCGTGTCTCGAGACTTCTTTAATGTTTAATCTTTTGATTGTTTCAGATTTCCAGCAACATCCATTCATCAAACAAGCAAGTCAAATGTTAATGGGCAACGTTCACGCTCCACCTGCATTTGCTTCTGAATTCCCATCACAATATCTAAAGTCTGGATCTCCTCATGCTTCAAGCTCAGCACATGTTACGGCGGGCATGATTCAAATAAGGAATCCAAGCCAGACTAGCCGTGGATCAGACATGTTTCACGGGAAAGACGGTCTCTGTAACTTTACGTTTAGCTTTGGGATGTCAAGAGGTGATGATAACTCTACTACATTGGAATCAGTTGTCAGAATACTTCCAGGGAAGGCAGTTTCAGCTTTATTTGGTGGCGGCTCGTTCTACTTTATGCTTCTTTCGATTCTAGTTCTTTCATTGAGCTGCAAATTGGGGTCCTTCATCTTTGCCCAGTAATAATATTGTTCTGTGATTTATAGCTGTGGGAAGAAATGAAATCAACATTTTATATGAAAAAAAATATATAAACAGAACTTCAGCTTCCAAAATAAACATGCCAACTTGGCTGTGATCTACTGATCTGGCATCAGACTTTTATTTCGTTGTAGGAACTTATCACTGTGTTTTGTATACAGTGTTTCATCATTGTCTTGGGGGTGGTAATAAACCGATTATGTTTTTTTTTAATTTTATTTTTATTGAAGCAGCCTATCTTTGTATTTGATGAACCGAATACGCGTTTGATGACTAATTATTTAGCTTAAGAGTGAGTACATTATCAAATGGCGAGTTGCAACGGTGAAGGACACTCGATGTAAATGAGTAGTTTGCATTTCGGGGCATAAACGCGTCAACTGAATCGAGTTATATGGCAAGAATTCTAATGTTAACCCAAAACAAAATAGAAAACAAATGAGCCAAGCAAACAAAAGTAACATTGCATTGTATTATAAGAACCAAAAACAGTGATGAACAAGTATCAAAAGTACTTGCACTTATCAAGTGCATTATTCACCATGATATATGTATTATATATAATAAAAGGACCGATATTCGTATTCTAAATTGCAGAAAATTTTAAAACATATATCAGTGAAAATCTCAATATCCCATATTTCATTACTCTTGTGATCTTTTAATCAAAGTTCTACGTGGAATTCTAACTAATTTGCTCACAGAAATCACATTTCTCCAGGAAGCATGGTGTCCTCAGGCAAATCGCATACCGCAATACCCTAAAAAAAAGAAAAGTTATCGACTCGTGAAAACATGAAAAGAAAATGAAAGCCCCAAAAGACATATGAACATGATTATTAATTACTCACCTCCCCTGTAAGATGTGCTACACATTTCTTTTCAGCAAGCAACTCTGCCTCAGTCTATATAGCAAAAAGGTGAAATCATCAAAACTTGTGGGGGCATTTGCAAAAGCTAATGGATTCTTAAACCATAGTATTCAAGTTATGACTACATCTGCATTAGAGGTTGTATGAGTAGTACAGATATGTAGGCGCGTGTATGGGATACGCAAATGCGAGATCTTTAAATAATATACGACACATGTGCAGGGGATACATGTAAATATTTAAAAATAAAGGGACCAGATTCTACATAATAAAACTATAAGGACCAATCAACAATTATTAACTAAAAAAAAGTGAGTCTGTCAATGATTTTGAGGTTCTTGAGGCAAAAAGATGGGAAGTTACCTTCTTAATTCGTGCACGGAGGAAGTCATCGATTAGTACGTCTTTGACAAGCTCATAGTCTCCATCTCCCTTTAAAAAAGGAAATAACAAAAACAGTGCTTGAATTTTCTGAAACCAGCACATAATGCAAAACCACTTGCAAAGCTTAGGGGATTATCAACTTACTTTTGACCTGCATGGCATGCTGAAAACAATGTCTTCTGCTATGCCATAAGGGTTTCCATTTGTGTATACCTAATGGAAACAAAGTACTCATTATTGGAGAGATAATGTGGAAAAAATAAAGACAATCTAGCAAGGATAAAAGTGGAAGTTCATACGGGGAGGTTCTCGGGAGGATAAATTTTAAGGTACAATCGTTTTACAAGGTGGATGGACATGATTCAACCGTTGTAATGCCCCCAGACCCCGGTCCTGGTAGCGCTAAATGTGTCATAAATAGTCCGGTCAACTGCTTAGACCGTCGTCCTCGCTTGGTCTAAAAGGGCTAACTCTAGTTGACAAGACCTTTATGTCTCACACTTATATGGGGTGAGCATGACCTCACTTTACAGATGTGAGACTTTACAACCGTATTTTTTAGTCTTTTTCACGTTGTAGAATGTGTACGGGTGAATTGGATGCACCGTATTTTATTATACAACCACAATTACAACGGCTGTATAATAAAATCTTTCTTTCAATAGGTGGATGTAATTGGATAATTTAACAAGATTAAAGTTTAGTGGAATTACTCCTGAAGAAAACCAATCGCCCTCAGGTGTTGGAGTTACGAGAGATTTGATTGCATCAGCAATGGAGACAGCAGTTGATGCAGCTGAAGATCTCCCCCATTTCTTGATAAGATCTCCTCCTCGCTGAATATAAAACACACACCATCAGCTACCCTTAAATCTCATACATATAAGTGCACCAAATCCGTAGACATATGGCCGGACAAACTTTACCTTCTGAACCTTTTCAGTGAACTCTTCTTCCAACCACTTAGTATCTTTTATAACCTCTTTGACAGGTACACCATTGATTCTAGCATTTAAAAAATCAGGAACCTGATAAAAATAAACACGCATATTTACAAATACAACGCGTGATAGGGGTAAAAATCTGAGAAAACAGAGTGGGGCATACCTGCGTGGTGGAGTGGTTTCCCCAGATGGTCATATTCGATACTTTGTCATAGAAGACTCCTGCCTTTTGAGCTAGCTGAACAGACCAAGAAAGACACATGACACTAATTATTCTTCAGTCAAAGCAAGTGTAATGAGCGTTATTAAGAGGCTTAACACACCTGACACTTAGCTCTATTTTCGTCCAATCTAGTCAGCGCGTGGAAATTTTTTGCAGGTATATTAGGAGCATTTTTTAGACAGATCAATGCACTTCAAAAGGGAGGAAGCATATCAGTAATGAAAAGCATCGTAGAAGTTTCAGAATCGAAGAAAGCATGAAAAATGTAGGATTATATTACTTGGTGTTACAAGGGTTGCCAACTACTATCACTTTGGCATTATGAGATGCAACAGCATTGAGAGCTTTTCCCTGTGAGATTGGACATAAGGAAATGGTTCTATTATAAATTGTTTTTATATCTTTAAACCATGCAGAACCAGACGAAGCAAGAGAACACGAAACTGGCTATATTTTGCCCAGTTGTTATGCTGTAAAAAGTTACCTGTGCAGCGAAAATTTGGCCATTTATGTCCAATAAGCCAGCTCGTTCCATGCCAGGGCCTCGAGGCTTTGCACCAATCAGAAGTGCCCATTCTACGTCTTGGAAAATCTCATACGGATCGATTCCAATGCTAACTTCCCTTAGCAATGGATACAGGGAGTCTTCCAGTTCCATTGCAACTCCTAAAACATTTAGAACTCAATGTTAACTAAGAATGTTACATTATTAAATTTCTGCTAGTTAAAAAGAACTATCTAGAAAAGAAAAGAAACAAATAAGGGAAACCACGGGTTTGAAAGCATCCCGCAAGTGTACTATTCGAGGAAGGGTTGGTTCACTCAATTTCAATGTACCAAATTTCCTATTTTTGCAAGAGTTGTTTCGTGACTTGAACTCATTGCCTTCGATCAGATGGAGCACCTTCAAGTGCTTTTACCCACTATACTAAGACAGCCTTATAGACATATTATGAGGATGGAAAAACACAGTGAATTGTCTAAATAAACATGCAACTCTAAACAGGATGATTAAAGGGCATCTTTAGTGGCACCACACCAAATCTACCGTTGTGGCACCACAACAACAATCGACTTTTTCACAGTCAAGTCGATTCTAGAGGTGAGAATCGACTTTCCGCTGGTTGATTGTTTTCGGCGAGGTGCCACGGTAAACACATAAGGGTGACACAAAAGGCAGCCCGATTAAATTGGAAAAAAAATAGAGGGCTTTGAGCTAAGTCCAAACCTCACCTTCAAGTGCTTGAATGGATCTCTCAGATCCCAATAGTTTTAATGCAATAGGTTGATCTGGTCCAAAAACCTCACCAGATGCAAGCTGAGGCGACATGAAAGAAAATCATACTAGTTAACCAATACATCAGAAACTCTTCAAAGAACCATATGCTACTATGACATAATCCACAAAATCGTTTCTTATCCATGATTTGAGAAGAACATTATTAGTTTAGAGAATCTGATGATTACAAATCAGGGAAAAAGGAAATTGAATGATCAGAGAAGCTCACAAAACTAAAATTAACCGATTGTCAAATTGCTTTTCATTGATGTATATAACAAGAAAGCTTTATAATGAGGGCTCAACAAGACAGAAGACCACAATTTGTTCTGTCCAAATTCAACATTCAATGTCATACGATCAGAAATTTGTTACCTTAAAGAGAAGATGATTTGATATCATCCCAGCAGCACCTGAGACAGCAATTTTGATTAATTTCTTCCAAGACTTGGTCTCCTCTTCCTGGCAACATTACAAAAACATTGTTACACCAAACACAGAGTAGACTAGTATATATTAAACAAGACTCGATTGGCATAATACTCAATGGACAATGCATAGTTATATTATAATCTTGCAAGATTCAAAGTTTTATTAAATGCAGTTTCAAACATTATCCAAGCCACCAAATGATAAACAGAGTTGTTAAATGAAAAACAAATAATTGAATTGGAGCACAAGCAGCCTATCATCATGATAAAGTTCTCTATTCATTGTGAATGGTATCAACTCTAAGGTACATATTTCACGACTCACGCAAAGGACGTATTCAAGCCTTTGTCTATCAAGCACAGATTAGCATTCCATATGAGGCTAAAGAGACTAAGCACCTCGATGAAACAATTCAAGATTAACATAACTAGCATTGAGCAGTAAAACTGTTAGAGCCTCTGATCTTTCATCGTGTTACCCTTTTAAGAACATTAACCAACTATTGTGCTACGAAAAGACTCAACTCTATGCATTCGGAAGTATTCAACTGGAGACGTTGATCACCTAAAACTAGTCTTCTATGCTTAGCCGTACTTAATGAGAGTCACATCTGTTTTCAAGTGATGAATGATGCAAGAACTCTTAACATATACAAAAAGCTTATCTATCTTCTTCCATCTTTGGACTTGATTAACAGAACAATCCCGTTGAATGTATTAAACCTATCTTTTCGATATAACAACAGGTTCATAATGAGGTAGTTCAATACTTGAAATACCGTAAACCTAAGTTCATACATCACTCCTCCCATAAAAAAACAAAGGAAACACACACACACACACACAAAACAATTTCTTTCTTCAGTGCACATTTTCAACTCTTTCTTCATTCATGAACGAAATTAAGGAGCTAAAGGTGGTCAAGAATTTTTTTTTCTCGGTGAAGGTATTTTCATGAGGAATATCATTAGTCTGTTACGATGCATTGATGACAATTACAAGATTCTTTTGTGCATAATGCACATAAATAGTGCAAGTTAACAAGTACTTTCTCTTTGAAGGTGAAGAAATTTTAACTATGACCTTAATTGAACTAATCACCACTTCATACTCATCCCAATTTCATGACAGTCACAGTCCCCCATTTTTTTAGTGAGATATGCGCAACCACAAACTCAAATAAAAATAACCAATTTGTTCAATATTTATCTCGACACTTTTACCATTATCTAGGCATTTTGTTAACATTCGGTCCATTTTGTCACGTGTCAAATTTTTATTGGCAGCAGCATTTCATATCTTCAATATCCTAGATGTTGGGCATGTAAAGTTTGGAACCAAGAATGTAAACGAAAATTTGCATAAATGAAGAGTAAAAGTGCATAGATAATAGATTGGGATAAAAGTGCATAGATAATAGAGTGGGATAAAAGTGCAGAAATCTTAAATAAAAAAAAGGAGTAAAAATGTCTTTATCCTTAGCACACTGTTAATGACACTACATTCAATCTACCGTTACACATCACGGTAAAATTAGACCTCTATAGAATCAAATTTATGCAAAAAATTCGACCTCTACGGAGTCGAAATTTTCCCCAAGTATATGGTGTTTGAGTAGGTCGACAGTGGTGCCATTAACGATGCCCTCTTATCCTTATCAGATCATTCACTAAAATGAAATCAAACTGTTTGAGTAGAGTCCAGAGTCATAACATACAGCTTTGAGATCATAAGTGAGACAGAAAACTCCATAGCACTCTGCCTTTTTCTTAAAATCTTCCGTCTGCAAAGCAACCGGTGCTTGAATTTCCCTGACAACCACTTCATAAACTCAAATTGATTCCCAAAAACAAATAAACCGAGCAATAAAAAACTCAAAATTTCACAAATTTTCAGAGCCAAAAAGAGAAACAGAACAGCTTACTTGGAAGTCACAGAGCAGGATATTTCCGTACGAGTGCGTGGAATCCTGAAACTGGTGCGCCTTTGATAAGCAAGACGTTTCGATACATAGTAAAGTTGTGAAGAGTATTGAATACAAGAGCTGGTCTTATCGGTGCAAAAAATTGTACCACTGCTGCTCAACTCTGCAACCGCCATTGCCTAACAGCAGAAGTTGAACCAATTTACAGAGAGTGAGAGAATTCAAGTTTGAAATTCGCTTTTGCAGAGAGAGTGAGAGGGAGAGATAAGGAAGAATGAGTGGTGTATAAATGGAGGGTGACTGAAAAAAGAGATGGAAGGAAACAGAGGGGGGTGAAGACGAAAACCGTGAAAAGTAGGAACCATTGGGGGCCTGGGGTTTGCGTATAACTGGATAGGGGCGGTAGGGGGTTATGGCTGATATTTTGAAATATAGTTATAAGGCCATGCATATGACACTTGTCAATAGGATATAAATAATTATACCATACATTCTGGGAAATTCTTACTCGTTAATTCCATTCGTGAAGTTATCATATGTGTGAGAATCTGATCATACAATTTCACCTCAGAACAGAACTGTAATTCAGATTTATCGACACATACAACTTCTTATCAATAGAGTTGTCACCCGAGAACTACCCATGCCTATGATTTATGACAATGTTGAGTCCATGGCTCTTAGTTTATGGAGGATTAGGTAAACATAGAGACTTATCTAAGTAACTTTTATGGAGGATGAGGTAAACCAAGAGACTTGTCTAAGTAACTCAAAGCAGATGGTGAAATTTTTGAGTAGTAGTACGTACGTACGCGATATGTGAGGTGTGGATCAGAACCACACAGTTTAAGTGCAGAATGAAATCGTGTGGTGTGTGGTGTGCCCGACGGCTATCCGCACGTAGGTAGGGTGTATGCAAAAACTTCCCAAGAAGATGTGTAGGAGACTCATCAATGCAAAAGATAAAAATTCGTGAAAATTTTGAAATCATTAAAGATATCAAGTAACTCCAGTAATCTCCTAATTCGTTTTAAATACGAAGACCCCGATAAATTAGCATGTTCATCAAATGATCATAACATTGGGGTTGCGGAACAACCAGGTCAATAAATGGACAATGATTTGCTATATTTTAATACCGAATTAGCAATGAATTTTGTGGAAAAATTATAATATCTTTCATGATCGTTGACGACATATTTTCCTCATTAATTGCCTAAATATTTTGAATAGTTTGGATCGAGAACCTAAGTCAATAATAAAGTGTTAGAAGCACTCAGGCTAAGTGAAAATGAAATAAGCAATTTAGGCTAAGCTTGATTCGCTTAATAACAATAAAATTTTGGTTCCGCAATGAGTGTACTTTCATAGAGACCAAATATTGATTTTGATCATTTATATTTTTTCCCGTTATAGATCAACACGCATGATAATCTTGCTGATATGCTTACTAAATCTGTTCAGCAGAGCAAGTTTCAACTGTGTCTGGACTTGCTTAACATCCGGAGCTTATCATCTAAATCTGGGAAGACTCAGCTAAGGGCTGGTAAACTGAGTTCTTCGGCAGGGAAATCTGGTACAATACATCTGGCACTGACGAATGCATCTTGTACATAGTACATCTGATTATGCAATCTAGTTGACAAGTCAACGAGAGATCAAGTCAAGGTAGAGATTTGTTGTCAAGTGTGATTTGATCTCTACGTGCAATCTGGCAAAGCTGTCTGGTGGTTAGCTTATCAGAGTGTTCAAGTTTGTGGAAGTCAGTTGGATGAAGTGCATCAGAGATCCGTCTGTCAGCTGAGTGAATACTGCTAAACTATTGCATCTGAGTATTGGTTACTAAGCTGAGTGAAGGAGCGGTGATGAATCATATATGGGGCATTTATGGAAATTCCGACAGTAACAATTTAGCGGTTAGGGTTTAGGATTCCAAGGCTATAAATACCTAATGTTGTAATCAATGTAAGTGTGTGTAAATTTTTCTATCCGTGAAGTAGTCGGCACAATGCCATAAACCACGTTAAATTGATGTGTTCTTCTTGTTCCGTTTATCTTGTTGTTTGTTCTTGTTAGATTGCTTCTGTTTTATCTTTGCTTGTCAAGTGATTCCGTAGTTAGATTCACATCTGTTATAACATTAGTTCTTTCGATTATATATATATATATATATATATATATATATATATATATATATATATATATATATATATATATATATATATATCTTCTTTTCGAAGGGTTTGTAATGTTGAAAGGAAAACAATATTCTCCTGCCCCAAATATTAGTTCTTTCGATTTAAATTTTTTTGTTTTATCCTAAAATTGTTGTTATTCAGATTTCTTGACCGATCTACTCTATTGAACTGACTGGATCTGATCTCAAATTGATCAACTCTGTCACTTATGCTTTGTCCAAACTTCTAAGCCATCAAGATTGTAGGCTCTTGATTCTTAATCTTGTTAGAGGCATGTGTTTTCTATCTCTCAAACTTGATTGCCATAGCAAAGACATCTTGAATCTCTGAAAACTGCAACAACAACATTGCTTGAGACCCTACTAGCTCAAACTTTTCTCTTAGCCCATTCAAAAATCTCATCACATGTTCTGCCACCATGTGATCTAGCAAAGTTTTTTTATATCTATATATCTATCTATCTATATACTATATAATGAGAAAAAGCTGGGCATACAGCGTTCCACGTCTCCCCATTTTCCTTTGCTTGCTTTCATCGACACGCGGCATTTTGTGTGCTTGACACGTGTCGGCACTTAAATAAAGCGAACAAAATAATAAATTGCAAATGAATAGAAAAGAAAACAAAAACAAAAAATGAAATCCCTACAGCTAGCAGGATTTTCGGTTATCCCCAGGTGAACAGACGGCCTCAATTGGAGAGAACGTCGTTCTGGCCGAAGAATTCGATTGATGGAACTGGGTATGCGTATTACCCGTAAGAGTGACCCCAATGGTTACACCCAATTACATCCTCCAAACACATCGTTTTCCGTTTCAGTTACACTTTTTCAACACCCAAAAAATAATTCACTCCAATAAGCAACATCTATACATCCCTTTAAAAATATTTTATGTTTACAAAGTGATATTTGAATACGTCGCACAACGGTAAAAAAAATAAAAAGATGTCGTATCCGTACACAAAAAGAGTTCAAAATAAAAAAATAAATATTTGGACAAAATAAATTTTTTTTATGGAAAAAATAGTATATATAATTTTTTTTTCAATGATGTATATCACCGTTGTGATACTACCGTTGTCTTGCGTATCATTACTCGATACATAACGCATTATTATATAAATGATATTGATGTGTGAAATTAATTTATTGGGTAAAAAGAGAGATAAATGGTGCTACTGTTCATGTTAGCAGGCCGGGAAATTTTATTATGGTCGGGATAAATGATGACTTGGTGATCCGGGGCCAATAGAAAAATGACAAATAACACAAGGGCCCACCGTGTAAAATATAAATCTCATGTATTGACGTTTTTACCCTTCTTATAAGACATTTCATTGGTGGACAAGTATGACATGGTGGTCCTGGACCACCATAAAACCACTGTAGCAGGCCCTTCATATTTAGGGTGAGCCTTAGTTTTATTTAAGGATAGGGTGTTGGGTTGAGAGCCACTGTGGGCTTAAAGGTGAGTTACTTACTCCCTCTATATTAGTTTTAGAGGGGGGATGAATCCCCCCATTGGGGTCACTCTAAGCTTTGTGAAGGAAATGGGTAATATATCCATATGTCTCTTTGGTGATTTCTGATTGCTATCAGATTTTTTGTTTGAGGAGTGATTGATGGCGGCTGGACTATTTCCGGGTTTTACCTGCGGGTTCTTGCATATTATGTATCCAAGATAGAAAGCTTTGATCTAGGTAATGGGTTGAATTTTGTTTTACAGCTTTCTTTAACTTACTTTTCCTTTAAATAGCAAAACGTTATTGTTCATTTCCCACCTCGCACTCCTTCTGCCTTTTCTTTGTAGATTGGTTTTAAACAAGCTTGTGTAACTAGATCATACTCTGATTTGTTTTTCATACAATTTGTGGTTGTATGGAATATTGTGCAGAGGGAGACTTGTGTGCCTAAAGGAGGTAAAGAAGCAGGGAAAGAAGCAGCAACTGCTAAAGTAAGTCTATACTTAATTCTTTAATTTCTTTTGTAGAGTGGGGAGGCATTACTGAAGTTCTTGACGAGATTGGTAGTTGTCTAGGTATGTCCTTCCTTACTACTACAGTACTACTCCTTTCATGCTTCATGTTCTTGCAGAACTGTAATTCCACTACAGAGTACATTCCTTGCCAATGAGTAATAAGTTTATTGCTTACTATGGTAATTCAATAATGTAGGTTATCATCAGAAAAAAAAAACTCATGTTGTTGATAAAGTCTGTGGTTATTTGTTAGTTGGTTTATGTTTGGTTGGGACACGGGATATGGATCTAGAAATATCTGGTCTTTGCCTGTTTGTTTGCGTATCAAGTGAGCTGCTCTGTTTTGTTAACGCCTTTCCCTGATGAAATGGCTTTCTTTGTGCTACGCGTAAGCTAGGGGTTGGTTTGTAACCTGGCTTGCAGTGAAAGTGCCATTTTTTTCTTTCTTTTTTTTGTAAGCTAGGGGTTTGTAACCTGGCTTGCGTAAGCTAGGGGTAGGTTACTGGACAAAGCGATTTTAGCCTCGGGAACTCAAACCCCTTAACTTTGATGGCACATCATCTACAGGTATGCTTTCAATAACATTTGTTTCCCATTACTCTTTTGGGTGTGATCTGTCGCTTTTAGAATATAAGTTCATTGTATGGTGTGTCTGTACAGAGTCCAGGGCTATTGTTTTTCATGTGAAAATTAAATCTTACGTTTGGTATTGAAATGGATTTGTCATATGCAAGTTATTGGGTGCACCCCTTAACTTACGTTTGTTTTTCAACGCCTTAAATCTTACCTCGGGAACTCAAACCCCTTAACTTACGTTTGTTTTTCAACGCAAGTTATTGGGTGCACCCGTCATATGCGGAGTGCACCCATGTGGCAAACTGTACACCTTTTATTTTTAAACAGAATTCAAACCGTGTGGTTCAAATTTATTTATCGGTCAATTAGGTGCATGTGGTTCAAGTAGATGACTTCAACTTCTTTAGGTGATTTAAAAGGTGTGCCTTCCTTAACAGGCAACAACATCTTAGAGTTACCTAAGGAAATGCAAGAATCATTGAATAAAACCTAATAAAAAAACCAAAAAAAGCATGCCAAGCTCTCAAACTTCATTCATGGAATCTAATGCTGATGAATGCTCATTGCATACATGTCACACAACTTCAACTTTACTAAATGAACCCAAATTCTGGATCAAATTCTTCAAATATCAGCGCTAACAGTAGAACAACTAAGATAGCAAGTTGGAAAACTAAAAAAGCTAAACAAAAATAAGGGTGTTTATACTTTCAGGGTACAAGGTCAAGTATATCATTTTATGAATGATCTTATAGAAACGCCTGAAAAACGTCCAAATGTACAGTTTTACTTTCACGATGTAGAACATGAAATAGCGAACCGCCTAGAAAAATATCCTAGATTATTTGAAATGACATTACAATAAATATTGACAGTCCTTTCCCATAATCCGTATGCAAGAATCTTTTAGGGAATTAAGACACATTTCAAATATTCATAAACTTGAAATCGTGTTATTCTGTAATCCTAAAATTGATCAAAGAATCTATAACAAACCAACTGTTTCTGAAGTTGCAGGCATATTAGTTGAGGGTGATAACAATGCACAAAGATGTATTAAAAAGTTTACACATATAGTGGGGTTTCACATCCTGTCCAATACTATTATGCATCAGTTTTAGCTGATGCGTGAATATTGGATTCTGCATATGATAAAATTCCACTGAATTGTACATGATGACAATCACATTAAATTGTTGTTACTTTGATGTCATAAATAATGTTTTATACTCTAAGAATTGTACTGTATAATAATGCATGCACATTATGTAATCTTCTTGATATAGAAGATAGAAGAATCTTCAACGCATTGGAAGTTTCGTTTTCAACCGGAGATTGATCGTGATAGTTCAAGTCGTTGAGAAACATAAAACCGATGAATCATGAAACAAAACAACAAAATTCAAGAAGAATGTGTTGACATACATGCAGGTAAATACTCAAAATACATTGAATGTATTGTATTCTATGATAAAATATATGATGAATGATAGGCTTGATGTGTTTTAACTTATTTCATTGGCTAGGGCACAAGGATTGCAGCTGAAAGGATGAAAGGAAAAGCCAAATTAAGAGATGTTGGATGTTAATATTTTAGTGCAGCCATGGTAATTTGTATGCTTTTTTTAGCCAAACTTTTGATGTAGTGGGGAAATATAGTTTGTATATTACCACCATTAATATTTTTACCATGGATAAAGTTTAGTGGTGTAGTAGTATACGTACATAACTATGTGTGTTTATAATGAATTGCATTCCTACCATCTTTTGTAACTTTTTTTAACAAAATATCTTTTGTAACTTATGACAGCTGAATAGTAGCCATCATATAGATTATGTCTTAGTCAACTTATGTATCTTTTGAAGTATATGGCTTAATATATTAATAAAAATTTATGATTGTATCATTCCTATGAATGTAAAAATGCATTTTTGCTTTGCATCTATGCCTGTAACGGGCATGCCGTGCCTTGCACGGCATAAGCATTCCAACTAGTATAGCAATGCAATGGGATTGAGGCTTACAAGTGCAATAAGGACTAGGTCTAATGATCTTGATCTCTTCCCAAAGAGTCATATGCTTTGTAAAATATAGATTGACGGAATCATTGCCTTGTTTTATAGGATTGACTTATTCAAGAAGATCTGAGAGTCTAAAACCATCAACACTTGAGAATCTATATGCAAGATTCTACCAAATTGCTTGAGCATTTCCTAAATACAACAAACTCTGGATATAGTATCCTCATTAGAATTCATGATCCATGTCCTGAACACTGTATCGCACTGTATATAGACTGAGTTTTCGGTTGAATTTGCCTCTGGTTTTTTGATTGTCCCATCAACACACCCAAATGTGTTATTGGTAACAAGTTCCATCTCCATCGACATTTTCCAATGATGATAGTTGTTTCCATTCATGAATGGCCGAACTAACAGTAGAGAAGAATTTTCATTAGGATGAAGATAGAAATGACTAGAAGGACTCATTTATTGTTTCTTCACTGCCATGGCTACAAGAACTCCCAAATAAACTCATAAAACACGAACAAAACTATTCCTGAGAATTATAAGAAAATCTACATGACTTTTAACAGAATTCTCTCAAGATCCTATGAAATCTACAACATGAGATGAGAATACTCTCAAAATTCTTCAGAAAACATCAGAAATAGCGCAATTCGAGCTTGAGAAGCTCTGATTCCATGTTGAAATTTATTAAACACAAAGAAAAAAGAAATGAAACTAAGAATTTCATTAATCAGGAAAAGTATACAAGTTAAGTTACACGATGTTGATGGCGGAGTATTTATAGACGATACTACTCTTAAGTTAGTTACAAAGCTGTTACAATCAATTGCAACTATAAACGTCTACTAAAACTACATCAATCTTGTTTTACAGTTCAATTGATGTTACTCAACTGATTCGTATTACGTTAGATTTGTCATAGCTGCTCAGCTGGCTGTTTCAGATTTGATTCATTCGGATGATTGCTTCAGCTCTGATTGTTGTTCCTTATTTGGATTCTCTCATCATTTCTCATAAAATGACACCTCACATCTATATGCTTTGTTCTCTCATGGTAAACATGATCCTTATCCAACATATCGCGCTTAAATTATCACAATATATCTCAACTTGATCATGATGAAGATCCAAATCATGGACCAATCCGTTCAATCAAATACCTTCATTGGCTTCTTGCCTGCTTCAGTAAGAGACATGTATTCTGCCTTAACAATTGATATAGACACTGTTGCCTGAAGAGTTGCTTTCCAGCTGACAACTGAATCACCCAAAGTGAACATAACCAGTCATTGGTTTTCTGCTGTCCACATTATCTGCATAATCAGAATTACAGTACCATGTGACCAAACACTAAGTATCACATCAGTGTTAGCACAAACCGTGCAAGAAACTCTTTGATACCATGTTGAAATTGATGAAAATGAAAGCACGAGACAAAATAAAATGCGGAATTCTTATTAATCAAAAAAATTGAATTGTTAAATTACAATGGAGTTGATGATGGATTGTTTATAGATGATACTCCTCATGAAACAATTAAAAGCAGTTACAAAACGGTTATAACAGAAAACTGTCTAAGTGGACTTTAACTTAGCTTTGCGTTCTTATGCTCTGCTGAAAATTTGTCTACTTAGCTTAGTCGAAGTTTGTCTGCTCAACTGAATTCTTCAACTCAGCATATCAACACATATGAATCCTCTCAACTGACTGTTCTAAATTCTGAGTGTGTGCCCATCTTCTTGCTTCCAACACTTCTTTATCCATATATTGTAACACCTATAGTCTTTTAACCGCATGAGCTCCAGAATAACGGTAATATACATAAAAGCACGCTCTAATGACAATCTTGCGAACTTGTTTCGCTAAGTTCATTCCAACATCCATTTCCGAGAAATATGTTTACAACACTGAAATGAGTGCATTTGAAAGACTATAATAGTTAGGGAGGTGATAACTTCAAAACAATATCTTAGATTTGGTCGTGAAAACCAGTGGTTGGAATCTTTTTCTGTTTAGTAAGTTTTCCCCACATGGTTTTGTACTTTTATTAGTTGAAAGTTTTTAACGACGCAGACGGTGTAACACTAATTAAATCGCATATGCCATAAACTTTTTCCTTGTCTGGTTTTTTGCTAGTGAGTTTTCCAGCAATGTTTTTGAACATGGCCAATACATTGCATAACTCAGAGGAAGCAATCAGTTCAAGTGATTTATTCAAAGAGACATTGTCTACAACAATATTTTTAAAGGGAATATCGACGATCACCGATTCAAAGGGTGTGTTAATCACGGGGAGTAAATCACACACAAATAAACATGTACTATTTTTCTCCATTACTAAGAATTTTGTCCATCGGATTTTTCGTAGTAAGGTATTTGAGGCACATAGCATATATGTCATTTTTTATCAACAGACAACCAAAAGAAAATGTTATGTATTAATATCAGTGTTGCATTGTCTACTGGTAGTGATTGATTTTTGTATAAATTATGATTTCAATCATTTATTGTATTAACATCCAAATTATACTATAAATACCTTTATACTTTTGAATAACGAGACATGAGCATCACTTCTTCTTTATATCTTTTCTTATTATGTACTTTCTTTCTATCATCGTATTTATTAGTTTCACAACATTGTTTTCTCTTTTCCTTCACACTCATTTTATGTTGGTCCTAGACCAAATGTTTGGATTATCATATGATCATCGATCACTTTAAAAAACATGATTGGTTATTTATTTTTATACACAGTAGTTGACCAAAAATATCTTAAATCCTATTGGTTGAGTTCACTAAATAGGATTTGGTCATGAACCATAGTAAAATATATCTTTTCCTTAAATAAACACTCCTCAGTCTCAAATTCTAACGCAACACACTTTAAGTAAGTGAAAGATTGCCAAAAGTTTAAGAAATTAAAGTCTAAAATAACATTTGACAACCATTAATACGAACGTAATAAAATAATAAAAGATTATTAAATTAACAATAAATTACATCAGAGAGAAAGAAGATTGTAACAAAAACTTCGTTGGTATTCGAAAATGGTTTAATTTTGGAATTTAAAAAAAAAAAAAAAACGAAAGAACATATATTTTCCTTTCACCATTACAAACCCTTGGAAAAAAAAATGACATATTATATGACAAAGTCATACTACAAAGTGAAATTACAGTACGAACTTAGCACCAAAAGAGAAAACACATCATTAGTATACGGTATACCACCGTCAATCTATCCGAATATCATATTTCAAAAAAATTACGATTTTGCATAGGTTGAAATTTACTTTTGATATCTCCGAATTCTAGTTTTGTGTATAAATTCAATTCTAGAAATGTCAATTTTCAATATTGTATCCAAAAACAGAATGAGTGTGGTGACGAAAAATACGAAGAAATTACACAAATACCGAACCACAAATTTTACTATTCAAACTTCAATATTGTATTCAAAAATAGATTGAGTGCGGTGACGGAAAATACGAAGAAATTACACAAATACCGAACAGTTTTCTTTGAACACAAACTTTTACCCTACTTGATAAAAAAAAGAATTTTTTTTGAAAAACAAATCAAATCGATTTCCTAATGTTCCCTTGAGCAATCAGTAGGCTGAAAATTAACCTTATTGTTTTCCAAATCAATTCCTACATGAAAGTTCATAGTGGAAAGATTACCAAGAATGCAAACATCATCATTTGGCAGCATCGCTAAGCAAAATTCACCCTCATCAACTTCAACAAACGAGTTTTCGGATGGAAATAAGACATCTGCATCCGTAAAATGAAAAAGTAAATCCGGAAACACAGGAAGAATATCGCCTTCTACTTTGTAGCAGAGACTGAAAATCTTTTCTTGATCCGAGGTTCGATTTCCGGATATAGTACTATTCAATGTCGACTCGAGATCATGATACAGTTTGGTAGGAAGCATAGTGACGGTTGTCCCTGAATCAAGGATCATATTTCCTCTTTTATTACCTTTCAAAATCCTTTTCGCGAGATGATTCGGTTGTGAATTTTGTAGCCTCGTGTTTCCAACCGATATTCCTTCGAGGTTGATGTAGTAAAAAGTGGTCGGATGCTTTTTGAATAACGGAGTCGTCGAAACATTAGGACCCGATACGATAGCACGAGTACCAAAGTGGATTTTACTTGTATTATCCGAACCGTATGGGACGAGACAGTAAGAGAACTTTTTGTCAGTGTATTTAGATAACTGGTTAACAATCGAAATCTCTCCGCCTCCTAGGCCCACGATTCCCGAGGCTGACTCATTGTACTTTCCTCCAGTACCATGAGTGCAGCCAAAAGCAACATCAGGAATCGTGACCGCCGCACCTCCTGAGCTTGACTCGAAGGTGAAGGTTTCCGTTGCCAAGTCACCGCTACTATACGATCCATCACCATACTTGAAATCGTATTGACATTTTCCATGATGATCACAACCAATTGAATCAACTATTGATTTGCATCGCTTCGATTGACACGATAATCGCTTGTAGGTCGACGTATTACGAGGGTTAAAAAAAGGTAGATTTTGCTTATAGCACTGATTACAAGGACTGCACTGTGTCCACGTCACGTCACTACCGGTATCAACTATCCCCGCCATCACAACAGGCGGGGTCCCGAGGGATACATTCATTATGTATTCACCGCCTTGAAACGCCACTTGAGATTCAATCGAAGACGAAGATGATTTCGAAGATTTATGCTTCAAAAAAGTTACTCGTATAAGGGATCGACCAAACGCTCGGTTTAGCTTTCGAAAACGAGAGCTTGACGGGTCGTGATATGGCGATTTATGTGAGTCACGATGAACGAGATCAATCGAGAAACCTTTGGAGGATTGAACTGGAGTAATAATAGTACATTCAAAGAGATGAATGAAATGAAAAGCTAAGAAAAGAAGTGCAAATACAGAAAAACTGGCCATCTTTGCTGGATTTTGATTTCGAAAATTGATTGATAAATCCATCAACTTATAAAAAATCTACAGCTGCTGCTAGCTATTTGGAGAATCAGTCCTATTTGAATAATTATTTTGTTTTGTTGCACAAGAATAAGTAATTGAGATTATTCAAGAATAAAAAATTGGATTGCAGAAAAATAAGACACTTGGAGGTCTCTGCCGAATGGGGGGCATATTCAAACCAGAATGTCCAAACCATAGGATTTCTCTTTGAAAATATCATTTTTTTTTTTGTTAGCTCTCTTGTTTAAAAATGAGAAAACTCTTTTAAATATTTTTATTCTTTAAATATTTGTCAGGATATGATTTGATAGACACAAAGCAATTAAAAAGAGAATCCATTCAAAAACCTACTACCTCCGTCCCAAAATAAGTGTCCACATTTGAAAAAATAGAAAATTAGGGATAAGGACACAACTACATATTTTTTAGGGGAATGAGGGAGAAGGACAAAAATATTTCATCATTGAGTAGAAGGACAGTTTTTGAACTTTTGCGATAAAAATAAAAAACTATTTATCCACTATCGAAATTCACTTGTGTTCGAAATTCATTGTTTAAATTCAACTTCTTGCCGAAATTCACTGTCGAAATTCACTAATTTTTATGCGGTTGTCCTTCTCCTTATAAAATATGTAGTTGTCTTTTGCTTTAATAATATTTCGATATGTGTCCTTATCCCTAATTTCCCATATTTTTTATAGGGAGAAGGACAAACCGCATAATTTTTATAGCGAGAAGACAAACAGTGAATCCCGAAAATCGGTGAATCGCCCAGTGAATCCCGAAATCGGTGAATTTCGACGGTGAATTTTGACAGTGAATCCCGAAAATCAGTGAATCTCGACAATGAATTTTGAAAATTAGTGAATTTCGACAGTTAATTTCGGCAGTGAATTTAAACAGTGAATTTCGAACACAAGTGAATTTCGATAGTGAATAAATAGTTTTGTCCTTTATGCAAAAGTTTTAAAAAACTGTCCTTTTACTCAATTGATGAAATATTTCTGTCCTTCTCCCTCATTCCCCCTTGAAAAAAACTATGTCCCGTAAAAAGTGTTTTTTCTCAATACCAATGCATCATTTAATGATTTTTTTTCCAACTATACCCTTCTCTTAAAATTACTCATTGTTGACATTTTATAATCCCTAAGCAATAATTTAATGCTAGTACTAGTAGTAGTACTACTACTTACGGCTCAACCTCCACCAAAAAAGAAAAAAAATAAAATGAATGTGAAAAGTCTGAAGAAAAAAATTAAAATCCATGTGAAAAGTCTTCATCATAATAAATAAATGTTGATTTCGATACACATACATTAACCGAAGTAAACTCATTAATAAGGGTATATGCGTCCATTTAGTATAAAAAAGGCACATTAATTGAGTTTCTTAATCTGCGTGTCCCATAAAAAGTGTCCCATAAAAAGTGAACACTTTTTATGGGACGGAGGTAGTACTAGTTTGGCAGTACTATGATCATCATTTTTTGGGACAATAAATGTGAGGAGTTTGTGCCCGAAAATCCAATATTGCATTATTTTTAAATTAAATAAAACTAATGTTTTCTTATTAATATTAAATCTATAATTGCATGGTTATAAATGAATGGGCAAGAAAATGCTTCGGGATACGTATGTAACAATAAAGCTCAATGCATAAAAGTTATGCATAAGAGGATTGGGTTTATGATGTAATATATTCCTTAAACATGAGGTCCTTGGTGAATTAAGTAAAGCTTATCACCTGATCCGGGCCGACATCTTAGTAGCTACACTTATACGTGAAAGGATTCACGTAAGACTGAACCTGACGATGCTCAAAATCGTTGGTATAAAAATTGGTATTATTCATGTAATTAGGCTTCATGAGAATAACCCAGCTACAAATTTGGTAGATTTGTTGATTATTATTAGTGTTAGCTGAGCCAATGTGATTGACGGCCTACGTGCCTAGAGATTTTGTGGATCTAGCTAACACGTAGTTCTAATTTTGTCGGTGATGACATCTTTTTATAATACCCCGCCAAGGAGTTAAAGCCTTGATGCGTTGATAAGGGGTATGGTTGAGACCGTGGAGCAGTTTATAGCTCATGTCATAATGGGGTGAAAATCACCGAGCTATTATTGTGGCAGTTACCATCGTGGGATAATGTCTGCAAAATGACCAGACTGTCCATTTTGGAGTGAGCCTGCACCATATCCGTTGAATGAGCTGAGAAAAAACTCGTGTCGATCGGTTTATCAGAGGACAACTTGAATCATGTCGATGAACTAGAGGCGATATGCGCTATAAGGAGGCAAACTTTAATGAAGCCGTTGGAAATGTAAGCCCCCAAATTGGGCTCAGCCCTTCAAACCATTTGTTGTGAAGATCCGGAAAAGGATATTAAGTGCCACATGTATGAGGGTCAAACCTATGTCAAAAGCTTTCCAGACCTGAACTGGGACGTATGTCGTAGGTTAGGTCTGACTTGAGACAATGTGACACGCCTTAAGTGGCGGCAATTCAACGGTTTCTGACATGAATCACATGTGTCATTCAGTCTTTTGAAATTCGACTTATCGTTATATCTCTTCAAGATCTTGTTTTATCAGCACATCGGGATACGTATTCATCATTATGGCCCAGAATCAAAGCGTCGTATCTTGTGTAGCTTCTGTAAACAAGAAAGTGTCATTCGCAAAAAGAAGACGATGCAATTCAAATGGATCTCGTTTACCAAAAGTAACACATTGTAGAGATAAGTGGCTATTTGCATGCCATAGCATGGACGGGAGGCCTTCGGTGTATAAAACAAATAACGGTGAGAGTGGATCTCCTTGTCGTATACCTCTACATCTACCGGGTGTAATAATTTATGTAGGGTTCCCACTGGTTAGGATTTGATAAGATGTAGTGGTCTGTGGACATACAAGCCATAATCAAATTTATCAAAGAATGAGGCATGTTTCAATATTTCCATTAGATTTGAGGCAGTCTTTTATGATCTTTGTGACACTGTATCCTGCAATATTCCATCAGAGGAAGAAAACATGTAGAGCGTTTAGGCCGGTTTTTTTTTTTTTTTTTTTTTTTTTTTTCGATAACAGAGTAAGGGCGGCTTCAACCAGCTTGCTCAAAATTCGTTTTTACTCGTACATAGTAAAGTATTCATACAAGCCTTTCCTTTAAAAGTGAGTAATCAGGTTCTTTAGAATTCAAACTTTTCATGACAAAGATACAACAACAGCATAGACAATAGCTCTGCAAATTAGCATACAATACAAAAGATGTGAAAAATAAGGTACAGTTTTGATTAGTTTTTTTATCTCACATAGGCAAGCAATAAGATATATACTTGGATACGAATTCCGGAATCAAACCCCACAACCACTGGATAACAGGATATAGAATCAAAGTTATCCAATTTGTGTATAAATATAAGATATAGGAGGCTATTATTTGCACTCCACTGAGTCAACCGATGCACCACACCGATTTCACAGAATCCACCTTGTGAAAGTTAATTTTGGAGCCAACAACGGACCTTTCTAAGGTCGATTCTCACAATGCACCTACGGGAAGTCGGTTTTTTACTTCAGAATCGACTTTCACAAGGTCGATACTACTGTGGTGCGCAGGTAGGGTGCAAATAAAGGTCCCTTAGATATATGCACACATCTAAAAGTTTGTTCTTCAACGTGCCAAGATATTTTACCCTATTTTTACCATTGGCCAAAAACATAGCCATCCTTTAAAACATCGCATTTGTGATAGAAGTGAAGCCATTCCTTGCTACAAAAATGGCTCAGCCGTGTTTGTTGATTGTTCGTGTAGCAACCTCTCGAGTATATCAAGTTGGGCAAGTATTGTATATATGCAACAACTTGAGGGGGAGTGTTCGAAAGATAATTGTTATTGTGATAGTTGTCAATAGAAAGTTATCAATGCTTATGTTACTACATATTTTCAACTCAGAATTATCATGAAAAGTATTAACAGTGTCCACATATATAGAGTAAAAAGCGCACGCGAAAAAAAGGAGTAAGTGACTTTTCGCAAGCTTATATACGAAAGTTACCTAATCAGAATCTCTCCAAGAGAACCTGTCGACTGTCCCTCAACAAATTCCTCTGTATCAGCCAGCTAAAACCAGAAAAACCCATAATTAACCAACAATACCTTAAACCAAAATTGACAAATGCATAAAAAAATAAATCAATAAAGGTGTTTTGGAGAAATTATATGAAATGCCACAACTAAATACAAACAGTGCACCATCTTAATTCTTATTAACAGATAGTCTAACTTGCACCTCTGGGACCATGCTGCTAAAAAAATCTTATGTCAAAGAACATGTTTTATAGAGCACTCTATGAAAACACATGGACCATGGTTGAATTATTATTTATCTGTTTTTAAGGGAGAGAGAGGGGGGGGGGGGGGGCTGTTACATATTACAAGTGCTGAATTTAACTTTCATGATACCTGCAAATTCATGTACGAATCCACAGAGACAAGATAACCTGAAAGATTAGCAAAATATGAACAAACAGTTTTAATAATCAAGGATCATGCTATAGCTCAAGTTTAAGAGTTGGGAAAAAAGCACCTTTGTATTCCATTCCCCACTTTAGTTTGACAATCACATGCTTTCCAGTCAAGTTGTTCAGGAAAGGCTTAGGATTAACAGGTACAGTCTGAAATAAACAACATTTCAAAAGTGCCTTTCAAATTGGGAAACATGTGTCTGTACCTCTGCTTAACAAAACATTATCAAAAATACACTACCTTTTTTACATATTTGTAAAATGTGTTTTCGGGGTTTTACGGGTACAACGCCCCGCGGCGCCCCGCTTCGCCCCGCAGCGGCCCGCAGCGGCCCTCTGTGTACCGCTACACCCCTCCCTGGCCCGCTACACCTTTACCTTTTTCACTTCCACCTAATTTTTTTTTTCCCAGCAAATTCATTCCCAATTTTCGATTCTTCCCTCCCAGCCTCACTCTCCCGATATGCACTAACCGGCGATGGTGCCCGGTGGTAATTCTCCTAGCTCCCATCTTCCCCTTCATCTATAGTGAAAGCTTTTAACACTCGATTCGATTCATTTCAAGCATCTTTTGTAGTTCATTTCGGATTTCAGGTGTCAAGATTTTAAGTTTATGCATTTGGATCTGCTTCACTATGTCTTCTGTTGTACAAGGTCCACATTTTAGCAATTACTTTGTTCAGTTTCATGTTTTTTCTGCATATGTTTATGTATTTTCATGTTTTTCTTTCTACATATATTTGTTCAAGTTCATGTTTTAATGCCGAATGGAAAAATAGGAAGAAAAAAAGAAAAGAAAATTTGAATCTATGTTTGACATTACTGGGAAGCTAATGGTGTGAGCATTATGCCAACGTACTAGTAGAAAAAAAAAGATTCTTCATAAAAAGAATTGCTAAGAAAACATATTGCTTGTTTGTGTTTTGTCTGTTCCCAATCTTATGGAGCAGGTGACACATCTTGTTGCTCAACATTAGTGTATTTTGATATGTCAGTTAACGAAAATGTATTTGGATGTGCAGTTAACGAAAATGGTGCAACGACCACCGACATCTTCGCTTTATACAATGTTACGTGGAATCGAGAGGGAAACAATTGGACTTTCGAAGGAGCTCATTCTATGGTAGTTCCCATGGCAAATGTGTTCACTTATAAGGAGCTTCTAAACAAAATGTATGCAGCACTATCGGTGGATACATCTTTGTTTGAACTGAAATTGGAGGTAGCATATCAGTGTGTTGGACAACCCTTTCCTCCAATTACTATTACAGATGATGTCGCCGTTGCAGTTTACTTACGACAAATGCCTATATATCATCGTACTCCGCTTTGTGTTACCGTAATAGCCAAAAACACCCGCACTATACCGGAAGAAAACACCCACACTATACCAGAAGAAAACACCCATATTCGAATTGATGAGCCTAAAATTTGTCATTCTTTTGGTCCAGCACGAGGTAACACCGATTATGGACTTTTTTATTCTCAGCAATTCAACAAAGGAAAGGCTAATGTCGTCGATGACCCTCCGATGTTTGATTTGAACGAGGGATTCAACAATGAACTACATGGCTTGCCATATGAAAATAAGAAGCGAAAGCGTAACATGTCTGTGAATGAAAGATATTATAAAGATATGCCACCACCAGACGTCGACTATGAAAAGAAATCAAATTCATTTTTCAGGCTTCCAAAATTTACAGATGTTGATTTATTAGAGACCGGCAAGGTGGACATAAAAGGCTATGTGGATGCTGAAGGAATATATGAAGGTCGGTATTTTGATGACAAAATGGAGCTGAAAAAGGCGGTTGCAAAGTACGCAATCAAGAACAATTTTGATTGGGTGGTCAAGGACTCTGACCAAAGTCAATGGTACATTAGGTGCTCGGATGTGAATTGCCGCTGGAGACTCCGTGCCAAGAAGCTTACTATACCTCCTATGTTTAAGATATGCAAAATTCATGACGTTCATACATGTGAATTCGATCTTCGGGGGAAAGACCACCGTCAAGCTAGACCATTCGTTATAGCCGATATAATCAAGGACAAAATTGTGAACGATGGGACCAAGTACTTGCCGAGGCATATAATAGCTGATGTTAATAGTAGACTTGGCTTGGAGTTTTCGTATGAGAAAGCGTGGAGATGTAAGGAGGAAGTATTGAAACTTGTAAGGGGAGCACCTATGGAATGTTACCATCATATCTATGGAGAGTGGCGACGGGAGGGAGTAATTTGGTGTAAAAAAAATTTAGGTGAAATTGAATGGGTGAAGAATCACGATGGAAATTGGGAATGAATTTGTTGGGAAAAAAAATAAATTAGATGGAAGTGAAAAAGGTAAAGGTGTAGCGGGGCAGGGAGGGGTGTAGCGGTATACAGAGGGCCGTTGCGGGGCGAAACGGGGCGCAGCGGGGCGTTGTACCCGTAAAACCCCGAAAACACATTTTACAAATATGTAAAAAAGGTAGTGTATTTTTTATAATGTTTTATTAAGCAGAGGTACAGACACATGTTTCCCTTTCAAATTTCAGGAGAGAAACATAAAAGAAAAAACATCCTGTCCAGATGCCTGAACATATCCAGCCCAGATAGCATCCTGGAATATATAGACAAGAAATATTCACCTAAGTTGGTGTAAATTTTTTAGACAGCCATCTTACAAATTGCTTATGAATCATGAAGTTACTCCATCTGCTCCTATTTCAGTGATGCAATTGCCAAAATCGCACAAATTAAGGATGTGAATAAGTTAATTCTTTAAATTAAACAACAAAATGACTAAAAAGTCACTGAAAATAATTACTGCAGTCCTCTTTTTTCAATGAGTACCGATAGAAATTAATGAAGCATTAATTGAATTGAATGTCAAGTAAAACAGTCCATGTATATGACCACCCATCCAAAACCAGATAGTGATACATGATCAATGGTAATAATAAATAGAAAGAAAGACGATAGCGAACAACAACAATAACATACATCAAATCAGTATATTACACGTTATATGAAAGCGTTACCCTAGAAAGAACACAGAGGAAGAAGGCGTTATGAAAATCATCAGCGGATATATCTCCAAGCTTTCTCGATAATTTCATTGTCAACAAAAGGCCGTAAAGACCACATCAGGCAATAGCTCTCCAGTTCCTCTGAGGACGACTTTAAACTAAGAGCAGAAACCACCTTCTCCTGCATCTTATAGTCTTTCTTTACCATCCAAAAAACAGATGTCATCAAGATGGCATAATCAGTGACTTTAGGTTTTTTGCTACTCGGTGATAAACAGGAGGAACTCAACAAGTCAACATCATTATCCTGTGAACGATGCAAATCCTCTAAGTCAGCCCGTACTACTTCTTCTGCATTGTCAAGTAGACTTTCAAGTTCCTTTACCACATTTTTGGCTTTAACTTTATGATCCAGGAGTCCAAGATGGCATGTATTTAACTTGCTTATATTTTCTTTCATATCGCAGATGCTAAACGTCCATCCAGCTTCAATATAGGATGAAAGCTGCCTAGTGGAGTTAGCTGTTATGATGTGCTCAAGCACTACGTGGCTCGTGTCGATGCTGGGTCGTTTAATGAATTCAAGTGCCTGCTGAAAGCCAACAAGAAATCTGTAAGCAGCATCAACCAGCTCGTCCAATTTTGCAATCCTGGCCAAGAAACTTGAAAACATCTCATACATCATCTCATCAGATACCTTTCTGTCATCATCATTTTTCTTCTCTGATGATGCTAGCTGAAAATTGGTAGCAGCTTTGTTGAAGTGACTCTTGGTGGTCTCCTCTTCAATCTTCATCTGAAATCAAAGGCATGAGAAGTGTGTGCATTGCCCATATACCAAAGTTTCAGTCTTTCTAGGGTTGAGAGGCGGCAATGCCTCCTCCAACTTACGATATTGCCTCAAGATACTAATAAAGTGGAAATAGCCAAATAGGAAAGTGCTATCGTCTATCAATGGAAGCTACCGTTCGGCGAGGCTTAAGGATTGGAGATGAAGCTCCTCTCCTCGTATCCGTTCTTTTCCTTTCCCTGTTCATTCTTTTTTTATCGAAAATGAAGGCTACGCAGCCTGCTAACTGCAGTCCTCTTTTTATAATGTGAAAACACAATAAATGTTGTTCTTAGAAATGAAACAAAATCAAATACTAGTGTTCATACAAACATGCATGATGCAAACAAAGAAGCATGGAGAAGTATTGAATAAAAAATAAAATGAAAATAAGTAGCACAAGTCACCAACTTTGGGTACAGTCTACAAGAAAAGTTTGATTACCAGTGCGAAAGCATCAAGTAAATGGCTTCCACAAGCAACAAACGAGAAATATCACTATATTTTCAAAAAAAACAAACAAACAAACAAAAAAACACCCAAAAGCATATTTATTAAACATAAAGTTCTAATAAAATCCCCGAAAAATTTGTTCGGAAATTTGAGAAAACCCTGAAGATCTGCTATCTGCATGTACAACAGAAATTTGAGCGGGGTAGTAATAGAGCTAAATTAGTTTATCTAAAAGTGAAATAAAGGCTAAATCAGGAGTCTATTTCGGAGATATGGATACTGTTTCGGAGACTTGGGACATGATTTGGAGTTTAAAGGGTCCAACTAGGGCGCTTGGTACTACTACATGGAAATACTTTTGGCGAGAAGCGACCTACAGTATTTGGTTGTGGCGTAACCGTGTGATTCATGACCTTAAACGGCCCGAGATTGGTCGACAAAATTTTAATCACTTTCAAAGTAACTACTTGCTTAATGCACTTTCAAACTAGAGCTAGACGAGTTTGAAAATAATGTTAAGTTTTAAAATATTTGAGTTCATCTCGTCGAAAATATTCAATAGAGAGTATTTTTAATATAATATAATAATACTCGATAAAACTAATTAACATTTCGAGTCAAGATTTTAAGTACTCGAACTCAGCTCGTTAATTTTGATGAACTGCTTGAGTTGACTCGAGTTCAGTTAAATCATATTTGAGCAAGCGTTTTGCGAGCCGAACGTCGACCTACTCGTGAGCGGCTAGGCTCATTTTACACCCTTAGACTCGAACATGATGCCTCGTGAATTTTTAAAGTTGCCCTCATTGATTATCGTGTTTTTTTTCTTCCTCGGGGAAAAAAAAAAAGAAAAAAAAGGACAACAACGGAAACTTTTCTCCTTGAAAATCACACACACATAATGGAAACTTTTTCAAATTGTTATGATTGTTCAGATAAACTCCTTGACCATATTGCCTAACATGAGGGTCGATAGTTTTGTAACAGCTTTGTCGGGGTTTGAGGATATCTTTTACATCTTACACATAATTGCGACCCTTCCATGAGTGTGAGAACCGCTCTAACCTCACGGTCCTCACCACTAAGGCCTTCGGCATCTCCAAGGCTTGTGGTACGTGAGAAAGACATGTTCCATATCCTGATGTTGTTACTGCAAATCAGCCTTAGTAATTATGTCTCATAGACGATATAGTCGCGGAATCTGTTACGATGTTATTACTCACATGTTGACTCCGTGTATGAGGCAGGTTCCCTTATTATCACCCACGATTGCTATCTATGTGCCATGTGTTGGATCATTAATCCAACGTTGGATTATATATGAAATTATTATTTATTACGGACTGTCGATCGATAAATATTAGCCCGATGTAAAAATGATCTAATTCGGTTTACGGTTGTTGGGCTATAATGTATAATTAGAGTGTGGGTCTTTTATGTGTAGAGACTAAGAGATAATTTCTATTTCATTGATGGATAGAAATGAAAATACCTAAAATATATTTCACTATATAAGGAGGGCTATGGTCCCTAAGTCACACACCTATCTATTCTCCTCTGCCTCCCATTACCAGCCTCTCATTACCTGATAGAGAACTACAGAGAATTCCAAAGGGTTACTCTGAAAATTAATAGAAGGTGTGTAGATCTAGAAGACCGATCCTACAACACCAAAGGAGATTTCCGCTGCTATGGATTCAGGTATGTTTATAGTTTAATTTTGTCTTGATTCTCAATAGTTTAGCATAATCGATCCGGAGGTAATGTGATTGAATCATATAAAGCTAGTTCTAACACCATGATCATCACTCCGTTGATTTAAGATCTATAAATACAACAGCTATCTCACGTTGTCAAATACGCTTTAGACTTTATTTGAAGCAATCGAACTCTCAAGGTGTTTGTTTCTTATGCAGGGAGCCGGATCACTTTGCCAAATAATGTCCTTCCCAATCTGGAAAATCTTTAGGCCCCCTCCAGTCAATCAGAAGAAGGAAAATGTGATATAAAGGTCTTGTTAACTCGCATGACCTCCTTATAAGTGTGAGACATAAAGGTCTTGTTAACTCGGTTATCCATTTTAGACCAAACGATGATGACAGATTTAAGCAGTTGACCGGATACTTTATATCTTACTTAGCGCTACCAGACCCGGGGTCTGGGACGTTACATAAAAGATAAAAGATGTTTTGGTTCAATCATTCGGCTATGGTAGTCAATAGGTCTCAATAATGTGTGTTTTAGGGTTGAAATCGCGCTGCTATTTATAGAAAAGTATGGCGGCTGCTGCTTAAGTCGGCCGTGGACGCCCGTCCAAGTTTATGGACGCCCGTCCATTCTTCTGGACGGAGGTGGACGCTCGTCCATACAACGTCCAAACTCTCTGTTTAACTTTTTCCTCCTGGACGCCAGTTTGATTTAATGGACGCCCGTCCATAGTGGACGGGACTTGGACGCCAGTTCACTCTTCATTCAGCTCAAACGCTCGTTTGATTCTTCAAATCTTCATTCCAACTTCATCCCTATCTCTTTCCTTCCATCCAAATCATCACTTGAACATCTTTTAAGCTCCTTTCATCCCTCTCCATGACATGTAAATGTACCTTCAAAACCATAAGAACACGCAAAGTGTAAAACCATAGATAATTACCAATAAAATCACGAAATTAGCTCAAGTTTACACTTTAATACTTCTAAAACTCATTTGCTCAATATTTCGATATAAAGCTCGATTTCTATGAGAAACATACGAATATGGAGAGAAATGTTACAAAATATATCCTTATAAAACGTATAAAATCACCCTTAACATAAAGTATTTTCGTAGTAAACCTATGGACCAGTAAGTTTCAAGGACGAAACTTATTTTAAGGGACAAGTAAGTAATGCCCCGAGTCTAACTGTATGGGTACGTCACTATCGAGTCAAAGTGACATATTGAATATGTCATATTTCACCAAGTATAATGGATAATGAATCGGTTTTTGCTCAAATACGCATAAAATTCACCAAGTGGGACCTGAAGTCCACCAGCCACCGGTGTATTTTTGGAAGGCCAATGATACATTGCCAGCATTGAAGAGAAATGTTGCAACCTTTCAACTTCTGTAACTCCGGGACATTACCAACATTTAATTCTAGCCTCTACATGTTCTAAAACTCCCAAAACAACCAATAACATTCAAGTTTCTCACCCCTTATATATTCATCTACGTTTCTCCTTTGTTTCTCTTTTTTCTCTCTCAAAGTTCTAATGAAATTTTACGGAATTTCAATCATTCATCCTTTACCTTTCAACATTTCCATTTCATAGTAAGTCTGTGTTTTAAGCATAAGTCACTTTACTTTAAGTTGTTGTTTTATCATATTCTAAGTAAGTGTGTGATGAGTCTATTGTAGGATGTAATATCGCCGGATGGATCATAGATCCACCCGATTATGCAGCGGAATAGTATAGATCTAGATCTAAACAATACAAAATACATAAATAATAGATCTAACCTACGAGGGGGTTAGATTACCAACCTTTTTATGGTGCAAAACGCCAAGAACAAAAGGCCAATCCAATAATCCGAGCTAGTTGAGAACCTAGTTGAGAAGCCAAAGTCTTCCAACGTGTGTCTCCAAGCACCACCAGGTGGATGGTGTTTCAAGCCGCCGGACCTCCTCGATACGCTACCGGAATAATCCCGAGGATTATCCCAACTCGAAACTCTAGTGTTGAAGCCGAAAATTCTAAGCTTCCAACACTCATGTATGTCGAAATATGTGTGTCATTTAGGCTTGGAGAACTCTCTTTATATAGGAGAGTAATCCTTGTCCTCCAAGGATTTAATAATTAAAAGATAATTATTAAATTAATCCTTAATTCAAATATAAGATTAATATAATATATATCCCAAACAAATTAGGATAAATAAATATATTATCCAATATTCCATGATTTATCATTTAACAAATAAATAATTAAATCACATATTAAATAATTATCCAAGAAAACTAATTTCTCTCTAATTAAATAATAATCCAAAAATGCGGCCAATACCCTAATATATAAGGTCATCCATGCATTTCACACACTTGGGCCGAGTCCACGAAAAATTTATTTTCCATGTATTTAATTATCTAGTCCAACTAAACAATTAATCCACATATCAATTAAATAGTCCAATCCAACTATTTAATATTATAATTGAGGTGAAGCGACGAGAAAACATATGCTATGTTAGGAGCCACGTCGGGGACCATTGACCCATATTCAGTAGCTACAATAAATTAAATAAAATTATTCGTCAGACCGAACAATTATATTCAATCTATTAATTCCGAGATTACACCACCATAAACCCGAAACTGAACTCTGCCGAATATAGATAACTTACACTCAACCATGAGTTGATAAGCGTCCACTGATATATTCATTACATACGGATAAATCCTCCATAGATTGTTCATTTCGATTCGGGATATCTCCGTACACCCTTCTCGAAACCTCTTATCCTTATTTACCATTAACCCCCTAGTGATCAATTAGTTCATAACTAATATAATATGAACTCCGCGGATCGATCAGTTTCTAGGATTAACAAATAAGGGAACTGTCTGTCTACTTCCCGAGGGAAGGAATGGATTCCATATCTGTGATAGCACAGACTACTCACTCATTCCAGAATAGAGCCAACGAGAAGTGTCGGACCACATACTACGAAGTGATCCTTACTAACACATCAAACTCTACCATAGTCTAAGCAGTTTTCTGTGATCACGTCAGGATTGAGATTAATCCATATATGATCATCTTGTGATTCGATAAGACTTCTCGATCACGGAATTATATCGAGAACTCAAATCAAATCGGTCCCCATTTCTATATGATTATCATCATATATAAATGCCCCACTAGGTACTCTATTACCGACAAATCCGGATAAGACTGTCACACCTAAAGTGTTCTCAGGCGTATTATTAGCAAATTAATCATGAGACCCGTACTCGGATTAATAAACGCTATGGACTAAGTTAATTTTAAGTACATCTCACTAACTCAATCCTCTTGTGTATAGCCATACACTGAGTTACGTGATTACATAAACGAGATACTTAGGGTTTTTAGTAGTGTCTTAATTATAAGCATACATTCATATAATAAGATGAATTATTAATTCTGTCATAAAACCAATTAGATAATTGTTTTTCGGGCACTACACCTAACATCTATATAGGAGAAGAGTACTATCTTATAAAGGAATAATTCTATGAAGATACTTAGATGTGTTCATGGTTCGGTTCGGTTTGGTTTTAAGGATTTTCAAAACCAAACCAACTATTTTGGTTTGAAAAATGTAAAACCAAAACCAATCTTATTAAAGTCGATTTGGTTCGGTTCGGTCTTACATTTCTGATCTAACTTTTCTAGGTGTGTTGTTATGTATACCAGAGAGATAAAGAAATAAGTAGAATGAATGTGTGTTGTTGAAAATTGAATGTTTAATCATAAATGCCACATTTGCACACATTGACGGCCGCCAAAGTGGTTTGGCTGCCGCCAGCAGCTCTTGAATGAACTTGGCGGACGCCAACTTCTGCAAGGTAGTTGGTGGAAGGTATCAACATTAAATGAATGGAAGCAAATCTGATCTTGGGCACCAGAGTACAATTGGAGGACGCCAAGTGGTGTTGGTGGCGGCCAACAGCTTCAAAAGGTGATTTCCCGCTCTTTAATACATCGAATCATACCGCGATCAAATCTATGCTTCGGTATCTGTTCTTCAAAACAAAAACACAAGAATACCACGCGTAAATCCGATAACAAAATTTGGCTAGTAAGCCTAAATAATCGACAAAAGTATCGGTTTTTATAATATTTACTATGTATGCAAAAGATACTGAATCATCACAATAGTTGCTCGAATTGATACAAAAACAACAATAAACGCATGAGAATTGAGGACAAAACATCGTGAAATATATCATCTAGTTGACTTACATCAAGTATGTATTCAATGCATGTCACGAAATGTATTATGAAATATTTAATGTGTGAAATAGAACATATGACATGGAATATATGGTAACCAGAAAGATAAAGAAATAAGTAAGAATTTAATGTTATGTATGACGACACGTAACGATATATAACCATATAGGCGATATGTATGACGGCGATACGTAACGGTATATATCACCAATTAAGTAGATCATTATGTTAACCGTGTATGATGGCGTTACGTAACGGTACACAACGTGTTATGCTTGACGACGTTACGTAGCGGTGCATATCTCCAAGTAAATAAAAGTATGATGAACTGTGTATGACGGTGTTATGCAGCAGTATACAGCGTGTAATACATGACGGCGTTATGTGACGGTGCATATCACCAAGTAAAGAGAAGTTTGATGAACTATTTTGACGGCGTTACGCAATGGTACACATTGTAATTTTCATAACGGCAATACAAAACGGTGCATATAACTAAGTAAATATAGTATTCATGAAAACATCAACATTTATGTTACAGACATAATATGTTAACAAAACAAGTAACTTTACTTCAACATTGAGTTCAATTCTATTATGTATCTTGATTGTTATGTGAATCAAGTAACCTAGATCAGTATTTTATTCCATGTATGTTGTATGCTTAAACTGATATATGAAGAGGTAATGGTAGTTCAGTACTTTGATTATATTTTTTACTTTAACTATGCATTTTCATATTTGAAAAAAGAACTTGGAACTTTACCATGACTACAGTAAATGGTCTATTTCCCTTTGATGTGGCGTTTCCTTACTGAGCGTCATAGTTTAGCCCTTACTTTACCACCATATAGATGACTAGCTTTAATAGTTTCAAGAGGTCAATGATGGGAGTGGCCATTGTTTCTAATACCCCTATCTCAGTAGTCTACTCTTGGAGCCGGAGTATCTTCAATGACTATATATTCTTTCATGAGTTAATGATCGTCTTCATCATTCATAGAGGTGAAGTTATAGATATCCATAAGTATTAGTATATCACTATATATGGTTTTAGATTGAAGCTTCTTGTAACCAGAAAGTATGTGAGTATAAGTTGAATTAACTATGTTGGTGTTTGATCTTATGAAGTGGTAAGAAGTTGAAATGTTGTAATCACAGTTTTACTTTTGTATTGTGTATGTAGCAAGTCGAGTCTTTCATGTTTCAACTTTCGCATTCTTACCACGAGTTTTCGTGATTCGAGACGAAAAAATAGAATACAATATCTCGAGCCACGGCCGAACACGTCAATCCGGAATTAGTTGGGTTTCGGTCTGGTCGTTATATTTAGAAAATGTAGATGACTACTTACTTATAATTCTATGGTGAATGATGACGGTCAACTTGGTATCATATTTTACCATCAACTTACCCCGGATTTGTGTTCTCAATGATGATAATATGTGTGAAATCATGGGTTAATTAGCTAAATATGATTAAGCCACGTCCGGGGTGACTAAATTGGTATTATGCGTATTAACTGTGTATTTTATGCGTTATTTGCCATAAATAGAAGCTACTGTGTGCTATGGTTTTATTGACAGGTGTAAAAGTGTTTGGAGAATCATTTGGGCTGAATGTGAGAGTCGATTGATAAAGAACTGAACGGAGCTGAAGGTTGAAGTGTTTCGAGCGGAGATTGGACCCGAGAATCTGATTGGTGATCTTGCAACGCAGTTTCCGAAGCATTACAAGACTAATTGGGCTTGGACTTTTAATAAAAGTTGTATGGCTTGAAACGAGGACTTCCATTTCACTTTGAATCACTTAAATCGGAGTTACGTAGGTCAAGTTATGGTCCAAATACCGAAGCTGATGAAAGGATTGGGCCTAGGGTATTCCAGAACCTTCCAAGTTAAGTCGGCAGAAGAAAAAGGACAAAAATACCCTCGATTAATCGGGAGTTTCCGCCGATTAATCGAGCCCCAAATCTTCTAAACGCGTTTTCTTGTCCTCCAAGGATTAAGTTTTACCCCTAAGTCGGTTTATACACATATATAAGGCCATTCAGAGCTGCGAAATTGTATTCTTCATCCATTCTATTAGTTATTCATCAACTAGATACATGTAGTCTTTTGGGAATAAAGTCTTATTTTCTTTTCTTCTTTTCTTCTTGCAAATAATTATAAGTCATGAGTCTTTCATTATTGAATTGTGCTTGGTTTACGATCATCATGGATCGATTCGAATAGCCGGAGAGAGATAGGATTGAGGATATATATGTTCTTCGTCATGGGTAACATCTATTCCAATGTTTTATTTCTTTTCTTAGATTCATGATTGTTCTTGTGATAGATCTAGACTATGCTTGCATCTAATCAACTATGCATTAATTAAACGAACCTTAATCTTTATTATTCGATTCGTTCATATTATACGCAGAATTATGGGTTGTGTTCTCTTGATTAGACGACGGTCTTTATCGACTAATCGAGACACCTAGTAAATCCTAATTCATGTGGTTCGGCATCAGCTACGTTGATCGACATGATTAATTAAAACAATTACTTAGATATGGCCAATCTAATATTCGTACATCGTAAATTAACATGAATGACTGTTAGTGAAGTGTTAATTAGGGATATTGTCTTGATGGATCCCTAGGAACGTGCTAGTCATAGTCGATAGCCGCTGCTAGATGTTTTCCTTACTCATTGGACGTAATACAACCAACAAAGAGGTTAGTTGCATATAAATTGTCAGTTGTCCTTATAGTGGAAGTAGATAGGGTTAGGAGACTACTCCCGTGGCTTAAATACAAATATGGATCAGATAAGGATTAATGGGAGATTAGTTATGAATAGTTTGGTTAATGCATTTTCAATATATGATTGACCATGAGTTTATTTGCATCTCTTTTATTTACTTTTCCTTTATGTTGGTCAATGACCACACTTACGGTTGACCTATAAATTGTGGGTGTGTTTAACGTAATTAAATAATAGTCTCTATGGGATCGACCTTGACTCGCCCTTACTATACTACGATTGACCTAGTCCTCTTGCTAGTATTAAGCGACTTACACACACTCAGTGAACAAAAAACATCTATGGTGTAATATTCCTATTTTCGGGAAATGGCAGACGTGATATTTTGTGAAAATAAAATAATGGGAAATGGTTACCAAGGAGTTTTTCAGAAAATTCACTCTTTGGCTTTGTTCGAACTTTGAGAAAGAAAAATAGAAAACTAGAAGCAAGGGAGACTTCTCCAAATCCTCATCAGATTTGTTGTGGAATTGCATCCTCAAGTAGAGAAAAAAAATCATCGTAAAAGGGCGTTCTTTTGATACTAAAAGTTCAGAGCTTTGTGAGGGTAATAATTTTTCCTTAATTATGGATTTGATCAAGTTTTGTAGTCCTTTTTGTGTAATTCATAGAATAGATGTTATAGAGACTTGTGATCATATCTAACTCAAGTTTGGGGATGATCACATAGGGTTGTTTTTGAAGAATCAAGGTCTTGCTGCTGTTTTCTTGGAGTTTCTTGAGAGTTTGCTATGATCAATTAAGAGGGTCTTCCTATTGCTTTAATGCAAGTTTTATATGGATAGGTTTTGTTTGGTGTTGTTTTGATGCTAGAAAGTATGCCTAAATGTTGATTTTGGTGTATGAAGTGTTACGGTATGTTAAGGTTATGTTTTGCTGCCCAAATTGGTGTTAAACATGTTGGGAATTGGTTAGAATTCGTAAGTGCAGAAAACTGAGGTTAAGAGCAGTTTTTTGGGGTTTTGGAGCGCGCCAAAACTAAACCAGAATGTGGGGAAAATTTGCAGTTTTGAATGTTTTTTCTTGATTTAATAACATTAAATGAACATGAACAAGCCATGATTAAGCTTCGGATGCGTTTAGTTCCGGCAACGAATGGATTATTACTAAGAGTTTGAAGTTCGGGAACGTCGGAAGAGCATGATTGGTTTGTGCTTTGATGAAATAGTATTCATCAATGTCTGTGTACGTGTTAGGATGTTGTGTCTAGATGTCTAAGTGAGGGAGTAGAGTTGTTAATTGAGCTTTGCCTTGAAAACCCTTAGGTGGCTAGTTAATGATTAATAAAATACGTACTTGTGTAGTTAAAAGACTAAACGTCATGTCATTCTTGGTAATGCACAAGTCTATATCGCAATGTGTGGGCAGTCAGTAAAAGTGAATAACTCTGTAGGTTACTAATACCCCAAGTACGGAGGGACTTCGCCGAACGTGTACACTATCGGGGCTAGCCCGTGGCTATTAGTGTGATCAACTAATAGGTTGCAATTGATACTTCGTGGTGAGTAGCATCATGCGTAGTGCCCTTGAATTCCCATTTCTAATAGCTTAATGACCTCTTTCTTAATGATTGTTTGCAAATTCGGGTTGAGGCGGCGTTGTGACTGAATACAAGGTTTAGCTCCTTCATTCAAAATAATCTTGTGAACACAAATCTCAGGGCTAATACCTTTGATATCTGCCACTGTCCATCCAAAAGCTTTCTTATGTTGTCTTAACATTCTTAATAATTGATCCTCTTGTTCATTTGTTAAGGTTGATGAAATAATAATTGGTAACAGATTATCATTTTCAAGAAAAGCATATTTCAAATTCGAAGGAAGTGGTTTCAACTCCGCATTCCTTGGTGGATCTTCTACCGATGGTTTTAAAACTCGGTCCTTCCATTTCCAATTTCAAATTTTGATGCCATGGATGTTTAACAAATCCTCCTTTATCTAAATAAAGGATTACTTCTTTCATTTCAGTATCATTTTCATCTTCTTTATAGATAGAAAACGCCAAACATTCTTCTAATTTATTTTCATAACCTTTAAATTTGGCATCCCAGATAGTAGAATATTCATCTATAAAAGAACATGATTCTGGTTCTTTGTATGGATGGTTTAAAGCTTTGAAGATATTGAACGAAACTTTATCCTCATTAACTCTCAGTATTAGTTCACCTTTTTGAACATCTATCAAAGTCCTTCCTGTAGCTATAAATGGTCGACCTAGAATAATTGGCGCCGAATATCCTTCTTCCATTTCCATTATTACAAAGTCTCTTGGGAAGTAAAATTTATCAATTTTAACCAACACGTCCTCGATTATTCCCTTAGGATGTTTAATTGATCTATCTCGCCATCCGAAGGGTCATTTCGGTATTCGTAAGCTCTCCTATTCCTAGTTTCTTATAATCCTCATAAGACATGAGATTGATACTTGCTCCTAGATCACACAATACTTTCTTAAACGAAATCCTCCAATTTCACATGGAATAGTGAAACTACCAGGATCTTTAAGTTTAGGAGGTAGTCGATCTTTGAGTATTGCGTAACATTCTTAATTAAGGCATATATTCTCATATTCTTCTAATCGTTTTTTGTTAGATAGGATATCTTTAAGAAACTTTCCATAGGCGAGCATGTTGACTAAAGCTTCTATAACGGGGATATTGATATGAATATGACGAAAAGTGTCAAGGAAACGAGCATATTTCTTATCGCTTTTATCTTTTTAATTTGATCTTTCGGTGGATAAGGCAAAGATTCTAAATCTATAACCTTTGGTTCTGAAGTCATTTTCTCTTTTCCTTTTTCCTTGAATCTTTGAGCATTACTTGATCGCCAAGTTTCATTATCTTGAGATTTTTCCTTTAAAACATCCCCTGTATCAACTTTATCCTTCTCAGTTACTTTTAAATCTTCCTGTTTTTCTCCCTGATTTTCTCTGACATGTTCCTTAAATAGGGTTCTCAGGTCCTTATCCATAGGATCTTTCAGAATTCTAGGGACTTTTACCCATTTTTCACCTTCAATTTCGGTTCAACATTATTATTCTCGTTTTAAGAATTCTTCGATAATTTCTTCCTCTTCATCGGTAAATTCAAGTTCGTCCTTTTCCTTTACGATATTATCATTTAAATCATTTTCTACCTCATTGTTTCCTGCGTTTTACTCGCTCTAGTATCTTCACAATATTTCCTACTTCTCGTAATCACGACATTTACCTCTCTCGGGTTTCTTTCGGTATTACTTGGTAATCCTCCGGAGGTCTACTTGTTGTTACGTTCTCCTTCTCTACTCAAATGATCTTCCATATTCCTTAATGATGCTTCTATAGTTCTCATTCTCGTATCATGTCCACCCATAGACGTTTTCAACATAGTCATATCCTTAGACCGAACCTATAGAAGTTATCATAGTTTCCATATTCGAGCTTGAGTAGATACTACACCCATCATATTTTCCATTAATTTATCCCATTTATCAACTCCTTCAAAGTTGGGTTGAACTTTGAGTGACTCGGTATAGTTTGAGTAGTATGTTGTGGATAAGATTTAGGTAACGATTGTAGGTTCTGATTTGATGTATTTCCTTGATGAACTTGATTACTATATGGATTCTTATACTGAACTGGATATGGCGGTTGTCCTGGCTTATTAGGGTTTTCTAACCATCTATAAGTTGGGTGCTCTCTTCTAATAGCATTAAAGGAGTTTGAATACGCGTTGTTCAAATTCCTATGCTGTTGTAAAAAACTCACCTCTTCCCTTGAGTATCCTTCTGGTTCTTCTATCCCTAATGACACATTATCATGACTTGAGTAGTCATTTGGTATGAGTAGTCATTTACTTTTATCGATTTCAACTATTTTCGGTTTTCGTTAGTTGATGACCAGAAAGAGTAAGGCCCCACTTACTCCTTATAAGCCTGACATAGATACTTACGAAAGGCGGTTAAGAGCGAGAAAGAAAACAAGGTCATACTAGTCGGGGAAATCGACGGAGAATCATCATCAAATCAAAATACGAAAATGGTGAAATCGGTGATGAAACACCGAACAAGGGCTAGATCATGCTCAAGGGCATGGCCAAAATCTTAATCGGGATCTACCAATACCAAATAACCGAATAGAAATAATCAAAATCGGAACCGAACAATCGTAATAATAACCCACCGAATCCGAGACCTATTTGTGATCGGACCTTAAGAATAAACCGGACTAATAATCCAATTCGTTTACCCAATGAAGGAGCAAATAATTTTGAAATAAAATCTCATCTTTTTGGTCTAATTGACGCAAGAGCCCAATTTCTAGGAGAGGATGATGAGGATCCACATCACCATCTCTATCTTTTCGAAGAATTGTGCAATACAGCCAAAAGTCAAGGTGCTCATCGTGAATTAACAAGGATGTCTATGTTTCCTTTTTCTTTAAAAGGAAGAGCACGAGATTGGTTTATGTCACTCCCACATCATTCATTGACTAGTTGGGAAGAAATTCAAACCGAGTTTTTAAAGCAATATTTTACTCCAGGTAGAAATTTGGAATTGAAGGTCGAAATTGCCAACTTTAGACAAGGATCTGAAGAAACGCTTGGGAGTGCGTGGGAGAGATTTAAAAAGTTGTTAACTTAACTTATCATTATCATTAATATAAGTATATAAATATATATATAGATATATAGCAATACATATATATATATATATATATATATATATATATATATATATATATATATATATATATAAGTATATATAGGTACCAAAACAATATCTAAGGGAGGGAGATAGATATTATAATTAGAGACTAGCCAAGAATATGTTATTGAAGTATTATATCTTTTTAGTGGAAATTAGATAAGACAGATCTTCCTTTTTCCAAGGTCCAATCAATTATACGAAACGGTATACTCCTAAGCTAGGCAATTTCTCCTCACACGAGCGTATGAAATTGTCATATGTCTTGTCCTCTGTCCAATGTCATCCTCAAGCATGGGTCACTCCCGTTTTGTCATACGGCCAATTTTAAGAAATGTCAATTAAACAGGCGAATTTAACGTGATAATCTCTCGAGTATAAATTTCAATAAGAGTTTGTTTCTCCCGAAACAAATCTACCCCCGGTTTAGGAAATCGGATTCCGTTGTCACGTTTTCACTCGGCCAATTTTACCCTCCGGTCTTTCTATTAACGAGTTCATAAACTAACTACGAGGCGTCAATTCATAATTAGATTATGAATTCTTTCAAATCAATTAGCTACTTCAATTCAAACATAGAAAGAGATTCATTATAACCGATTTTAATCAATTTTAACATAGTCGTTATCCATTTCCCTAAAAAGATAAAACTAATCCAATTTCATATCTTGGCTAGATATTAAGTTAGCCTAATATCATTATAATTAATATATAGATACTAATAACAACAAACAAACATAAATACATTAGAAAAGTTACCGAGATTACAATTGAAGCTTCGAGTTGTACCCTCCGGAAATAGCAACTCTTTTACATCAATGAGCCTTGATACATCTTCTAAGTATTATAACGATACTTTATACTACAAAGCATTATTCCGGCGAGTGCCGTTTACGACTTTTATTTAACTAAAAACAACAAAAGAGACTATAGATAGATATAGAAGAGAGATATATGCATTGGTACACTTCAAAATGGTTGCACTTGAGCTCTATTTATAGGCCACATAACTTGACCGGCGCGTGCCGGAGCACCACCGGCGCGTGCCGGCTACACAGTATATATTCCCTTGTCAGAGATTTGTGGGCCCAATGTCAGAGATTTTCCTGCAAGATCCGGCCTTCTCCGGCGCGTGCCGGCCATCCAACATATCGGATGTTCGTAAAAACCTATCTCGAGTTGTAGACCTCGGATTGACATGATTTAATATTCGTTGGAAAGCTTTCTTGAAGATCTACAACTTTCATCAAGGACTTTTTCTCTGAAAATGCCTCTAAGTTAGGTCAAATGTCCGTTGAAGATGAGTTACGGTAGAAACATTAAGGACGAGTTGATCCGTTCAAAGTTGTTAGATTCGGCATAATCTTTTATCCCACAAAAACTCATGATTTATACTTCAAAGTATGTCATATTTTGGGATCTCGGTAATCATCTGATCCTGCAATAAAATCAACGAAACACCAAACGTAAATCTGACAAAAAACCATCATTTTTATCGTTTTTATAACTTATGCATCTAATTATAACTAACTATGATTTTTATAAGTTTTCAATGCATTTATATGAAATTATACTAAAATATCATAAAATAATAATAAAAAGTCTTATAATATAATGATATATTTTTCATACATCACAACTCCCCACTTAGCTTTTGATCGTCCTCGAGCAAAATAAGCGATAATATATAAAAATTATAATATAATATAATTCTTCTAGATTAAATTCCTAACTTAGTAACGTATCTTGTCAACATTATAATTATATTAATTTCATCTATCTAAGATATTTTAAAAAGATAAGAAGTGTATATAACATAATAAATTAGTTATAAAATATTATTTAAATGAAATTTTACATGAATTACTTTATAAGTATAGATAAAATATTTAGAACAACTTTTTAATCTCCACTGTATGATTTATCGGAATCAAAGACTAAGTCAAGTAGTTGGCAAATTGGCTTGTAACGTTCAGGCTTAGGATAGTTGGCTAATCGAAAATGATAACAAAGGAAAATCAAAAGAGATAGAAGCAAGTCGTACGTACTTACACTTTCATCTTCTGATCAAAAATTTCTCAATCAGTAACACTCCTGGCACTGTTTTCCTTGATAATTTTCAAAATATGGTTTTTTTTTGTTTTTTTTTTTCAAGAACTTAAGAACATAGGCATTGCTTTATCAAGATTGATCGGAGTACTACTCTTTCGATCGAAAATCACGAATCCGGTTTCCTTAAACTCGTGATAATTCTTGATAGTTTTGATTCGACTTTTTCTTTTTCACCGATTTATAGCATATACCTTCATTACCAAAGAATAGGACATTTCGTGATAATACCCTAGCCGGACTACTATCATCGAGCCTATATCGATATTTTATTTTTGGTTTGTCGATCAAAAACTCGAAAAGATACCTATAATACTCGTTCTTATATATATATATATATATATATATATATATATATATATATATATATATATATATATATATATATATATATATATATATATTTTTTTTTTTACAACCATATTTGATAACAAACTCGCCTTCCGAATAACATTCATTTCAATCTCGCATCTATCAAATTTCGATGTCGTCACCGCTATTCATAAATACATACTAAACTTGCGGGATTTTCAAAAAAATGTAGACCATTATTAAGTTAGGGTTAGTAATTTCTAGTTAATAATAATGGCTATTTCGAGTGAGGTCTTGATCACTCTACAAGACTGAGGTGGGGACAAAAATTAGAAATCATGTTCGGGTAGGCTTATTTGGCTCTGGTTTATCAAAGTTATGCCAAAAATCTCATCATTCCTAATCCGATTCCAATTTCATACTTTGTCTTGAAAAGAAAATTATTCTAAAATTTCATTATAATTATAAGTAACTTTTGTCTAATTTCATAAAAAAATATTTCATAATATTTATCAAGATATATATACTACAAATCTTATTAAAAATCTAAAATAGACATAATTAATATAGAAATAATATATCAAGATTACTTTACTTAATTAAAAATTTATTCTATCCAAATATATCATTTTTATCATAATAATTATATATTATTCACTTATTCCCTTAAGAAAAATTAAACTAAGTGTGTAAGTATTTGATGTATTAAATTCAGTTTATTTACTAACCAATCCTTACTCCCCACTTACGAATTGGCATCGTCTCGATGGCTAATGAGTAGTAAAAATTTGGTTTAGAAAATAAAATGAATTTTATCATGGTTAGATTATTTTAGGTGTCAAATAGACGAGCGTTTATATAATATGAAAGAAAAACATTTAAAAACATAAGTTAAAACATGCAAATATATTACAATACTAAAATACAAATTAAAACTACTAGGAATGTTAAACTAGAAAACCATAAATTAAGTTAAACTAATTTAAACTAATTTATTAAACTAAGTTATTTTAATTTATTGTGACTTATACTAACGTACCGTACTACTTTTATGATTTTTATTCCTTCCTGACTACCAACACAATTATCTAATTTTCACCACTTGATGATCCTCCCGGAATATCGACTGGTAAAAGCCCAACACGAGGAATGCGAGCTGGAAAATATTCATCTGTCGCTCTTTCCGGAACCCTTGCCAAACGAACACATAACCTAGAAATCAACCATCCAAATGGTAAAGGATGATAATTCGGGCTTCTCCCGAACGCAAAACTCACAAACCGATTTCGAATCGACCCCCCAATCTATAACAACTCCGTAGTAATCGCATATAGAAGCATCAATTCATCATCACTAACTTCCGAGAAATTAACAGTTGGATACACTCGTGAATTGATGAATCGTTTCCACGTTCTAAGATGGGGAAGCAAAGCAGTCGCAGAGACATTTTGATCAATATCATAATTATAGAACAAGAGTGGACAAGCTTCCGAATATTTTGTAATAAAACCGTCAGCGGTATCCAATCTCCATTGATACTCAAAATGACTTGGTGATGTGGGACCGGTGGAATAAGGAAAATTTGATTTATGTTGGTAGAAGTGAAAGGAACAACAACTCCTCTCATCGTAACGGTATCGTGTTAACGACACAGTATTAGCTTCTGAAAGTACTGAATAGAATTCTCTTACCATAGTAACATTAATCCTACCTCTCGGCATACGACAAAAATAGTCCCACCCATCTACTTCCATCCTCGTAAATGCCCAATTGTTAACCTTTCTGAAATTTAAACCCCTTTCAATCAACACCGGTGACTGATTGAAATTACTTATATAAGGGTTGTGAGCCGAAGCATACATAGGCTCGTAAGGGATTTGATGAAAAAAAAGGACAGAATTCGGTGTATGCGGAGGAGAATAACTGTTAACTGACGAACGATCGGACATTTTAAACTCTTTTATAGCAAGAAAATTAAAGGTGAAGGAAGAGAATGAGCATTTTAGGAATGCTGCATCTGTTTCCTTTTATAGACAAAGGTGGACTGAAATGGAAATATCCTGAGAAGATTCTGCAGCCCACTACACCGGCGCGTTCCGGACACCAACCGGCGCGTGCCGGTCAAATAGTGCTCAGTCAGAGATATTTCTATTTTCAGATCATTCCAGCATCTATTTCCTGCATCAAGAGTTCTGTATGGTTTCTAAAACGTGGTGAAAAAGATCTAAAAACATCCGAAAACTACGAAAGAGATACAAAATAACAACGTGCACTACCCCGAGAGTGCATCAAACGTTTAACGTACACAACAAATATAAAAGATACTAAGTCAAACCAAAAGTAGATAGTTATACAACAAAGAAAAAAAAATCACTCGTCCTCATCATAGTTAAGATCAATGTCACCGGTAAGGTCGTACTGAGATGACGATGATCCAAATGTAGATAGTATCGAAGTAAAATCGCTCCTTGCACCGCGTCGTATGAATACCATAACCGAACCGCTTTGTGGATCCAATACGAAGTTCGAAATGATGTCTCGGTCCTCATCGTCGACATAGAAACTGATCCCTGAAGACCAAATGAACCAAATCCTGCTGTCACATCTGCTACAGAAGTCACTCCTCCCATGCCCAAGGATGTCCCTGGTGTACCTGCAAAAATACTACCCTGTCTTATGGATGATGGCGTATAGTCCTGATATATAACAGGTGGTGGAATCGGCGGAATCCAATCTGGCATAGTATATGGGTCAGGCTGACTATAGGGGTGTCTAGCGAAATCTCGGCAAATCTAGGATCAAACTCACTCATAGCATCTCGATATCCCCTTTGACCAACTCGAATGTCCTCACCCACTGTCTATTCTTCTCACAAGCTAAAGCTATATTAGCATCGGTTCTAGCTCGGGCTTGAACTAAATGCTGAAACATAGCCTCAACTTGGCTCTGCTGTGGCTGGTGTGACTGTCTAGGCGGCCTAGGTACTTGAGTGTGAAAAGGAGGTGGAGGTGGCGGTTGTTGTTGACGATTAGGATTGTTGTAGTCTATTATTCCAGTAGGTAAGGCTCTCAGCTTAAGACCAATGGGAGGAATGTAGGGAGACACAGTTCTATCCGAGGGTAAGACGGGGACTTCGCAAGCTCACATAAGGCGAAAATGAGACTAGGGAACGGGAGACGTCCCCTCGATAACGAGTGCTTGCAAATTCACATGCCTTAGAAAAGATCAATTTCCCCGCATTTATAGGAATATCATTAACCATGGCCCAAGCAATAACCACTTCCTCTCGACCAAATGCACAAACATGTGTGGAAGGACATACATTATGGCCTAAGAACTGTTTTATTGCCCTTATGTCCCTAATACAATTCCCATAAGCAAACCTATTTTCTATCCATTCAAAGAGTGGGGTCAAAGGCTTGTTGGGCTTCATAAGCTTTGGTTTGTAGAGCCATAGGATGTTCTAAACCCCAAACATTCGATAATCCTCCTCTTCGGTATTTCACTAAACCATAGAATACATTAATCATAGCAGGGTAAAAAGTAACATTAACACTTCTTAGAGGGATATAGGTCATCTCCTCAACCGTATCAGCATCATAAGTAGATAATACTGAATAAAATTCTGATACCATAGAAACATTAATCTTATCTTTCCTATCCATAGCTATATCCAACCATCCTCTATCCTTGAAAATTTCTTTCACTTCTTTCCCAATCTTTGAAAAATCAATCCCTCGTTCTAACCAAACCTTACTTTTACTAAAGTACTCATCATGTGCCCGCTTAGCTTCTGCACTAGCGGTTTTTTCAAAGGTTAAAGTTTTCTCCCTTTTGGTTAAAGGCCTAGTTTGAACTACCGGTACTACGATTGGTACTTCAGTCTTTTTCCTCTTAGGATTGCTTCGAGATGATGAGGCCATCTACGATAGTGGTATGACAATACAACAACACAAACAAACAACACCAACAACAAGAACCAACAATTACTTAGGCTATAAAATCAAAATAAATTCAAAATAATTTCAGAAATTTAACTAAAATTTGAAATATTTGATATATATATATATCTATTTATTACCTTAATATGCTAGAAGGAAAAGCTAGGTCGCCGGAATTAATGGTGGGTCGCCGGAATGAGAGAAAAGAGAGCTTTGAGCTTGCCAAGCTTCAACTTTTTTTTCAATGTTGATCTTCTTAGATGTTTTAGATGAAGAGAAGATGATGGATTGTTGAATTTGTGATGAAAAAGTGATGAAATTTGATATATTTTTGGGCGAAAATGGAGTGGAGTCGGGCTGCTCTTCAAATTGAAATGGGGATGTGAGAAATGAGGCCAACATTCGAGGTTAGGGTTAAGTGTAAAGGTTTACCGGCGCGTGCCGGTCACATGGCCCCCAAAAATCGAAATTTTTATCATCTTTTGTGTAATGAGCTCTAATTATACTACATAAAGATCATTTGATGTTAATTAAATGATTTATGTTATATAATCTAAGTTCAATACTATTTTTCTATATAAAACTTGATAAAATACATAAAAACTAATATAATATTGAAATCACATATTTTTGATATAATATACCTATTTAAAATCACATGAGATGAAAATAGGTATTATAAATTTTTCATAAAAATATTTTCTTTTAATTTTTAGAATTAACATAACTTTAAAAACAATTAAAAGACTAAAAGCACACACTATAATTTTTAGGATTCTTTGCTAATTCCCTCAATCTCAGATCCTCAAGATTGTTATCATAACGATCCCTTAACCTTTCTCCTAGGAGTGATGCGTTTGAATTATCTCTTTGTATTCCCTCGGGATTTTCGGATAACCACCTAATCGTTCCATTCTTAATAACATTCAAACACTCATCCTGGGATATGGTTGTATTTCTTCCACATTGTCCATCATGTTCACTTTTTCCACAGATTCTACATCTCATTAGAAACCTTGCTCTTCTTTTTATTGCACTCCTTGAATTTCCATTACAAAGTTCTCTTTCTCTGACTTCGATTAGCAATTCTTTATTTAATTTAGAAACTAAGGCTTCTATCTTAAACGCGACATCCTTATTCAGACCTAATCTTAAAAGTAAAATAAAAACTCCTATCCTATCTATGAAAGGCATCCAGTTCTTTTACGTCTATCCGGTAAAAGACGAAACTACTTTAAAATGCATATCAAAAGGTGAATTAGAAAGATAATACCCGTAATCAGCTGAGTTTAAAATTCCCGCTTCCTTAATTCGTTGGAGGGTCGATAAGTAATAATACTTCTTCTCGGTTGAGGTATCCCTTCGACTTCCACGAACAATTTCACCCCGTGTCTATTGGCTATAAAAGTTGTTCTTCCATCGGTTAGTTCAACGACTCCGGACTTATAGATTTTTGTTACGTCATATGGACTCGTCCATCTAGATTTAAGCTTTCCCGGAAACAACTTCAAACGTGAATTGTATAAAAGTACTCGATCACCTACATGGAACTCACGACTATAGATTCTCTTATCATGAAAAGCTTTCGTGCGTTCCTTGTAGATTCGAGCATTTTCATAAGAATCGAGTCGAAATTCTTCTAGTTCTGTTAACTGAAGTAATCTATGATCACCGACAAATTTTTAGGATCAAAGTTTAGAAATTTAATAGCCCATAAAGCTCGGTGTTCTAATTCAACGGGGAGATGACAAGATTTACCAAATACTAATTTGTAAGGAGAACGACCAATCGGTGTTTTAAAGGTCGTTTCGTATGCCCATAATGCATCATCAAGTCTTTACGCCCGCTTTTACGATTCGAGTCCACTTTGTCTTTTCCACGATTCTCTTAATTTCTCTATTAGACACCTCTACCTGTCCACTTGTTTGTGGATGATAGGGTGTTCCAAGTTTATGAGTTACACCATATTTTTCAATTACCTTAGTAAATGGTCGGTTACAAAAATGTGAACCTCTATCACTAATGATAGCCCTCGGAATGCCATATCGTGTGAATATATTCTTTTTAAGGAACCTTAGCACTACTCTGGTATCATTAGTAGGGAGAGCTTCAACTTCTACCCATTTAGAAACATAATCAACCATTACTAGAATAAATCTTTTTCCAAAAGATATAGGGAAAGGTCCCATGAAATCTATGCCCCATACATCAAATAGCTCACATTCTAATATCGGTTGCATAGGCATTTCATGTTTTTTCGATATATTTCCCCATTTTTGACATGATTCACAAGATTTTGCATATTTATATGCATCTCTATATAGTGTAGGCCAATAGAAACCACATTGTAAAACTTTGAAAGCAGTTTTCCATCCTCCATGATGACCTCCTGCCTCACGATCATGACAAAATGATAATACACTTAAAATTTCACTATCAGGAATACATTTCCTAATTATTCCATCTGAGCATCTTCGGAAACGATCCGGTTTATCCCAATAATAAAACTTTAAGTCATAAAAGAATTTTTTTTTCTGTTGCCAAGTCCAATGAGGTGGGATGTACTTACAGGTAATGTAGTTAACAATATCCCCAAACCATGGCGAATCTTCCTTTGATGGTATTCTATTTTTTAATAATCGCATGGTTGAGGGAGTATCTATCTTAAACAGTTTCTCATCTGGAAACGAATCCTGAATTTCTTTTCCTTTTCCTTCATCATTATCCATCCCGCTTAGATGATCTGCTACTACATTTTCACTTCCTTTTTTATCCTTAATTTCAATATCGAATTCCCGAAGTAACGAGAATCCACCTAAGAAGACGCGGTTTTGCATCTTTCTTACTTAACGAGATACTTCGTAGCCGAATGGTCTGTGTAGATTATTACCTTAGAACCAACAATATATGATCGAAACTTATCTAAGGCAAATATTACAGCCAACAGTTCTTTCTCAGTAGTTGCATAATTAAGCTGAGCTGCGTTTAATGTGTGAGAAGCATAGTAGATAGCTTTGAGAATTTTGTTATATCGTTGACCTAAAACAGCTCCTACAGCTAAATCACTTGCATCACACATAATTTCAAACGGCAAATCCCAATCTGGTGCTACTAGTACTGGTGCAGTAGTTAATTTCGCTTTTAGGGTCTTAAAGGCTTCCATACATTTATCATCAAAGTTAAAAGGTACTTCTTTTTCTAGCAAATGACTCAGGGGCTTTGCTATTTTTGAGAAATCTGCAATAAACCTTCTATAAAATCCTGCGTATGTCCAAGAAATCCTCTTAACGTTTTCAAATTAATTGGTGGAGGTAATTTTTCAATTACTTCGACTTTAGCTTTATCAACTTCAATTCCTACTTCGAGATTCTATGACCTAGTACAATTCCTTCGAGATACCATCAAATGACATTTTTCCCGCTTTAGTACCAAGTTGGTATCTTCACGGCGTTGTAAAACGCGTTCTAAGTGTGATAAGCATTTACCAAAAGAATCTCCGTAAACACTAAAGTCATCCATAAAGATTTCTAAGAATTTCTCGACCATATCAGAAAATATTGCCATCATACATCGCCGAAATGTAGCAGGTGCATTACATAATCCAAACGGCATTCTTTTATAAGCAAAAGTTCCATAGGGACAAGTGAAAGTAGTTTTTTCTCTATCTCCTGCTGCAATGAATATCTGTAAATAACCTGAATAACCATCTAAGAAGCAGTAATACTTATGTCCACTCAATCTTTCCAACATCTGTACGATGAATGGAAGTGGATGATGATCCTTTTTAGTATGATCATTCAGTTTCCGAAAGTCAATACACATTCGATATCCTGTAATTTCCCTTGTCGGAATCCATTCATTTTTATCATTTTCTTTTACCGTGAAACCTCCTTTCTTTGGAACTACTTGAGTTGGACTTACCCATTCACTATCTGATATGGGAAAGATTATTCCCATTTCTAATAGCTTAATGACCTCTTTCTTAATGATTGTTTGCAAATTCGGGTTGAGGCGGCGTTGCGGCTGAATACAAGGTTTAGCTCCTTCATTTAAAATAATCTTGTGAACACAAATCTCAGGGCTAATACCTTTGATATCTGCCACTGTCCATCCAAAAGCTTTCTTATGTTGTCTTAACATTCTTAATAATTGATCCTCTTGTTCATTTGTTAAGGTTGATGAAATAATAATTGGTAACAGATTATCATTTTCAAGGAAAGCATATTTCAAATTCAAAGGAAGTGGTTTCAACTCCGCATTCCTTGGTGGATCTTCTACCGATGGTTTTAAAACTCGGTCCTTCCATTTCCAATTTCAAATTTTGATGCCATGGATGTTTAACAAATCCTCCTTTATCTAAATAAAGGATTACTTCTTTCATTTCGATCATTTTCATCTTCTTTATAGATAGAAAATGCCAAACATTCTTCTAATTTATTTTCATAACCTTTAAATTTGGCATCCCGTATAGTAGAATATTCATCTATAAAAGAACATGATTCTCGGTTCTTTGTATGGATGGTTTAAAGCTTTGAAGATATTGAACGAAACTTTATCCTCATTAACTCTCGGTATTAGTTCACCTTTTTGAACATCTATCAAAGTCCTTCCTGTAGCTAGAAATGGTCGACCTAGAATAATTGGCGCTGAATATCCTTCTTCCATTTCCATTATTACAAAGTCTACTAGGAAGTAAAATTTATCAATTTTAACCAACACGTCCTCGATTATTCCCTTAGGATGTTTAATTGATCTATCTGCCATCTGAAGGGTCATTTCAGCATTCGTAAGCTCTCCTATTCCTAGTTTCTTATAATCCTCATAAGACATGAGATTGATACTTGCTCTAGATCACACAATACTTTCTTAAACGAAATCCTCCAATTTCACATGGAATAGTGAAACTACCAGGGATCTTTAAGTTTAGGAGGTAGTCGATGCTTTGGAGTATTGCGTAACATTCTTAATTAAGGCATATATTATCATATTCTTCTAATCGTTTTTTGTTAGATAGGATATCTTTAAGAAACTTTCCATAGGCGAGCATGTTGACTAAAGCTTCTATAACGGGGATATTGATATGAATATGACGAAAAGTGTCAAGGAAACGAGCATATTTCTTATCGCTTTTATCTTTTTAATTTGATCTTTCGGTGGATAAGGCAAAGATTCTAAATCTATAACCTTTGGTTCGAAGTCATTTTCTCTTTTCCTTTTTCCTTGAATCTTTGAGCATTACTTGATCGCCAAGTTTCATTATCTTGAGATTTTTCCTTTAAAACATCCCCCGTATCAACTTTATCCTTCTCGCTTACTTTTAAATCTTCCTGTTTTTCTCCCTGATTTTCTCTGACATGTTCCTTAAATAGGGTTCTCAGGTCCTTATCCATAGGATCTTTCAGAATTCTAGGGACTTTTACCCATTTTTCACCTTCAATTTCAGGTTCAACATTATTATTCTGTTTTAAGAATTCTTCGATAATTTCTTCCTCTTCATCAGTAAATTCAAGTTTGTCCTTTTCCTTTACGATATTATCATTTAAATCATTTTCTACCTCATTGTTTCCTGCGTTTTCTGCTCTAGTATCTTCACAATATTTCCTACTTCTCGTAATCACAGCATTTACCTCTCTCGGGTTTCTTTCAGTATTACTTGGTAATCCTCATGGAGGTCTACTGTTGTTACGTTCTCCTTCTCTACTCAAATGATCTTCCATATTCCTTAATGATGCTTCTATAGTTCTCATTCTCGTATCATGTCCACCCATAGACGTTTTCAACATAGTCATATCCTTAGAGACTGAACCTATAGAAGTTATCATAGTTTCCATATTCGAGTTTGAGTAGATACTACACCCATCATATTTTCCATTAATTTATCCCATTTATCAACTCCTTCAGTTGGGTTGAACTTTGAGTGACCGGTATAGTTTGAGTAGTATGTTGTGGATAAGATTTAGGTAACGATTGTAGGTTCGATTTGATGTATTTCCTTGATGAACTTGATTACTATATGGATTCTTATACTGAACTGGATATGGCGGTTGTCCTGGCTTATTAGGGTTTTCTAACCATCTATAAGTTGGGTGCTCTCTTCTAATAGCATTAAAGGAGTTTGAATACGCGTTGTTCAAATTCCTATGCTTGTAAAAAACTCACCTCTTCCCTTGAGTATCCTTCTCGGTTCTTCTATCCCTAATGACACATTATCATGACTTGAGTAGTCATTTGGTATGATAGTTTCGGTTTTACAATCTACTAGCCCGTAGGTTGTCAAACTTCCTACTCAAATTCTCCAAGTGTGCTAGAACTTCCGTATTCGATGTGCATTCTCCCGCAAATGCTACCTTCCCGGTGCTAGAACCGGTTTCCCACATTCTCGTTATTTTTGGAAATCTTTTCTATAGCATCGTAAACTATTTGGGCTTCACTCATCATTAATGAACCACCACATGAATGATCTACATCTGCACGTGAATCTTTCCTTAATTTACGACAGAAAAGTTGGATTTGCATATCTAAGGAATAACCATGATCAGGACAAGATCTTAACAACTTTTTAAATCTCTCCCACGCACTCCCAAGCGTTTCTTCAGATCCTTGTCTAAAGTTGGCAATTTCGACCTTCAATTCCAAATTTCTACCTGGAGTAAAATACTGCTTTAAAAACTCGGTTTGAATTTCTTCCCAACTAGTCAATGAATGATGTGGGAGTGACATAAACCAATCTCGTGCTCTTCCTTTTAAAGAAAAAGGAAACATAGACATCCTTGTTAATTCACGATGAGCACCTTGACTTTTGGCTGTATTGCACAATTCTTCGAAAAGATAGAGATGGTGATGTGGATCCTCATCATCCTCTCCTAGAAATTGGGCTCTTGCGTCAATTAGACCAAAAAGATGAGATTTTATTTCAAAATTATTTGCTCCTTCATTGGGTAAACGAATTGGATTATTAGTCTGGTTTATTCTTAAGGTCTGATCACAAATAGGTCTCGGATTTGGTGGGTTATTATTACGATTGTTCTGGTTCCGATTTTGATTATTTCTATTCTCGGTTATTTGGTATTGGTAGATCTGATTAAGATTTTGGCCATGCCCTCGAGCATGACCTAGCCCTTGTTCAGGTGTTTCATCACCGATTTCGACCATTTTCGTATTTTGATTTGATGATGATTCTCCGTCGGGATTTCCCGACTAGTATGACCTTGTTTTCTTTCTCGCTCTTAACTCGTCTTTCGTAAGTATCTATGTCGGGCTTATAAGGAGTAAGTGGGGCCTTACTCTTTACGGTCATCAACTAACGAAAACCGAAAATAGTTGAAATCGATAAAAGTAAAGATTGGTAACTTACTTATAAGGTAAGTACCAACGAAAAAGAAAATAGAAATGGGGTAAGAAGAGTGTTGACTTATCCTCGAGACTTTTGAGTTAATATAAGTAGAAATCATTCGAACACAATGAATTAGCGTCGTTCCCCGGCAACGGCGCCAAAATGCTGACGGACCTTTTCTATGCTATCAATCCTTACCGGCAGTGTACCGGATCAAATTGTAGTGATAGTATGGTGAGTCAGGTGTCGATCCTCAGGGAAAACTTGGTAATTCACCGTGTGATTAAACACCGAGAAACTATTATTATCTCAATCTAAGTCGCAATTTTATTATCCAACCAAACTCTAAACAAACAATAAATAAAAGCATAAAACTAAAACGAGATATATATAAGTATATAAATATATATATATATATATATATATATATATATATATATATATATATATATATATATATATATATATATATATATATATATATATATATATATAATACATATATATATATATATATATATATATATATATATATATATATATATATATATATATATAAATAAAAGTATATATAGGTACCAAAACAATATCTAAGGGAGGGAGATAGATATTATAATTAGAGACTAGCCAAGAATATGTTATTGAAGTATTATATCTTTTTAGTGGAAATTAGATAAGACAGATCTTCCTTTTTCCAATGTCCAATCAATTATACGAAACGGTATACTCCTAAGCTAGGCAATTTCTCCTCACACGAGCGTATGAAATTGTCATATGTCTTGTCCTCTCGTCCAATGTCATCCTCAAGCATGGGTCACTCCCGTTTTGTCATACGGCCAATTTTAAGAAATGTCAATTAAACAGGGCGAATTTAACGTGATAATCTCTCGAGTATAAATTTCAATAAGAGTTTGTTTCTCCCGAAACAAATCTACCCCCGGTTTAGGAAATCGGATTCCGTTGTCACGTTTTCACTCGGCCAATTTTACCCTCCGGTCTTTCTATTAACGAGTTCATAAAATAACTACGAGGCGTCAATTCATAATTAGATTATGAATTCTTTCAAATCAATTAGCTACTTCAATTCAAACATAGAAAGAGATTCATTATAACCGATTTTAATCAATTTTAACATAGTCGTTATCCATTTCCCTAAAAAGATAAAACTAATCCAATTTCATATCTTGGATAGATATTAAGTTAGCCTAATATCATTATAATTAATATATAGATACTAATAACAACAAACAAACATAAATACATTAGAAAAGTTACCGGATTACAATTGAAGCTTCGAGTTGTACCCTCCGGAAATAGCAACTCTTTTACATCAATGAGCCTTGATACATCTTCTAAGTATTATAACGATACTTTATACTACGACATTATTCCGGCGAGTGCCGTTTACATGCTTTTATTTAACTAAAAACAACAAAAGAGACTATAGATATATATAGAAGAGAGATATATGCATTGGTACACTTCAAAATGGTTGCACTTGAGCTCTATTTATAGGCCACATAACTTGACCGGCGCGTGCCGGAGCACCACCGGCGCGTGCCGGCTACACAAGATATATTCCCTTGTCGAGATTTGTGGGCCCAATGTCGAGATTTTCCTGCAAGATCCGGCCTTCTCCGGCGCGTGCCGGCCATCCAACATATCAGATGTTCGTAAAAACCTATCTCGAGCTGTAGACCTCAGATTGACATGATTTAATATTCGTTGGAAAGCTCTCTTGAAGATCTACAACTTTCATCAAGGACTTTTTCTCTGAAAATGCCTCTAAGTTAGGTCAAATGTCCGTTGAAGATGAGTTACGGTAGAAACATTAAGGACAGTTGATCTGTTCAAAGTTGTTAGATTCTGGCATAATCTTTTATCCCACAAAAACTCATGATTTATACTTCAAAGTATGTCATATTTTGGGATCTCGGTAATCATCTGATCCTGCAATAAAATCAACGAAACACCAAACGTAAATCTGACAAAAAACCATCATTTTTATCGTTTTTATAACTTATGCATCTAATTATAACTAACTAGGATTTTTATAAGTTTTCAATGCATTTATATGAAATTATACTAAAATATCATAAAATAATAATAAAAAGTCTTATAATATAATGATATATTTTTCATACATCAGTCGGTCACGTAAAGATAACTTAATAATGTGAACCCTTTCATTATGAAACTTAATTAAATCAATAGCTTATGTCTCTCTACTAAGTACCTTTGTACTTACCTCCACCGCATTGTTTGTTGTATGCTTGTGGGGTGAGAAGATGAACATGTTGATCAAGAGTTCGACAAGGATTTTGAGGACGATGTTTGATGATGCTTTACTTGACGTTTTCATTTCTCTTTTATTTTACATGTTGTACAAAACTATGTTGTATTTTGATTTCAGGACATGTTGTACTTTCGTTTTCAGACTTGTTGTAATGTTTTAAGGCATCATACTTTTGTAAGCTTTGGAAATTCGTTGTTGTAAGATAACTTTCTTTCTTTAGTATGTTTTGTATTCTATTCTAGTATCATTTATGTTTTCACCCAAGTCTATTTAACTTCCGTTTTTGCTAAACTCGATACGACGACGTAGATGCTTACGTATAATATTAATTTATTTAATATTATAAGTGCCGAACGTTCTTTTCCGGATAAAGACTCGGTATTCGGGAATAGGGCGTTACATATGATGAAAGACTTAAAATTCCTAATACATGTGACCTTTGAAGAATCTTTTGGACTAGATTTGAAGAAGAGAGAATGTTTTCTTTTATAAATATGGAGAGAAAAAGAGTTTGGCAAACCGCATAAATTCTCAAGCGAAAATAATCGAATTCAGCAACCGGAGAAATTCTCGAGCGAAAATGTGCGACTATTGGTGTTTTCGTGTCATCGCCTCGGCAATGACGTCCATAGACGATTTAAATGGGCTCATAGTAGCCGACTCTAATAAGAGTAGAAAAAAAGTTTTTCTAGTCACTCTATCTCATGAAAAATGAAATTTATTAACAAATATTTTGTATTTCGCCGACAAAAAAAAATATTTTGTACACATTTAAAAACGCTGATGGTTTTTTTTTTTTTTTGGGTGTGTGTTAATAAATATACACAGATAATGAGGTAAAAATCTATTTGTAAATAGAGTAATGATACAGATAGAATCATTGTATTAATACGGGCATGTGACACAACCAAATCTCATATCATTGATCATAATGACAGTACTTCATGAATAATATGTCTTACATGATGACCAAAGGTAGAAGATTTGGTTGTATCCAAAGCTAAAAATATGAAGATTTGTTGTGACACAATCATTGCTCCTAAAAATATCGGGATTAAAAGCTCTATAATTAACGGAGTATATGTGCTGATTGACATGGATTCTACTTATCGTAGTAGATGGGTGGCACTGCAATTAACTTACAGGAATGTGGGAAGTCGCATCAGCAAATGATTAACTTAACCTTCAAATTGCATGCAAAGCTAGCGTGCTCCTCTATGTCCCACATCGCCATATCACTCCACCAACTAAGCTATGACAAAAGAAATCTTCCTACTGCATCCAAAGATATCCTTTTGCTTGGAGGAATGATTGAAAGTGTTCACTATCAGTGGCGGTGGCGAAACTAGGAAATTTTTGCGACGTTGTCTTGCTATATATAAAAGCTATGCAAAATTAAAATAAAAAAAAAAAGCTAAGATAGTCTTAGATATATAACCGCAAAAAGCCTTAAAAAATGCTGATAGTAGGATTTAAACCTACAAACCAACATTATTGAGACTAAAGAAAGTTGTTCTTAAACCACTAGGATAAATAGTTTTTTTTTTTAACAAAAAGACACATTACATACTAATATTAACACTAATACTAATACAATAATAAATTATATTTTTTTTTTCAAAATTTGGGGTGGTCTTGAGACCACCCCACCCTAGGGGTAGGTCCGCCCATGTTCACTATAATAGTTGCACTGTGTCCCACCGGTTAAAAGTAGAACCAATGTAGGGATAGGCCCCGCTGCTACGGAAATGAGACAGACGGAAGCAGTTTTGTCGGCTACTAAAATAGTAATACATCACCAAATGTGTAACGTCCCTGTTTCGGATCATGTCATATCAAAGTATTTAAAGTACGCACGGAAGAAAAGAGACAAACAAGAGGCTCGGAAAACTGACACTTAAGATTTTTCATTAACTAAAGCAACCGATTACAACTGTTGTCAACCTAAACACAAAGAACTCTCTTATTTCATTCTTAAACTTGCTCGCCATGCTCATCATCGATCACTGCTACAAAATATGATATATGTCACACTTAAGAAATGATAACATAAAACTGAGACATAGAAAAAAAAATATCACACTTACAACTTTCTATCACAGTTATTGAAAAACCGAGATAAGTTATATCAATCAATCTCATTTTTAAAGTGTGACTTAATTGATATGATATTTCTGTCACGGTTATTGAAAACTGAGATAAATATATCAATCAATTTCACTTTTAAACTGTGACTGAATTGATATGATATTTCAGTCACAGTTATTGAAAAAGCGAGATAAATTATATCAATCATTCTCACTTTACACAGTGACTGAATTGATATGATATTTTTGTCGCATTTACTGAAAAAGCGAGATAAATTATATCAATCAATCTTACATTTAAACTGTGACCGAATTGATGAGATATTTTTGTCGCAGTTATTGAAAAAACGAGATAAATTATATCATTCAATTTCATTTTTAAACTGTGACTGAATTCATATAATTTGTTTATCACAGCTATAGAAAAAGTGAGGTAAATTATATCATTTACTACATAAAGAGACATAGATCACACCTATAAAATGATAAAGATCACACTTTTAAAAGAACTGAGACAAGGAAAATGTATATATCATACTTAGATTTTTTATCACAGTTATTGAATAAACCGAGATGTATTATACTTATCAATCTCAGTTTTTAACTCTGATTAAAATGGTTAGATATTTTATATTTAGGTTTCGGTTTTTAGGTGTGATTGATTTTATTTCACTATTACAAAAGGATAAATATCACACTTTAAAATGACAAAGATCTCATTTTTTTTAAAACCGAGACAAAGAAACTAAGAACACATTAACTTTTTATTATCACAGATTAGTCATAGTTTTAAACAGTGATTAAAATAATATGATATTTTATAATGAGATATCAGGTATTAAATGTGATAAAATGTATTTAATAAATACTCTAATAGATAATTTTTTTAGAAGTGGTCGAAAACAAGAAGAAATAAGGCATCGGCCAAGTGGTAATTAGTGTGGCTCCTTAATCCGGAGTATCTGAGTTCGAGTCCCACTGGGGACAAAAAAATGTGTGCGTATATTTCGTTTCCGAAAAAAAAGAATGATCACATTTTTTTAGGTGTGATTGAAATTATACTAGATCTCGGTTTTTATGTGTGATAACAACTAAAATATATCACATTTTGAAATTATAATAGATCATAGTTTTTAAATGTGTTAAAATTATAATAGATCTCGGTTTTTAAGTGTGATAACAACTATAATAGATCATAGTTTTTAAATGTTATTGAATTAAATTATTTTTTGTCACACCTCAATATGCCACACTTTGGAAACCGTGACTAATGTGAATATATATCACACTTAAAACTATGATCTTTATGCTTTTTGTAGTATATCCAACTCGTATTTAACCTACATATCTTCTTATTCCAAATAAAGGAGTGAGCTCATGCACAAAGTTCAGTAAAGAGAAAGAAGATAAAAAAAATAAGATTCATGTTTGTCGAATGCCGGAAGACATGGCATTAATCCACTTCATCCAGTTTGCAAAACAGTTGAAAACATAGACTTAAAGCAAAAACGAAATCTACTTTAAAACCATAACTTGAGGAATACATAAAATATCTTTGAAAGAATATCTTGAAACATAAGCAAATCCGCTTTAAAACCAACTTGAACAATGCATTCAATTCATCTTGCACATACTAGTTCGTTTCATTAATTATTTACTTACCGTGTTTAGTCTGCTGATCAAACATACATAAGCTACCACCAATTCATGCATTACTTGTCAACTAATCATAGCATGTTCATGTCTTGTCTATCATGTTCATGTTTCCATTCTACTAAGCGTATCCATGTTCTTGTCTTCACTTATGTTACATGTTTCTTACTAACTTAACATAAGGTCTTGATGCAACACGGGTAATATGACTAGCCATACATGCAACGTTGGTCTAGGTCATGGTACCCCTCGGTACATCGTTTTAGTAATACAACTAGTCATACATCCGACATGGTCCTCCACCCAATACCAAGGTACTCCGCTCAGTACATCACAATGTAACTAACTATAAACACGTATTAAAGTACAAGTATTAAATAATTAAATAATAATAATAATAATAATAATAATAATAATAATAATAATAATAATAATAATAATAATAATAATAATAATAATAATAATAATAAGTACTCAGTACATCGGCCTAGTGGTTAACTAGGTTATACCTTGACATGGAGACCAGGATTCGAGCCTCACTAAGAGCATAATTAGTGTGTAACCTTTCGTATATGCAAAAAAAAAATAAAAATATAAAATTATAAATAATAAGTAATAATTATAATAATAATAAGCATGTCCATAAACTATCATGTACTACTGAACTGAAATGAAACTAGCATACTAGCGAGGGTCATTGCACTTCTTGCAACTAGGGTTCGAATCTCCGTCTCTCCCCATTATAATAAAAATATTCTCCCCCTTTCTCGTCCCCTCAAAATTAAAATTTTTTTTTTTTGAAACTTCTTTATCATGCATTACTACATGTATAACTATATCATACCATGACGTACCTGACATGACAATGAAACATGGCATGATGTAACGTGTACTACATGACATGACTACACCAAAAGGCTCAAGAGTATAATGCCTCTATCTTTAGGGAAATTTTTGCCTAGTATCTCCATATGCACCGGAATGACGGAAAGAATAATCTGAACCACACAGTTTAAATCCAGTTTAAAAACAGATTGTCCATGTGATGTCACATGTGTCTCCACACCGTGTGGAGACAAAACCTAAAAACTTCCCCTATCTTTACCCATAGAGAAAGGTTCCTTCAACATGATCCCCTTAAAAGTATGAAGTATCAAAACGTGATCATAACCTGACATGACTTGACAAATGATAACAAGCCTACAATTATTGTACCCGTAGGTAAGGCACTCTTTTGACCGGCCCAGTACCCATCAATTATTACTACTGGACCCACATGTCAGGTACAAGTTTACGGGTAATTAGAATTCTCGAGAACTTATAGCATCATGATTCGTATTCCAAATACTGAACCAAAAGCCTATATTGAATGCCATATGCATATTGTTTCAAAACTTTCTTTAACATGCTTTTCTAACTATTAAATGTATGAATTAAAAACATATCTAGTTTATGTACCGGATCTTCAATTATCATTCTTCTTTCAGATTTCATGTCTTGTCGTTGTGAATAACAACAAGTATTGTTGAAGGGCATAATTGATGCCATCCTTCTAGCGCTATTTGAAGATGCTAGAAATCGCGATGGTCGAAATTGAGTTGTAATGTGGGTAATTGAACCTCGTGAGGATGGTCCAAGTAGTGTTTTCTAGATTATATTTGGTGAATTAGCCTGCAAAACGGACAGAGCGTTGAATAGGCCGGGAGTTGTTCTTTGGGTGGCCACTCCGACGTTCAAGTCATTATTTGATAAAAGAATTTCTATAATTGATTATATATAGTTTCAAGCGGGGTGTGTGCGTACCTGGGAGAAGGGATGAAGATCCATTTATATAGAGCTCCATCGTGGATGGTGAATTACTGCACGTTTGTCGAGAATCAAGGAGTAGATCGTGGAGTAGTTACCGCTCGTGCCATAATGGAGCGAGAATCACAAAGCCATTATTGGAACAATTACAAACGTGGTGTAATGTGTGCCTAACGTCGGGAGTGTTTATTTAATGGAGAGTAACTGATGTCTGAGATCAGTAGCGACATGTATAAAGAACCAATGTGAACATGCACCATGTCAGTAATGAGGGACAAATGGCGAAATGTACCATATCGGATAGAAAACAACATGCGTTATGTTGGTTAATTAAATATGTGTGTGACTTGCACTGTCTTAAGGATGAACCTCACTGAATTCTTCTTATATAAAGCTCAATATTGAGCTGAGCACATTTCGACTCATATGCCAAGGTGGCCTAGTATTCTTTCTGAGGTATAGTGAATGTCATGTGTACGGTGAGTGATCATACACATGTCACTCATGAATTTGCAATCGGATGATATCCAAAAACAAGAGTTCATTAACAGTATTACGGTTACAGTGAAATGATACTTCCTCCGTCCCATTTTAAGGGAGACTTTAATAAGGACACACATTAAATCTACCCGATGCACCACAACAAAGTTTAAACATAGGCACGTACTATGATGCCCTTGAAGGACCTTCCATTTTAAGTGTTCATGTTTCTTTTTTAAGATTTCCCAAATTAAGTGTCCACTTTGTGTTTAAATTGCCACATTTCTTTAAATGTCTTTCAACATTTACATTATTTACACACAAAAAAAGTGTAACATTGAATTCTTCAACAACCACTTAAAGACTATAAGTGTAAAATCTTGCATCAAGATTTAAAGAATTAACTACAATTTTCTTAATTTTTGTAAGAAATCAAATGATGAGACACCGGAGGGAGTAATTTTATTTTGTAAATAAATCATATTTTTACATGTGTTGTATAACTTATAAATTTATATAAGTTACATCTTAATCATTATTACTTTAAAAGTACATTTATGACATAACACAAAGATTAATGATATCATGGAAGAACAACTTTACGAGTAGAAACTAGAAACAAGAGGTTGAAATCCTCAAGACAAACAAGAAAAGACAATGTACTTTTCAAATTCTATTTCAGTGGGATCTTCTCTCCTCACTTCCCCCCTATAATATAACACTTCGATATCATATTATCATTTCATTACTTCATACTACAGACTGCGAACTTTTATATTTCCTACTCTCTAACTAAGTCATCATTTTCATTTTGTAGACTCTGGTGAAAAAAATGGTCCATTCAATTTCAAGAGCGATCGCACTTCCATTCTTGCTACTAGTAATCCTTTTGGACCTTGGCTTTGCTGCTGCTAGACAGGGAAGAATGGCATTGGGAAGAGGAGGAGGAGATGGGCCTGGTCCTTGGTGGTCAGGCTCAAGGTATGGCTCGGGCAGAGATTCCGATAATGATGGATATGGAAGGAGATATGGCAATGGAGGGATCGGAGTTGGAGGGGGAGGAGGCGGCGGTGGTGGTGGATCCGGCTTTAATGGTGGTTCGGGATCATATGGGTTTGGTTCAGGTTCTGGCTCTGGCTCTGGTTCTGAAGGTGGAACTGGAATGGGTGGAGGTGGGGGTGGAGGAGGCGGTGGGGCTGGTAATATGTTTGGGTCAGGTTACGGAAGTGGGAGTGGGAGTGGAAGCGGGTCAGAAAATGGCAATGGTGGTGATCCCAGTGGAAGAGGAGGTGGTAGTGGTGGAGGAGGAGGCGGTGGTGGTGGAACCGTAGGTGGTTCTGGCTACGGGAGTGGGAGTGGAAGTGGGTCAGGAAATGGCAATGGTGGCAAAAGAGGTGGTGGTGGAGGTGGAGGAGGCGGCGGAGGTGGCGCTGGAACTTTAGTTGGTTCAGGGTACGGAAGTGGGAGTGGAAGTGGAAGCGGATCAGGAAACGGCAATGGTGGCGGAAGAGGTGGAGGAGGAGGTGGTGGTGGTGGTGGTGGAGGAGGAGGCGGTGGAAGCGGGCCTGGATACGGCTATGGGTATGGATCAGGTAGCGGTTCTGGTTCTTGGTATGGCGGGGATGAAGGAGGTGATGATATGCCATGAATCACTGCATGAGTAGCGAAAGTTACGCAATAAAATGATCACGATAAATTACACAACATAATTTTACATAATTGATTATAGTATGAGACATTGATTCTTATGAGTCTTACTAAAATCGATTATATAAAAGTGTGTAATGATATTTTATTGGGACCATTTAGTTGTGAAACAAACATAGCAAACTTGTCTCTCATTTAAATTTCGATTCTTAATGTTTTTTTTCTTTTAAAGAAAATAGATTGCTTTACATTACGAATGATAATGGGCTATAGTTTAACCTGTATTATTGTTTTTTTAATGTAAGTGTGATAATGTAGTACTACTATTTGTTTGCATCATTATAAAATTCATCTTTCATCTATAAAAAAAATAAAATATATTGTCACATATTGAACAAAAACAACTAAAACTACAAAAGATTCTACCGGAACCACTAACACACCAACCAATTATATTATTGTCAAATCTTAACATGCATATGTAGTTGTTATGAGTTGGGCGAAGATGGTATATTAATCATGATTCTACTCACTTATGAATCCTCTCGATATCAATTGGTATAGATTAAAGAGTGAATAGCGCAAAACACTCTGATCTTTAGGTTAAGTTTATGATCTGTCATCCATCGTTTATTGTGGTATATTTGTCACTCGTGTTGTCTAAGTTTTCAATTTTCGCCAATTTTTCATCGATTGGGACGGAAAAGTCATTCTTGAACATCACGCCCATAAAGATTTAACGCTCCTTCATCGCATCAACTTTATCACTCATTTAATCCTCTAATTTTTTTTCCCGGGAAAAAAAGGTAATCTCATTTAATCTCTCCCCCCTTTGTCCCTTACATTAAACCCTCAATTGCTTCTAAGCCGTCATATATTTCTCCTGCAAAAACTGCCCCAAACAAATTCTCCTTTTATTTCGTATAATCCTTGCGAGCGTGATGTGCATTCACAACTTTTCCGTCCCAATTGACAGAAATCGACAAAAAAAAAAAAAGGTGAAAATTGCAAAAAAATTAAACAAATAAGTGGTGAAAACACCAAATTGAAATATGAATGACACGTCACAATCTTGACCTAAAGATCGCGGGGTGTTAGATTGCCTGGAAAGAAAGTAAAAATATATGACATATTCTCTACCACACACACACTACGCATGTATTCTTGTGAATGAGATACCCTATAAACTACTGTATAAAGGGAGTAGAAATATGAATTGTTCAAAGATAAATATCAAATCCTCATAGATAATCTTCAATATTTTAGGCTAATCCTCCTCCTAAGCCGGGCATCCGTCCAAATAACATGTCTCGACTCAACAATTTCAAACTAATACATATTTTGGTGTGTATGTATATGTATATATTATATAGAGATATATAGATAGATCCTATACTCAAACAACATTGAGCAGACTCACCAATGATCACATATTGAAATTCCGCGCTTTCAAGCACTTTACATAGCATAAATAAAATGTCATACTTAATTTACCAGTTTTGAAAAGCTAAATCTGGCAAGGTGGCTCTGTTACCTATGGATGGAACACAACAGACCATTTCATCAACTATCAGTAACCGACGATAGTTTCCCAGATATCATGGTCTCAGCCACATGGATACTTCTTTGGGACCCTGTGATGGTCACTTTCCTGCGTTTAGAGTGCCACGGTTTCTCAGTAATTTCTTGCGTAATAAGTACCCAAAAAAACCACCAAAATGTAGGGGGAGAAAAACAATGGTACATTCTAGCCACTTCGATCATTTAAAGTGATGCATTAAGCCCACTGCCCGACCCCAGCCATTATTTGACATTAATATCCACAGGTAATGTGTCATTTGAACGTCGTTTGTTTAATGACAGTTGTCTTTTCTCTGTTCACCTCAATCAATTATTCATCCTGAGAGCCTATTTGTGGAGGAATGAGATGGCTGGAAAAGATGGATGTGAACAGTGACAAGACAAAACTACCCATAAAAAATCATATAAACGACACATTACCGGTTGTTATTCTGTCAAAAAATGGCCAGAGTGGACGTAATGTTTAAGCTAATTAGTGGAGATATTGTTAAAATGGTTCAATAGCAAAAATGTTACAGAGGGGCCCTCTGTTATTACCCACAAGTATACTATTTCAAATCAAGTACCGATATTGCTGTAGGAAAAAGAAAAAGAAAAAGAAAAAAAATCAAGTACCTATTGGATGTTCCGGACATGAAGTCACCTCTATCAGATATTTTGATTTTAGCGCCACTAACCTGCAATGAGGCTCCCCAAATGTGAAATCAGAATGACAGAATGTGTCTTTTGTGAACCAGAAAATGTAAGCATCTATTATATAATAACCTGGCTAATTTCTGCAATATTCCTTCCTCCACGACCAACAACTAATCCTATATGTTCATCCGGAACTCCAACAACCACAGAATTGTTTCTGTCTTCCTGTGGGTGTCCCTACAAGTTTCACGCAAACCATGAAGAATAATAAACGTGAACCATAACGAATAAGTAGCCTTGAAACAAAGAAACTTGAGGGAAAAAACACGAAGGTTAAACATTCAGTTGGTTGCAGGTTATTGATGGTATACCCCATCAGGGCAAGGTCATAAGAACAATTACAACTGCCACGGTTGAGCCGTAAAAACTGTAATTGGTATACCTTTTTTAGGTCTGGTTCAACCTTAAAACGAAGGGAAACCAAATTTGCAATACTTTGAACGAAACTCCATAATTAAAAATAATCAACGAGAAATAACTGTTGAATGAGAAAACCTTGTTCTGGATTCCGTCACTGGGAAACTTTCCTCGGATTCCATTCGCTCCATGTTGCACTCCATTATACCTTTGAACGCTTCCTGAATCAACATAGGAAGAAACAGGTAATATTTACTTGTGCCAAATAATATGCCAAACATGCATAGGTACGTACATTCATACATACATAACAGTAAATCCTTGGTGACCTGGCAACCAATTGAGAGGTTAAAATAGGTCAAACATTCATAAATCATGACCGCAAAAGCAAAGCCTCAAACAAGGAGGCTTCTATATATTGAAGAAATATTATTGGTTTAATTAAGAGTCGTTATTCTTCTAGTTTTCAGGCCAAGGAAACAACACAGCAAATCATGAGAGTCAAACTCAAGTAAAACCAAACTCATGGGCCTATGCTGGGATGCATGTTCCCAGGAAATCAAACCCCAAACATTGTTTTGAAGTCACACTTTGATAGGAGAAAGCAAACCAGCTGTCATGACTTGTCAATAAGGAGAAGGCTAATTCATGGTATGATCGCTATCAAAAGGATCAACAGTCTTACCAAATCGCATGCTAGTCTCATGTCAGGTATGTCATAAGGCATATTTTTGCTTCAAAATATCTAGCTTCAATTACAGTACCAATTGTTATTCCCTTGTAGTTTCCTCCACAATTTTATTTGACGTTTCTTTCTTTTGTATTACTCCATGCAATTTTTATTAATGTTTTATTATTTAATTCATACTTCCATTCCATGCATTTTAAACATCCTTAGTTCGAAAAATATTGCAATAACAAACACCAAATGAGTGAGCAACTTCTAATCAGCATTTACAAAACATAGGTTGCTTTCATTCAGCAAGAGGACTAACAGAGAAAAGTAAAACCAAGTTTACCTGCATAGACATATGGTGCAACGACAGATTGTGTATACTGAGCGTCTTCAGCCAACTTTAATAATATCAACTCAATGGCCCGCATCTGTTCACCTAGATTACCATTTACTGTCAAGAGTCTATCATATAGCCCCGGATAACTATTATCCAGTGGCGATATTTTAATATATGCTCCAGAATCTTCAATAAATGACCTACAAATAAATGAAAGCAGCATCACATCATCAGGAAGCTTACAAACATGTGAGACCATTATAAGTAAGTGGTCAGAGAAACAAGTTTGCATGAAAACTTCATCAGACATCACCTCCCAACTCTATGTCGCATTTCAGGAAAAAAATAAAAAATAAAACAAAATAAACCACACCAAACACCTTTTTCTCATAAATGAGCCTCAAAATGAATAACCGGATATTTTAAGTACCGACCTTTCGAAAAAAAATATTTGAAGTACCAAAAGTATTTATTTGCAAAAGAGCAAGGAAGACGAATCACCTTATGGTGGTGGTGGGTGGGGGGGTTGGAAGTTTGAGACAGCAACTGATAATAAAAGCTACGATCCAGATGAGCTCTTTTCATTTCAGGTTACAAAACGTGGAAGAAATAGATGAAAACTGTAATTTTCACATCATCCTTGAGATTACGAAGTCACTATTTATACAAGTTTAAATCCTAACGTAAAAGATCTCCAAGATACACCTAATAAAGAACTTACAGGTTCATTTTGAAGATCCATCTAATCAAGGATATCAAAATTAGGTAGTTACATTACCTCTCCTAGAATAATCAAACAAATCTCCTACACACTAGGGAAGCAAATCATACGTTCACACTAATATACACATGTGCATAATACAAAGCATTAAATACAAAGATTTAAATAATTTTGTATGCTAACAAGGTTCATCGGCAAAAATAATTGACCAGCATAGAGCTACGCCTGCTAAGAAGAAAGGATACAGCTACCACGCATTGTTATTATCTTAATTCAGTAACAGTGTTCTCTATCTACATCATGCCCTTGGTTATTAACCAAAATGTAATAAATTAAATAAAAAGGAAAAGCATGCTATGGAACTGTCCGAAGTTTGAATGAAGGATTTCAACTTGAATATAACTTGCTCGGGTTAAATATAAGTGTTGTCTTTCATCATATTGAAGCAAACTAGATTTTATTAGGTTGTAAGCTGAAGTGCTGAACAGTGGTCTCATAAACATCTCCTGGTAAGACTTGATGCTGCTTTCTCCACCTTTGCAGCTCGTGTATTATGGAGAATGCTAAATGAGACTCTGCGACAGTTGTTTAGCAGTTTGCAAAGGAGGATTGCATCCTAAGGGGGGAATCAAATTTAACAGAGTACCTATACGATAAAGTTGAGGAGAGACTACTTCGGATTATTTTTACTTGAGCCATAAATGCCCCGTAACCGGGAATTGAATCAGGAACCAAATGGTTGAGACAACTGTTCAGTGAGTTAAATGCCCCATCAAGTTGTTGAGGAGAGACTACTTCAGTGAATACAGAAAACGGAGTGTATTTCCTTACAAAAGCAGCAATCTAAGGATGCCTCACCAAGAACAAACACCACCAAATTTAGCCAAAGAAATTGAATGATTGACTGCTAACCCTATTGATTTCTCCATTACAATGAAAAAAAGAACAGAGACAGTTTATGCCCTCTTTCTTTATTCTTTTTATACGGCACATACTGCAAAATAAGAGGCTCCATACACGGCATAACATCAAAAGATACCACTACTCTAAACCTTACAGAGCAATATGTCCACACACACACACACACAGAGACAAAAAAAATGCCAGAGGAATTAATTTCGCACGGTGAAAGCTCTGCCAAACTATAAATCATGCATAAATACATATTCAAGACAAACAGCTGCTCAATAAGAACTCAATGCACAACCCACATGCCTCAAGACACATTAAAAATTATATAGAAGAAGAAATAAGTTGGTATAATTGTGTACTTTATAGTGGATCCTCCTTTTCCAATTATTCCACCACAAGATCCATTTGGCACAATCATTTTAAGTTGGAAATGTGGATCAACATCTTCCTCTTCAGCATAGAACTGCAGAAAAAATTCAAAATATAATAATCTAGTCAAGTATAAAACAAAAGATTGTGCTCGAAATATTGTAGTTGACTAAATTGTAAAGATTACTCGCTAAAATTTGGTTGAAATAAGTGAAATTCGAGACTAGCATTTCAGTGAGAATAAGTACAGTAAAGACGGATATATGATTAAAGATATTTGAAAAAATTACCTCATCAAGCAATTTACTCATAATAAGATCAACAGCTTTTAGGACATCATCAATTGCTCCAGAAACCAGTACTATCCTATCAGATGTGCCAGGAAAAGTTTCAAAAGTACGGGACAACTGAATACGTGCACCAGACTTCACTTTGAAATCGTTTATGGTGGAGCCACCTTTTCCAATGACAGAACCAGCTTCAGCATTTGACAAAAGAAACCTAACATGAATTAACTTCTCTTCGAGATCTGAAAAAAGAGTAGAGAAGGATTTTTAAAAAAAAAACAAGGGAAGACTTGTATCAAATAATGATATTCCTATAGTAAACCAGGTAATTAAAGCAATAAACCTTAACTGCACACTTGAAAGAGAAACCAAATTTCCAAACAAATTCGGGCAAGAAGGCATCACCAAATTCTTTAGTGTGTTAAGAAACTCTTAAGTAGTGTCAACTGGTAGTGTCGGGTTGTAGTGTCAAGAGTCTGTTTTATTTTATATATGTTGCTAAGGTTATTTAATTAGTGTGTTATTAGGGTTTTGTGTGGATGAGCAAGAGTTGTAATAGTATATGTTCCTATAATTGAGGAAGTAGGGCATCCATGTACTATTACGAAATAAGGTTGTGCCTTCTGTTCGGTTAATAGAAATTAAAAAAGGAATCATTTTCTCCTAAATTCAACATGGTATCAGAGCCATGCAATTAACCAACCTTAATTTCCCATCATGAATTACAAAGCCACAATGACCAGGGAGAGGAGCCCCGGTTCATCTGCATCGGGAAGCACAAATTTCCCTCCTCCAACATATCAAACACCACCATCAGATAATCTCCCCACTGAAGATGAAATATCCACAAACTCTTCATATATACTCTTAACCACCCACAAACTTACTGGATAATCTTATTTGGAATGGTCTCAAACCGTGGAACTCGCCATTGATGACAAAGGAAAGCTCAGTTATTTAACTGGGGAGTGCCAAAAACCCTCAGAGAATGACCCCAAACTGCATACATGAAATCAGAGAACTCACTAGTTATGGCTTGGCTCATAAACTCCATGGAGCCTTCCATATCTAGACCTCATATGTTCTTGGCTCGGCAAATGAGATCTAGGATGCAATCAGAGAGATGTACTTTGACAACAAAATTCATCTCAAATATTTGAGTTGAAAATGAAACTGTGGGGTTTGAAGCAAGAAGTCAACAATGTTGCAACATACTATAATGACATTATGACACTTTGGCATGAGTTGGATGCCTATAATGAGGATTTCTTGGAAAGTCCGATTGATAGTGTAAAGTTCAAAAATAGGGGATGACGATACCGGAATATCGTCGGGTGAACTAAGTGGGTAATCGGACTTCTGTGAAGGGGAAATCCAACTACTAAAACAGGAGATTTGGGTGTTTGTTTATGGTTGCGTCGTTAGACACTAACTACGTACCATGTAGTGTAAGAGATCAAGCCAATGAACGTAGTTCAGAAGGTTGGAGGATGAGAATCCTTTTATAGAGCTCCGACGGGGGAGTTATAGCACGAATCCGGGATATTAGAACTTGCGGTTGTGGGCCAGTATGATGCCGGACGTGGGGCAGTCATGGCTCAACAAGGCTGAGATCGTGGAATGTGTACAAACGAGGATTTGGGACAGTATCTGGGGATCAGTCGTGGTATCATGCCTGATAATGTCATATTACTGCTTATGGAGGTCGGGAACGACCTGTTCTGTTGAGTAGCGAGCTATTCGAGTAGGTCGGTTGGTCATTATTCAAGATAAGGTCGGTTGACCGGGTAGGGCAACCTTCTGCGGGTCGGCTTACTAAGGACCGAACTGTTGATAGCTGATGGCCTCATCGAGTTCATCTTAGCTGACATCAACAGCATCAAAATTCAAATTCACACCTGGCTGGTACTAAATTCAACATGGCTAGTATCATAATCCAAAGGGTACAGACTCCCATCCAGGACATTCATGTGACTTGTGGCCCAGTTAAATACATCTGAAGCACTTCTAGGAAGAAGGTCACACATAAGTGTTGGGTCTTGAGTTAGCCTTGTGCTCCAGTAGTTGCCGTCGGGGCTCTAGAACTCGCATTGGGGCCGGTGGTGGTTTGGATGCCTCAGCCACGTCTCCCATTTTCTCCCCATTTCTCATCGATATGCTCGAGAACATGCAGATACAGGTGGAGGACATTGCTCAGCACCCCAGCCTACATGGTCATTCATTGAAAGTGCATTGCGTAAAAACTAAAAAAGCATAAGATGACCACCCATCTTATTCTGTATTTCAAACCGCAAGTCTCATACATAACGGGCTACCTATAGATTGTCATCCTCCTGAATCCCGAAACGTGATTGTACTCGTAGGAATTCTTCAGCCTAAACTGCTACAATGCAAGAACTCTGCTGACAATCTAACTGTTGTAGATACGATTGATGAATGTAGTCTTGGGGTAGCCAATTCCCAAAACAAATCATACTTCGTAATCCAAATAAAAAAGTACTTAAATAACTTTTATCTTAAAAGATTCTCAGTATTGTTTCAATTATCATCTTAACCAACAGACCATAATACCATATAAACACTGCAGGACTTGTAACTTGTAACTTGTAACTTGTAAGACAGCTACTGTTAAAAACATGAACCTAAGCTGTATATTGTTAATGGTGAAACAGTTATTTAACACCATCCTGCTCACTTGTTAGGGTTTCAACAGTCAACAGCCGACAGCATTACACCCTAAACAGAAAAAGTGACTAAATCTATCTAGCAAACACTAAATCTATGAAATGCCGTTGGATTAAAAAAAGCTACATTCTTCAAACGACATTGAATTTTCACTATATTAAGCCAAAATATGATTCTGTCAAAAAATAAAGCAGATCCAAAAACAGTAGGTGCATTCACATTTCACACTGACCAGTCGGAGGCGGAGATTCCCGAGAGGAAGACGATTTCCTCGGCTGTTCATCACCATTAGCTTCCTCGACATACTGTGAATCCAAATCAGCTCCTTCTTTTGCCATTTTTAGCTACAATATAGATTGGAATCTAGGAAAATGTAGCAACTTATGAAAAGAGCAACAGCATTTCAGCTCAAAAGTCCACAGATAGCAAAGCAAAACGTCGAGAAAAATGCAGAGTTGAAAATTGGGAAAATGCAGGATAAGGTTGCAGAGAGGGGGGGGGGAGGGGGGGAGGGAGGGGGGCTGTAGAAGGAGGGGAGTAGGAGGACTAGGAGGTGTTGAAAATGGAAACAGGAAACAACTTCATAGCATGTGCCCAAAAATGAAATTGCTGAGGCTACTTGCTTGGTCAACTGAATTGATAAATGCACATAAATAAAAGCATTAAATAATATCTAAATTACAGGTTTAAAGAATATTCCATAAATTATATACTCTTTCCTTTGTAAGTATTTATAGCAGTTGTCAAAAAAAAAAAAAAAAAAAAAAAAAAAACGTTATTTAAAAAAAAATACGTGTGTCGAGTGTTTTTTCAGAAAAAGATTAGGTGTCCGAGAACGGGCATCACAGAAAGAGCGACCCTCAATTCAGCCAAGAAGAATCTGAGCGAAGTTATTTCAGCAGCAGTCTGGGCCAATGATCAATATTCTGCTTCTATACTAGATCTAACGACCACATGTTGTTTTTTATAACTTGAAGCCACAAGAGAGGCCCCCACAGAAATGTAATTGCTACTGACTGACTTCATATCATGAGAAGAAGTAGCCCAGTCAACATCTGAATAGCCTTGAACTGCCAGACTGGAAGGTGGTTTGAAATGTAACCCTAACTGAAGAATACATTTTTACATATCTGAGTACTCTCTTGACCCCTTGCCAATGTACTTCAGCAGGAGAAGCCATAAAGTGACTCAAAGTGTTGACACTATAAGAGATATCTAGCATTGTACTGTATTGTCATGATCTAAAGAATCTTTGAATGTTTAACAGACATGACGATATCGTGGAAAATTTAACTCGAACTAAATTACCAGAAAATTTGAAATGTGAAAATGATAGCGATGATTTACAGAGAGTTATTGTTTTGAACTCCGGAATTAAATGGGACGGTTATTATTTTGGGCGGCAAGAATCTTTGATTAAAATGGCAAAACATAAAAAAGGGAAATAAAATACATACTTTGAGAGTATATAAAATGAAGTGGATCTTTTATTCCACGTTTCAAGTCCTCAGGGGATATGGATAACCTAGTGTATTGCTTACTTGGTGTGCTCGTGGACCAAACGAAATTTTTTTTTTTTTTTATGTATTACGATCTATAACTCTAAAATTGATAATTATTTCATCATGTTTTTTTTTTTCGTATTCTTTATTTTGAGACCATATTGGTCATATTCTGACATAATTTCTAAATATCCACTGTCGAAATCATTATGTCTCGAAATTCACTGTTTTTGGAATTCACTTTGTAAGATTCACTGAGTGAATTTCGACAGTGAATCTTATTAAAAACGATGTAACGATATCGAACCAAGTCCCAAAAAAAAGCACAAGAAAATAAAAAAAACTAATAAATTTTAAGCGTGTTTGGGGATCAATATCAAAAGATATGTGTGTATAAAAGTGAGGGAAGACAAGAAAAAAATAGAAAAATATGCAACAACAGGTTTTTTTTGTTTTGTTTTGTTTTGTTTGTTTCGTCCTTCAAGCTATGAAGTCTGTAGAAGTTTCATTCCCCTTTAAATCTCATTGAACTATCCTTTTACCTAAAAATCTTGAAAAAATATCATAATTTCTTAATCTATATCTATATATATTAGAAATGATGATTTAATCCGATTAATCAATTGACCCGTTCCATTTTCGGAAAAAAAAAAAAATAAAGCACTACCACACCAAAAAAAAAAAACAACAACAACAAAATATCCATATCTTCTAGAATCTCTCAAACTTATAAACAATAAATCTTCTAAATAAATTGTGATCGGCCAATTTGTTTCACTAGCAATTAAGATTCTTTTTCAAAATAAGTTTCACTTTAAATTGAAAAGATATTCTTATTAAACCTCCTAATAATTCATTGATTTCTCTAATTAAACCTCCTAATAATTCATTAATTTCTCTAATTAAACCTCCTAATAAATTATTAATTTTTGTTGATGATATATATTTCTCCAATGCATGATTATTATTAAATTATATTTATTAACAAAGTAAAAAAAAAATTAACTCCATATCTCCTAAAAAAATTCTCAAACCTATAAACATAATATCTTCTAAATAAAATCTGATCGACCCGTTTGTTTTGCTAGCAGTTAAGGTTTAATTTTCAGAATCTCGATATGATTTTTTTCAATCTCACCACCGGTTTCACTTTAAATTAAAAAACACAAGTTATTCTTATTAAACCTCCTAATAAATCATTAGTTTTTGCTGATGATATATATCTTTTTTCTAATATCAGGGTTACTATTAGATTAGACTTATTTTATGCAGGTTGTTAGGTCACCACAAAATTTGCATACCGACTGGTTTGCATTATTGAATTAGGTTGGCCTCAATGATCCACTTATGGATTATTCTAGATTTTTTTATCAGTTCCTTAATGACTATTTCAGGTCAGATGTTATGAGACTTCTTTCTTCCTTTGTTCGATTGTGAGAGTTTTTTTTTTGGAGGGGGGGGGGGGGGGGGGAAGAGGGGGTGGGAGGGAGCATTTGAAAATTTTCATTGCCTCTAAACATGTAATAGAAGAAATGAGGAAGAACTTTTTCCCCAATCTTTCGATATATGATGATATTACTAATTTCTCACTATTGTCGCCTTTCATGGAGGAAATAAAGTGGGGTGCCTTTAGAACCCCCTATTTATTTTTATGGTTATTATGCATAGTCACTACTACTGAAAATATATACTCAACATGATTTTATATAGCTCTAACCTAGGTTGTTCAAATTTAATGACTAGTATATTGTACTGTATTTTAAAGGTGCATGTACATTATTTATTATTTTTGTTTGCTGGATTTATTTTAAAAACATTTTAATTGTCTAATAACAAAATGTAACATATTTAATAATTTATTAATTTGTATCAAAGGAAAAAAAAAAAAATAATTTATTAATTTGTTTCAAAGGAAAAAAAAACAACAACTTTTTGAGAGACAGATGTGGGATCATTATAGGGGTGGGACCCTCCTTCACAATATCCTGCCTCCATGAGACTTGAGAATACGTTCTTTTACCAATTCCCTTGCCCGATAATCGGGATACTCAAATATTTGAAATCTCGTCGGATTAGGGATCTAGATTTTTCAAAATTATCAATTTAATTTTTATAGGCAATAGGTAAATAATAAAATTTCATAATGTGATATATTAATCATTCATCCCCATATTTTTAAGATAATAAGGACAAATCAAATACTATTTCACATAAAAATACAGTGTTTGACAAAACGATGAATTTTTCTTTTTAATTCCCGGGGGAGGGGGGGAGGGGGGGGGTGTGTGTTTAGTTTTTGTTAAAAAGTTGTATCATGAATACCACATTCATGATCCTACATGAGACCACGTCATGCATAGATTGAAAATTAAAATATGATTAATCAATAAAGTTGTCCCAAAACATGATCTAATAGTAAATGATGAATTACTTTAAAAAGACTATAGTGTGGATACTTTAACCTCGTAATTAAATGAAACTTCTTTTCATTTTTGGTATAATAGTAAACTCATTATTCTGAGTCATTAGATTACATAATTCCAATAACTAAAACAAAGCTATATAATCTACTCCTAAATATGAAGATGTGATTAGATAAAAATATATGAATATATGGAGAAAACTAACCTTTTTCAGTAGCATTATATAGTGTAATTAAAGCAGTAATCAAATTAAACCCCCAATGTTTCGAAAGTAAATCTTACCATCTTCAATGAGGTATACTGCAGAGTTGGACCGGACGGCGCAGTTCGAAAGTCAATAATCCCACCAATTGCAACCCCTGGTCCCCCTGAAATTACTTCTTATCAAGATTTGTATACTGCTAAAGCTCTGAATCAAGTGTCCGATTCTCCGATGCCGGAGAGTTTCAAGAATTCTGATGATCTGCATGCGCGCCATGTTCAAACTCGCAAGTTTCTTCGACTGCACCTTTAATTCGATCATCAGCAAGTCGAATTTACGACCCCATGCACCAAGGCCTAGCTGGACCACTATTGCGCTCGATCTAGAAGTTCTGATCAAGAAACTCCCAAACCTTCGAATTATTAGGATTGGAGTTTCTTGAAATCGAAGGTGTATGCAGTCGAAGAAACTTGCGAGTTTGAACCTGCAGGCAGATGATTATCAGAATTCTTGAAACTCTCCGGCTATGGAGAATAATTGGACACTTGATTCAGAGCCTTTAGCTATATTCGACAAATCTTGATAAGAAGTAATTTCAGGGGGGTTGCAATTGCAAAGAGAAAGTAGCTCCGGCAGCCTTCATATATATATATTGTAGAAGGTTCTTGATATGATAATGGTGATCTTCAATAATTTCTTTGGAAATCGGGACAAATCGATATCCTACCGGAACAACATCCATGATGATCGATGATCAAGAATATATGGAGGAAAAAAAAAAGTAGCCGGTAGATGAAAATAATTAGTTCACGGTCGACTAAATGCAGGTGGAGCGAGGTTAAATTTATATGCTTTGGTTTGCAGGTAAATTTACTTATTCAACAAGTTTTCTTTTTAATTAATTAACTAACTAATTAACAGAGTTCTCTTTCGATTTAATTAAATTCCTACTTTATCCAAAAGACTTATATATACAACAAAGAAAACAAAAATAAAAAAATAAAAAAAAAAATCTAATACCTCGATCTGTATCTGTCCATTGAAGAATGAAGACTTATACCATAAAAAACTAATATCATGTTTATCTCTTTATCACAAGCTAATGAATTGGTTATGTGCCCGCCCCGACATGTACGTAACTTAAGTTAAATATTCCATTTTTTTTTTTTTTTTTTTTTTTTTTTGGAAAACTAATTTCATTGTTTTAAAAATGTTTTTTTTTTCACCCTAAAATAAAACTTTTCTCCTACACTAATCAACCAATTATACTATATCCGTTCCAAAATATAATTCCGTTAAGATTTTTGAAATTGTCCCATCAATATTTAGAATATCAAATGGTGCATCTAGTACATTTTTCTTCTTTTTACTTTATTTATTATATATATATACATAATTTACAACTATTACATTAATTAGAGTCAAAGACCATTCTAGACTTTTACCACTAAAATTAATGATATTTAATCCCTTTCTTAATATGTGTTAAAAGGCCTAACGGACTTAAATTTTGGGAAACATGTAGTATAATATAAATCCACTTGAAGTTATATAAACCGCAGAAACATTTTCTGGGATTTTTCGTTCATTGATTTCAACACTTAAAGATTACGTTTTGTTCACCGTACACCTTATAATCTTATCACACAAACCATCTCATCTACCTAGAGATTCTAACACAAAATCTAATGGATAAAGATGATCCACATTGTCAACAGAAAAATCACCACTCGTCAGCCAAACATTACAATACACAAAACAATGACAAGTGTCCAAACTCATATATCACATAACTAGATAAGTAGAACTACTTTTCAAACACTCTTTTCAACCCCTCAAACGAAACTGAGTATTGAGCAAGTTGAGTTTGCTCCTAGCAGCGATGAAAACAAAAGAACCAAGAGGTTTAGTTAAGTTGTCAACATGTTGAGTTGCAAATGACACATATCTCACTTTGGTTCAGTTGAGCTGTCAATTTTTCTTTTTTCTGCTGTAGATACTACTCTCACATTTTCAGGATATGTTGACTCAGATTGGCAAGTTGCCATATTACCAGACGCTTGGTTTCTGGTTTTGCTATGTTCCTAGGGGCTTCTGTTGTTGCTTGGAAAGCTAAAACGCAGACGACGGTAGATAGAAGCTCAGCTGAGGCTGAATATTGTGCTCTGGCCAATGCAACTTGTAAAGTTTTGTGGCTTCAAATTTTACTTCAAGATTTGCAGGTATTTGAGGGGATGCCTATAACTGTGTATTGTGACAACCAAAGTGCCGGACATATTGCATAAAACCCCGTGTTTCATGAACGCACAAAGCATCTAGAGATTGGTTGTCATTTGATTCGGGAAAATATTCAAGCTGATTACATCAAGTTGCTACCCATTTCGACAGTGCAACAAGCTGACATTTTTACTAAGGCATTAGATGCCCTTACTTTCGATTCCTTGATGTCTCATTTCAACATTATATATACAGCAGCATGCCTCCCCAACTGAGGGGGGATGTTGACTGATACTCCATCCGTCCTATTTTATTTGTCCCATTTAACTTTTCACATAGATTAATAAAAGTGTAGTTAATACTTTGAATCTCATTAAATGATCTAATATTTTTACATTTATGCCTTTAAATAGTTGAGCATTTAATGCCACACATTTTTTATTGTAGATTGTAAATATGGGAGGGCATTTGAAGAAATATGACAATAAATGCATAAAGTAAACACATATTTTGGGACAAAACAAAAAGGAAACGTGGACAAATAAAATGAGACTGAGGGAGTAAGTTTTTTTTTTCTTGCTTTAACTCCCGTAAGTATATAAGGGGGAATTCATTTTGTAAATGTATCAAAAAATAATGCAAAAAAATTTTCCTTTTCCAAAATAGAAAGAGAGCAGACCCTTGCTCTCCCGTTTTTTTCTTCGCGCACAAACCCGAGATTCACGATACATTTCTGCAAATTCTTCATGGTATCAGAGATTTGATTCGAATGTTTCTGCTGATATCGAAGAAAATTATATGGCTAAATTGGAGATTATTCCAGTTTCTGATACATTTGCAAAAAGAATTCTCCCTTATATACTTACGGGGGTCTAAGCATCAGTAAAACGTATCAATCCTAGACTCAAGGTTTACATATTAAGATTCTGGTTTTACTGGTGGTTTACAATGCCTTAATCATGCAAATTAGTTAACAACGTGTTAATCCATAGTTAAACTGTCATATTAACAATATAAAGGAACGTCCTAAACAATGGAGTCTAGCTCGATCAACTCAAGCTAGTTGATTGCTAGAGGAAGAAAGGAACAAAAGAACTCAAGAACTCATACCTTAACAATGGAGTCTAGCTCGATCAACTCAAGCTAGTTGATTGCTAGAGGAAGATGGGGACAAAAGAACTCACATGAACTCAAGAAAACTTTAAATCATTCAAGGTAATTGTATTACATACATACGACACACTTGAATGTCACTCTATTGAATGTCATCAGCCCACCACCATGATAGCTCGGCAGAATACTAGTGAGACTCACTCTATTGAATGTCATCAGCCCACCACCATGGTAGCTAGTAATAGGCCTTTTAGTTAGGAATATCAAGTCAATGGTCAATTTTCCTTTAACAGGGGTAGAGGAAATGGTGGTTTTAATGGTAGAGAGGGTGGTAGATTAGGCAGGGGAAGAGGTGGTAAATGTTACACCCATGGTAACCAAGGTAATCAAGGCTAAAATCAGAGAAATCAGGCCAACAAGATGGCTTGCCAACTGTTCAGCAAGACATGTCACATAGTCACTTCATGTTGATATAGGTTTTATACTAGCTTTAAAAACAATGTTATTGGTCCTCCCAGACAGACCTCTGCTCACATGGTCGGACCTTAAACCGTTGGAGACCCTTCAAGACACATTGATAGTGGTGCCACCAATCATGTGACATATGGCTTGGTTGTAGGAAATGGTGAGTGTCTTCCAATTAAACATATTGTCTATGAATTAAGTACTTATATTGATCCTTACATATGAATGCATTGTTACATGTTCCTAGTATCACAAAGAATTTGTTTAGGGTGTCCTCCATTACTAGTGATAACAATGTCCTTGTTGAATTTAACTCTTCTCACTGCCTTGTGAAGGACAAGAGAACAAGTCGGTTCTGTTGAAGGGTACCCTGAAAGATGGTCTTTATCAAATGATGGAACCAAATGAACATCATAGAAGCCCTCTTCAATCCAAATTTGAGTCTACTGCAGGCCAAATTCACGAGTGTCGTGTAGGTTTTGCTGTTAAGTTTAATTTAGACCTGTGGCATATGAGACTTGGCCACCCCTCTATTGAGGTTTTGAGAAAAGTTTTGAGCAGTTGTAATGTTCCTTTTATTAATGAAAATTTAAAATTTTGCGATGCGTGTCCGTTTGGTATAAATCGTATGCTACCTTTTCCGGTGTCTGAACCTTATGTTGAACATGTTCTTGACTTAGTACACACTGACCTTTGGGGCCCTACCCATGTGCAGTCCTTAGATGGATTCAACTACTATATGCATCTTATTGATGATCATTCTAGGTTCACCTAGATATACCTTCTCAAACACAAATATGAAGCCATGTCCACATTTACTCAGTCCAAACTTCATGTTGAAAATCAGTTTTCCGGAAAATAAAATGTGTCCAATCAGATTGGGGAGGGGATTACAGACCATTCTCTAGTTTACTTGTCCAAAAAATGGGGAGGGGAGTCCAGGGGTGTGGAACGTTCGCACTTCTTTTCGTAAAGGAGCATCTAGATCTTTAGCTACGTTGAGGCAATCGGAAACTAAGCAACCTATAATTGTAGGCGTCCGAGGGGATTAGAGTCGTTGCATGCTCGTCAAAGAGTCGGATTCTATCATAGCTAATCGGAGGCCCATAATGAAGGCAAAAAAATAAAGAGCTCCAACGCATTAACGCTTAGTTGGTGATAAATTCATTGCGAAGCTGCAACTTTAATGCTTTGTTGATGGGCCATGATGATGATTCCAATACCCACAGAAATACATGTAAGCGGCGCATAAACGTTGACCTTGAAACTGTTTGGGGAGGGAGGGGACCAGCGTCCCGTCCATGAGTTGTGGGTGGCGAAAGTTCAGTGAGCCCATGGTTGCTTTATAATCTTCCATTTCAACTTCATCGTTTGAGAGAATAGACCCAATATTGGTGGGTTTTCCATCGAATATCCAAGCGCACCGTGCCTTCCATACGTACTAGAAAATTGTCGTGATGGTTGCAGCGGTATCTTCTCCATTTTTATCTAATATTGCTTCCATGAAGCCACCAACATCAAAGGACATAGTAAGTGCTTGCCGAATAACATTTACGAACCACCTAGACCTAAAGGCATATGGGATAGCGCAATAGAACATAACATGTTTTATATCCTCTTTATCAGCTCCACACAAGGTGCAATCACCGTCCTCAATATTCCTCCGTTGAAGGGCATGTGCCGTAGGTAGAGAGTCATGCAGGCTCTCCATAGAAAATAACGTATGCGCGTACGAACGGGAATAGTCCTTTTGGTCCTAATATTATCCTAGTAGTTGGAAGAACCGGCCCTATCCAAAGAAAAAGACGTTAATGGTGAAATTGAGTGGCTAAGTGATAGCCATTTTTCGCTATATATTGGCCACGAGTGCTATAGTGCCCATGATATCGTCGTTATGGTGACTTGTAGTTAGATGAATACTTAAAATAATCTGGGCCTTGTGAAGATAGAAAGAGCTGATAATAAGATCTTTCTTCCATGATTTGAGGTATGGGTTAATAAGAGCCTCCATTTTTGCATCAATCGGCAATACAAAGGAGGAGATGCGAAAGGACGTAGGAAGAGGAATCCAAGCATATGTATAAATGAGAATGGTTGAACCATTAGCAATCCACAACCGGAGCCTTTTAACGAGAAGATCTCGTCCCCTACATAGGTTGTGCCATAAGAAAGATGGCCTTGATCACAAACCCGCATCAAGAATGTTACCGTGTTGGAATTAAATACTTCTCCTGCAACACATTGCTAACAAGAGTGGAAGGCAAATTGAGCACCCGCCACGCTTAGTTTTTACCATACGTGATCTTCCATGCAAGTATGAAAATATCTTCTTTTCGATCGACCATTCATGAAGGGAAGACGAAGGTATTTTCCATAACCTGAGCCACAAGGGACAGTAAGAAGCGGAGTTATAGATGACCTCTCATTCTTAGGAACGCATTTGCTAAAATATTGAGTAGACTCGCGTGTATCGATACTTTGTCTAGAAAGGGATTCATACCTCTATAAGATGTTTTTTATTTTATTTTTATCGATAAGGCATTATCTTAATTTGTACAGAAGAAAATGAGGCTATCATCTGCAAAAGGGAGGTAGGAAACACCCAATTCATTATCCTTCCCAAATGTAATTCATTCCAAGTCATTATCCGCCGTACGTAGCTTTGTTGATAAGGGCTATAAGATCTTCTACACAGATAATGAAGAAGAGGAATGGAGTTAGTGGATCGCCCTACCTAATGCCCCTAGTGGGATAAATACACCGAGGCGGCATACCATTAATTAAAACTCGAAAAGATACAGAGGTATATCATCCACATAATAAGCTCAATAAGTTGGATTTAAGTTGGATTCTGACCTATATTGTTTTGATGCATTGGATTTATGGTTGTAATAACATATCTTTCCTTTCCTTTGTAGACAGAATGCTGGTGGTATTAAGTTCGTCTAATCTGAACTTGGTTTATCAAGTACGATTAAGGTGAACTCATGTCTTAGACGTTTTTCAGTCTATAACGGGTTATAACGGGGTTAGCTAGGGACATACCAAATTAAGTAGGGTAAAAGGGGTATACATAAACAGCCTGGATCCCTCTGATAATTGATAAACAATACGGATAATACGACCATCTTTAAATTTATTTCATGCTTCAACAATCACACCAGCACTCCAATCCAATGCAATTAAGGTCTCATGCATAACAAACAAACATAATCAAATGAACAAGGGCATTATTCATAACAAGTTTGCAAACGTACTACTCTCGTGTTTTCTAATAATTTCATCTCTCAATATATACATAATAATCATAGCTAGCTTCTAAAACTTCAACTATTGCTTACTCTGCTGCCTCCTCCTCGTAACCTATATTGCTTACTCGACCTCCTTGTTTGATGTTCTTGAGATGGTGTTTCACAACCACAAAACCTAACACCATAACACCACAAACAAGAGCGAAAACGCATGCAATTATTGCTTCCCTAAGATCTTCAGTGAACTTATAAAAGTATACTGAGAAATACGTAAACGAACAAGTGCAAATCAAGCAAACCACGATTTGATAACTAGAAATAAATCTGAAGTAGCGCGGCTCATTAACCCATCTTCTTCTTAAATCGGGGTTATACATAACCAGAAAAGTAATCCAAGCCACCCCGTATAAATTCACTGTGCTAAATGACTCAATAATCATGGGCCCCAAGGGAAATTGCGGCGGTTTTATACCTGATATATACGTGGCTACAGCAAAGGTATAAATGCTCATTATTAAGCTTGCCACGGTTACAAAGATGTTAAAGAATAGGAGCCTCCGCCCGTAGTTTACACCCGGGGCGCCGGCGCCGGCACCGGCACTGTATTGTTTGATGTCGGTTGATTCGGCGCTATAGAATAGTACACCGGGGGCGTGTTGTTTTCCATGTTCAATATTGGCAGTTGATTCATCGCCACAGACTGATTCTTTAGCCTTCAATTCGCTTGCCGGCGGCGGCTTGGTGTTGGCCATCTCTTCTCCCATTAGGGTGGTTTTGATCCTCTCTTCTCCCATTAGGTGGTTTTATTGGAAGCGTAATGAACTAATGATATTACAATTTTATTATTTTTTTTTTCTTTTTCGAGGAAGTGAATACGTATAATATTTTTATTTCCTCCGAGGAAGTGAATACGTATAATATTTATTTTCTAATCTCCGTTCAAAAAAAAAATTTCCTAATCTCCGTTCAAACAAAAGAAAAAAAAGTCTATCCTAATCTCCCCGGGGGGATTTTTTTTCCACGCCCTGTCATAGGTCTGAATTTTTTTTGAGGTTAAATTTTGCGTATGAGGCCGAAAAGAGGTTATCCTCACGTATACGTACGAGATGGGTTATTCACGGGTGTATTATGTGAGGGATTTGGCACTTTCACGTGTGTAGCAACAAAATAGGCTACGTAAGGGGCGATTTATATATGTACGGGGCGAAAAATCGATTCCTGAGTGTACTACGCCGGGAAATGGTTTTTCATGGGTGTATACGTGTGGGGCAGTCCGTTTTATATGGAAATAACTTATCTACGGGGCGAAATTCTCCTCCCGGGTGTACTACGCCCGGGAAATGGTTTTTCACAGGTGTATACGTGAAGGGAGGTCTATTTTCCATGGAAATAACTTATGTACAAGGCGAGGGGAGACTCTGGATGTACTATGTCCGGAAATTGTGTTTCCCGGGTGTAGTACATACTGGATTTTCTGTCTTATTGGTGAATGTAATTAAAACATTCGCCAATAACCAATTAATGTAATACTACTTCATCCGATCTTCACCTTTTCACCACACCTTCTTTACCATCTTCACACCTTCTTCACATATACATCATCAAATCAAATTTAATATAATCAAATTGGATAGTTTAGGAAGGAGAAAGGTATCAACGGATCGACAACCTTACTTTACGAAAAAATGAGTACGTCATTTTACTATATTTGCTGTTTTTTTATTTTTGGATGTTTATATAATACAATTATTGATATTATGGTGTATGTTTTAATATATTTTTTATTATATTGTATAGAAAAAGCCTGAAAATGTTAATGATAGTTGAATTTTTTTTTTTTTTTTCGATTTTTTTGATCAGCCCCAACAATGTCTGGGGATTAGGCCGACACAGCTAATCAGAAGAAATCGAAAACACCCTGGGGAAGCATGTAATTCTAAGAACCTCAACATGTCGAGGCATACCATGGAATGCGCAATTTTTTGATTCGTTGTGGTGTTCGTGTTTCCAAGTCTTTCATTACATTTTATTGTATTAATATGTATGACGTCTATTACAATAACAATGATTATACTATAAGTTTTAAACAAAGAATATAAACTAAAATAAATTAAAACTACGTTGTATAACATACATAAGAAGAAAAAAAAGTTAATCATGGATCTACACCTACGTAATATAAAAAACAATAATCGAGGACAAAATCATTATGAGCATTGTAAAACTAAGTATGTACAATTACAATTTAAAAACAAATTTACGCCAATTATATTAGTTTGTAATCATTTTAAACTAATACTCTCAAACAACCACACAATATCTTTAAAAAAAATCGGGGAAAAAATTCAACTATCATTAAAAATATGGACCACCCCTCACGTATACACCCGTGAAAAACCATTTCCCGGGCGTAGTACACCCGGGAGGAGAATTTCGCCGCGTGGATAAGTTATTTCCATATAAAATGGACCGCCCCTCACGTATACACCCGTGCAAAACCATTTCCCGGGCTTAGTACACCCGGGAAACGATTTTCGCCCCGTACATATAGAAATCTCCCCGTACGTAGCCTATTTTGTTGCTACACACGTGAAAGTGCCAAATCCCACACATAATACACCCGTGAATAACCCACCCCGTACGTATACGTGATGATAACCTCTTTTCGGCCCCGTACGTAAAGTTTAACCTCAAAAAAAATTCAAACCTATGACAGTGAAAAATTTTCCCCCGAGATGGTGATGTATCTAAAAGTAATAACCTTACATTTTAGAAATGTGTTCATAAAAAAATCTCTACTATTTATACATAATATTTTTTATTTTAGAGGGTCGGCCGCACCCCACGGCTCTATGTAGAGCCGCCCCTGTAACCGGCTGATGGAAATACATTTGAGTTATCATTTTTCATTTTAGTGTTTAAAGCTAATTGCTTTTTATAAGCTTGACGCCACACGCGTTATTCGTTGTTTTCGGATGCTCCGGACCATTCTTGCATGTACGGGTAGCTCAGTTGGTTTCCGGATGGCAGATTGCACTATGAAACGCATGACCGAATCCCGACAAGTACAATGTAGGAGTTAGCTCGGAATAAGGGTGACTAATTGTGGACATTGAGTCTTGGTCCTCTCACCTAATGGCCGTTGAGTCACCATAGTTAACCACCTCATCATTCTGTCGGGCCAGGGGCCTGCGGGCGAGATTTATCGCCTTTGCACCAAGGCCAATGTCTCTACACTCTGAAGGATCATGATGCGACACATATGATGTATGTAAATTAGAGTAGTGATAGGAGAGATTTTATGGTGCAACGGTTGTAGGAAGGCTATACCAAGTGGCATACATTGGACCTTCTCATTTTACTCTCTTTCACATAATACACTTTTATCGTGTGTGTGAGATTAGAAATGAGTGGTTGTAATGTATGCCACTTGGTAAAACCTTCCTACAACGGTTGTATTTTAAAATTTCACTAGTGGTAGGGTACGGCGCACATTCTTTTGCAATAGAGCTAAAGAAAAAAGCCACTTCAAAGAGTAAATTTTATTTTAAATTTATCTATCCCCGTGCAATGCACGGGGTCAGGGCTAGTTCTAATATATCTATGAGATATAGATTCTGGGAGAGACCATAATAGATATTCTAATGCAATTTCTCTTAAACAAAGGTTATAAAAAATAAATACTCCCTCCATTTGTTTTATCTGTCACATTTCAGAATTTGTACTGTTTTTATTTATCTGTCGTTTTACATTTCCAATGCATCATTTCCAATACATTTCCCAAGAGCACTGTTTTAGATGTTGTGCTCTTTTCCTGCAACCTAATCTCCTCAAGTGGAGGTCTAGAAACGAAGAAAAAAAGAAGCTGTTATGTGTTCTACCCTATTGATGCCATTCTTTCTTTCACATAATGCAAAGGGGAAATTAAGGCCGCATCGGTGATTCGTTTGTAAGATGCACTTTAAGATAGATTGGATTGCATTTCAACTACATAACATAGTAGCCAATGGTACCTCATCATATCTATGTGCTGAACAAGGAGTTAGGGTGTGTGATAACGGGTATTTCGTGGGAGGCTCCTGGGTGTGGAATGTGGCGAGGAGAAGGGGGTATAGACACAGAGGAAGGGAAGTATCTTAATTCTTCATCAAATCCCAAACATCAATCAAGAAGTCTTTTAACGGGTTATAACGGGGATAGGGACATACCAAAGTAGGGTAAAAAGGGGTATAAAGTGGGTAAAATAATTGATAAACAATACCGATAATCACCATCTTTACATTTATTTCATGCTTCAACAATCACACTGCATTCCAATCAGGGTCTCATGCATAACAAACTAACATAATCAAATGAACAAGGGCATTATTCATAATAAGTTTGCAGAAAAAAAATGACCGGACAAAAACTCCTCCTCGTGTTTTCTAATACTTTCATTCTCTCAAAAGAAAATAGGATTCAAGATTACATAATAATCTTAGCTTCTACTGCCTCCTCGTCAGCTATATTGCTTATTGGACCTCCTCATTGTTTGATGTTTTTGAGATGTTGTTTCACCACCACAAAACCTAACGTCATAACACCACAAACAACAGCGAAAACACATGCAATTATTGCTTCTCTGGGATCTTCGGTGAACTTGTAAAAGTATACCGAGAAATACGTAAACAACTGCTAATCTGAAGTTAAGCTTATGCTGCTCATTAACCCATCTTCTTCTTAAATCGGGGCTATAGATAACGAGAAAATTAATCCAAGCCACAACAAGTAAATTCACTGTGCGGAACGACTCAATAAAAATGGGCCCCGGACGAAAATGCGCCGGTTTTCTAACTGATATACAGGTCCGGCCCTCCTGTGAGGCGGAGAGACCGTCGTCTTAAGCCCAACGGTGCCGGGAGGGCCCAACGGTACATGTTTCGCTAAAAGAAAAAATTCCGTGTAGATTCAATCCGATCCAACCTAATATAATATGTATTTTTTTATAAAGGCCTAATTTTTTTTACTCCAACCGATAAAGGTCCCAATAAAAAAATTTACTCGGCCCAAAAAAGAATTAGACATACAAATAAGTTTTATTAATTTTTTGTATTTACTGATGTTAAAAACGCGATAAGTGTTGGAAAAAATATAGTACTTAGGATTTGACAGAGAATTAGAAACTCCAAGGCACGTTAATAACATTGTCTTTTAAGAGATGTTTCGTCCCACACGATTTGTCACTAAGGGATCAAATGAAAATATCTCTCAGGATACAATGGAGGTGTTTGATTCAAACAAAGTGCAGAAAATGCATGTATCTGAATGTTTGTGATTTTTTTGTTTCTTTTTTTCTTTTTCTTCTGGATACAGATGCTGAATGTTGTTGCTTTTTTTTTTTTTTTTTTTTTTTTTTTATATAATTTTTTTTAGCACACGCTGCATGTGTTGTGATTTTTTTTTTTTTTTTTTTTTTTTTTTATCCGGAGGTTGTAAATTTAAAAAAAATTCCTGGACCGTGAAAATTTATTTTTTCTTTTTTTCATTGACCACCATGATACATTGACCACCCCGATGCATTGACCACCGTGATGCAATGCCCATCCCGATGCATTGACCACCGCGATGAAGTGACACCGTGATGCAGTGACCACCGTGATGAACTAACAACCGCGATGCATTGACCACCACGATGAAGTGACCACCGCGATACAGAGACACCGCGATAAAGTGACACCGTGATGCTCTAACAACCGCGATGCATTGACCACCGCGATGCAGTGATCACCCCGATGCAGTGACCACCCCAATGGATTGACCACCGCAATGCAATTACCAACCCAGATGCAGAGACACCGCGATGCAGTGACCACCCCCGATGCAGAGACATCACGATGTTATAACATTTGACGATGTAGAGACATCGAACTGATGCAGTGACCGCCCCGACGCATCAACCGTCGGGACGCATTGACCGCCGCGACGCATTGACTGTCGGGACAGACTGACCGCCCCGACGCATTGACCGTTGCGACGTATTGACCGTCGAAACGGATTGACCGCTCCGATGCATTGCACCGCCACAACTCATTGGCCGCCCCGAATATTGACCGCCGCGACACATTGGCCGCACCGACGGATTGACCGTCGCGACGTCATATTTTTAGTAGTGACGTCATATTGTATCGATTTATGCAGTGACATCATAATGTATCAATTTATGCCGTGACGTCTTATGGTATCAATTTATGCAGCGACGTCTTACAATGACGTCTTATTATATCGATTTATGCAGTGACGTTTTATGGTATCGATTTATGCAGTGACGTCTTATTGTATCGATTTATGCAGTGACGTCATGCAGTGACATTATGCAGAGACGTCGTATTATATCGATTTATGCAGTGACATCATGCAGTGACCTGCTACTCCGAGGTGTGTTTACGAGTGGGAAAAAACTCGTAAACAGCAAGAGAGATTACACACTAATTAGCCACTAATTAAAGAATAAATGGGAATAAAACTGTTTTGTAATTTATATTTATGCAGCATCGTTGTTTCAATGAGTCCGCATACACGGTTTGGCATTGTGAAAAAAAAAGGGAATAAAACTGATTTTATTTACAGATTGGAAAAGTGGATTTTTGAGCCAATACTGATATCATGATATGCCAGTTTTTGCAAGTCTAGTGAATGTCATGAAAAAGGTGTGCACATAAAAAAGCACCGAAAAATGGTGTATACATGAAAAAAAAAAAAAAAAAGTATCGCTAGTTCGGTTGTGCAATACAACAGATTCTGAAAATTATGATCTTACCATCCAAGAAATGAATTAGCAAAAAGACAGTTCTTTTGTTTGCGCATACAACTTGATATCTTCTAAACCGACACAGGCTTCTTTGAATGTTGCCTCGTGGCATTCATTCTTTACGAGACAATCACTGGAACAGTAAAATCTTCCGAAACAGTGATTATTAAATACCAAATTCGCAGCTTCGTTACAGCGAGGGAAATCCGAGTAGAATTCATCAAAATTCGACACTCAAGTTCAGGACAAAACATCTGCTTTCTCGGTTAAGTCTTCCGACTTGCATTTACTTCCACACCTAAGGACGGAACCAGGATTTCAACTTGGGTGGGCTAATGGGCAATATCGAATTCGTTGGATGGGCTGGATTAGAATATTTTATGGATCAAATTGGATTACATAGACATTTTAGTGTAACATTTTTTTATGTCCGGATGGGCTTAGCCCCCTGACAAAATTATACATTGCCACACCAATATTTGTCAGAGCAACAATCATAGCAGGAATACCATTTTGCAATGATAGAGCAAGAGCCTACAAGGAACAGTAAAAGACACGTATTACGTGAAACCCGACACCCATAAGCTATAAATTTCTAAGAGAATCAAAAAAGTTTAAATTGTTTAAATAAACTCAACGCATAAGATCTCATAAAAGAGAAGCCGGCGAAAACTTTCTCTCCCTCCCAGAAGCTTCGTTCAACAGCAACAGCCTCGGCCCCTCCGGCGCTCCGCCGGAGGTGGCTCCTCCTTCACTTCTCTCCGTAAATACTTAGGTTTGATGTTGCTTTTTCTTTTCGCCACTCACCACCATGGATACCGGCGATTGGACTCCTCCTGCGTGGTCTTCCGGTTTTGGGCCGACCGCTGGACTCCTGCTTGGTCGGTCTTGGTGGAGGCGGTGCCCCGATGGCGCTTGTTCTGGGGCTTTTTCTCCTCCCTTGCTTCTTTTGTTTTGAGTTGATCTAATTCCTCCATCGTGTCCTTGCCCGGTGCTTCGATTGGCCGGATGCTCTTTGCTCCTCTCTTCTGATCTTGATCTGGGTGGAGCGGTTGGCTTCTCCGGCGACTTTTGGTGGCGCACTTCGATGATGTGGTTTAGATCTGCGGCTTGGGAGGTTGACAGCGGCACTGTTTGGCTACTACTGCTTTGCTCTTGCTGCCGGATGCTCTTGGTCGTTGACCTGACCAGTTTTTGTTCCGGGAAGTTGTTTTCCGGAGGTTCGCCTTCGGCTTCCTTTTTCCGCCGCGATCCGAGTTGTTGTCGGTCACTAGTGGCAATCTTTCGTGTCCAACCGTCACATGTGGCATCTCCCGCGGCAGCTTGAGGTTCGTTGGTTGGATTTTAGGAGGGGCGTCTGGTTCTGCGCGGGCACGGTGATATCTTGGCGGTGCTTGCTGTTTTTATTTTCTTTTGTGTTATTGTTTGTATGTTTGTATTAGCTTGTCTGTCTGGTAATAGTTGGAATAAGAGGTTCCGTGTCTGAGCGTCTTTCTGTCTTTTGGAGAATTCCACTCTTTGTTGCTCAGCATCCTCTTTCGTTCTATTACCCGGCTTTTGTTGTAATCTTATTTTGGCTTTGTCCGGTTTGTTCCGGCCTTTCCCGGCGGTGTCCGGCGTTGTATTTTCTTTTACCGGCATTAGTCCGGCGTTTAATAAAATCTTTCGTTTCCCGGGGAAAAAAGAAAAAAAAAAAAAAAAAAAAAAAACTCAATGCATAAAAGGAAGAGTTGAAGAAAATTTACTTTTTTATTTTCTGCCTTCTGATGTTTGATAACCTCTATAGGCCATTCATTGACAAGTTTCTCCAGTTGACTTGTGATTTGCGTTTTCTAATCTCCGGCGCCGTCACCTGCTACTGAAACCATGTATTTAGGTTATTTTATTAGATTAATGATACTTTGATCCATGTAGATATATTATGTCCTTATAAGTCCAACGATTCCTTTATGTCCTTATAGGGCTAATAAGTACTCCCTCCGTCTCAAATTGTTTGGGACTTATTCTATTTTTGATGTCCCAAAATAAGTCCCATAACTAAATATACACTAAAAGTTTCTTCATAATTCCCAAAATGCCCACATAGCTACATATATTAAGAAATTTAAGGACCATAAAGGAAGGTTATAATTGTAAAGTAATCATGTTTTTAATGACTAGACAAGCTAATAAATGATGTTCCCTTAAATTTTTAGAGTTTCAAAATATCCAAACAAATTGGGATGGAGGGAGTATAAAAAACTATACTTTTAAAGAATCAACCCTATTTATATATACATTCACCATTTTTTGTGATTAAATTTTTTTAAATACATTTAATCCTTCTTTTTCCAAATGGTCGATGACACTATCTATGTTCATCGTTATTTTTGTGTTTTTTTAAACCATATTCTTCTCCTCTTTTTAATAAATTTTAGAATTCTGATTATTAATTTTCACATACTATTCTTCGTGTTATGTTCACTATTTTTTGTGAGTAATCATTTTTACTACCCATATTATGGTCACCGTTTTTTTAGGTGATATTTTCAAACCGTAATATATTTTTTTAATTGTTAGATTTGTAATCATTAGTTATGTACACACATTAATGGTCATTTTCTTTTTAAACGTAATCGTTTTTTAAAAGGGTCAATGACACTATTAATGGTGATTGATTTCACATTATTAATGGTAATTGATTTTTTTTTTTTTTGGTATTTTAGAATGTAATGAATTTTTACTACTATATTAGTAATGGTCAATGATAAAGTTGTTTGCTCGCAAATGGCACTTCATGACCAATTCTCTCTAGCTGTCATCTAAAATTAGAGTACAATGTTTGAATGCTCCAGAACTATGCATCTATTGATCAATTACCCATTTCAAGTTTTTTGTCAAATCATTCTATGATATTTTTGTTTTATTATGTATAGACAATTTGTTTGTGTAGGAATTACCGAAGTGAGGTTTGATTTTGTTTGGACAGGGTACGATGTCTTAACAACCTTAGGTAAGAGAACAAAATCTACATTAACTCTCACATTTTCGATTTATCATAATTTCCATTAACTCTCACATTTTTGGATTTATCACAATTTCCGTTCTCACGTTTTGGATTTATCGGTTTGATATTTTTGGATTATCACACTTCATTTTCATTTTTTTCCCATATGTTTTACTATTCGTTTGCAGGGATTCGTTTGTTGGTGACTAATACCTACATACACTCGGTAGGTTATTTTTTTCTTGATCGTTCATTTTTTTTTTTTTTTGGTTTCTTTTATTATGCTTAATGTTTTTTTTTTGGATAAGACACAATTTTTAAGTAAATATTTTTATTTATTTATAAAACCCGAATGTTGTTTATTAAAAAATGATTTATCACAATTTCTGTTCTCACATTTTGGATTTATTAGTTTGATATCTTTGGATTATAAATTTATAACCCTTCATTTACATTTTTCCCATTTGTTTTACTGATCGTTTGTAGGGTAGGTTGATTTTCTTGATTTTCCATTTGTTTTTTGTTTCTGTCATTATGCTTACTGATTTTTTTTTAAATTTTTTGGACAAGACACGATTTTTAAGTAAATACTTTATGCCATTTAATGCGAAATATTTTTCCTTAAAGCATAATATTACAAAATGTGAAATTCTAATAATAGCATTATTGGGATTTCTAGAGAGATGTTTTCTCTCAGCTAGCTCCTCTCTTCTTCAAGGATGAGCTTGCCAAATCCTTTCTTTTGCTTTGTTGATTGCTTTGCCTCTTGTACGTCCTTTTTGTGTGCTTCCTGATCTTTCATCCTCTGTTTTTATAGCCTCTATCTTCGATTCATGGCTCGAAAACCTAAGAAAGCTTCTCGTATCGGCAATGTTCTTCAATCGGAACCGGATGAAGTGAGCACTCGTTGAATCGGCGGCCCTTCGATTCTTCTAATCTAGCTCCTATTGATGTTCGAATGTAGTGGTTGTGCTCCCGTTGTTGGATTCTTCGGATCCATCTCAACATGCGAAGGTGCGATTGCTTCGGAGGGGATGTTGCAATGGAAGAAAAGAAAGAACCGAAATTTTCAAAGTCTTGCAATCCTATAGTCTATGAAGCTATGAGGTTGAAATCGGAAAATTAGTCACACCAGCTACTGTCTTATCAAAAAAGAAATCAGATTTGGACGGAGGTGATTCAATTTGTGTTTCAACTCTTTCAGATCTATTAGAAGTTGAAAAACAAGCAGATAGTATCTTAAATGATAATTTGAAGACTGGGGATATTCCTCAAAAGTCTATTGAGAGTGTCATTGCACCTGTTGGGCAGGTTTCATCTTCTTTAGAACATGCTTCTGATGTTGGGAGGATAGAGCATGGTTCTTTAGTTGATGTACCTGTTACTGAAGGTACTTTTGCCACTTTAGGACCTGTGGATGCAATAGAACAGGGGACTCAACAAGAGGTGGATCCTGGTTCTGTTGCAAATAATGAAAAGGGAAGTATTTCCAAGGATACTCATACTGATACCCGTTCTGAAGTTTTTATGGGTAAGAATGCTGGGAAAGCTGTGGAAGAAGTTGCTTCTTGGGTGCAAATGGTAAAAAAGAATAGAGAACCTTCTGATGAGGTTGTTATCCTGACAGATCATGTGGACTGTATCTCACAGGACACTGTGTTTTTGGAAGAAGAGGATTTAAATGATGATTCTTTGGAGAAATTAAGTTTGATTGGCATCTTTCCATCAAAATTTCCTGGTAGAGATGCTGTTCAGAAGATTGTTAACTCCTGGCCAAAGAAATACAAATATCACTATCATAACTCATGGTGGATAGTGTTCATTTTTGAGCAGGAATCTGATCTTAATGAGGTTCTTCAGGGTGGTCCTTTCTATGCCTTTGGGAAACCTTTGTTGTTAAAAAAAATGCCGGTTATGTTTAATTTCAGTAAGGATGCTTGTACTGTAGTTCCTGTTTGGATTCAATTACCAAATCTACCTCTAAGACTTTGGAAGGATAGAGCTTTAAGTAAAATCGTTCTTTTTTGGGAAGTCCACGGTATACGAGATAAGGTTACGGCTTAGGAAAGTGCTTAGCTTTGCTAGATGCCTTGTGGAAATTGATTTAAAGATGAACACCCTCTCGTTATCCCAATAACTTTGCATGATGGTAAGGTGCTTCAACGACTGTTTTATATGAAGAGATGCCTAAGTTTTGCACTAAATGCAATAAATTAGGACATAATGAAGTTGGACATGATGATTCAAAAAATGAAGCTCCTTCCTTGTATGTGGCTAGGTCTAAAAAACCTGGTGTCTAAACCTCCACCTCCTAAGAAGAAGAAAGTGATTATCATTGAGGATGATGGGAGGACTAGCATAGTTAAAAATCCTAATCCTGATGTTATTTTGGATAATTCTGAGAAGGGTAAGAATATTGCTTCAAACAATAAAGGTAAGGAAGTGGAGAAGGAGATCACCCCTACTAATAATGCTTTTGATGTCTTGTCTCCTGATAAGAGTAGCTCGTAGGCGGATGTGGTGGAGGAAGAGGAACAATTTAAAAAGGATGACCACGATGCCTCCGGTTCTAAGAAATCAAGGAAGAAGAAGAATAAAAATAGGCATAACACCTCTCGGTGTTTCGGAAAGAGTACAAAATCTACGGATTATGTCTCTGAGAGGTAGCTCACCTCTAGGTAGACAAAAATGATAGGTTTCGGAATGTTAGAGGGTTCAATAAGGTCTCTAAACAATCTGCTTTGTTGTTTCATATATTAAACGAATCGATTTCCTTATTTGGAATCCTTGAGACTAAGTTGTCTCAAAAAAGTTTTGATTCCTTCCTAAGAAAGAAAATATCTCTTTGGAAGTCCGCAAATAATTTTGAGTTGCACACTAGTAAGAGATTGATGGTTATATGGGATCCACTCTTTTGGAAGTGATTGTTTTGGAAAAGGATGTTCAATGGATACATTGTAATGTAAAGATCCTGGTTTTACGGTGAGTCTTTTCTGTGCACTTTTGTTTATGGTCCGCACTCTGTTGGAGATAGGAGATCTATGTGGAATAGAATTAGGGAGCTCAGTGTCTGTTTGGATCTTCCTTGGATGGTCTTGGGGGATTTTAATGCTATTCTTTCGTTGAAGATAAAAGAGGTGGGAATGTGCCTTCGAGTATGAAATGCGGGATGGCACCGATCGTTGCATTGATGCTAATCTTGCGATTTGAACTCTTCCGGGGAATTTTTTACTTGGAATGCAGCTGGTGTTTTTTCCAGAATTGATAGAGTCTTGGTTAACTCTTCTTGGTATGATTGGAATTCAAGGGCCTTGGCTTTCTTTGATCCTCCTGGACATCATTCAGATCATTCTCCTTGTAGAATCTCCCTAACTGATGTTTCTTTGGTGAGTAGAAAACCTTTTAAGTTTTTTAATATGTGGATGCAACATGATAGTTATAAAGATATCCTGCTACAGAGTTGGAGGCAAGAGGTTGGTGGAACTGCTATGTTTCAGCTTTGTAAAAGATTAAAAAGGCTTAAGTTTCCTTTGAAAGACTTGAATAAAAAGCACTTTGCTCATATCTCTGTGAAAAATGAAAATGCTATAAAAGTGCTTGGTGATCTTCAGTCTGAGTTTAATCAGTTCCCTTCTGATCATTTAGCTGCTTGCATTAAGGATCAGAAAAAGGTTTGTCAAAGTCTGGAAGCTGCTGAATCTTCTTTCCTAGCACAGAAAGCCAAAAGGGGTTTTTATGAAGTTCTGTGACAGGGGTACCAAATTCTTTCATTCTTTGGTCAAAAGAAATAATGCAAGAAGACATATATCCTCTGTTAAATTGTCTGATGGAACTTTTACTACTTCCTATGAACAAGTTGGTGACTCTTTTGTGGATTTCTACATTGATTTGCTAGGGACAGAGAGGCCTGCTGTTCCAATTGAAGAAGATGTGATAAATGCGGTCCTAAAATCTCGTACACGGTGTGGATCCGTTACTTAAAGAGGTCACTTTGCCATTTGGATGTTAAGGAAGCATTATTCTCTTTTTCGGATGATAAAGCTCCTGGCCACGATGGTTTTTCGAGGTTTCTTCAAAAAATCTTGGGATGTGGTTGGGGATTCTTTTACTAATCTTTGTCCTCCCGGAATTTTTTTCGAATGATGCCATGTTGAAACGGATAAACCATCTTTGTCATTGCCTTGATTCCTAAAACTACTCATGCCTCTTCTCGTTGGTGAGTATAGGCACATATCTTGCTGCAATGTTACTTATAAGGTGATCTCTAAGATCCTGGCATCTAGGATTTCCTTTTGTCTACCTGACATCATTGATGGGGCACAAACTGGTTTTGTGGATGGTAGATTGATGTCAGATAATATCTTCTTATGTCAGGAGTTGATCAGACTTTATGGAGTTAAAAGAGGCCCTCCTAAGTGTATGATTAAAATTGATTTTAAGAAGGCTTTTGATTCTGTTCATTGGACTTTTCTAAGTGATGTTTTGAAAGGGCTTGGCTTCCCAGATAGGTTTATAAATTGGATTATGCTTTGTGTCACATCTGCTTCTTATTCTATATCTATCAATGGAGAGCTGAAAGGTTTTTTTCCAGGGAAGAGAGGTTTGAGACAAGGGGACCCTTTATCTCCCTTTCTTTTTGTTATTGGTATGGAATACTTATCTAGAATGTTTGAAGATTGTGGGTGAGGATTTAGACTTTCACTTTCATCTTGGATGTCGAGAGATTGAAAATTAATCATCTTGCGTTTGCGAGATGATCTTATGTTGTTTGCTGAGGGGACACCGAAGCTCTATTTCTCTTCTTATGAATGTCCGTCTTGTTTTGGTGATTGCTCTGGTTTGGTGGCCAATCGATGAAATCGAGTTTTTTTGTCTTTGGAATTAATGATGAGGACAAGGAGGAGTTGCTTCTTATCTCTGGTTTAACTGAAGGTTTATTTCCAATCAGGTACCTTGGAATCCCTCTTTGTCCTGTTAGATTGAATGTTGTTCACTACGATCCGCTGTTTTCTTCCTTAAGAAATCATTTTTGTAATTGGAATGGTAGCTCTCTTTCCTATGCTGGCAGATTGCAGCTCATTCTCTCTGTTGTCCATGGTGTTTTCTGTTTTTGGCTTGGTATTTATCCTATCCTAGGAAGTGTCAAATTAAAAATGGATCAATTGTGTAGGAGGTTTTTGTGGGGTGGTCACATTGTGACACCTTTAAAAAATCCTTGGTGGGTTGGGATAAGGTTTGTGTCCCTAAATCGGAAGGTGGCACAGGGATTTTTCGGTTGGATGCCTGGAATTTGTCTCTCCTTTCCAGAATTCTGTGGAACATCCAGTGTAAAAAAGATTGTCTTTGGATTAAGTGGATACATGAGGAGTATTTAAAGGGCTGTGATCTCTGGAACTATCATTGCAAGATAGGTGATTCTTCTTTGATCAAGGCTATTTTCAGGATCAGGGATACAATTTTGACAGCTTCTCTTTCAGCTGCTGCTGCTGTTTCCTTAATGCAAAGCTGGTGTTCAGGTCTTAAACTTAGGCCTAGTGTAGCTTATGATTTCTTTAGGAAAAAACGGCCAAAAGTGTGGTGGCACAAGACTGTTTGGAATTCCAGGGCCACCCCAAAGCATTGCTTCATTTTGTGGGTTTCCATGCAGAATTGTTTGCTCACATCTGACAGGCTGGTTACAGATGATCAGGTTTGTTCTCTTTGTGGTTTAGTTGATGAATCTGCTTCCCATCTATTCTTCCAATGTCCAATCTCTTGTATGGTGTGGGGGAAGATCAAACTGTGGCTTGGGATAAATAGAAGTTTGAAGACGATTCTTAGTTCAGTGAGGTGGATTAAAAGAAATTGCAGAGGAACCTCACATTCAAATGTGGCTAGGGCAGCCTCTGTTTCAGTGGTGGTGTATTGGATTTGGCATATGAGAAACAAAAAAAGATTTGAAGGTTTTTTGATGAAGATTAATGATATATTGCATTGTATTAAGACTCACATCTACTATATAATGCATGCTACTTTCCCTTTGCACATCTTTACCCCATGATGTTAGGGTTTTACTTTTCTTTTGTTTTAGCGCTTTGTAGTTGTTGGTGGTTGTTTGAGATAATTTTCTTTCTCTACACACCAAGGGATTTGCTCTGTGAGAATTGCTCTCATATGACCCCTTTTCTTTGGTTTTGTGTGTTGTATGATGTTTAGTGGTGTTGTTTACGGTAGCATATAACCTCAAGGGTGTTATGCTCTCTCAAATCAACAAATCTAAACGCTTTCAACACTTAGTAGGCCTTGTGTAGCTCTTTTGTGTAGGATGTAACTCTGGTAGTGTACATACCTTGGTTTAATATATTTTTACATTTAACAAAAAAAAAAAAAAAAAACAAAATGTGAAATTCTGTTGGTTTCTTTTTTTTAAGTTTCTTGGTTCTATCTACTCTATTAATGTGGCGATTGATTTCGCACTATTAGTGTGGTGATTATTTTTTAAAACGTAATATTCATTTTTAAATGTTTTTTAAAATAGTCAATGACACTATTAATGTGTTGATTGATTTGGCATTATTAATGTGGTGATTTTTTTTAAAACGTAATATTCTTTTTTCCTTTTTAAAATGTTAAAATTTTAATCATTATTTATGCTCACATACTATTCCCTGTATTGTGTTCACTATTTTTTTGTGATTTTTTTAAGCCGTAATATTTTTTTATTACCCATACTATGTTCACCGTTTTTAGGTGATATTTTCAAACCGTAATATTTATATCCACATTCACCATTTCTCTGTGATTAATCTTTTTTTTAAAATACATTCACTGTTATTTTTGTGATTTTTTTAACCAAAATGTTTTGACGGCATGGTAATGAATCCAAAATTTTCTTTGGCTTTAGGGTATTTAAAGAGAATTTAGCAAAAAAGACGATGTTGATATCTTGGGTGGTTTTTCATTATTGTTAGTTTTATTGTTGTTATGAAATAGATGCAGCTGTAACAAAAACAAATGCGTTTGTGACGAACTTCTCTTTATCTTCTTATTATAGTTATCTTTTGCATTTATGTTGACATCGTGTTAAACGCATATCACTGGATTTGATGTGTATGGTGCTTAACAATATCCAACAGCGGCAATGGAGGTGTCTTCTTTTATGGTGATAAAATGAATTGGTAGCGTAAGATGTTTTTTCCTTGCTTCGGCAATGAAGTATTGGTGCATAATGTATCATTAGGAGAAAAAGATTGTTTTGTACCTTTTTGTCATGACATGCTTAATGGGTAGCTAGACTGCATAGTTACATATTTTTTACTTTTATATTCCAAAACTTAAGAGGTGTGTTAGTCATCGATGGATGGCTCTCACTTGATAAGTTGTGACATATGGCATCGTGGTAAATTCATTGTGGTCTCTACTTATTTTTAAGTTTGGGAAATTTCATATGTTATTCAGTCATCACACCAATTTCTATTTCAAAATCATGCCATGAAATTTTTTTAATCGTCCCGTGCATTATGCATGGGTTTTAGGCTAGTTAAAAATATTTGTGACACAATGATACGGACAATACGGTTGTGCCACAACGGTGATCTGTATCGTTGATAATAATGAGTCTAAATTGATCAAGTTGTAAATCTAATATGATCGACGGTGCAGATCACAGTTGTGTCACTCGTTGTGCCACAACCGTTTTTCTTGTATCATTACTCAACAAAATACCATAACATTCTTTTACATCATTCAATGGTGCAAAAGTGTGTTGTGGTATGTTAATTTTGTTGTGGCACTATCACAACTCAAAGTATTTGTACACATAAGAGTGACCCCAGTGGTACACCCTATTTCACTCCCAACTTATCTTATTTTTCGTTTCAGATTCACCTTTTTAACACCCTATAAAACAACATACTCCAATAAGCACTTCCTATATTATTCCCTAAAATTACTTTTCTCTCACACTCAACTAATTAATTTATCTTATCAACACATTTTTTATTTTATAGAAATCGGAATGACATATTTTATACCTACGATGTGAGATTTTAATAGTTGACATTCTTGCCAAAAAAAATATATATTTATCGTATCCGCTCATAAAAAAAATTGCCGTATGTTATTTTCGAAATAAAAAAAATTGTGTCAGGAGATATCATCTTTTTTTCATCTACGGAAAAATATTATTTGCATGTCTGTAGTATACTTCTTATAGAAAATGACATTTGAATACGTCGCACAACGGTAAAAAAAAAAAAAAGATGTCGTATCCGTACACAAAAAGAGTTCAAAATAAAAAAATAAATATTTGGACAGATTAAATATTGCCGTTGTGAAACTACCATTGTGCCCGTATCATTACTCGATACATAACACATTATTATATAAATGATATTGATGTGTGAAATTAATTTATTGGGTAAAAAGAGAGATAAATGATCTTCTTTGTTCGTAAACGAGCCCCATATTTAGGATGAGCGCTTAGTTTTATTTAAGGATATGGTGTTGGGTTGGGCCGCTTTAATGGGCTTAAAGGTGGGTTAGGCACTTTATATTAGTTTTAGGAGGAGTTAAAATCCCCCATTGAGGTCACTCTAACTTAGTCCACACAAAATATGCACACAACTAATCCAAACCATACACGATGTTTTTAATAAATAAAGAAAATAAAAAATAAAATTAATATCAACATTTTTGTAATTTTTTTATGTGGATAATACGTGTGCAAAAATCACTCTCATCTACTTGATACCTAATGTAATCACTCTCAACTACTTGATACCAAAATCGACAGAGAAATATAGAGCTGGTAGGTTATGACGTCATGTGCCATTCTATTGTTTTCTCTTCTAACATGACTAAGTTGTCAAAAATTATGGGGTTGTAATTATGGGGTTGTCTTAGTTTATATATATATATATATATATATATATATATATATATATATATATATATATATATATATATATATATATATATATATATATATATATCGTTAAATATTCGGATACGAAATATTTAATTCATCAAAAGATAATATACATTTAGTCCTAAAATGTAGTAAGCCCATTTTAGAGACATAATAACAAAAGTTGGAATTAGTTTTTGTGGAGTTTAATGTTGTATAAGGTTAAAAAATGGAGTTTTTAAGGTTTTTAAACTTTTTTTAATTAGATTTAGATCGTATAAGGTTAAAAAAAAAGTAGATTTAATTAGATTTAGATGGTAAGGTTAAAAAAAAAAATTGGATGGTGTAAGGTGAAAAAATAAATTTGGATTTTTTTTTGTTGTGTTTAAATTTTATAAAATTTAGATGGTATAAAGTTAAGAAAATGTAAATCTAGTAAATTAAATTATCTTTTTCGCTTAAAGCCTCCGGTATTTAGAACCAACTGATACGACTAATCTAACTTACATCCACGAGAGAAGTTGGAGTTTACGAAAAATAAAAAAAGAGCATGCTACTGGTGGGTTTGGAACATGCGCTTCTTAACTCAAAGATAGACAAATACTAGCGGCGAAAACCCAATGAACTCCAATCCAACCCAAAACCCAAACCGAACCAACCCGAAAACCCAAACCAATTGAAACCCATATCTTTCACCCAACCAACCCGATATGTATTGAAACCCAAATCTTTCGGGTTGGGTTTTTTTAAAGACCCAATTTATGAACCAAAATAATATTTTGTTTTTGTCATTTCGGGTTGGTTTGGTTTTAAAAACAAATGTGAGGAAATATTTGTGTCACATTATCTATAAAAAAAAACGTTTTAAAATATAAAATATAAAAAAACCTCCGTTCTAGACTTTTAGGGTAAAACGGGTTGACCCAACCCTCCTTAACCCGATATGTATGTATGTATGTATGTATGTGTATGTATGTATGAGTAAGAAATGGAGCATGCATGTTAGTCAAAAGAAAATCGATCAATCCCACTGTTCACGAAGGTAAATCTTACTGATTCTCTTGAATAATTTGTTTAAGATTCTTTCTTTGTTGTGAATGATTTGATTTATTCAATTAAACTTCTTTGTAAATAGGATGTCTTTCGATTTTGTGTGAAAATATTGTGACTCTCAATGAATCCTTTGCTTCATTGGCAATGTTTATTTTTTTTAGTCCGGGAATCTTTGGGGCTATTTGATAAATGCATTAAGCTCTGAAAATTAATATGTAAAGTACATGTATATATCCTATTGTAGTGAGAAATGTGACCAAAAAAATATGAGGATTAAATATGAGGTGTAGGTATATCTGCTGGTGTAATGAGAAATGTTAAGTACAGGTATATCTCTTGTTGCCTCACAGGTATATCTCCTATTGTAATGAGAAACCTATGAATTGTATTTATTTAGGAACATAATGGTGCATCCTTCAGGATAAATATTGCTCATGTAGAAAACAAATAGATTAATCGATTGGTAAATAAGGTGAATTCACACTTTTTATTCTCAAATTGGTTTTAGACCATTAGCTCTAGATTTGGTTTGTTTGTCTCAAATTCTTGCTTCTTTTGATTCTTTTATTGCGTGAATGTCGATTTGAAAAATGTAATGGGCTGTAAACTATTCTGTACAGAGCATGGATAAGATAAGTTGTTTCTTGAACATCAGCAAATATTTATTTTATTTTATTACAACTATCAAAATGCTAGACAGGATCAAACAAAGTTTCACCTAAACAAAACCAAAGGAACTAAAGTAGTGAAACTAGTTTATTTAGAGACATTCATGCAGACAGTAATCATGAGGTGATCCATCTTTTCTTGTTAAATAAAATAACAATTTACTAAACTGCTGACTACCATGGTATAGCAAATTTCATTCAACTAAGACTAGCGCTGCCCAAAATGACTAATTTCTCTATTTTTTTCCTTCTATCTATTGCTCTTTTGGAGAAGGCCTTTACATCGCTCACCTTTTTTAGGTATCATTCATGCTTTGTTTATAGTGTAGTTGATTACTTGTTTTTTTTTTTTTTTTCCATCCAATAATATGACACCGTTATGTGTTGTTTGTTACTGATCAGATCATGAAGTAAATATGTGTTGTCTCCTAGTCTTTATATTCTTCCATTCTGGCATTAATTTTCTTCTTCTTCTGAATGCTATTTAAATTTTTCTTGCACTAACAGTAACTTCCTTTTCTCATCCATCTTCGGAATTCTTTTGTCTTTGTTTTTTTGGTGCGTAGTTTATACTTGGTAATTTGAGTTTGAAACAGAGAGCTCCTAGACATAGAATAACAAAAGTAGGTAAAGACATGTAGAGCAAAATACACCCACATATCTCGCCAACAAAATTTATCATGCTGTACTACTGAAATAAATGGAGAATAGTAGTTATGGTATTTCTTATGTTCAATAATTGTGACATTTTAGTCCAGTAAGTTTGAATGGACACATGCTTTTCCATCATTAGTAATGTTTCACAATATTCTTGAGTTTGAGTTTTGGCTTTTTATAGTTATGTGCTCAATTCATTTCGACGGTTTTTTAGCCACTTGTTGTGCTACTTACAGGTTGAGATGCAACGAATAGGGTACTACACATGATTCTCTATGGGTGTCATTGGATGTTGAGTTAGAAATCATGAGTAAAACACTTGGTAGGAAAGGGCTGTTCTTTTCTACATGAAAACTAGCAGATCATTTGCAACATCTTATGGTTTCAAAGTCCGAGTTGGCTGGAATCCACGATCAATTAACGTTGCTGATAGCCAATTTTGAGATTATATGAAAGAAAAAATGAACAACTGAAAGCGCTGGGGAAATCATTTCGATATCTCAAGGAAAGAGTAGCAACGATTACGGTGAGCATGGCAATTGTCAACCTATTTATCATCTCTTTACTGATGATGAGTATTATAATGAGTTAGCGACTATGATCGTATTTAGGGCTGATATTCAGTCTTTAATTATTATCTATATGTGTTGATTGACTCTTAATTATCAAATTTCAATGTTTTCTCTCTCTTAATTATCAAATAAAAAAGTGTTTTCTTTAACGATTGTTGTTATGAACATATGGTATGAAACTTGAATTTTGAGATATACATGTGTGTGGATTTTATAGCATAAAAGTTTTATTATTGATGCATGTTTTATAGATAAAAACCCAAAACCCAACCCAAACCAACCCGAAACCAACATAAACCAGCCCATTGGGTTTTATAGTCATTTGGTTTGGTTTGGGTTAGCTTTTTCTTGACCTAACCCGACTTATACTATGTAAAAACCCAACCCAAGTCGACCCAACCCAACCCAAGCTCAGCCCTAACAAATACTACAGAAAGACCACCAAGCCAAGTAGCCAACTTACATGCATGTCAACACTACCCACGTTTTGTAAATATATATAATTACCATTATTAATATAATTATAAAAAATATTTTTTTTTGTTTTCCTTTTTAAATTTGGGGTGGTCTTGAGACCATCCCACCCTATATGTGGGTTCGTCCCTGGTCAAAAAATCAAAAAAGATTTAGCATACAAAAAATGTCTGGAGTCCAGAGGAGGAGTTTCAGTCTTGTAACATCACTTTACAAGATTAAGACTCCGTTTGGATTGAAGGATTTACATAGAAATGAAAAAGGAAAGATAGTAATAGAAAAGAAAGGAGAGGGGAATGAGGGATTGTGAAGTCTATTTTGAGTGTTTGGATAGAACTGACTAGAAAAGAAAGAGATACAGGGATTGTCAATACATTTATAAGAAAAATGTATTGTTTCCTTCCGTTTCTCACCTGTTTTGGAAGGAAACGAGACCACCTAATTTATAAAGAACCTTATCCCTCCTTCTCCCTTGCTCTCCTTTCTTTTCTTTCAAACTAAAACAATCCAAACACCAAAATTTAAATCCATCCAAATCATATCATTTCCTTTCCCTTCAAATCATTCAATCCAAACAGGGCCTAAGACTAACAGAAAAACAGACTATCTTAGCTAAGCCAAGGGCCAACAAACACTTTTGCAAACACCACCTTAGAGCTCCAGATCTCAGCTGCAAAAACCGAAGAACAAAATGACTTGGGAGATACCCATGCTTCAAAAAACGAACCTTTTCCGTCATAAGAGACCGCGTCAAAACCAGAAGAGAAGAGTCGGACCTCCAGGCTGCATCAACGAAGACTTTCACCATATCTTCTATGCAATACGTTGATAGAAATTGGGTAGTTACTTACCCTTATGGCCATAAAGATAAAGTTTCGATTTGAATGTTAAAAAATATGGTAATCATACAGATATCTATGTTTGTTTATTCATTTCCTTATATCAACGCATTAATATAGATTTTATCGGAGTTTGATTTTTTTTTTCAAATACATATTTATAAACATTCATATACTAAGAGCACTTGCCGTAAATACCGTAAATCGTTCAAAAAGTATATTTAGAGATTGCAAATTGAAAAAAAAAACTGCAGCATATACTTTATTTTTTACTATAAAATATAGATTCTATAATTTTTTTTACATCTACCGTATTTATCCAGATTATGTAAATTTTCTTTTATATTTATTGTCTTGTGTAAAATAGAGAATCTGATGCATTTACTTTGAATAGAGATTCTGTAAACTAGAAAAATGTTGCAGTATTTATTTAGAGTATCTGATGCAAGTGTAAAATAGAGTATTTATCTATGAGATATAGATTATGGTAGAGATCGTAATATAGAGTCTAAAATTGTAAAATAGAGTATTTATTTAGAGTATCTGATGCAAGTGCTTTAATATATCTATGAGATATAGATTCTGGTAGAGATCGTAATATATATATATATATATATATATATATATATTTCAATGCTATTTCTCTTAAACAGAGGTTGTTAAAAATATAGGCTTTTGTCAAGAAGAACAGGTTAATAAATAAACTAGATGCAAGGACCCCGATCATTATTATCAAATGTAATTGGAAAAACGATTTTCATTAATCTCATACATCGTACAATGCTGTTTATATAAAAAACTAAACTCCTATTATAATATATTTATAGAATTTAATTAGTTTCTTTTTTAAGGAAAGAAATTAACTATTTTCAAGAAATTTCTAGATTAGTAATAGATTGTTCAATCATTAAAATATTCATTTTTTTTTCATCTTCTTTCCCGACAAACTTTATTTTATTAATATTCTAATTTCTCCGCAAATTAAATCAAACAAATCCGGACTCGCTGGTCAAAGCCGGAATACAACCAGACTAACTAAGAAGACAAACTAAAACACCAAAAAAACATCAGGACTGAGTATCAAAGCAAAGACCCAGGGGTGGCTTTGACAAAGATAAGAAAGTTTAAGGCCAAACGGTTTTCCCAGATAAAGACACAACAAACACAACACTAAAAATGAACAGGAGAGACTACAATTTTTAACTTTTTGCCCCAAACCACCGGCGACCAACTCCACCACTCGCGGCCACTTTAAGGTATAAAGGAGCCTGGAAGAAGACATCCCCTTCCGAATGAGTGGCCAGCATGTTCAAAATAGAACCAGAGAGCCACCACCGGCAAAAGGAACAGCAGCCCCAACCGCCAAGAACAGGACAAGAAGACCTGGATAAGACGGGGGTAAAAGGCACCAGAATACTTAAGACACCAGAGATGAAGCACCCGAAACAAAGATGAAGCCGTCGTCGGAGAAACGCCAGAACCAACCAATAGCCGTCACCACCAACTACTGAAGGTGAGAACCACCTGAACAAACAAACTCAAAGGCGAAAATCACCCAGACAACATCACAATGGCATCAGCTTCAACCGTCCGGCCATCGACAACCAATAATGAACACCGATTGGTTAGAAATTAGGAATCCATGAAACTCCAAGCTAGAACAAACGAGCACCCTCCGATCCAATGATGGAGCCAGAAATTGGATCTCGGGTGGACTGGTGGATTATATTAGGACAATCGGATGGGCTTAAATAAGTTGTTTTGATAACTTAAGTTGGATTATAGAGGTTTTTTAATGTAGAATTTTTCCAAACGTGGCTCAAATTTCCCTTACCTCTACCTTTGGCTACGTCCTTGCTCAGATCCGTAACTCATCACCTCGATCTGGACGAGGAAGAGCCAGATTTGGTGGAAGAGGATCGGTTGGGGTTTACTACACCACTTACCCAACACCTCACCTCGTATTAATTATTTGTTGTCAATATTTTCTTTTTCTTTTTTCTTTTTTTCTTTTTCCATAATACTCTCCCTTCCTCCCTTTTCCGTAAATTGAAAAAACTAAAACCCAATAAAATAGAAACACCCTGTCGTTGATTGCCAAATTATTTTTTCTTGTATGTATTCCAAATAGGTAAACTATATTATATATATATATATATATATATATATATACTAAAAACCAATAAAATAGAAACACCCCGTCGTTGTTTGTCATTTTTTTGTATGTAATCCAAATGGGTAAACTATTTTTTTAATTTGATTTTTTTAATAAAAAAAGTCTTTTATTAAAAAAAAAAAAAAAAGGTTCGTACAATGTCTTATCATGGCCCTCCAAATGACGTAGACGAAACGTAACACTGCCTCCTTAAAACCTATAAGTGACAAACCCAGTGTGGGAAAATTCATCTTACAGGAAAGAGTGCAGCACCCTATATTTTCCAAAAAAATAGAGATCCTCGAAATAAATATAATACAATATGGGATTAAAAAAGAAATATAGAGCCGTATACGCCGTGTAAAATCTTTGAGTCTCCTTCACTGTCCTTCTTGTCTTCCAATATCCCCAATCATGAACACAATTGGCCAAATCTGCACAAGTTTTATCACTTGAGTGGACCACAGTAATGCTAGATAGCTTGGTGACGATCTTGAAAATCATCGGGTATCAATCTGGGCCGTTTAATCTAGGGTAATATGAACGATGGATGGTTTTTTGGGTGCATTTAGACTGATCTTGAGAGTTCCTCCCTCAAGTTGCTTATGTATCCTGTTGATTATTCATGAATCAAGTCTTTCGTAGTTCCTTAGGGTTGTTTATATAGAGGATGACTCATCCCTTTCCTTCTTCTACAAGGATTCTAATCATTGATCCCTAAGGATAATCTCGTGTGTATCCCTATAATTTAGGGATAATTATGGATACTTTAAATATCAAAATCAGAGTCTTAATGGGTAAAGGATCCTTAGGATCTTCCCATAATTATCTCATAAGCACGTGGGCTAATTATCATATAAAATAGGCTCTGGCCGACCCGCGTCGAGCCCCTCAGGCCGTCTCGGCCCGAACTACATTGGCCTAACTCCGTTGTGACCTAGCCGACATGCGGTGGTTTGGGGAGCGGGACCGATTTCCCACCTGGGGTTCGGATCTGCCCTTACGCATGAAGTGGGGCTCATGGCCCTTTATGTTATAGTTTTTATGTCTTCATTTAATATTTGATCAATTAGGAGATGACACATGGCGAGGCTCAGTTCAACCCTCGTCATAAGCCCCCCAGATCTGGCTGAACTACTCGTTGTGACTGGTGAGGTCGGATCTGTTAGAGGTGTTGTTCGGCCACTATCATCTAAACTTGGTGAGTCCGATCTACGGAGCTCAATTCGATGAGTTTGACCTACAAACTTTGTTGAGTCCAACCTACGGAGTTCTGAAAGTTGATGTATGTCCAGCAGACTTAAGCAAACTTTTCAGGTCCCGCGTGCTGACAGGGTTGGAGCCAGGATCTACGATTAGGGGGCGTAAATTGCAGAAGCTAAAAAAAATGCTATGGCTCGGAATCGAACCTAAGACTTATAGCTTAGAGTAAGTGCTTTACTAGTTAAGCTACATTAAATGTTTGACAATTATGAGACAACAAACTACATATATGAGTTTCAATAAAATATTAAGAATTGTCAAGGGAATAATTGTCAATTTAAAAATTTTAGGGGGGCGCTTGCCCCCACTAGACCCTTTGTAGGTCCGCCCCTGCCTGCGGAGCCGAAGCTTTCGAGTCCGACCTGCGGAGCTCAAACTATGGAGTCTGCTTTGTAGACTTTGGAGAAAAGCTTCCAATTTTTTCATGTACAATGTTTTAATATATGCAAATTTTGCAAGTTTTCTTGCCTTAATTTTATTTTCAACACTTACCTGAACTACTGTGATCCATGTAAATTTTGCAAGTTTTCTTGCCTTAATTTTATTTTCAGCACTTACCTGAAGTACTCTGATCCGTAGTGGGGTGTCTTGCCCCCCAGTGTGCCATGCATTAATTATTATTTTGGATGGCATACTTAGACTTTTGTTAAGTTTTTGTTCGGGTCAGTCCTACAGACTTAGTGAGTTTGGATATTGCCAACTTGCTGAGTCTAATCTGCGGAGATCATTTTGGGTCTGTCTAACAGACTTAACAAATGCGGCTATGTCCGACCTGTAGACTCTGTTGTCAGTCCTGCTGACTTAGTGAGTTTTTTCTGAGTTCGTTTTGCGAAGCTCAGTTCGTCTGTCCTGTAGACTTAATTATTTTTTTATTTTCAGTCTATCCTGTAAACTTTGGAGAAACTTTTCAGGAATTGTAGCATGTACAATGTTTTTGCAATATCTTATTGAGTTCTCTTGGTTGTTGCAAACTTGCTGAGTCTGACTTACAAGGCTAAGTTCAGTGTCTGTCCTGTAGACTTAATTAATCGGGTCTGACCTGTAGACTAAATTTTTTGGAGTCTGCTCAGACAGACTTAATTTTCTGGAGTCTGCTCAGGCAGACGTAATTTTTGGAAGTCGGCTCGGGCAGACTTAATTTTCTGGAGTCTTCTTAGGCAGACTTAATTTCTTGGAGTCTGCTAAGACAGACTTAATTTTCTGGAGTCTTCTCAGGAAGACGTAATTTTTGGAAGTCGGCTCGGGCAGACTTAATTTTGTGGATTCTGCTTAGGCAGACTTAATTTCTTGGGGTCCGCTCAGGCAGACTTGATTTTTTGGGGTCTGCTCAGGCAGACTTAATTTCTTGGGGTCTGCTCAGGCAAACTTAATTTTTTGGGTCAGCTTAGGCAGACTTAATTTTTTGGGTTTGCTCAGGCAGACTCAATTTTTTGGAGTCTGACCAGCAGACTTTGTTTTTTGCTAATATCAAAAATTGTATAAGTACAAAAATTATAGTATATGAAATATTTTGCAACTTACTTTGCTTTTCCGGTTATTTTCCTTGCAAATTTTTTGGTTGTATGCTCATCTAATCTGCTCTTCCAGCCCTCCAGTATGTCATGCAATAACTTAACAGTTTTTGGATGGCGTACTCAATTTAAAGCATTTGCCTTTTTTTTTTTCTTTGATGCTCCGATGTCTAACAGTTATTGCATGGCATACTCAATTTAAAGCATTTGCCTTAGTTTTTCTTTTCTTTGATGCTCCGATGTCCATCCTACGGATTTAAACAGTTTATCCTTTGTAAACTTTATAGAGCCTGACCTGCAGAGCTCTGTTGGTCCGTCCTGCGGACTTAATTAATTCATCATTTTATGAACTTAGAGCCTGACCTGCAGAGCTCGGTTGGTCCGTCCTGCAGACTTAATTAGTTCATCCTTTGTGAACATAGAGCCTGACTTGCAGAGCTCAGTTGGTCCGTCCTGCGGACTTAATTAGTTCATCCTTTGTGAATTTATAGCCTGACCTGCAGAGCTTGGTTGGTCCGTCCAGTGGACTTAATTAGTTCATCATTTGTGAACTTAGAGCCTGACCTGCAGAGCTCAGAAGTTATGATGAGTCAGAAGATGATGCCGAGCTAAGCTCGGTCTTATAGGATATGATACCGAGAGAGCTCGGTCTTATAGAAGATTCACTTAAAGGAGAGCACCAAATATGATGCCGAGCCGAGCTCGGTCTTATAGAATGTGATGCCGAGCCGAGCTCGGTCTTATAGAATATGATACGATCCGAGCTTGGTCTTTTACAATATGATGCGAGCCGAGCTCGGTCTTATAGAATATGATGATGTGCTATTAAGCGGACTGTCTTATAATGTACTGATAAGAAAGGCTCGTCCCGCAACGTTCGGTCGGGAGAGTTCTAAAATAAGATAGCTCGACCCGCCGCGTTCGGCAGGGAGAGTTTCAAAGTAAGATAGCTCGACCCGCCATGATCGGTACGGTGAGTTCCAAAACAAGAAGGCTCGTCCCGCCACGTTCGGCAGGGAGAGTTCCAAACTAAAATAGCTCGACCCGTCGCGTTCGGCAGGGAGAGTGCCAAAGTAAGATAGCTCGACCCGCCATGTTCGGTAGGGTGAGTTCCAAAACAAGAAAGCTTGTCCCGCCACGTTCGGCAGGGAGAGTTCCAAAATAAGATAGCTCGACCCGCCGTGTTCGGTAGGGTGAGTTCCAAAGCAAGAAGGATCGTCCTGCCACGTTCGGCGGGGAGAGTTCCAAAATAAGAAGGCTCGACCCCCCATGTTCGGTAGGGTGAGTTCCAAAACAAGAAGGCTCGTCCCGCCACGTTCGGCAGGGAGAGTTCCAAAATAAGATAGCTCGACCCGCCGCGTTCGGTAGGGAGAGTTCCAAAGTAAGGGAGAGTTCCAAAGTAAGATAGCTCGACCCGCCATGTTCGGTAGGGTGAGTTACAAAACAAGAAGGCTCGTCCCGCCACGTTCGGCAGGGAGAGTTCCAAAATAAGATAGCTCGACCCGCCATGTTCGGTAGGGTGAGTTCCAAAACAAGAAGTGTAATGCCCCCTCCCGGATACCGAGCCCTTATCCGGAAGAGAACGTTCGGCGCGTATAACATTAAATAAATCTAAATTTATACGCCAGCCTCCACGTCGTCGTATCAAAAATAAAGCAACGGAAGCCCAAAAGGCTTGGGTAAAATCATAAATATCTCTAAGAATAGAATACAAACCAACTAGGGGTAGAAAATAAAAGCTTACAACAACGATATAAAGCTTACAATGTACGATGTTCCAAAATAAAGATACAACACTTGTCTTACAAACTTGAAATAAAAGCACAACATAATTTAGTACAACATTTAATAGAAAGGTAAAAAGAAAGAATCATCATGGCATAAACGTCATCAAATCAACATCGAACTCTTCAATGAGCTCAAGGCTAACATGCTCGTCTTCTCACACCAAAAGCACACAAAACAACATATGCAATTGAGGTAAGTACGAAGTACTTAGCAAGAGTGATAAGCTATTGTATAATTAAGTCTTACAACGAAAGGTTCATTAGTTATTATTAAGTTATCAGACCGACTCAATTCTAGGGTTCACTTCATGCTCATAAACATGTCGTGACTAAACGTTTCTAGCTTAACTCAAGTTTTCCAGCATTCAAGGGCACTACGCATGATGCTACCCACCATGAGGTATCGTTTGCAACCTATTAGTGGATCACACCGATAGCCACGGGTTAAGACCCGATAGTGTACATGTTCGGAGAAGTCCCCTACCATTTACCCGTTTATAGGCCTACAGAGTTATTCACTTTATCTAACCGTCCACACATCGTGATATAGACAAGTGCCTTACCAAGAATGTTACGATTTTAGTCTTTTACTACACACTTATGTAAATTATTAATCATTAACTAGTCACCTAAGTGTTTTCAAGGTAGGAGCTCACTTAACAACTCTACTCCCTCTCTTAGACTCTAGACATAACACCTTAGGCACATACACAGACATTGATGAATACTAATTCATCAAATCACAAGCCATTCATACCCTTCCGACGGTCCTGAACTTCAACTCTATGGAAGAATACATTCGGTGCCGGAACTAAACGCATTGAAAGCTTAATCGAGGCTTATTCATGTTCATATAATGTTATAAGACCCCGAAACAACATTTAAAACTAGACTCGGGGCTCAAAACTGATTAAACTCAAAAAAAAAACATGTCCAGTGCGCATGCACTGGATTCGGTGCACATGCACTGGATTCTGGTGCACATGCACCAAGGCTCTGAATGTAAAATTGAGTTTTCTGCCTTCCGGTGCGCCCGCACCAAGCGTAGAAACTCCCAAACACTCAGTTTTATGAATCTAAACGATCTCCACTCGATTCCAAACAAGTTTAATATCAGTAAGCACAGAAAAACAACAGAAAAGCATCACTTTTTCATAACTAAACATCACATACTTCTCTAACAACAAGTAGGCATAATTTTTAACATTAAAACACCACAATCACTCAAACATTATAAACCTAATTGCACATTAGGAAGAGCCCCTTACCTTATTAGCAAGCAAACCTAAGCCAAACCTTCAAGAAATCTGCAGCACTCTTAGAACTCCAACTCAACCTAATTGATCAACAATTAAACCTAAATTAATTGTGATCAATGGTTTCTAAACAATCTAAACTACGAATTGATCAACTATAACACCAAAAAAAGATCTAACCTTCAAGATTCTAGATTTAGAGCCAAAACCATACCTTTACAAAACTCTGAAACCTTGCTACCAAAACGATGACTCAAAACTGAAACCGACGGACGATCAAGAAGATCCTTTGGAGATTGTCTTTTGTCTTTTGATTTCCTCTCTTTTCTTATTTGAAGCCAGAGTTCGAACGTTCTTTTCTTTTTGAATTCTGACAACTCCCAAAGTTAATGGGGAGTTTTATTTCCCATAATAAACCACCCATTAACTATTTATTTTATTTCCTTATTATTATTATTAATATTATTATTATTATTATTATTATTATTATTATTATTTTAAAAAAAACTTAAAATCCTTTAATTAAATAAAAGAAATCTGGATTTTAGTTTAAAGACCATTTTGTCCTTTTCTGAAAAGTCGGGATTTTACAAGAAGGCTCGTCCCGCCACGTTCGGCAGGGAGAGTTCCAAAATAAGATAGCTCGACCCGCCATGTTCGGTAGGGTGAGTTCCAAAACAAGAAGGCTCGTTCCGCCACGTTCGGCAGGGAGAGTTCCAAAATAAGATAGGTCATTTAAGTTGTAAAAATAGGAATAATTTTCAATGAGGGCTCATACCTGGACTTCTTGTAATAAGAGAGCTCGCTGATAGAGAGCTTGTAATTAGAGAGCTCGTTTAAAGAGCTCATACTGGAGAGCTTGAGAGCTCAGCTAGGATTTTGGAGAGCTTGAGAGCTCGGCTCGGATCTTGGAGCCTGAGAGCTCGTCCATGAGCCCGACCTGCAGAGCTCATGTTAAACTGTGTGTCCTGCAGACTTAGAGAGTTTGTCATTTGCATCTTTCCGGGGACGATCAGGCACCTAAACGGACTCCAATCGGCACGAATTTTGGAGGGCTTGTTCGTCCCTCCTTATTCTTCAATCTGAACGGTGGAATTATTGTTCCAACTGTGAAATTTCTGGCAATAAGCCTCCGATCTGACTACTGCGTTTTTGTGACTGCTGTGTTTTTGGTGATACAACAACAACTTTTCGGCGACGAATGGACATTTAAACGGATTCCGATCGGCACGAAAGTTGGAGGGCTTGTTCGACCATCCTTCTTATTCAATCGGAACGGTGGAATTTGTATTCCAACGGTTCAATATCCGGCAATAAGCCCTCGATCTGACAGCTGCGTCTACTATATTTTTTATGATACAACAACAACTTTCCGGCGACGATCGGACATGGAAACGGGTTCCGATCGGCACAAAATTTGGAGAGCTTGTACGTCCCTCCGTATTCTTAATATGAACGGTGGAATTCTTGTTCCAACGGTTCAACCTCCGGAAATAAGCCCAAGATTTGACAGCTGCGTCTGCTACGTTTTTGATGATACATCAGCAACTTTCCGGCGACTATCGGATATTGAAACGGACTCCGATCGGCACGAAATTTGAAGAGCTTGTTCGTCCCTCCTTATTATTTAATCTGAACGGTGAAATTATTGTTCCAACGGTTCAATTTCCGGCAATCAACCACCGATCTGACTGCATTTTTGGCATGTTTTCGCCATTAAATTGATCACGAACAACCTCGATCCATTACCTATAGAAGGCCCTCCTTCTAGCGCCAATTGAAGATCTTGAAAATCGTCGGGTATCAATCTGGTCCGTTTAATCTAGGGTAATATGAACGAGGGATGGGTTTTCGGGTGGATTTAGACTGAGCTTGAGAGTTCCTCTCTCAAGTTGCCTACGTATCCTGTTGATTATTCAGGAATCAAGTCTTTTGTAGTTCCTTAGGGTTGTTTATATAGGAGATGGCTCATCTCTTTCCTTGTTCTACAAGGATTCTAATTCTTGATCCCTAAGGATAATCTCGTGTGTATCCCTATAATTTAGGGATAATTATGGATAGTTTAAATATCAAAATCATCCTTAGGATCTTCCCATAATTATCTCATAAGCACGTGAGCTAATTATCATATAAATGTTATAGTTTTTATGTCTTCATTTAATATTTGATAAATTAGTGGGGCTCATGGCCCTTAATGTTATAGTTTTTATGTCTTCATTTAATATTTGATCAATTAGGAGATGACACGTGGCGAGGCTCAGTACAACCCTCGTCACTTGGACAGATTTTTGTTGCACCATTGGATAAAGATGGAGCGCACAGCCGAAAAATAACAGTAGCATTGGTCAGCACTAAAATTTATATAAAAAAACTAATTTATCAATATAAAGTAGCACCTGTTTTGCGCCCTTCATGAACACAAAGAGTGCTTTAAAATCTCCTCTCCAAGATTTGAACCACGTGACCAGCAAAATCGACGTTTGCACGCTTGGAATATTAGTGATCCATGTATTGATGGAAATATTACGCCGTTTCAAATCTCCAAACCATACATTTGGCCCAACTGATCCTGCAAATAATTGTTTTGAGGTGTGCATCATCGAAAATTTGGAAATATCAATCAGCCAAGTGATAATTAATAAGCAAAAGACATGGTTTGCACCCTTCAACGATATGAAGGGTGTGTCCAAAACATTTAGACAATTATCGCGTGGTACGTAGTGTAGGTATGTGTTGGAAAGGTGTCCTAAACCCAATCGGGTTGGACCGGATCCGACCGGGTCGGGTCATTTACAGTCTATTTAGTTCATGTAATAACTTTATTATGATTAATAAAAGCACTTATGTTATTATATATTGTCTGTCTTCATATTATTTGTTGTATACATATATAGTAACGTCCCTAGTATCAATCTGTGATAGAGAAACCATGATAGTGATTATGGTTGATGAGATCTCTAATCACCATAATAAGGTTGGTACTTAAATGTCTCTAGTCTTATATATTATCAAATGGGACATTGATAGTATAATCGACTAGCACGTATTGGATGTCTTCTATCTTTTAGAAGGTAGGGATAGATCTCGTCTATCGAAGTGTAGAGACACTTGGACCGTACGTGGACGTGTATTAGAGAATGCGTACGTTAGACTGACCCACTTACATTAAGTGTCACACTATGTGGCGGTTGTGTAATTATCCTTTTGACCGGAGTCTTCATGGCATCACGGTGTGGATTGTCATGCTTTGACACTATTGAGATTTCTCCTAACCACGGGGCGATCATGCGGTAGTGATTGGGTATGATATTGAAGCATGCGGTGTATACATGATTGGTCGTCCGGGAATCGCGTATCCTATGATTGGGATTGAATATCCGAAATGGCCTTCTTATAAGGAATTTCTAGCTCTCGAGAATCTTTGCAAAGTGGGAGTAAATGTGTTATTCCGAGGGAGCATGATATCCGGATTATAAGATACGATCGTCAATGTATTGACACTCGAGATACGATCGTATGGATATTATTATAGCGATAGGATTGTAAGTTACACGGTAATCGCTTCACATGAAAGGTAGTAGTCATTGCTTTTGACTCTTCCGATAATTGGGGGTCACGGTGTGTTGCTAGACGCTATCCCGTGATCGTTAGGTATGAAGGGCATTTTAGTAAATTGCACTTTGTGTCTACGGCCAACATATTCGGAAGCCTATCGGGTCACACACATATGAACATCGAGTCGGATTAAAATGCGGTTATAGTTGATAACCAAATAAGGAAAGTTTATCTCTGTAGACTATAAAGGTTATAGTGGTAAATTAATATGGTGGTATTTATTTATTATGAATAAATAAAATACAAGATATTAATTATATACAAATTAGATTAATTAAAGAATATTCCGGAAGTCAATTTGTTGACTAATGGGGCGCCACTTTTGTGTGTATAAGATACACTTGGATTGTGCACTTTAATTAATAAAGATTGCCATGATATTAATATAAGATATTAATTGATTTTGAAAAATAGATTTATGGTAATAAGATAATTATAATCAATATATGATATTGACAAAATAAATTATAATTAAAGAGATAAATCAATCTAGTTGATTTTCCTTATTTTATTAGAAAAAAGGTTTTCTTCTCCTCCACACTACTATTGGGGCGCCACCTCCTCTATAAAAGGGAAGTGGGTGTCAAGCTCTTTTGGACAACACAATTGCAAGAATTCATAATTCTTGTGTAAAATAGAGAGCTCTCCATAGTGAGTTTGTGAGGGAAGAAAAGGTCCGGTTCTAGCGACCGGAGTTTTTCGGTAGCAATCCAAGGAGGATTCCGGCGAGGGGTTCGTGTGGATTAGCGATAGAGGCCGGACGCGTGGACGGCTTGCGCATTGAACTACTCTCCGTTGACGGTCAAAGCGACGATCTAGTAGATCATCAAGGTATAACCGTCAAACTACTTAACGTGTTTATTGCATTAAACGAAGAACGATCTAAAAAAGGAAATCAAATTTTAAATTCCGCTGCGTTAAACTAGTGATTTCCTAACAGTGGTATCGGAGCCAGACTTCGTGCTTAAGCAATAAGCTTATTTTAATTGCGTAGTATTTAATCAATAGATGCAAGATTTAAATCACGAAACGTTAAAACAAAAACAAAAAAATTAGGGTTCATTGGGGGGTCGGCCGAATGGCGGCGCCCCCCTCCCTCTGCGGCGGCGGCGGTAACCCTAGGGTTGCCGTCCGTCGGCTCTCCTCTTCCAATGGGGGAGATCAACCCTTTTCGTTTTGTGATATTTTATTGTGCATAGATATCTCGTTTGTTTAGTTGTGTCATATGGCCAACCAATGGTTCAAATAGTTTGGACCATTGGGAAACCATATGGCATGTTGGCCTTTCCAAATTTTGATTTGGAATAGGCTAGGCCCTTTTCAAATATTTGATTTGTAAAGGCCTGGCTAGGCCACTTCCAAAATTTTGATTTTGGAAAGTGGCCGTGCCTAAACCAAAATTATTTGGCCTTTCCAAATTTTGATTTGGAATAGGCCTAGGCCCTTTTTCAAATATTTGATTTGTAAAAGCTTAGCTTGCGCCACTTCCAAAATTTTGATTTTGGAAAGTGGCCGTGCCTAGACTAAAATAATTTGGCCTTTCCAAATATTTGATTTGGAATAGGCCAGCCCTTTTCAAATATTTGATTTGTAAAAGGCTAGCTAGGCCACTTCCAAAATTTTGATTTTGGAAAGTGGCCAGTGCCTAAGCTAAATATAGTTTTGGAAAGGAAACAAATAGGAGACTTTATAATTTTAATTTTATGTTTTGAATAGTTCAAATTTAATTAAAATTGAAATCGATTTAAAATTAAATGTTAATTTTAATTTTCGATTAAGTCATATAATTAATTAAAAGTTATTTAATTATTTGACGTGATAAAATAAAGACGCATGAGTAGTAGTAGTTAAAATTAGAATTTAATCTTTTTCATAAGATAAAATTGTATGGATTAGATGTGTAGATATAATGTGATTATATGGACCCCGATTGATTATGGACTCGACCAATAGGATAGATGAGAATGTTTTCTTTATGTTGGTTTTTGAAAAATTGTCCTAGACCGTTATGAAGAACGTGACCTAGTTTACTTTTTGCATTTATCCCATTCCCTGAGCTCCCCCCCGTGTGCGGCGGGTGTAATTATTTATTATGTAACAAGAATGGAGCAAGAAGTTCAAGACCAAGGAGAGATAAAGAACCCATTGGCGTACGGCAATAAAGATCCTATTGGCGGTTGCGTATACCCTTAGTTTGTGACGCGCGGTTTCGTCAGTTTGTATTCGAAACCGCACCTAGAAAAAGTCCATGATCATACCGGTTATTTTATGCACGGAATGTTGTGTATGTTTTACTTTATATGATATCGTAGTAATATGCACATAGTAGATGAGACCATAATTAAACAAAATTAATTAAGTGAATTAATTTAAAATTATTCCTACGCCAAAAATCGAGCCAAAATTGTCTCCCAATATTATAATGACGGTGAAGAGCCTTTGTTCGGATCCAACTGATCGGCCCACGTCGGAAGTTGACCTACCACGGGTATATCGTCATTATCGAGATATGATCGTTATGAGATCTCATGAATATTTGGGTTACGACTCGACTAAGAATCTTGCGGTGATTGGCCCACGTCAGGACCGTCTGATTTTAGAGACAAGGGGTGGCTATCACATAGAGATGTGAATTGTCAAAGAGTTGACTAGTCAACCAATGGAAATCGAATAAGATTCGATCGGTAAATAGTACCCACCTTCGAAATTGACCCGGTCGATCGGCCCACGTCGGGGATCGAGTCAACTAGATAGGATTCCATCCACTAAAGAATTAATTAAATTCTTGAAAGCCAATAGGGAATAGTTGGCTAGTGGGAGTAAAACCTTATAAATTTCTTAGTGCAAAATTAGGTTTTTTATACATGAGCTTTTACTTATTCTATATTTATTTATTGTTGTAGAAAATGTCAAACAAATTGAACCTTCGTTTTATCATCGAAAACAAGCTTGACGAAACTAATTTTCTCGATTGGGAAAGAAACCTCAAAATCGTTTTGAGGCACGAGAAGATTGGCTATGTCTTGGACGAGGCCCTACCGGAAAAGCCCGCCGAGGGTTCGGTGCGGATGTTGTCGAGAACTACAACAAGCACTTTGTTCGACGATGCGATGCTACATGTATCATGCTTGCTTCTATGACACCTCGAACCGCTGCGAAACGATGAGTCTATGGACGCCTACTCTATCATGGTCCACCCGAAGGAACTTTACGCTTCTCGGTCTCGCACCGAGAGGTACGAGGTCTCGAAGGCTCGTTTAGGCGTAAGATGGCATATGGAACTCTGCCGTGGGGTCACACGTGCTTAAAATGATCGGGTACATAGAGAGGCTTGGGAAGCCGGGGCCACAAGTTGGAACGAGAGTTGAGTATTGACTTGATTCTCGCAATCTCTACCGACTCATTCTCGCGGTTTGTGATGAACTATCACATGAACAAAATAGATTGCTCCCTTGCGGAGTTATTGAACATGTTGAAGACTGCTGAGGGCATTGTGGGGAAGGGAAAGCAAGTGTTGCTTTGGTCACTTCAAGCAAGGGCAAGCCAAAAGCCCGGAAAAAGTCCAAGAAGGCAAAGGCCGCACCTAAGCCAACGCCTAAAATAGCGAAAGACAAATCCAAGGATGCTTGCTTCCATTGCGGTGAGACCGGACATTGGAGGAGAAACCGCAAGGGCTTCAGAGTACCAAGGAGAAGCATTCGATGCTTCGACTTCGTGTATATTTATGATTGAGATCAACATTACTTCTTCTAAGTCTAACCACTTTGGTATTAGATACCGGTTGTGGTTCTCATATTTGTACGAATATGCGAGGCACTAAGAAGAACTAGAGATCCGAGGAAAGGAGAGGTGGACCTACGCGTTGGAAATGGAACAAGTGTTCTTTGCGGCGGCCGTAGGAGTTTATTTTCTTTCATTGCCCAAAGGGCTAGTACTAGAACTCAATAACTCGTTATTTTGTTCCCGCTCTTACGAAGAGTATTATTTCTATTTCTGCATTAGATGTTGATGGATTTTCTTTTACGTTTGAGAATAAATGTTGTTCTTTTTCACGTGATGGAATCTTTTATGGTACTGGCATACTTAGCAATGGTCTCTACATATTAGATATGAATGTTGATGTACTTAATATAAATAACAAGAAAGCCAAAACAAATGACTTGAATGAATCCTACTTATGGCATTGTAGACTTGGCCATATAAATAAGAATCGCATTTCCAAACTCCATAAAGATGGAATGTTGGATCAATTCGATTACGAATCGTTTGACACATGCGAAGCTTGTTTACTTGGCAAGATGACAAAGTCACCTTTTAGTGGCCAAGGGATAAGATCCAATGAGTTGCTTGAGCTCATACATACTGATGTATGTGGCCCAATGTCAATTCAAGCCAAAGCAGGATACTCTTATTTTATCACTTTCACTGATGACCATTCACGCTATGGTTATATATACATAATGAAGTTTAAATCTGAAGCCTTCGAAAAGTTCAAGGAATTCAGAAGTGAAGTGGAGAAACAACTGGGTAAAGAAATCAAAACACTTCGATCCGATCGAGGTGGAGAATACCTAGACGGAGAGTTTCAAGATTATTTGAAGGAGAATGGGATTCTGCTGAATGAATGGACCCCCCCCCCGGGACGCCACGGATGAATGGCGTATCGAGAGGAGGAACCGCACCACGTTAGACATGGTGCGATCCATGATGAGCTATGCGGTTCTCCCAAAATCATTTTGGGGGTATGCTCTAGAAACCGCATCCTACACACTGAACCGAGTTCCATCAAAGACGGTTGATTCTACACCATACGAGGTATGGGCAAAGAAGAAACCAAATCTGGCATATCTTAAACCTTGGGGTTGTCCAACTTATTTGAAGCGGATGATGCATGACAAATTAGAGGCCAGATCCGACAAATGTCTGTTTGTGGGATATCCTAGAGAAACTAGAGGATACCAATTTTACCATCCTGAGGAACAAAAGGTGTTTGTTGCCAGGACTGGCCACTTTCTGGAGAAAGAGTTTATTCTGGATAGGGTCAGTGGGAGTAAGATTGATCTTGAAGAAATTCGAGAACCACTTACGGATAACAGTCCGTTGATGGAAGTAGAGGAGACACCACATACAAATGTGGCGCCACCCTCTACCGTAGACACAATAGCACCGCGAAGATCCACCAGGGAACGCCGTGAACCCGAGAGGTACACTGGCGTGTATCTCATGGAAGATGAGGACCCTAGAACTTATGAGGAAGTGCTATTAAGGCATGACAAAGAGAAATGGCTAGAAGCCATGAATTCTGAAATGGAATCCATGCCATGAAGGACAACCAAGTTTGGAACTTAGTTGATCCGCCTGAGGGAATTGTTCCCATAGGGTGTAAATGGGTCTTTAAGAGAAAGACCGACATGGACGGTAACGTGACTACCTACAAGGCTAGGTTAGTGGCAAAAGGTTATAAGCAAAGACAAGGAATTGACTATGATGAAACCTTCTCGCCTGTTGCCATGTTAAAATCCATTAGAATTTTGCTCGCTATTGCAGCATACCATGATTACGAAATCTGGCAGATGGATGTGAAAACAGCTTTCCTTAACGGGAACCTGTCTGAGGAAGTGTATATGACACAACCTGAGGGTTTCACAACCAATGACGCCAGGATGGTGTGTAAACTGCAAAGATCCATTTATGGATTAAAGCAAGCTTCTCGGAGTTGGAATCTTCGCTTTGATGAGATTATCAAACAAGTTTGATTTCATCAAGAACAAAGATGAGCCCCGTGTTTACAAGAAGGTTAGTGGGAGTGCCATTGTGTTCTAGTGCTTTATGTGGATGGCATATTGCTCATAGGGAATGATGTGCCTATGTTACAATCGAGTCAAAGCTTGGTTATCCAAGAACTTCTCAATGAAGGACTTGGGTGAGGCAAACCCTATATTCTAGGAATAAAGATCTATAGAGATAGATCTAAGAGGTTGCTTGGTCCGTCGCAATCCACCTACATAGACAAGATGCTTGAAGAGATTCGGCATGGAGCGATCCAAGAAAGGATTGCCGCCCATGTCACATGGGGTCTACCTGTCGAAGGGAATGAGTCCTAAGACGAGAGGAGGAAAGGGCACAAATAAGTAAAGTCCCTTATGCTTCGGCAATCAGGTCTATCATGTGTGCCATGTTATGCACAAGACCAGATGTCTCGTACCCTCTTAGTATGACTAATAGGTACCGGTCCAATCCAGGTGATGGTCACCGGATTCTTGTCAAGAATATCCTTAAGTACTTGAGACGTACTAGGGATATGTTCCCGGTTTTCGGGAATGATGATTTAGTATTACGAGGTTACACGGATGCCGCTTCCAAACGATAAGGATGACTTTAAGTCACAATCTGAATTTGTTTTTACGCTTAACGGCGGAGCAGTGAGCTGGAAGAGTTCCAAGCAGGAGACTACTGCGGACTCTACAACGGAAGCCGAATACATAGCAGCCTCGGAGGCGGCAAAGGAAGCAGTTTGGATGAAGAAGTTCATTACTGAACTTGGTGTGGTTCCCTCCATTGAAGGTCCAAAGGTGCCTGCGTACGTGATAATAATGGAGCGATATCTCGATCAAAGGAGCCAAGGTCTCATCGAAGTCCAAACATGTGCTACGGCGCTATCACTTGATTAGAGAGATAGTAGATAGAGAAGATGTAAAGATAGAGAAAGTCCACACGGATGATAACATAGCTGATCCGTTAACCAAGGCATTGTCTCAAGCTAAGCATGAGAAACATGTTCACTTGCACGGGCTTAGGCATATGGGTGATTGGCTTTAGGCCAAGTGGGAGATTGTTGGAAAGGTGTCCTAAACCCAATCGGGTTGGACCGGATCCGACCGGGTCGGGTCATTTACAGTCTATTTAGTTCATGTAATAACTTTATTATGATTAATAAAAGCACTTATGTTATTATATATTGTCTGTCTTCATATTATTTGTTGTATACATATATAGTAACGTCCCTAGTATCAATCTGTGATAGAGAAACCATGATAGTGATTATGGTTGATGAGATCTCTAATCACCATAATAAGGTTGGTACTTAAATGTCTCTAGTCTTATATATTATCAAATGGGACATTGATAGTATAATCAGACTAGCACGTATTGGATGTCTTCTATCTTTTAGAAGGTAGGGATAAATCTCGTCTATCGAAGTGTAGAGACACTTGGACTGTACGTGGACGTGTATTAGAGAATGCGTACGTTAGACTGACCCACTTACATTAAGTGTCACACTATGTGGCGGTTGTGTAATTATCCTTTTGACCGGAGTCTTCATGGCATCACGGTGTGGATTGTCATGCTTTGACACTATTGAGATTTCTCCTAACCACGGGGCGATCATGCGGTAGTGATTGGGTATGATATTGAAGCATGCGGAGTATACATGATTGGTCGTCCGGGAATCGCGTATCCTATGATTGAGATTGAATATCCGAAATGGCCTTCGTATAAGGAATTTCTAGCTCTCGAGAATCTTTGCAAAGTGGGAGTAAATGTGTTATTCCGAGGGAGCATGATATCCGGATTATAAGATACGATCGTCAATGTATTGACACTCGAGATACGATCGTATGGATATTATTATAGAGATAGGATTGTAAGTTACACGGTAACTGCTTCACATGAAAGGTAGTAGTCATTGCTTTTGACTCTTCCGATAATTGGGGGTCACGGTGTGTTGCTAGACGCTATCCCGTGATCGTTAGGTATGAAGGGCATTTTAGTAAATTGCACTTTGTGTCTACGGCCAACATATTCGGAAGCCTATCGGGTCACACACATATGAACATCGAGTCGGATTAAAATGCGGTTATAGTTGATAACCAAATAAGGAAAGTTTATCTCTAGACTATAAAGGTTATAGTGGTAAATTAATATGGTGGTATTTATTTATTATGAATAAATAAAATACAAGATATTAATTATATACAAATTAGATTAATTAAAGAATATTCCGGAAGTCAATTTGTTGACTAATGGGGCGCCACTTTTGTGTGTATAAGATACACTTGGATTGTGCACTTTAATTAATAAAGATTGCCATGATATTAATATAAGATATTAATTGATTTTGAAAAATAGATTTATGGTAATAAGTTAATTATAATCAATATATGATATTGACAAAATAAATTATAATTAAAGAGATAAATCAATCTAGTTGATTTTCCTTATTTTATTAGAAAAATGTTTTCTTCTCCTCCACACTACTATTGGGGCGCCACCTCCTCTATAAAAGGGAAGTGGGTGTCAAGCTCTTTTGGACAACACAATTGTAAGAATTCATAATTCTTGTGTAAAATAGAGAGCTCTCCATAGTGAGTTTGTGAGGGAAGAAAATGTCCGGTCTAGCAGCCGGAGTTTTTCTGGTAGCAATCCAAGGAGGATTCCGGCGAGGGGTTCGTGTGGATTAGCGATAGAGGCCGGACGCGTGGACGGCTTGCGCATTGAACTACTCTCCGTTGACGGTCAAAGCGACGATCTAGTAGATCATCAAGGTATAACCGTCAAACTACTTAACGTGTTTATTGCATTAAACGAAGAACGATCTAAAAAAGGAAATCAAATTTTAAATTCCGCTGCGTTAAACTAGTGATTTCCTAACAGTATGGCCATACTATCCGCGTGAATGATAAGGCGTAGTTGGAGAGGTATTGTGCGGGCGTCATCATAAAAAGTAGAGGTAGTGGACATAAAGGCATGTTTGGCTAAATGTTTAGGGTATATTTTACTATATTTTCGGGCTTAATCCCTAAACAATTTACCTTATTTTTAAGGGAAATAAATGAGAAAAGCGTTTTTTTAACCGTTAAATTCCTATAATGGTTATTGAGAGGTTATAATTTAATTATGAGGAAATATTGGGATTAAATGTTATTCTGTTACACATTTTATTATTATTATTATTCGATGACTTGGTGTAACAATAATTTTGCAGAAAATAAAGAAATGCAAGGGGATATTATTTATTGAGAAGATTTATGTCATTCAATCAAGGATTTCAAAATAAAGAAGAAAATCGGATCAACATTTGAAGGATAAATCGGATCGAGCGAAAGAGTGGAGTGGGGAACACGTTTTACGAAGGCGAAGTGTGAATGCATACAAAAAGAGGCTCGGTCGACCGAGCCTTATTCGGTCGACCGAGCCAAGAGGTTCGGTCTACCGAGGCTGCGAAATTAATCCGACGCGTTTTCTAGATCCTTCCCTATGTCGGCCACAAACTCCTATATAAGCGGATCCATTCGAGCGAGAAACGGACATCCGAAACATCGAAAAATTAGTATAGCAATTGGCAATAAATTAGATTCATAGATAGTCTTTCTTTTATTTTTTCAATTTCAATTCAGCAAATAAGGATGTTTTTGAAGAAGATGAGTGGCTAAAGGCCCGAGGCTAGAACCACCAATGTGAAGCCACCATCGCCGGAATAAACAAGGATTTTTGCATTTATTCGTTCTAGTAAGTTTCTTGTTCTTCCTTCATGTTTTGAATTGTTTATGTGCAATGTGTATGACTATACTTGTGTTGCATGCTTGATTGAATTTAGACATACGATAGTTGATAAATTCATAGATTGCCGTGAAGGAGAGTGATAATATTTCTTTTAACAAACGAAAGTTGAGGGAGAATATTGTTAGATTAGGATTTTATATCCATATATTTGTTCTGTAAATTCGTTAGTTGCATCGAGAGGTGGACTACTTAACGGTGTTAAATCGAGAGAGGAAACGCCTTTTTAGTAGATAATAATCCAAGGATTGCAAACGATTGTGCGTCTTTCTTGTTAATTTCGGTGGGGTGGTGGATCAATGGTGCTTCTAGTTGTTTAATTATAATTGTTACGTGCTAGTTTTCATTTTCAATTTTCAAACTCTTTGTTTTATTGTTTTTTTTTTAATCCAAGATCGTAGTCATCAACCTTACAAAAAGAAAATCGAAAGCAAAAACACTATTTTCGTACAAGTCCCTGCGGATACGACCCGGTTTCATCACTATAGCTGCGAACCTTCGCACTTGGGGTTGACATCGGTTTTATTTATTATATTTTATCACTGCTTTGCATAAAACCGCAAACAAGTTTTTGAGTGGCTAAAGGCCCGAGGCTAGAACCACCAATGTGAAGCCACCATCGCCGGAATAAACAAGGATTTTTGCATTTATTCGTTCTAGTAAGTTTCTTGTTCTTCCTTCATGTTTTGAATTGTTTATGTGCAATGTGTATGACTATACTTGTGTTGCATCTTTGATTGAATTTAGACATACGATAGTTGATAAATTCATAGATTGCCGTGAAGGAGAGTGATAATATTTCTTCTAACAAACGAAAGTTGAGGGAGAATATTGTTAGATTAGGATTTTATATCCATATCTTTGTTCCGTAAATTCGTTAGTTGCATCGAGAGGTGGACTAGTTAACGGTGTTAAATCGAGAGAGGAAACGCCTTTTTAGTAGATAATAATCCAAGGCTTGCAAACGATTGTGCGTCTTTCTTGTTAATTTCGGTGGGGTGGTGGATCAACGGTGCTTCTAGTTGTTTAATTATAATTGTTACGGAAAGATTTGTTACGTGCTAGTTTTTATTTTCAATTTTCAAACTCTTTGTTTTATTGTTTTTTTTAATCCAAGATCGTAATCATCAACCTTACAAAAAGAAAATCGAAAGCAAAAACACTATTTTCGCACAAGTCCCTGCGGATACGACCCGGTTTCATCACTATAGCTGCGAACCTTCGCACTTGGGGTTGACATCGGTTTTATTTATTATATTTTATCATCGCTTTGCATAAAACCGCAAACAAGTTTTTGGCGCCGTTGCCGGGGACTTGGCACGGAAAGTTTTCGTTTTCAGTCTCTGTAATTTCTGGACGGTCGCTAATTCCGGTGCGTACTAATCTTTCATAAAATAAAATTTAAAAAAAAAAATTCAGTTCGGTCGACCGAACCTGACCTCTCGGTCGACCGAGAGTTATTTTATTTTTTTCTTTTCTCTGTTTTTGTTCTGTGATAGTCTTACAGTATTCTGTTCTGTTTTATTTGCGTTTTTCGAGCTTGTTTCGAGTCTGTTTTAGTTTAGTTTTTAGTTGTTGAGTCTAATTAAAGGATTATACTTAATTTAAATAAATAAATAAATAAATAAATAAATTTATTTTGACCCGAACATTTGGTTCGAACGTGGTTTATTCAAACTCGAACTCACGGGGGACCACTTTTATATAACCCGGAGCTAGTGCGAACCATCGTTCGATCGAATAGACGTTTGGCTCGACTCGCCGGATCGACGGACGAGGCAAACGATCCTGAAGAATACGTTGAGGAAGAAGCCCAAGTTGAGGAAATGGCAGATCAAAGGACATTGGCAGACTATGCCATGCTTCTAATGTGAAAGTAAATCCTGCAGTCGTGATTCCTGAAATCACGGCTGATAATTTCGAACTCAAAACTTCTTTAATCAACTTGGTGAGAGGTTCCACATTCCATGGCTTCTCCACTGAGGACCCACACAATCACATTCACTCATTTCTAGAATCGTGCGGGAGTACTTTAATCAAATGGGTCACTGAGGACGCCCTGAGGATGAAACTTTTTCCTTTCTCACTGAAGGGAGAAGCGAAAGAATGGTATAAATCTTTACCAGTCGACTCCATTACTTCGTGGGAGGAGTTGGAGAAAGAATTTCTGAGCCAGTACTTTCCACCTGCAAAGACGGCTCATCTTCTGAATCAGATATTCACTTTTGTGCAAACCGAGAGGGAATCATTTTGCGATGCATGGAAACGATTTAAGTCTCTCTTGAGAAAGTGCCCCCACCATGGGCTGGATAAACAAAGGTTGGTCAACACTTTCTATAGTGGTTTGACTGAATTGACTAAGGGAATGGTGAATAGTTCTGCTGGAGGTGCATTTCTGAGAAAGACACCTGAAGAGGGATGGACGTTGTTTGAAGATATTGGAAAGTATAATTATGCCCCTACCTATAAGGGTGCATCCAGTCAGAAGAGCTCGACTCCAGGGAAGTATGAGGTAGATGAGACCACACTTCTAAAGGCTCAGTTAGCCGCACTACAAAAGCAAGTGGCGGCAATGAATGTTCAAAGTCTTGTATGTGACAACTGCCATGGCCAAGGCCATCGCAGTAATCCGTGCCAGCTTGACCCGATCTCTCAGGTCAAAGCTGTGCAAAACAATGTTGTTTGCCAAAATTGCGATACTATTGGGCACACATTCCATCAATGTCATATATTGCTGCATTCAGAGGAGGTGAATGCATTCAGTTCTCAAAATTATCGACCTTTGGGTCAGAATCAGAACACTCAAGGGTTTAATTACTAGAGTGACCCTTCTAGGGTAGCAAATCCCCATCAGTTTCAGGCCCCTAGGCCTAATCTGAGCAATTTTCAATCCAACTCTCGACCGGCATGGAACAATAATCCACCGGTCAATCAACATCAAAATCAGAATCAATCATTTCAGATCTTAGAACAAAAGTTGAGTGAGCAAGTCACGACCAACACTCGGTTGGCAAATGCATTAAGTACTTTGACCAAGATACGGTGAGGAATTTAGAGGTGCAAATGGGACGATTTCGGGCGGCAAGCAAATCGACCTCAAGGTCACCGAGTTTTACGAGAAGAACCCCGAGGGGTTAACGTGATCCGAGAATGACCGAATACTTGCACCGATCGGCCGCACCATGGAACTATGGTCAAGATGAGTTGAATGTCGTAAATGCGAGGAGTGGGAAAGCGGTTGGCGGTCGGGCTAACTAGGGAAACGAATAGCCCCTCCCCGCGAGCGAGAGAGCGGGGGAGGGGAAGATGTTCTTTCTCCTCGAAGGAAGGATCTTTGGGACGGCATTGTTGAGCCAAGTGAAAAAGGAAATTCGAAAGAAATGTGAGAGTTGAGAATACTTTGCTGAAAAGAAGTCGGATTCTAAGTTGAGTTACGGGAAGCATGTGAGGTGGAAAGATAGGGAAGACAAAGCAATCAATCATAAGACGACAAAGAAGAACTTCACCGAGGAGGACTTTGCTTTGATCTCCCTTACCCACCTAGCAAGAACAAGGCATGTCATTAACAGTCGATAAGGAGTATAAGAAGGTAATCGATTTGCTCAAGAATACTGAGGCAAACATTCCATTAGTTGATCTTTTGGTAGGGATGCCAAAGTATACAAAGTTTATAAAGGACGCAGTGAGTTCAAAGAAGAAGCTTCAAGAGCTCGAGCACATAGTGTTGAATGAAGAATGCTCCGCAATCGGCCAGACTAAACTTCCTGTGAAGTGTCCTGACCCTGGTAAATTCACGATTTCGTGTACTATCGGGAACAGGGATTTCCACAATGTTTTATGCGATTCGGGAGCATCGGTCAATCTGATGTCTACTTCAATCTTCCAATCTTTTGGATTGGATCAATCTATTACTCTTAGACCTATTTCTCTTCAACTTGCAGATAGAAGTGTGAAGTATGCAAGGGGAATTGTAGAAGATGTGTTGGTCAAGGTTGAGAAATTCATATACCCAGCTGATTGGGAAATCATGGACATGACCAATGATGAGAAAACCCCCTTGATCCTTGGAAGACCTTTTCTTGCAACTGCCCGTGCCTTACTAGATTCCTACAGTGGCGAGATAACCCTACATTTGGAGGATGAGAGTGTAAAGTTCAATGTGGGCAATGCAGTGAAGCACGCATCCAATGACACTTGTTTAGCTATTGAGGACGATTTCACTGATGAGTATGATGAACAATTGTTCATGGGCAGTTGGGATGAGGAAGAATTCAATAAACAATCTGCAACTTGGACTGATGAGGAGTGGAAGAAATTTTTAAGAGAGATTGAGAAGGAGGAAAAGGAAAGTTCTGATTACCAGGAGATGGTAAGAAAGAAAATGAGGAAGAGGCATGGTGACATGGCCAGATTTGCAAAAGGGGATGAAACCCCTGTCTGCTGGGAGGCCATGATGCTTCAGAGCCCTTATGATAAGCTTGGAGATCTAGAGCTTAAGGGCCCGTCAGATTTAGTGTTGAAACCCTTGCCTCAACATTTGAAATACATTTTTCTGAGGGACGGTGATAAGCTCCCTTTGATCATTTCATCTAAGTTAGAACCAAAGGAGGAAGAAAAGCTTATCAAAGTGCTATAAGATAATATCCTCGCCTTTGGTTGGCAAGTGGGAGATATCAAGGGGATAAGCCCTGATATCTGTATGCACAAGATCAGGACTATTGAGGGAGCGAAGAAGGTGCGACAGCCTCAGAGAAGGCTGAACCCTCACATGCAGGAGGTCGTTAAGAAGGAAATCATCAAATTGCTTGACATGGGTATCATCTACCCAATAGCCGATAGTGAATGGGTGAGCCCCACTCAGGTGGTTCCAAAGAAAGGAGGGATTACTATCGAGAAGAATGAAAAGGGGGAAGAGATTGCCCTACGGCAAGTCACTGGGTATAGAGTTTGTATCGACTACAGAAGACTAAATGAGGTAACTCTAAAAGACCACTTCCCCTTGCCATTCATTGACCAGCTCCTTGAGAGGCTTAGTGGCAAGCAATTTTATTGTTTTCTGGATGGCTATTCAGGATACTTTCAGATAGCTATCGATCCCACTGATCAAGAAAAGACTACCTTCACCTGTCCCTCAGGCACCTTCGCTTACCGAAGAATGCCATTTGGTCTCTGTAACGCACCGGCTACATTTCAAAGATGTATGCTGGCTATCTTTGATGGTTTAGTGGAGAATGTGATGGGGATTTTTATGGATGACTTCTCTGTGTTTGGGGACAGTTTCGACCACTGATTACACAATCTTGATAAAGTTTTGTCCCGGTGCATAGAGAAGGACTTAGTGTTAAATTGGGAGAAGTGCCACCTGATGGTGGAAGAGGGAATTGTTCTGGGACACAAGGTGTCCAAAGAAGGTATTGAGGTCGACAAAGCGAAGGTAGAAGCTATTGAAAAAATGACATACCCCAAAAATGCAAGAGAAGTAAGAGGATTCTTGGGTCATGTCGGCTTCTATAGGCGATTCATCAAAGACTTTTCAAAAATAGCCAAGCCTTTGTCATCTCTCTTAAGAGAAGAGGTGAATTTTATTTTCACCCATGAGTGTGAAAGAGCGTTTAAAGAATTAAAAGACAAGTTGGTTACCTCGCCAATTCTTATAGCACCCGACTGGAAAGCTCCCTTCGAGCTTATGTGTGATGCTTCTAATTATGCAGTCGGCGCGGTGCTAGGTCAGAGAGTGGACGGAAGGTTCCGACCCATCTACTACGCTAGTCACACTTTAAACCCAGCGCAAGTAAATTATGCAACAACGGAGAAGGAGTTGTTGGCAGTAGTTTTTGCCATGGATAAATTTAGAAGCTACTTGCTTGGGCCGGAGGTCACGGTCTGGACAGACCATTCGGCATTGAAGTATCTGTTGAACAAGGCTGATGCCAAGCCTCGTTTGTTGAGATGGATCTTGATTTTACAAGAGTTTGATGTTCATATCCGGGACAAGAAGGGTAGCGAGAATGTGGTAGGCGACCACATGTCTCGGCTGACCGACGATCCTCGGGTAGAGTCGGATGAGATTGGAATTGATTTTCCAACCGAGCAACTCATGACCATTGATGTGTGCGAGGTTGCTCCTACCGTGTCTTTGGAAAAGGTTCTCCTTGGTTTGCACCTTTTGCAAACTTCTTGAGCGGCGGATATCCGGACCCCGACTCGACATATCGGCAAAAGAAGAAATTCTTTTCGGATTTGAACTATTATGTGTGGGACGATCCCATTCTCTTCAAGCGTTGCAAGGATGGATTGCTCCGTAGGTGTGTCCCTGAGTTCGAGCAGAGGGACATTATGGAGGAATGCCATCGTGGACCCGTGGGAGGTCATTATGGAGCCGGGAAGACTATCTGCGAAGATTTTTCGATCCGGTTTCTACGGCCAACAATTTTTAAGGATACGGACAACTTTGTAAAAGGGTGTGACCGGTGCCAACGCACCGGTAAACTTTCTCGGCGAATGGACATGCCTCTCCACCCCATCCAAGAATGCGAGGTTTTCGACGTATGGGGTATTGATTTCATGGGACCGTTTCCATCCTCGTATGGGAACAAGTACATTCTCGTGTCCGCGTCGACTACGTGTCAAAGTGGGTAGAGGCGATAGCAACACCGCGGAACGACCACAAGGTGGTCAAGAACTTCGAAGAAAAATATTTTCACGCGGTTTGGCTGTCCACGAGCCCTCATCAGTGACGAGGGAACTCACTTCTGCAATACTCCACTAGAAAAGATCTTAGAACGATATGGGGTAAAACACAAAGCTGCTACCCCCTATCACCCTCGACGAGTGGACAAGTTGAAGTGAGTAACCGAAGCCTGAACAACATTCTTGAGAAGACGGTGAATTCTAATAGGATGGATTGGAGTCAGAAACTGGATGATGTGCTCTGGACCTACAGGACAGCTTTCAAGACTCCTATTGGCACGTCTCCGTTTCAGATGGTTTATGGCAAGGCCTACCACCTGCCAATCGAGCTTGAGCACAGAGCGTTCTGGGCTATTAAATTCTTGAATTTCGATAGCCAGTTATGCAGAGAAAAGCGATTATTGCAGTTGCAGGAGCTTGATGAGTTCAGACTCTAGGCCTACGAGAGCTCGAGAATCAGTAAGGAAAGGACTAAACTGCTTCACGACAAGAAAATCAAGATTAGGGAATTCAAAGCGGGCGAGTGGGTTTTACTGTATAATACTAGGTTACATCTGTTTCCTGGTAAGCTACAGCCGTTGGTCTGGCCCCTTTGAAATCTTTCAGGTATTCCCTAGTGGAGCGGTTGATTTGAAAGATAAGCAGGGCGGGTTGTTCAGAGTAAATGGTCATCGGTTAAAACACTATATTGGTCAACAAAAGGAACGACCGGTGGTTTTCTATCTGAACGACGTCCTACTCAAACCAGCTCCGATCCCTCGGCACCCGATGATTTACATCTCTGTGAGTTCTTTGATGATGTTGTGCTCCCTGATGTTGCACCTCGGCTTGTGAAACAGAAACCTAAAAAGAAGAAGAGAAGAATCATAGGTACGAAGTGGATACGAAGTTTGATGATATGGCCAAGACGTTGGCGAGACTTTGTTCCCGTGGATTCCACGTTGACCCCGAGAAGGTCGAGAATAATTCCGGGATGAGGCTTCACTGGCCTGACCCCGGTTGAGTTTTTATTGGTTAGTCGAACTCCCGACTATAATTAAGCCCTACTAGGACGGTAACCTAGATATTTTTTTCTTTTTGTTTGTAGTTTATTTTTGCTTTGTTTCTCTTGTTGGTTGCTAATGTTTTCCACCTAGCAGTTTCTGACTATGGATCTGTACTTGGACGATTGCCCACATCATGACCCCTGTTTGTTTCTTTTTATTTCCTCATGTACCCCAGTATCTCTCGATATTACATTTGTGCACCACATTTCACATAGATTCGGTTATTATCAATTTTTGCATTGCTTCTGCTTTGTTCCATGATATTGCCTTGTCTATCATCTTTTGTGCCCCTAGCCCCGAGGTACGTCTTGTTTCCCCATGTGTGCAGGATATTTGCGATAGCGATTGTGAGCTTTCAGATGATATCAGTTTATCGGTGGATGGTCCACAGTCTACTGATTTCTTCAAGCATTTATGGATCTGACTCGCGACCACTTCTTGAATTGCAATTTTCGAATTACAACCAGCTAAGTTTGCCTTATTTTGCACATGCTGAGGACATCATGTAACTTAAGTGTGGGGGAGGGTTTATTGGTTTGTTTTACTGGTTTGTTTTACATGTAATCTAGTTTTGCTCCTTTGAAAAATTTGATAAAATTTTTGAAAATTTGTGAGTCCCGAGTAACTTCAATGACATGCTAGTTTTGTAATTTGGCACCTTTAATTGTTATCAGTAGTCATATCATGTTCTAAGAATAGGTTTGGTAGATCGATACTCACTCGAATCTCGGTACACGAACCCGTTAGATGAGGAACCAAAAATATAAAATAGTCTCCGGTTAGTTAAGGGATAGCCAATTCTCGCCGCAGGTTAACCACTTACTTAGTGCTGATGAAAGTTGGGAACTCATACTCTACTCACAGTTAGAATCTAAGTACCTTAGTGTTCTTGAGAACCTTAAAAGTCTTGAATGTGTTAGAAATGATACCTGACCGGAAGTTTCCAAAGAGTTTGAAAAAAGAGAAGAAAAATTTTGAAAAATTAAATTGCGGAAGTTGTTTGCGACTATCACCTCGAGTCCATTTGGATACTGCCCCAATTGGGGAGTGTGGTTTACCTTGGACAGTATAGGTTTGAGTGATCTCTGGGTGACCGCCTCTAAAGTTTAGGGGAGAGTGTTATACTTTTGAGACGCGACGATAGAGAAAAAATTATATGCTTTCTCGGAACTCTAAGTCAAGTTGATCTAAACCCGGTAGAGACCCGAAGGTATTTTCTTGGCACCAAGTAAAGGAATTTAAATGTGAGTTGGTTACTTTGTTCTTGATAAATAGTTTTTGTAGGGTAAGTGCGTAGACGAACGAACTTCGTTTATTTAACCGGATGATCGTTAGTGCTTGATTTAATACATCAAGAGAGGATCGGTGGAAGTTTAGCGGGTTCAAGACACACAATTACTGAGTGAGTTCGATTTGCTAGATACTAGCTTGATGTGAGCATGACTACATCTCGTGTCAAATTATGTGGGTTTTTGATAGTTTGTCGTTGTTTGTTTTGCTCGGGGACAAGCAAAAAGCTAAGTATGGGGGAGTTGTTTAGGGTATATTTTACTATATTTTCGGGCTTAATCCCTAAACAATTTACCTTATTTTTAAGGGAAATAAATGAGAAAAGCGTGTTTTTAACCGTTAAATTCCTATAATGGTTATTGAGAGGTTATAATTTAATTATGAGGAAATATTGGGATTAAATGTTATTTTGTTACACATTTTATTATTATTATTATTCGATGACTTGGTGTAACAATAATTTTGCAGAAAATAAAGAAATGCAAGGGGATATTATTTATTGAGATGATTTATGTCATTCAATCAAGGATTTCAAAATAAAGAAGAAAATCGGATCAGCATTTGAAGGATAAATCAGATCAGAGCGAAAGAGTGGAGTGGGGAACACGTTTTACGAAGCTGAAGTGTGAATGCATACAAAAAGAGGCTCGGTCGACCGAGCCTTGCTATTCGGTCGACCGAGCCAAGAGGTTCGGTCTACCGAGGCTGCAGAAATTAATCCGACGCGTTTTCTAGATCCTTCCCTATGTCGGCCACAAACTCCTATATAAGCAGCATCCATTCGAGCAGAAACAGACATCCAGAAACATCAGAAAATTAGTATAGCAATTAGCAATAAATTAGATTCATAGATAGTCTTTCTTTTATTTTTTCAATTTCAATTCAAAAATAAGGATGTTTTTGAAGAAGATGAGTGGCTAAAGGCCCGAGTCTAGAACCACCAATGTGAAGCCACCATCGCCGGAATAAACAAGGATTTTTGCATTTATTCGTTCTAGTAAGTTTCTTGTTCTTCCTTCATGTTTTGAATTGTTTATGTGCAATGTGTATGACTATACTTGTGTTGCATGCTTTGATTGAATTTAGACATACGATAGTTGATAAATTCATAGATTGCCGTGAAGGAGAGTGATAATATTTCTTCTAACAAACGAAAGTTGAGGGAGAATATTGTTAGATTAGGATTTTATATCCATATCTTTGTTCCGTAAATTCGTTAGTTGCATCGAGAGGTGGACTAGTTAACGGTGTTAAATCGAGAGAGGAAACGCCTTTTTAGTAGATAATAATCCAAGGCTTGCAAACGATTGTGCGTCTTTCTTGTTAATTTCGGTGGGGTGGTGGATCAACGGTGCTTCTAGTTGTTTAATTATAAATGTTACGGAAAGATTTGTTACGTGCTAGTTTTTATTTTCAATTTTCAAACTCTTTGTTTTATTGTTTTTTTTTAATCCAAGATCGTAGTCATCAACCTTACAAAAAGAAAATCGAAAGCAAAAACACTATTTTCGTACAAGTCCCTGCGGATACGACCCGGTTTCATCACTATAGCTGCGAACCTTCACACTTGGGGTTGACATCGGTTTTATTTATTATATTTTATCACTGCTTTGCATAAAACCGCAAACACTAAAACATTTGCAGCATTGTTAGCTTCACAGAAGATGTGATTGGCGCTTAAGCCATGGCGTTGAAGTAAGTCTTTTATGGTTGTAACATCTGTGTAGATTTTTCAAGGAGTGGAATAAGTGCCTTCAATGATTTTGACAAGAATTTGAGAATTGGTCTGAATATGAGTGCGAAGAAAACCATGTGTGACACAAAAGAGAATTCCGGTGACGATGGTCAGAGTAGACATTTCCACGTGTCGTGTAGAGAGTGGCCGTATAATAAATAGAGAAAGAGAAGAGTAATAATTAAATAGGCCTGACCGTAGGTGGGAGGTCTGACCTGTCCTTCCCGATCTGACCATTGTAGGGCGGCTCGGTCATAAAGGAGGACATGACATGCAACTCAGGTCGAGACGACCTGGGGAGCCCAGCGCAGGACGTCAGGAGCTTTCTCTATTTGGGTATTTAAACATGTGACTATATAGTAGGATAAACATGGAAATAATCCCATGATTATAGGACGTTGATCCTGTCAATCAAATATCACCATAACTATCCCTAAATTATAAGGATCCACACGCGATTATCCTTAGGGACTAAGAATACGAATCCTTGTAGAACAAGGAAAAGGGATGAGCAATCCCCTATATAAACCATCCCTAAGAAACTACGAAGACTTGATCCAATTACACACATTGGATACGTAGGCAACTTGAAAAATAACTCCCAGGTTCAGTCTAAAATAAACATAAATTACCATTCCCATTGTTCTGTGTTCTTGATAAATCATTCCAAGAGTTAATTAGGCCTGACTAGACACTATCCGACATCGTCATCCGACAAGAAGAGCTTTTGCTTCTGCAGCAATGCTGGTAATTGAGCCAAAATGGGTAAACTATATATATATATATATATATATATATATATATATATATATATATATATATATATTGCGTAACAAAAAAAAGTTAAAAAACTCACAATTGACCCGTTTCTATGAACCCGCAAATCACCCTAACCCTTGCGTTTGCCCTCACGATATGCTTACGGATAAACTGCCCACAATACTCCCAAAAACTCCCCCAACGTCCCACGATCTCTAATTCCATTATCAGATTCTTCACCCCACCGAGCTTTTGCAACTTCTTTTCCCACGATTTGTAATTCCATTATGATTGGAGTTTGAGCTTAAAGCTTTGAACCATTTGAACAATTTTTTCTATTACTTTGGTATTTCATGTTCGTAGGTAATAATCGAACATGTCTAATTAAGCATCAAGGATGGAGTATCTGCTGGATATACAGAAACCCGAATCCGGATCCGATCCACAATTGGATCGTCAGATCTGATTCACAGCACCGATCGAGACACTCGATCATGCACAACGGATCGCTACAAATTAAATTCGCATGCGATTTTACCACGATTTTAATTCACATAATTAATTAACAATCTATAAGAAGGTTAGTAGATTTACCTCAACGGAAAGAAAGAATAGTCGACCAAAGGGAGATGCCGTAGTCTTCCGGATTGTATCTCCTTGCGAGGACTGGTAGACGTCGATCCTCGCCGTAGAACCTCCTCGAATTTCCTAAGACAAGAAACTAATTTTTCTTCCTTTATTTTGTGATGTGGCGCAATTATGGTGTGTTATTGTGTTGCGAGAAACTCTTTTTATATAGGAAAATAACTAGTAAAGAGAGAGTTATCATTTTTACACCACAATTACCTATTCCCATAAGAAAAATACATTTTCCATAAGATAAGAGATAATTCCCATAAATCAATATCTTATTTTTCCATTAATTATCCAAAAAATAGATAATTAATTAATTACACATGTGATATAATCTAGGAAATTTCTTTTCCCAACTTTATCACAAAATGGCGCCAACCATGTCAATATGTCATTATTTTTTAATAGAAAATGTCTTTTCTATTTTACATATTATTTATCAAAATAAATAATATTGCATATTCATTAAATAGACCAACTATTTAATTTATTCTCGAGGTTCCACAAAACGAGAAAACACTAGCGTGTTAGGAGCCAACCCGGGGACCATGGACCTATAACTAGTAGCTACAATAAATTGAATAATATATTCATCGAACATAATATTTCTACTCAACTTATTAATTCCGAAATTACGCCACCATAAATCCGAAACTGAATTCTATCGATTAACTTATTCTCAAAACGTCGAGTCGAGTCGATAAGTGTCCATTGATATAATCATTACATATAAACTAACCCTCCATAGACTATCCGTAATGAAGCGGGATTATTTTCGTAAACCTTCTTCAATACATCTTATCCTTATTTACCATTAACCCACTAGTGATCAATTAGTTCATAACCAATACGAGCTCCGCGGATCGATCAGTTTCTAGGATTAACAAATAAGGGGATTGTCTTTTACTTCCTGCATGAAGGAATGGATTCCATATCTGTGAGACACGCACTACTCACTCATTCCAGAATAGTGTCAACGTGAAAGTGATTCGGACCGCGCCTCTTAGCGATCCTTAACGAACACATCAAACCCTATCTTGAAACAAGCAGGAGTCTGTAATCACTTCAGGATTAAGGTTAATCCATATATGATCATCTTGTGATTCAATAAGATTTCTCAATCACGGAATTATATGAGAAATGCCGATTAAATCGGTCCAGTCCTATATGACTACATCATACATAAATGCCCCACTTAGATAACCAATATCGACGGTCCGGATAAGACGGTCACACCATAAAGTGTTTTGGGCGCATTAATGGTGGTTTAATCAATAGACCCCATACTTTGATTAACTTCACCACGGACTAACATTTCAAGTGTATCACCATAAACTTAATCATCATGTGTGACACACACTAAGTTATATGGCTACATATGATACGACTTGGGGTTTTCAGTAGTGTATTACTTATAAGCACGAAGCAAATAATAAGATGAGAATAAATATGTCATTTATTAATTATAAAAACAATTACAAAAATTGTCTTTCGGACGCTACTTCCAACAATATCATGTCAGAGGTAATTGTTGTGCCTTAGTTTCGCTTTTGAACTCCTTAATTTCTTTTCTCACTGCAAGAGTTCTCAAAGTTGTTCAAGAAATTATTTTACCCATTGGTTTATTCTTTGGAATATACAGTTTCGATGTTGTTGATTGAGTGCTTCTCTGAGTTGGACAAACATTTATCTGCTATTCTTTTGTGTTTGCTGCAATTTCTTCATTTCTCATTTGTTGAATGCTTTTCGTTTCTATGGTCTGTTATTGTATTTTAATATTCTATCTTCATCTCATTTGTGTCATGTAAACTTTCTTTATTATTCTACCATAGTAACAGATGTCAACGTTTTTGAGTGGGTTTTGACATGCAGATGTTTAAAGGGTAGATTGGTCTTCAATCAATGGGTGGAACAAGTATACGGTACACCTTCACCAAATGAGCATTACATGCCCGGACATTTTCTGCTGCCTGATGATTTCTTTCAAATCTTTGCTCAATGAATCAACCCAAAATATGTATAATTTTCTTTCCGTAATGTTTCGAGCAATTAAACTCTGTTTCCATTTGTTAATGATTTTTGTTTACTTTTTCTTCAAATTATGGTCAACATTTGTATGATTTTTATACCTGCAACGTTTACATTAGACACTCATGACTTGGGATTGGCACATGGGTTCTAACATGGTCAAGTAAAGTTGATAATTATCAGCAAATATTCGGTCTCATTCCATGTACCATATCGTGATTCCCTGTCAAAATATCGATAAAGTAAAATTTTCAATCTGTCGGCTTCGAAAGCTTCAAATTTCATGGATGGATCCAACGCTTTCAACGGGAATGTTGAAGGTGAGTGTTTTAATTTTCCAATTATTTAGTTTCTTTTTTTTTTTCCTCAATCTTTAATTTTGCACCTTTTTATTGGGGGTTTCCGGCTTTGAGAGTTCGATTTTCATTGTCTTTGAAGTTGGTTCATATGTGCAGCGCGACATCCCATTTTGTTTTGAGCTTGATGCATACGTGGACATTACATCCCATTTTGTTTTTCTGTTGTTGTTCGTTTCACCGGAAATGTCTCACTTCAACCGAGTCGGCCATATTTCAAGGACATTTACACTACTCATGGTCATCAACTTACCGGCGGTCGTAGATGTTTTCATTTCCTATGATTGAAGGTATTGTATTTTTTCAGCAATTTTAAGTATTTTGGTTTTCTGTTGTTCCTTGATTCACATTGACGGTGTTTACTATTGTGTACTGCTCAATTTTATATTGCTCTGATTATATTACCAAGTCTATGATAATATTACTATTTTTCGTACAAGTCTAAGCCTATCTGAAGGTATGCTGGTTTTATGTATCATTTTTGTACGCCTTCATATTGACAAGGTATATTACTCACCTATCGGTTTTATGTATCATTTTTGTACGTCTTCATATTGACATGGTAGATATTACTCACGTGAAGTAACAATTTTAAAGTAACAATTGTGATATCTTTATAATTATGAAAATGTTATCTTAATTATTTAATCCCATTATTTGGTTGTGAAGTTCATTTAGGTGATTTTTTTCAAAGAGATGGTTTACGGAACATGTTCTTTGTGGCATTGGTCTCTTATTTATCATGTTCTTAAAATTTTGCATTTTCCATGTTTCAGAAAGTGACTATATAAACAAATCTTTACTAAACAAGATACTTTTACCTGAAATTAACGCAATTGCTTCAATGTTTAATACGGATAGATATCTTGAATTTTCAGTTTTAAAGGGTTGGGATACATTCATGTTGGTGACATTGAATTTATGTGATTTTGGGACTAATGAATTCAGCCAACCATGGTTTGAATCTCTAAGGTGTTTTATAATAATAATAATAATTATTATTATTATCTGATGTAGGTCTTTGCAATCACACTTTGAAGATTTGCTTTATTTGCATGGTTTTTCATTTAATTGACATTTTTTATACATATAGATCAACTACCATAGACAGCTTGACTGTCATTTAATTGGAATGATACAAACGCAACAAAAAGCTAACTCTGATCGGACCGACAAGGTAAGCACATTTTAAATCAAACTATACCTGTCAAATCTTTCCTTGATGTTTGGCCTCATTCCATGTACCATTTTTATCCATCATTAATTTACGAAGTTGGCCTGATAGACTTTGTCTGCTTATTTGCAAGTACACATGTTCTCAATTTCACTCTCAGGTCATACAGATGAGCCTTGGTTGAAGGGTTGGTTTATCTTTTATTTTTCTAGGATCACTACAAAAAAATAATCCTGTTGTGACAAACTTCTAATGACAATTGATAAAATTATCACAAATATTATTTCTTGTGACAATAACATTGCTTGTCACGAGAAACTGCATTGATCAGTGACAAAAGATGAATATTGTTACCAAATATTCGTTAGTTTGTCACCAAAAATAAGATTTCACCATAATAATATATGACATGTTTTAGTACAAGGCTTTAGTAACAACATCTTTTGTATTAAAAAAAACTTGTTCTTATTTTTATTTTTTCACACGGCTTTGGTGACAAAACACCTTGTCGTATAAGTGTATAAGCATGTGCAATAAAAGAGCGGTACCCAAAAAATAGAAAAGACAGCGCGATTTCTCAAAGATGAAAATGGAAACTCAATCGATGCTCTCGTTCTAACCCTAGACCGCCGCCGCAGATCGCTTCCTTCCTTCCACAAAGTGAGTCTCCGTCAACGGATTTCCTCCTTTCACGATCGAGCCACCGCCGACCGGTTTCCTTACTTCCATATCGAGATTCTCCTCCCATACTCACCTCTTAAGCTACGGTGCGTTTTCATTTCGATTTTTCCGAATTCGGACGATAATATTTTTTTCGGTTGAATTTTTGAAGAGCGGGGAGGATGTGGAATCTTCGATCGCCGATACGGGAAGTACGTTGCTTTGAGAAGGTTGAACGGTCATCTAGGCGAGTGCAAGAGTCGGAGTATGACCCGAATCTCGGGTCGCCAAATGATATAGCCGAAATTGAGAAGGCTGAGAGGATTTCTGCATCAATTGATTCGAGAAGAAGCATAACTGTGATCTGCTCATGGCATTCAGGTTCAAGCATCTATTGATATACTTTGGATGTTTCCCCCTTTTTTTTTTATTATTATTTGGATATGCATGGGCAAATGTTTTCTGTTGATCTCAAGTTTTTATTTAATTTTTTTTTGATGTTCTAAATAATTTTTTTAACTGATGAGATATTTTAGGATTCATTTCTGTTTCAGCTGCTTTCATAGCTACATGAGCCTGGAATTTTGAAAAATATGGCTGCCTGATATGAATTCAATGAAATATATGTAAGGGTCCCATTGTTTATTGGTCTTCTACGTATAAAATTCTCACACCTCTGTTAGTTTTTGCAATAATCCTCTTCTATTTACTACTGTCAAGTAATGTGATTAAATCTATAGATGGCAGTTGATTTTTTTTAGTTATTGCATCTGGTCAAGGTCATCCGTTGCCCTCTTAGATTGACGAGGGTTCGGTATGGTGATCTTCACAGGATTTCACTATAGCAAATTATGTGGAGGTTTGAAGAAGTGACAACTCAATTGGGACAAGCCCTGAGTGCAATGGCTTATGAAAAGCTTGACAAATGTGATGAAGTTAAAGAACAGGTAGGCCTATAAATAAAACTCATAAGACTTGGAAATTTTATGTTTATTAAAATTCATAAATGATAAAAACAGGTTGAGCTTCATAAATGTGTATTCGGCTACAAAAAATTGCATGGATAATTTGAAATTCAGAAACTGATGTTCCTATTCTTCAGGTTGAGCTTGTTATTGCGCGGTATAGAAGAGCAAAGGTTGGGTTGATCCACCAGATAAGAGATGTACTAATCTTTTCCTTTTATGTAAAAATAACTTTTTTTTATGCTATCTTTAATGGCGTGGTATTTGAAAACTTTTTTTGGCATGTGAAACAGATTCGATTGTGGTTGATGTGTTTAACAAAAGGGTAACTTTGACTTGCTTTCATGAAAGCATTGTTGTTGCTTTGTAATAAGAGCTCCCATTGGGTAAGTTTTGGGACTATTTACGGTAACTTGTCAAGATGCACGATCCATATTCCGTGTCTTAGCTAGCTAGTAGAAGTTTCGACTATGTTTCACCGGTTTCGGTGATACATGTCTACGATAAATTTTCCGTTTTCTCCGTTTCGTTCGGATCGCAAAACATTATTTCTCTAGGCAATTGACTTATCTATTTAAGAACCATTCCCTAACCATGTTTGCAATTATTTTATGGTTAATCTCCGAGTACTATTTCATCGTTCTTCCTCTATTCTTGAACTATGCGGGATGGGCTTACCATTCTTCAATTCATATATCTACTATGGATAGGCATTTTGGCAATCTGGTAAGCTTTTAATTTAAATGATTATTCTTTTTTGGTTAATTGCTCAACAATTGCGCTTAATGTATTACCTTTATTAGTCTTCTTTTCTTCCACATTTACTTTCGTTTTGTCTTACATATATCATATTTAAACTATGCATGCATGGTGTGTTAGGCGGTGATATGAATTGTTTACATAGTATCCGACTATGGATTTTTTCTTCTTCAATCGGTGTTTCTCACAAATCATGTTTCCGGTTTCTGATTTGTTTGTTTTTTCCCATAATTTCCAGATTCTTTGTTAACGATTTTCTAAGTAAGCTGACTCTTTAGCTTTTTTGTTTTCTTGAAACTGAAAAGTTTGATTCTTGTATCTTTTTTTTCTTGCCCATCATGATATGCCCGTCTTTTTCCTTTCAAATAGTTACAATAAAGTTCTTGTTACACTAAATTTCTTGATTTAACTGCTTTCAAAATAGCAGATCTTGGATTGGCTAGAGCCTTTACTCGCCTCTTCGAAGTATACTCGGGAGGTATTTCGAGGCACGAATTTTGCCCGAACTTGCTTGTTCATGAGTTTTCTTGAGATTAACTTTAGTATCGTACCTCGTGTATTGATATTTATCTTAATTAATATGTTTGATAGCATGTACCGCCGACAAAACCGGGCAATTCCAATGGATGTAGATAAATAGAAATGTAACATTTTGATGTATCCATGTTTTTGCATTTAGTTAAGATTAACACTAATAAATTAGGCGATGGAGGGTACAAAGTGAGATAAATAGAAGGTTGAAGTTGGGATCGAGATGTGAGATCCGATCTTAGAATCTTAGAGAGATTTTGCTTTCTACTCGTTGTTTTCTCTCGCCTCTCTCATCGCATGTTCTTGGTATGATATTAGGAGGTAACAATGCACCTTATTCTTCCGGATTAACCGACCGGTTACGGGCAAGCAACGTCACCGGTATAGATTTTCATGAATGATGGTATAGATTTTCATGAAACGTCGACTTACATTTATCTTCATTTGCCTCAACCGTAGCTATTAAGTTTCCTTGTGATTTGTTTGTCGGGAATATGCTAGATTTTGTGTTTTATTTGAAAAATTCACCGAGGTTAAAGTAGATCTAATGATTAATTGATAATATATGGTCTCTCGTTTGTTGTTTTTGCATTGCTTGTTTTTCTCGCTCGTATCATATCAAAAAAATCTTGTTTATCATTCTTGCTAGGATGTGAATCGTGATTCGGGATCTAATTTATATGAACTATGGTTGGCTTTGTTTTATGAAAAGTGGTGTACAACCGATTATAGTCAATTGAATACTAAAATCTGAATTTGACAGTGCACCGCGTTCTTATTGACATTGTGTCGACCGCGACTAATGGCACACCTGGTCTTGGAAGATATCCTCCTTTTAAGAGAGGTAATGATATATTTGGACTCACATAGGGGCATTTCCAATGACTTTTTTATGGTCTTGTTGAAGATGCTTACTTATTTGTATTATCTAGGTAATAACAATTGCAACAGATGCTTTGGATGGCTTTAAAAGGGAGGCAAAGAAGATGGTTGTTGCATTGGTCCACATTGCCTTTACAAATATGTTATTTTAAGTAAGTGAATACCCTAGTTGTTTTATTCTGTATTTCTGCATGGTGGAAAATATATTTGGTGAATCTCTTTGCCCCATTGTTTGTGAAATGTTTATACCTAATTCTTGTTGGAATTCTTCCAACGTATCTAGTTCTAAGTACGTTGTCCTCAAATTTTGTTTTGTTCTTTATATAGAATGGACAAAGTGCGACGACGAGAGGAAGAGTCGAAAAACCAATCGTCCAAAAAAGCTCCCGATGTTGATCAATCTGGATTCAATAGAGTATGTGAAATATGCTTGAATTAAACCCCGCCCAAGATTAGTCTCTTGTTTGATGCTCTTTGGTTATGATTTTGTACATTTATCCAAGAAATGTAGCTATGCCTAGTATTTCTAGTTCCGGTAAATGCAGCTATCCAGTTTTTTTTTAAACTTTTCGAGCCTTTAAGATATTCTTTTTGCACGGAGTCTATATCTCTGTTCACAACCATTTTCGATTTTTGCCTCTTATCCTTAGCCATTTCTAGTTCACAACGAGAGAGTGCTTGGTTGCTCGATGTAGGACGCCTTGTTTGTGGGATACGGAATCGTGGTTACATCGTATGTGGTAACCGAAAAATTACCTTTGAACCTTTGCTTTTATGAACAATATACTTCATGTGTTTTGGGCTATTGTGTGTGTCATTTTTATGCATTTTAAACCCGTTTTTTTCCCTCTCACGCATGACACTATTCACTTCGGTACATTGAGTGGTACATAGCTAGTTTGCTCTTGTATGTATTCATCACCATTCAAGAGGTAAGAGTTGAATACATCAAAGGGGTGAGAACCCTATTGATCTAATTTACGGTCTCGAGAAGTACAAAATGCTTTGTCAAGTTTGAGTCTTTATATGCTGAGTTTGTATGCTTTGAATCATCTTGTTAATAAGCTTGCAAACTGCTCTGTAATCAAATCTTTTAATCATGTCTTACCTTCTATATAATGTTAGAGAAAACAAAGCAAATGGGGCCTGATATAATTCGATGGATGAAGGACTTTGGTGCTGACACGAGGTAAAATTTAAGCATTGTTATTACAATCTCAAAGGAACGAGTGTACGCAACTGCTTTTTTGGTCAATCCGATTTCGAGTATGTGTGCAACCTCTATTGTTAGTCCAAGTCAATTTAGTTTGGTCCTATGATTCTGTCTTGCTGTTTTGCATATATGATCAAATTTTGAAGTACAATATGTGTGCTTAGCTGTGTTCTTATTCTATCCTTATTTAATTTTTGGTATTTTTTTGAAAATTTTAGAGTTGATGTTAAGTTTTTGTATATTTATATATGATTGTTAATAATTATTTAATATTTTGTTTTGGTATATTAATTTTTTATTCTTCTATAGGGTATGTGTATATTTTTATAGGCAGTTGATTATTAATATTATTATTATTATTCGAATATTTATTTATTTATTTATTTATTATTATTATTATTATTAAAATAAGACTTCTAGTGACAAAGCCTTTGTCAATATTGACCATTAATGTAAAAATGTGTTTATACCCTTTGGTGACAACAACACTGAATTAGTGATAAAATGTTCATTATTTTGTGACCAAAATTTTGTCGCATGAAAAACATTTCGTGAGAAATCCGGAGGTTTGTCATGAAAATCTTTGGTGACAAAAATACAAGATTCGTCGCGATTGAATTATTTTAATGACTAATACTCTGGTCGTCACAATAGACACCTTTAGCGTCACTGTTTAGACAACAAACGCCGCGACAAAAGATTTTTGTCACGAAAACTTTTACTGACGGAAATAAGCACTTTCAGCGACGAATATTTTTGTCACGAAAACATCTTTTTTTTGTAGTGGATGTAACTATAAAAAGGTTTTTTTTTCTACTGATGTGATCATGTCTTAGTGCAGTTGGAACTGACATATCACACTCAATCTTCCTATTTTTCCATTTTTTAAGGTTAAATTTGATGCTCAACATAAATATTGTTAAAGTAAGTTAAAAGATGACCATTCTTCCATCCGAGTTAGTAAGGCCTTGGGGAGTTCAAATTCACACCATTATAGGAAAACAGGTAAGGAAGCTACTGATTTTTTGTTAACTACCATTCCATTTAAATATAGATTAAAATGCATGTCAAGGTGTGTTCGGATTATTCATATGACTAATGTCTTTGGAATTTAGTTACCGATAGTTACTTCACAATATTGTGTGCGTTCGGATTATTCAACCGACCATTTGCTGCTGTTTTGGGTGGATTCTCGGTGTTCTTTGCTTTCATGTACTCTTGATGCATCAAAATGTTGAATTCCTGCTTGAGGTTGACACAAATACAACACTATATATATCTATGTGATAAGTGAATATAGAAATACATTGAAAAGCTGCGAATTTGATTCCAACGATATTTTGCTTCTGTTGAATAAATTACAGCTTATATTATGGATTGTTACCTGTGTACATTTATTTTCTTCCTATGTTTTTTTAACATTTGAGATTCATTTTTCAGATTTTCAGAGGCTTATCATATATGCAGATTTGCCGTTGCATTATATATGAACCAGACCGACATTAAATTTGACATATTGACATATGCTCTTTAATGAAAGTAGCATTCTGAAACTCATTAACATATTCTAGCTTTTGCAAGAAGACATGATTGTTAGTAATATCATCCGCAGCGGAAGCGATTTAAGGATCTAGATCTATAAATTACACGTAATAAAATAACTAGATCTACTCTACAAGGGGGTTGTAGAACATACCCTCTTGGATCTCAAAATCCAAGTTGAAGAACCGCAATAAGAAGAATGAAAGATGGTGTGAAGAGCACCACGATCTTCCGCACGTGTGATCCGAGCAACTCCCGGTGGAAGGAAATCCTCGTCTCGAATCCTCCCGATATGCTACCCGGAAAACCTCCAAGATTTTCCCCTTACTCACCCCTTGGCCGAATTTTTCCTTCTCCTCTTTAAGAGGTAGAAGTCGAAAATTACATTGTGTGTATGAGTTGGGAGAACTCTCTTTATATAGGAGAGTAATCCACTACTACAATTACACTCTTTTGGGACGACAAAATGTCGTCCCTAATAATCAAAAGTCGTCCCGTTTTTACGTATAGGGACGACATGTCGTCCCTAATGTGTCGTCTCTAAAGGTTCGTCTCAAAAAATAGGAGGATTTTTTTTTGGGACGACATGTCGCCCCTAAAGGTCCACCGCTGACGTGGCAAATTTTTTATTCAACGCTGACGTGGCGTGCATTTTTCAGGACGACATGTCGTCCCTAATGTTAAATTCCAAATTAATTTATATTATTTCACAAAAACAAATTAAATAATTTATTTTTATTAGGGACGACATTGTCGTCCCTAAAAACGTCACAATAAATTTAATTTAATTTCCGAAAATGAACTATTAAAAAAAATAATTAAATTAGGGACGACAAATGTCGTCCCTAATGATCGGCTATAATTTTCTGGGGAATTAGGGACGACAAATGTCGTCCCTGTTTTTTTTTTATTCTAAAATTGCAAAAGGTCTAATTTGGTTGGCACTAGAGTAACAAAAAAAAAAATCCGGAGGGGACCAAAAATAGAAAAAGATAATACAAAATTGTGACCTCTGAACAATGAACATCATACATTCCAGTTCGACATATGTTGTTGGGAACAACCACTATTTTTCGAAGCAAAAAAAAAAAGTTGCATTCTCAGCCGAACAATAACAAAAACACCACATCATTATGACGACTCTGTCTGTCTTTTATCAGTAGCCTCAATGGAAATTTACCAAACCGTTACTACATACGGGACACCAACAAAACTGAAAATTGTTAGCTCCATCACTTAGGCACGATTTCTGCTGCTGTCCGAATTTCTTATCGGGTAAAAGTAAGGATGTGCCTGCACATGAATCAAATCAAACATCTCAATCACAAAATAACTCATGCTACACAGCCCCTTACCTAACAGTAAACCTGATTACGGTTAAACATATCGGTGCTCGTGCTTTAAGTATATATACATTTGACCTAACATAATACTAACATTACTTACAAACTGAAACTTGTTGTTTTACATAGAGGCATTATATAGGTGTGTTCTTTGTCGCGGTTATTGCTTTCAGTTAGGTCATTCATTTATGAGTTAAAATGCCAAAAAGAGGAAGTTTTCCCGTCCATTTCCTACAGCATCAATTAGTAAAACATGTATCCGAGCTTTTCAATTATCATAATAAATGAAAGAATAAGTTGAGGCAAAAATACCATTGCTTCCTTTGCGGTGGGTCTCTCTTGATGATCATATCGCAATAACTTGTCAACAAAGTCGATTGCCTAGAGAAAACATAAACACCATTAGCATTAAGCTACTTTCAACTTTCAACTATTTAACTGCTTACTTTTTTTGCTTTATAAAGTAAATGAAGCAATAAAATGCATAATAAAGTAATACAAATACGCTTCCACACCTCTGGATTAGCTAGATGTTGATTATCAGCATTAATAAACTTTGTCCATGGTTTCCTGCTATGCCTTCATAAACAAACATGAAGAATTTATCATATATATGACAAACATCGCTTAAACAGACAAAAACAATGAACCAAAAAGATTATTAGTTCCCCCACCTTCAATTTTAGAACCAACGATGATTTATATATCATGTCTCGGTTGTAAGCTAGCACATTTAAATCATAGCAACTTAAAAAGCATTATCATGCTTTGACAAAATTCACTCCTCTAAGGATTTTGTCAAATACTTGACAAGCATGCTTTCACCAAACTAAAACTTGCCTAAAAGCATTAAGTCGAACACATGGTATGCACAAAGTCTCCTTACCAAAAGAAGCATCCGACCCCGATTGCGGGCGCCGCCAGAATATCGTTGAATTCCGATTAACAAATCAAAAGAAGGAACAGGAAGTTCTCATCATATATCCAATACTCAACCTAACAATTCCGATTAACAAATCAAAGAATTTGGTGAACCTAAGACTAAACAACTCCCTCGGCCTTATTTTTCTTTCTTTTCCTTTATCACTTTCACAAATTAATAAAAATAAACACACAGAACATTCTTTTTTTAACATCAAAGTGAGAATTTTATTGATATAGATTAGAAAGGTGCTAGTTACCGAGTAATCAAGAGTTCAAAGTAAAAAGAACCAGAATAGATGAAATGGTTACCTGAAAATGTTGATTGCCGGCCGAACTGATGCTGCTGAACCGCTGCTACTGCCTTCGATTGATGGCCGGCCGAACCACTATATATTGATGGATGCCTTCGATTGCTGCTGCTGCCTTCGATTCAATGAGGAGGAGAGGATCTCCGGAAAGCTGAGAAAGTAGCAGGATAAAATGAATGAGGAGGGGGAGGCTGTCCGATTTATTTAGGTTTAATGTTTATTGGGACGGCGGATGCTTATTGGGGACGACATATGTCGTCCCATTAAACCGTAACATAATAAAAAAACCAATTTTAAATTATATCAAAACATTAATTTGAATAAATTATTTTTTTTTTGTTTGTTAATCTACCACTCAATAACGAGCCTCGGATTGAAATGTGGAACTAAATAACATACCTCGGATTTGAAGTCATCAATCGACTAAGTCAACTATGTACCTCAGGTTTGAAATCTACTACTCAATAACGAACATCGTGTTTGAAGTCTTGAACGAACTGACGAACCTCGGGTTTGAAGTCATCAATCGACTAAGTCATCAATTGACTAGTATTGAATTCAAGTCCGATGCTCGTTACTTAGGCAATTGTTGATTTCAAACTTGATATTGATTGATCAGTATTGAATTCAAGCCCGATGCTCGTTACTTAGTGAAATGTTGATTTCAAACTCGAGATTGATTGATCATTATTGAATTCAAGCCCGGGACTCGTTACTTAGGAAATTATTGATTTCAAACTCAAGATTGATTGATCATTATTGAATTCAAACCCGATGCTCGTTACTTAGGCAATTGTTGATTTCAAACTCAAGATTGATTGATCAGTATTGAATTAACGAGTAGTGCTTTTCAAACCTTAGGCTCGTTAATTTTAAGTCAAATGTTGATTTCAAACTCGAGATTGATTAATGAGTAATGATTTTCAAACCCTTATGCTCAATAATAATAAGTCAAATGTTGATTTCAAACTCGATATTGATTAATAAGTAGTAAATTCAAACTCAATGCTCGTTACTTATAAGTCAAATGTTGATTTCAAACTCGATATTGATTAATAAGTTGTAAATTCAAACTCAATGCTCGTTACTTATAAGTCCATTGTTCATTTCAACCTCGAGATTGATTAACGAGTACTGGTCTTCAATCCCGATGATCGTTACTTATATGTCAAATGTTGATTTCAAACTCGAGATTGATTAATGATTACTGATTTTCAAAACCTTTAGGCTCGTTACTTATAAGTCAAACTCGAGACTCGTTACTTATAAGTCAAATGTTGATTTCAAACTCGAGATTCATTAAGGAATAGTGATTTTCAAACCCGATGCTCGTTACTTTTAAGTCAAATGTTGAATTCAACATCGAGATTGATTAATAAGTAGTAAATTAAAACTCAATCTCGTTACTTATAAGTCAAATGTTGATTTCAAACTCGATATTGATTAACGAGTAGTGAATTTAAAGTATTAAATATAATCTTTAGATACAAAAATATAATTATTAAATATTAAATAAAATTTTTAGGTTAAAATTTTGAATTTTAAATATTAAATATAATTTTTAATAAAATAAAAATAATTTTTAATAAAAAAAATCATTTTTAATAAAAATTTCATTTTTAGGGACGACATTTGTCGTCCCTATTAAATAAATAAAAATTCAAATTATTTCATGAAATTTTGGGTGGGAAAAAAATTAGAAACAGGGACGACTTTGTCGTCCCTAAAGAGTTTCCCGGGTAAAATTTGCCACTCTGGAATCCACGTGGAAGGGCGGGAAATTTAATGATTATTTGGGACGACATTGTCGTCCCAAAAAATAAAGAATCGTCCCGAAAGATTTAAATTTCTCATATTTAATTAATCGAACGTTGACCGATCTTTAGGGACGACATGTCGTCCCTAATAATCTTTATTTTGGGACGACAAATGTCGTCCCTAAAGGTACGGTCTCTAAAAACCTAATTTGTTGTAGTGATCATTGTCCTCCAAGGATTTTATTTTGCAAATAAATAAATCAAATAAATAAAAGATAATCCCATAATATTCTAGAACAAATCTAGAATAATATTTATCTTTATTTCTTACCATAAATATTTATCCAATAAATATTTTGTACACATGTCTTATTAATCCACAGAAACTAATTTCTTGTTCCATAAAACAAGCTTATGGCCAAAAATCATCATTTGTGACCTAGTCACTATGATTTTCGACTAACACACCAAATTGGACCAAGATTATGAAAAATGCTTTTTCACATATTTAATTATTTAGCCCAACTAATTTAATAGTCCACTAAACAATTAATTCACATATCGTTTTAATTAAATTCTAATAAGAACTAAATTAATATTATTAGGATTCGACGTCCGAGAATAGCTATGCTTATATTGGAGGCACGTCGGGGACCATGGACTAATAATCAGCGGCTCCGATAAATCAAATAAATAATTATCTTACGAACAGAATAATTATATTCGATAAATCAATCACAGGAATATGCCACAATAATCCCGTGACTGTACTCCTCCGATTATAAGATTATATTTATCTCCTCACGAGAATGATAATAAGCGTCCATTGATATAATCATTACATATGGATTAATCCTCCATAGACTGTTCATTCTAAATCGGGAAGTTACCGTTAACCCTTTTCGAATCTCTTATCCTTATTTACCATTAACCCCCTAGTGATCAATTAATTCATACAACTCACCGGTAGCTAATCGGTGTAATATGAACTCCATGGATCGATCGGTTTAGGATTAACAAACAAGGGAACTCGTCTATCTACTTCCATAAATGGAAGGATTGGATTCCGTATCCGTGATAACACGTACTACTCACTCAATCCAAGACAATGCCAAGATGGGAAATTCGGATCACGGACTCGGTGTAATCCTTAACCGTCAAGTCAAACCTCATACCGATTCAAGCGCTTGACTTTGATCACCTCGGGATTAAGATATATCCATAAATATGATCATCGATTGATTCGATAAGACTTCTCGATTATGGAATTATATCGTGAACTCTAATCAAATCGGTCCACCCCTATATGATATATCTATCATATATAAATGCCCCACTAGGTTCTCTTAACCGAAAGTCCGGATAAGACAATCACACATATTGTGTTCTGGGCGCATTAATAGCACGTTAAAGGAGAGACCCGATACTCTCGATTAACTTCACTGCGGGCTAATTGTATTTTAAATACATCTTCACTAACTCAATCCTCCCGTGTATATCCCATACACTGAGTTAAGTGATTACATAAACGATATACTTTAGGGTTTTCTGTAGTGTAAATACTATTGTCACATCGGTGAATAAATATGAATAATAATATCATTTCATTTATTAAATAAAACAATTACAAAATTGTCTTTCGGGCATTACACCTAACAATGATTTCCTAGATGTTGTCACTAGAGCTTTTTCATGTTAATTTTCTTAATTGAAGTGTTTCTTTTGTATAATTTTTTTCCCAGATTTATATTATGTGAATGTTCTATAGTTCTAATGATTACAACCACATACACGAATATGTGTGTGGTTTTACTTATGGAATATATGCACATTTTGTTTCCTTAGTTGAGCATAACATTTGTGATGTTCTTTAGTTTCATTATTTGTTTCCTAGGTTGGAGCCTAACATTTATTTCTTACAGTAAATTTTCACAGGTGCAGAAGAAAGGGCATGTTATCAATAAATTGTTAGCCGAAACCATGAATCTAAAATGGTGTAAAGTTAAAGTTATAAACGAGCAGGATGTGCCATCTCGAGCCGTTGAGGGAAAGTATTGTACAACATATACTACTTTGAGATATGACATGGATTCTACATTTGACATACATCTCCAAAAACGGATTTCTAGTGATGTTGCGAAGGTTATGCATAATTTCTTTTCGAATGTCGGTATAATGAAATGTTTTGAAGAATAACCACCTCTTGGTGAACCCCGTGCATAAGCACATAGACATGTATACACAAAATACTTTGTGACATTCGTTGACTTTTTTATTTGCTTTGTTTCAAGTATTGGATTTACAATCATTGTAATGTTATATAGAAAGATTTCATTATACCGACATAAGCCGAAATCATGGGGGGTTAGATAAGTCAATGTGGTAGCAAGACAATTTGTAATGCTTAGAAGGTCCAATATATACATAGCCCATAGGCATATACCTAGGAATGATTCAACAAAAAACAAAGTTAAATATTTCGATATTGTATCTGATTTTTTGTGTAAACGTGCAAGTGCTACATTTGAGAGGTGTTTCTTTAAATTTTTGTATTTTATTCTATTCATTAATTCACGTGTCATAAAAAATTTAATCGCTCTTTTCACTTTTCGTACAAAAATTCTCAATGTTTTGTTATTTATCAATACTATTATTCAATATTCTCATACTAACTATAAAGTTTACAAGCATAAACATTTTTTTAAGAGTGTAATAAGTATACATTATATTCGTCACTCATCATACATAATGACTGTTTTATTGGGCGTTTCCTACACATTTTTACATTTTACGTTTCTCGTACATTGTACGAGTTTTCATACTAGTATATCTTATATTATATTTTCAATCAAAAAACTGTCAATTGATCCGTTTTGGCCAATTAACCCGCATCTTTACCCGTTTTCCAAACCTAAACCGCAAATAAAACTCCCTGCTTCCGTTGTGCCCCCACGATCTTCATCACTGATCCGTAAAACTCCCCCCACGATCCTCTATCCTTAACATCTTCCACTCTGTTGCTAATTTTTCGTTTTCAATCTCATTGAGAGCAACATAATCCCCCACCACTCCATGATGTCGGGAATACCTCCCATAAAAAACTTCCAACACAATTAAATTTGATAAAAAGGAGATGAAGAACCTTATCAATTCATGAAGATGACTCAGCCGATTTGGATTCCAGCTATGGTGATGGTTTTTATACTCCTACAATTATTTTTCTTCATCTGTTGTTCATTGTTGCAGGGTTTTTGCAAAATGATTTCCGCCTAGGAACTTCGAAATCGGGCACTCGAAGGAATCAATTGGAGGTTTTTTGTGTGCAGGTTTATGGATTACTCTTCCCTCACACTGCTTATGCTCTTGAATTTATAGTTTATGTTTCACGCCATTATGTTTCTTACAGCTTTTTTTTCTTACATCTTTGTTTCGATGTCGGAGTTGTCCTCACTTTTGGAGGTCAACTGCCTGTGGTCAAGGTAAAATATTTCACCCCTTTTATTATGCTTCTCAAAGATTCTTGCTTTTTGCAATAGTTTCTTGATTTCTGTTGTAAAGTTTACATTTTAGATTGATTGTGAGTGGATTTTTCTATGACACTGATGTATTGGATTGCGGATGTAATTGGACTAGGTGGGAAGAATGGCAGGACAGTTTGCAAAACCAAGATCCGATTCGTTTGAGGAAGGGGATGGTGTGAAGCTGCCAAGTTATAAAGGTGACAATGTAAATGGTGATGCATTTGATGAGAAAATTAGGATCCCAGATCCTCAAAGAATGATCACAGCTTATTGTCAAGCTGCTGCAACTCTCAATCTTCTCAGGGCTTTTGCTACTGGTGGTTATGCTGCCCTACAAAGGGTGTCCCAGTGGAATCCTGATTTTGTAGAACATAGTGAGCAGGGAGACAGGTAAATTGGAAAATAAAAAAATTGGGATTTGAACTGCACTTCATATTAAATTTGTCAGTTTTTGATGCTTTGGTCTGAGGATTGCCTTTTTGTTATGATTCATACCCTTGAGTGTATAACTATCTGATCATGATTATAGAACTGGCACTTGACTGTTAATGATTTATAGATCTAAGTAGTTGGATGGATCCTTCCCAGATTGCAAATGGTTGACGATATTTTTTGGTCTATTTATTCTCAGGTATCAAGAACTTGAAGTTCTGAAGAATGTGTTTAACTATTTAAATTGTTGAATTTCAGGTGAGTTGGAGGGCTAAAATTATCATGGATGATATGGACAGTGGCAGTTTCTTTGATCACATTGATGATTTGGTGGAATTCCATTCATATCATGATTGTGGTGTTAATGAGATTCTTCGTCATTCCGGCGGTGGCTGCAACGTTTTTCCGAGCATTGGGATAATGAAGCTTTACCAGATGCTTATCCACATTTTCCAGAGAGCAACATAATTGCAGCTTCTGAATTATCTGTTGAACTCTCTGTTCCGGTAATTATTATAATTCGCCCATTTGCATAAAATCTTTTAACGGATTCTCTGTTTTATGAATTCAAACATCGTTTTCCACAGCTTCGTAGAATCATTATTCAGGATGAAATGCATTAGAACGATAGGCGTAGTGCAGAATTCGGGTAGAGATTCTGCTACAAATGATGTTTGTTGAATCAGCAAGATTTGGATCCTTATTTTACGGATTTACACATGACCTTTCAATCGGTTGCAGTTTCAGCATATCCTTTGAGCTTAAGGTTATGTGTATCTTTATTTTTTTTGTTGATAATTCAAACCATGTTTACATCATATTCCCATATCATATCATTTAACTTATTGGCATTTGTGTTCTTATTCCGTTTTTTTTTTTTTTTTTTTTTTTTTTTTTTGGCAATGTTCATCTACCTCCCACCCTATCCTTGACAAACCGCTCCCCTTTCAACTTCCTTTCTCAAGCTATGTAATCTTATTTTCATCCTCTTTTGCAATCTCCAACTCAAGTTCAATCCACAAATAAAACCGTTTCCATTCTACTAAACTACATGAAGACTGAAAATGCTTTCGATTTCAGGCCGGAACGACTGAAAATGCTTTCGATTTCAGGCCGGAGGATGACGGCTTGGTATATGAAAATGTCGATGCCAATTCGTCAGCGTTTGCACACATATGTGAACTTAAAACGGTGGTTGGAAGCCCCACAAGAAGATGAAGATCAAGGTTGCAAGGAGAGAGGACATGGGTAGATTGTATGCCACAATGAATGAAGGGCTTCCCATGAATTATGCTGTGAGTTTTCCCCTCGATCCTTTTCCGTTTAATGTAATATCAATTATGGTTTGGAATGATGGGTCTCAAGCAAGCAATGCCTCATTTGATCGTAAGGACGTGCTGAAATTGGGTGCCTATGATGTTGATTTCCTGATTACGGAGATGTTAATGTGTAATTTTGATCCGGGTGGAAAGTGGCCCAACGAACCAAGTGCATATCATGGGCAAAGTCTCCCACAAAGTAGCGATTGTGGGATAGCAAAGCTCTTGGCCTTTGCTTGGAGAATTTATTTGCATTCATGTTGCATTTGCTACAACTTCGTGTTTGACAACTTATCATATGGCTTTAGAAACGTCAGAAAGTTGTACTGGATATTCCCTCGGTAGAAACAAGCTAAACCAATTATTGGCAGCAGCAGGCACAGCAATATATCATGAATCTTCCATTAGGAAATGATTGGGGAGCAAAGCATAAGTTATTTGTGAAATGGAAATATGTCGAAGCCCAGACTGCAGCATCTACCCTGACCTCTTGAATGTTGTAAGGTTTTTCTATTTTTAGCAATTCATAAAAAGTTCAATATATTTACTCCTTTTGGGTATTGTATTCTGCTCAAATTCAAAGATTTTCCATTCATAATTCAAGTTAAGCTAGGCTGTTTATCTTTTGTGAGAGTCTATATCTACGTATCATCCTTTACGATGATGAAGCTTCTTTTTCTTATACATAATTATGATTGTAGTTTGAGCTTTAAGTTCTGAACCATTTAAACATTTGTTCTATTATTCCAGGTTCGGAAGTCAGAAAAGTGGTGATTGCAATTTGAGTCTAAGGGATTAGTTGGTGGCAGTGGCGAGAATAAATGGACCATGAGGCGTTGTTGTGTAAGGGTAGGGTTGAGGGTGATTTATGATTTCTTATGACAAAAGTCAAAAAGGTAGGGACGTGTTTCCTGCGATATAGCATTGTATCTCTAAATTAATATTATGATTTTTAATACACTTATCTTATCTCCGTGCATCGCACGGGTTCTCTACTAGTGTGTGTATATATATATATAAATATGATTTGGACTATTAGTTGAAAATAAAAAAGTAAAACCCTAAAAAATATATGGATCACTCCGGTGATTTGGACGATTAACTGAAATATATATAATCAATTGATTGATACATGTGATTTTGAATTATTTATCAAATAAATGTGTATTTGGATGGAGAGAAAAAAAGAAACAAAAAGAAGGAAGGAAAAGGAAATTGAATGAAAACGTTGCAGTTTTAGAAGGCACAGGGTAAGGACAAATTTTATAATACAACCGTTGTAGCAAGGTTGTATCAAGTGGCATACATTATAATCATTCATTTCTGACCTCTCACACACGATAAAAGTGTATTATGTGAAAGAGAGTAAAAATGAGAGACTCTAATGTATGCCACTTGGTACAACCTTCTTACAACCGTTGCATCATAAAGTCTCTCGTAAGGGTAAGGGGCAAGGAGAGTGGGGTTGGTGGAGTAGTATACTCCGTGCCCGAAGAGGATGGGCTGCAACAAAATCAGATTTTATAACGGATCCTCACATTAACTTTTTATCCCGATTGATACTGACCCTTATCATTACATATTTTACATAAATTTAGTAAAGACCCGATAAAACATACTACCTCCGGTCCAAAAACAATACATCCATCATCCTACACTTTTAATTTTATCTCACAATATAAGTCATTCTACATCATCAATGCAGCATTTATTATTGTTTTCTATCTTATTCTTGATTTATTATCAATGCAACCATTTTTTATTACTTCACAATTACTGCATTAATGATAATCAAGAGACATTTTAAACATTAACTTTCAAATTTATGACATTCCACCACTCTCTTAATCTGTGTAAAAACACCTAGGACGCCTTATATTTTGGATCGAAGGTAGTAATTATGTGTCCGTTAATTGAAATTATATACTTTTTTTAAAAAAATTGAAATTATGTACTTACATATCCTAAAATATAAGACATTTTAGTTCTTTGATTCGTCTTATAATATGTACATCACAAATTTTATATTCAGAGGTATATTTCCTATACGACAAAGTGTAAATTACTACATTCGTCTCATAAAAAGTGTTCTTTTTTTATGGTACACACAGATTAAGAAAATAATTAATGTGTTGTATTTTAAGTGTTTATGGACATATATACCCTCTTCAGATAATAAATGCTCTTTTAGAATATGAAATAAATAAGTAAACATTAAATTTTATTATAGAGGTATGTTTGAAAAAAAATGCATTAAATAATGTATTGGTACTCTAAATGAACACATTTTATGGGACAACGAATTTTTAAAATGGGGGAATGAGGGAGAATGACACAAACATTTCATCAATTATGGAGAATGACAACTTTTTGAAACTTTTGCATAAACGACAAAACTATTTTTAATTTTTTTTATATTTTCTAGCCCCATTTCCCAAAAAAAATTAAAACCCAACACACTTTCTTTCTCCTTCATTTTTTTTAAACACTCATATCTTTCAATCTACAACTTCAAATTTTAAAATTCTTTTATCAATTTTTATTTTTATTTTTTCATGCTATTTATTTTGAGACCACATTCAACATATTCCGAGGTGGCTTCAGAAAATCCGAGGTAGTTTCAGAAAATCCGCTGTCGAAATTCACTGACGATATTCACTGATTTTCGGGATTCACTGGGGAGATACACTGAGTGAATTTCGACAGTGAATTTTACAAAAAAAAACGATGTAATTATATCGAACCAAGTCTCAAAACGAAGAACATAAAAATAAAAAAATCAGTGCAATTTTCATCATATTTGATGATCTAGATCAAAAGATATATGCGTTTGAAAATCGAGGAGGAAAGATAAAATTTTTTTTTTGAAAAAACTACAGAAGCAGGGGCGCCTATTTTTTTAAATTTTTTTTGTTTTGCCCTTCAGACAATAAAAAATATAGAATTTTCTTTCTTCCTATAACAAATGTGTATTTGTCGTGTTACTCAAAAATATTCCAAAAGCTATATTTATCTTTTTTTTTTAGGGAAAGAACTATTATTAAAGAATATCCGCCAAACAGGCGGCCAGAACGTCACCCGGGGGCGAAGTGCCCCAAGATGTCCGAGTTAAAACTAATAAAGCATGTCGAGCTAAAAGGTGCGCAGGGACATTCCCCATACGCCGAATAAAGGTAAAGGAAACAGAAGTGAAACTAGATAACATGGTCAAACAGTCTTGTACTAGACATCCATGTGCCGTAAGATCTTCGACAGGTCTGCGGAGCCTCGAGATACACGCCAAACAATCGCTCTCTACATGTAGTCGTTGAATCCCCAAATGGCGCGCTTCCTCTAAAGCCAAGGAAATAGCTTTTAGCTCCATATATTCCACCGAGCCCCCTGGATCAAAATGATATGCAAAAGAATGAAGAACTGACCCATGAGAATCTCGAAAAATGACTCCTACCCGCTCCCGCCTCGGTAACTGACGCATCAACATTGCCCTTTATAACACCTTCTCGCCGGACGCACCCACTTATCCACAAAGTGTGGGACGGAGGCCTCGCGTCCGATAAGCCGCCGCAGCCTCTCGCATACTCCGCCGATGCGCTAAAGAGCGTGTACACACCGCGGAGACGTAAACAAACCGATCATCAAACACCGCGAGCAACGTGCCTTCCAAATGCCCCACACGAGCCACACAAATCTCGCGGTGTCCCGAACACCCCGATCCTCTACTAAACGCATAAAGAAATCCGCAAAAGAGGCAGAATGGAGGCGCCCCAATATCCCATAGAATGACGACACTTGCCAAATCCTATCTGCCATCCCACACTCGAAAAGCACATGTCGTAAAGTTTCCAGACCCTCCCCATATGCCAGGCAACGTCCATCCCCAATTTGCCTCCTCTCGTAATCCCCGGCAATCATGTAGGCACCTCCACAGAAATGCCGAATACGTGGTCGCACAGAAGCCGCGCCACAACTCCTCCATTTCTTACTCTCCCCGCCCGAAGAAGATGGCCCGGCCACGAAGTTGTCCGATAGAGTGATAAAGCCAGAAAGTACCCAGACCGAACTGTGTAAACTCCCTTACGATCATAATGCCAAATCCGCCTATCTGGATGCCCACCAGGGGCTATGATAGTCTCCAAAATGGCATCCGACTCCCATGGTCTGAATACCTGCTGAACCCGCTGCACATCCCACATTCTGGAATTGGGAATAAATAAATCTGACACCTTGGAATATGTTGGAAGCTCGTGCCCGGCAAAAGGTATGCGGAACGAAGGTATGCTCGTGTCCTATATTTATCTCTAATTGTCTTTTTTTTATTATAAAATAAACATTTTTATAGGAGAGATGTAGTATTCATTTTCGGTTTAAAATGCGTATTAATTACGTTTCTTTTTACAGCAAACCTACTAATCGCTTTAAAAAATTAAGGAAGTACTGAAATTAGAGAGAAATTACTAACAGAATCCTTTTTTTATACATACATTAGAGCACTCGCAGTAGAATCTGTAAATGATGTTAAATCTGTATTTTTACAGATTTAACTCTTCAGATTTGTCAAACATATTAATGCGGTAGAATGCGTAGTACGGATCTGCGCACAAGAATCTGTGAGCTTAGACGGTAAATGTACCGCACAATAGTTGCATCTGTACGCTTTGCTTTTTCTTTTTTCTTTTTCTTTTTTCTTTTCCCACTATTCTCATTGGCTCTGCTTTTGTATTTATTGTTTTTTTTTATTGCATAAATTTATTCTATATTTTTGCTCCGTGTCATATTGAGGATATGAGTGTATATGGTTTTTTTTCCCTTTAATTATTATAATTATTATTATTATTTTTTTATGTGTCACATCATTTTTGATTTTGTCCCAAATATTAGGGATACAATTCTGTTTCTTAATATGTTTAAAGAAAAATGGCTTATAGGTACTCCGGTGAAAATGAGTGATGAAACTAAAAAATGTTGATATATTAATATTGTATAGATTGTTAATATCGTAAAGATTGTTAATATGTTAACATAAGTTTACATTGTGTGAATATGTGTTTTTTTTATGGTTTGAAGTTATTTGAATATTATATATATTATAGTTGAGATTCGATGCGATTGACTTCTTAGTAGAGATTACGTAAAGTGACAAAAAGTGGTGTTTGAGTCTGTAGAATAGAGAATCTGTGAAGAGACACTGATGCAAGTGCTCTTAGTACGCACGCATTCAGTACCTTTTTTTTTTTTTTATATATATATATATAACAGAAATCCTTTCAGTACTAACATACATATTTACCGTCGATCAATTGAGAATCTGAGATGGTCGATCAACTGTCATATGTAAGAGTATACTAGTATTTGTATTCGTGATGATCAGCTTTATCGAGATCCATACGTACGTGTTATGTTTGTATATATCCTGAACAATCATTTTTATTTTGACTGTTCCTTATATTTTATATATTAAAAATCTATGGCAAAACATAAACCGATTTTACAGAACATAATAAAGTTTGCCTTACTTCAGGCATTGGCCGCGATGAATAAAGCACCGATTTTACGAAACATTCGTCCCGTGGTAATTAGTGTGTCAACATTGGCCATTTGGCCCCAATGCTAATTATTGTCTCATTTCAGGTTTGAGTCTCACTAGCACGTATGCGTGTGTACATTTCGTATTCGTCAAAAAATCGATAAAAAAAATACATAACATTTGTCTCGTGGTAATTATTGTGCCATTTAATCCGGATGTTTCGGATTCGAATCTCAATATAGACAAAAACGTATGCGTGTGTATATTTCGTATCCGTAATAAAAAAAATACAAAACATTGGCCCCGTGGTAATTATTGTGTCATTTAATCCGGAGGTTTCGGGTTCGAATCTCAGTAGAGATAAAAACATATGCATGCGTATATTTCGTATCCGTAAAAAAAAACAATAAAAAAAGTACAAAACATTGGCCCCGTAGTAATTATTGTGCCAACATTGGCTCCGTGGTAATTATTGTGTCAATTAATCCGGAGGTTTCGGGTTCGAATCTCAGTAGAAACAAAAACGTATGTCTCATATATTTCGTGTCCGTTTAAAAGAAAGAAAAAAAAAAAGCACTGAGTTAAACATTCGATTAATCGATGATGTTGTATGAACCTTACAAACGGGTAATTCTAATTAGGACAATCGTACAAGAACAAAGATATTTGGGTATAATTTGGACTGAACTCTCGAGAGAGCTGCCTACGTATCCAACTTAAGTAATAAACTGGAATCAAGTCCCCCTCGTAGTTCATGGTGCTCCTTATATAGTTGTAGATCGTGTGCCTCTTCCTGGACGTGCCTGGAAGTTATTACCGACTATCTTCTGGACGTGGGGTCTACCCACGTACACAAGCAGTTGAGGTGTTATTGACTTGGTCTTCACCACGTTCGGCTTTGTTGCTCGTCCAGGGAACCATTCTCGGTCGAACAACGGTGGGAGTCCCGCTCCTCGACTATTCTCGTCCCGCCTTCTTAATGCCGCCCCCTTGCGTCCCGCCCGCCGGCTCATCCAGCCTTGTTATCTAACTTTGGGCCTGGCCCAATTACAAATAATCCGACCCAATGGGCCCATATATCATCATAAGTCCCCCAGACTAGAGTGGACTGCTTAGATCAGCAAGTCGTACAGCCGATCAGACAGGCCGGTACGTGGATGGACCCCATCGTGTCCTATCTCAGAGACAACATTTTACCTCAAGACATGATCCAGGCTAGGAATATGAAACTCCTAGCGACCAGATATTCGTTGTTCGAAAATGTGCTTTATCGTAGATCTTATATTGCACCTAGGCTTAGGTGTGTAACAATTGAAGAAAGGAACTACCTTCTCAGAGAGATACACTTGGGTATTTGTGGAAATCACCCTAGAGCTCGGACCTTAGCAAGGAAGTGCAGGCTGTTCGGCTATTATTGGCCAACAATGTCAGAAGATGCTAAAGAGTTGGTGGAAAAATGCAAATCGTTCCGTGCACGATAACCTGTCGCATCAGCCCTCCCAAGACATGGTTCCGCTGGTAACTCCTTGGCCTTTAGATCAATGGGGGGTAGATCTAGTGGGACCACTGCCAAGAGCTCCCGGAAATGTCCGATTCCTGATCGTAGGAGTGGACTATTTCACCAAGTGGGTTGAAGCCGAACCACTGGCTACTATAACAGGGAAACAGATACAAAAATTTCTATGGAAGAACATAGTATGCAGGTATGGAGTACCAAAAACCCTAATTTCAAACAATGGAACTCAATTTGAAGATAGAATTGTCTGAGAATGGTGTGCCAAATTGCACATAACTCAACATTTCACCTCAGTTGGTTATCCCCAAGCTAATGGGCAGGTCGAACAGACCAACAGGCAGATCAAAACTGGGTTGAAGAAACGCTTAGAGGAAGAAAGAGAAAGTTGGACCGAGCATTTGCCTAATATCTTATGGGCGTACAGAAAAACACCTAACTCGGCCACTGGAGAAACCCCGTTCGGTCTAGCATATGGTTGCGAAGCAGTGATTCCGGCTGAGATCGGGCTATCACCACCGCGAACAGTGCTCTACTCGGAAGACCAGCAGTTAATCGAGCTCAGGCACTCCAAGGATGACTTGGAAGAAGCTCGGAATGTGGCCTTCATAAGAATGGCTAAGTATAAGCAACGAATCTCTTAATACTACAAGTCCTAAGTTAAACACTCATATTTCAGAGAGGGAGATCTAGTGCTCAGAAAGAATGAGTTCAGCAAGCAACTACCTCAAGGGAAACTTGACCCGAACTGAGAGGGCCTGTACAAGGTGGTCAAGGTGCATGAGAAAGGAGCATACCAGCTAGCTGATGCCAATGGCAGGACCATACCACGCAGCTGGAATGCCTTCAACCTCAGAAAATTTTATGTCTAGAACAGGTTCTAGACTTTGTTTATGCGTTAATTATGCTTTTATATTTTGTGCCATAATAAGATGTAATCAAACATCCGATATAATAAATTTTTATTTAGCACATATGCGTTTTTTATTATCTGTGATTCATTATAACTGAGCTGTAGGTCAAACTCTGAGAAAAGTTTGCAAAGGACAAACTTAAATAGTCTCCAGGACAAACCCTTACGAACTGAGCCGCAGGCCGGACTCAGAAAAGTTTGCAAAAGACAAACTCAAAAAGTCTGCAGGACAGACGACTCAGAAAAGTTTGCAAAGGACAAACTCAAATAGTCTGCAGGAAAGACCCTACGAACTGAGCCGCAGTCTGCAGGATAGACCCTATGAACTGAGCCGCAGGTCAGACTCAGAAAAGTTTGCAAAGGAAAAACTCAAATAGTCTGCAGGACAGACCCTACGAACTAAGCCGCAGGTCGGACTCAGAAAAGTTTGCAAAGGGCAAACTCAAATAGTCTGCAGGACAGACCCTACGAATTGAGCCGTAGGTCGGACTCAGAAAAATTCGCAAAGGCAACAGTCTGCAAGACAGACGATTTAAACTAATACTACGAACTGAGCTACAATGCAAACTCAGAATTTTTTTGGAAATCCAAAGTAATATACCACTCAGACGATCAGATCAGAGATACTTAGACAGTTTGAAATAATCGAACTCTCCAAGTCTGCAGGACAGACGATCAGTGCATTTAACGAAGTACCTCATTCCAAAAGCAAAGCTTTAACAAGGATGTACTTCAGGGGGGTAGAAGACCCCTAAAAGAAAGCCAAAAAGGCAAAAACAAAATCCAAAAATAGCAATGAGTGGCTAAACAAAACTTGAACATAAAACAAGTGCCAAAAAGGCACAAATAGTCAAGAACAGAAAACAACAAAAGTTGGAGATTATTACAAAAAAATTCAACAAAGTTTTTAAACAAACTAAAGACTAAGAGTTGGCAGCAGAATCCTGTGGTTGATCTGAGGGTGTGCTGGAGCGCTGAGTTGAAGACGCACTGGCATTCTGGGCAGCAGGTCTACGACCGTACTTCACAGCCAGATCTTCACCGGCTTGAAACTCCTTAAGCCTGCCCTCATATAGCTGATTGCCACCTGGTTTGCAGAGCCTACCATGTTGAAGGGTCTCGATCATCAGCTGAGGACACTGATCTTTGGCCTGATTTACGCCCAGGGTGTACCCATGACTTAGAATGGAGCCAAGTAAAACCTTCTGGGCCCTAGTGAAGTGAGTAGAGCTCTTGTACTCGTGGATGGCTTGGGAGATCCGAGCAGGCATCTCGGCCTCAAGTTCCTCACGATCAGCTTGTAGTTTGGCCAAGGCCTCCTCCCAAGCAGAGCTGGCAGTCCGCAGTTCCTTCAACTCAGCCTGCTGAGCCACCATAATCTTCTCCAGATCAGCGATCTGGCATCCTTGGACAAAGATTCATCCTTGAGCTTTTAACGGATGGCCGAGAGGTCAGTAATTCGCCTCTCCAGAGAAGATTTTTGGGAGGAGAAATCGTTGAGTCTATGCAAGACCTCCTTCCCGGCCTTAACAACCTGTCGAAAATCCAGTAGGGTCAGTACAAGGCAGGGGCAACAAAATAACAAAGATAAGAGAAAAACAAAAGGAAAAAACATACAATGGAGGCCAGATCCCTGTCCGACAGTTCTAATAGGAACTCAGTTGAAGAGGAGGATGCCCCCTCAGAGGCATCCTGGCCAGACCTAGTCCGTTTCCGCCCAGATCGGGAGCGTTGTCGGGCCTGTTCCCCGGGGTTAGAGACGTCGAGGATGACCAGGCCATCATCCCGCTGTTCAGTGCGCTACGTAGCAGCAGTTAAATCATCTTGCTGAAGACCTTCCTCAGCATGAGGATCCTCAGGGATGATCATAGGATCTACCTGCCCTGTTCCTGTTCGGTACCAGCCCCAGGAGCCTCTGGGTTCAGCATTTTTTCATTGTCCTCAGGCACAACTTCCTTCTCAAGAGCCTGATCGAAAACATCAGCAATATCGTCCACTGCAAAGGAAACAAAGGTAGTCAGTACAAACAACAATAGTGCAAGCAACAAAAATATGCAAGGTTAAGTAAATTCCTACTGTGGATGTACTCTTCTTCGGTGAGCCTCACATACGGCTCAGGACCATAATCGAAAAAGCGAGCTACCTCGATAAGTTTGGCGGGCCATTGTCCGAAATCCAGGAAAAGACCAGACCCCGCAATAGCGTTCAGCAGTGCTTCACCAACCCCAGTGGGGCACACGTCAGATGGAACTTGAAGATAATTCCACCCCCTCAGTTCACGGTGTCCGTCATGGCGGATGAAGAAGAAGTGGTTCTTCCACTCATGTATTGATGACTGCCCTTGGGACAGTATGGGGATGCCCCTCCGATGGTCTGTACGGCGTGGGAAGTAGTACCACCCGCTGTGGTTTCTCACCTTTTTATGTTGATAGAATGTCCTAAAAAGGTCTACAGAGAACTCCGTATCCATCAACCTACAGAATATGGCAAAGCCTATAATTGCCTAACTCTGTTAGGGGCGATATGTGCGGAACTCAGGTTGTAATGCCTCTGAACTGCCTGAAAAGCTGGGGAGAATGGGACCCTTAGCCCGCAGATGAACTGCTCCTTGTACATAGTACAATACCCCTCAGGGGGCTGATGAGCGTACAAATTTACTCCCCCAAGCAGTTGGGGAGCGTAGTGGTCCATATCAATGTGGTATTGGTTGCGGATTTCCAGGATATCATCCTGAGTGATTTTGGACCTAACGCCGAAGCAACCTATAGCTGTCCTGGCAGTCATATAGGCTCTAAGGCTTTGGTATAAAGAGGTAAATCCGAAAGAAGAACGGGGTCTGGTCGGGTTAGTAGGTTGCGGATCTGAGACGATCTGCTTAAAATTACTACGAACATCAACTGTATTAAGTGCGGGAATGTCTATTGGACCCCCAGGTTGAATAACTGGTTGAATAACTTCGTTTTTAGACTCAGAATGAGACTCAAACTCTTTTTCAATTGAACTGCTAGATGCAGTGTTTGCCCTTATTAACTGGGAAAAACAGGAGCGAAGAAGAAATAAAGAGGAAGAACACAGGAAAAACTAGAGAAAAATGCTTACTTGAGAATGCAGAATCTTGAAATGATGGAAGTCTTTGATTTAAGAGCAGATGGAGAAGTGGGAAAGCATGTGGTGAAAGGACGGGTTATAACCCTCTCTAGACGTGTGAAGACGTCACTTATGGGAAAGAGTGAAAACACGCCTCGTATTCTGCAGAATAATGATGTCCTATTAAATAGGCTGCCAGCTGGCAGTTAAATAATTCAAAACGCGAGATCAGATAAACTCGGTCGAACCACCAAATAGTGCAGATCTGCCCAACTAAGAGTAAGATCAGATCTGGGGGGGCTTATGATGATGGCCGACCCGAACTACGCCACGGGTCATCTCTGAAAGACAAGCAATTAATGATCAGCCCCCTAAGTATAGGGCGTTAAGGGCCAGGTGCCCCAGAAACATACCTCAGGGCAGGTCCCTTACCCCAGGTGGGAGATCGGTAGAAGTTCCTCCTCCAGCCACCGTAGGTCGGATAAGGTCTGGTGAAGAGGAACTGCTCAGATCGGCCATAATGGCCAAAGGGGTTGAACGCAGGACGATCAGCACAACCCCGCTGTTATTCCACATGCGGGATAGCTAGATATAAATAAGGGAAGAGTTCCCAATCATAAAGATTGTAATCTTGATGATAAATATGTCCATAATTATCTCTAAATCATAGTGATTAATGCGTGAATATCCTTAAGGAATAATAATAAATCATAATACTTGCGAAGCAAGAATTAGGGCAAGACGCCTCCTATATAAACAACCCTAAGGAACTACGAATGACTTGATTCCAACTCACGAGCTCAGTCTAATAATACACAAAAAAAACACGCCCCTCTTTCATACGAATTAGGGTTCTAGGGTTCAAGATCTGTATCACAAAGGGAATTGACCCGCATTGATTCTTGGACGGTTTCCAGCATCGTCACACCGTCAGCCTCGTTCAACCCTAATCCTCCTCTGATGCGGTGGATTCCTCCTCCACTTGGATCTCTGAAATTAAATGTGGATGCATCCTTCAAAGATGGAATTGGTGGCTCATGAGCTATTCTCAAGAATGGTTTTGGTCGAATTATTTTTGCTGCTGCTACGAATTTGGGTTGTGCCACTTCTACTGAGCATGCTGAACTTGAAGCTCTGATCTTCGGTAGTGTTCTAAAAATCGGCCAACTCGGCCGCCTAGGCGCTGGGCGGCCATCATCCGACCCGACTTTACATTACTCGGCCCTGTCTAGGTAGGCTAAAAGTCGGACTAGGCGGGTTCAAGGTGGGTCAAGGCATGCTACTCGGCCAAACTCGGTCAAAGCTGGTCTTTGTATTTACTCTTTATATTTGGAAGCCCTAATTTAATTAAAAAAATTATTTCCATTTCTTCCCAATTCCAAGCTGTGTTCTTTCCCCCAACCCTCCTCCCTTTGCAAATCGCAAGCAGCTGTACCGCCGACCACCGGCAAGCCGGCAGCAACCACCGACAAGCCGACAGTAACCACCAACGACCACCGGCTAGCAGCTTTTGTAACTTGAATTTTTAGACTTATGATATGTTGGTACATAGTATACTAAAGTGGTAGTATCATGATTTTTTAGGGTTTGTAGTAGTATTTTGTTTTTTTATCAAGTCCATTATTATTAATATTATTAATAAAATAATTCAAAAAAGTCCACATCCGCTTAGTCATTGACTAGTCCCCTGCCTAGCCAACTACTCCCAACTCCCCACCCGGCCGGCCGACTAGCGCCTAGCGACTTTTAGAACATTGCTCTTCGGCCTGCGTCTTGCCATGGAACACCGTTTACAAGCTTCGATAGTAGAATCCGATGCTTTGAATTGTGTGAAAAAAATTAATTCAGTTGATGAAGACATTTCACCTGCTGGTTAGAGGTGTTCACGGATACGTTTTATCCGAAACCCGAACTGAACCGGGGTCATTCGGTTTGGTTCGGTTCAATTAATAATCATTTTCGGTTCAGTTAGTAATATAGAGAAGCCAAAAAATTTTGTTCGGTTACGATTCATGCTACAAATTAATCGTAATCGAATTAAAAACCGAACCGAATTAAAAACCGAACCAAAACCGTACCAAACTAAAAACAGTAACCAAACCGTTTATGTTCAACATGTATAATTAACTTTTATAACCAAAATATTATATATATATATATATATATATATATATATTATATAATATATATATATATATATATATATTTTAAATTACTTATTAACGAACCGTTATCCGAACCTTTATTAAAGAATGGAAAAACCGAAAAAAAAAATCGAATAGTTTATGACCAAATAGATTCATAATTTTTTTTTCAGATTTCGGTTAACCGAACCGAACCATATATTTTGGTTCAGTTCAATTCGACTTCCTAAAGCAAAATGGTTCGGTTTCGATTTCGAATATTTACTAACCGAAATTTTCGGTTCGGTTAGTTTTCAGTTTTGGTTTCACGATGTTAAATGTTTAGTTTTGGACTTTAGCTCTTGTATTTTATCTTATGTTAAGAGGCTTGCCAATGGCCCGGCCCAATGACTTAGTAAGTTCGGCCTTTCTACTGGCTTCTCTTGTAATTGGGGGAACCAATACTCCCATTTCTATTATTTATGCTTCTTCTCCAGATTATGATATAATATAAGTTTGTTTCTGCTAACGGAAAAAGAAAAAAGAAAGAAAGAAAGAAAGAAAGAAAGAAAGAGAGAGAAAGCCTCCCTGAGAAGATGAATAACAGTAGCTGCTGCCCCTGTCCACCATTGCCGTCACTGGGTAACTTCATAATTTTCTTCTTCTTTTCATTCTTTCATAATTTCATTCTTTTAATTTCTTGCTTCATTGACTGCTTCTTTTCTTTTTTCTTGTTCATTCACATTTCACTTGTTCATTTCCTTCTTTTCTTTAATTTCTTTCTCTTATTCAAGTTGCATTTATACTTGTTATTTTCATATTCTTTTCTTGCTTTATTGAATCTTTAATTTTATGTTTATACACACATTTTCCTTTTTTTTTCCCTTGCTTCCTTGCTGATCGATTCAAGTTTTTTTTTACTGTTATGTATATGTAGGAAGGGAACCTACATTGCTTGATCATCCTGCAGTCATTGTCATGCTTTGTTTTTGTGTGATTTGTTTTCTGGTAAGTGGGGCTATTTTCAGATGGGCTGTGGAATGTGCGAACTGGGTCGCCTATGTTTATGCCATAATCTGTCTTCCGTTTATGATGGTCGTTGAAGCACCAAGTGAAATCAAACTTACAAGAATGGGTCGATTTGCTGCCAGCTTTATTTTATTGACCGGTGTTTGTTTATCTGGATCTATCACCAGCTATTTGGGAACCTTAGACACACCCATACATGAAGGTCATCTAATCGTTGGAATCATTGATGTGATTGTAGCTATCATTGTCTTTTCTTTGAGTGCTTGGCAGTTTGCAAATGAGGTGAATGGTTGGTCTATACTTGCTGTGTTTTGTGCTGCCATGGTTACTATCTATAAGGCTCTTGCACTTGATCAAGTGAGGCAAAATCACTATAATGCCCAGGTTTACGGGGCTGTTGCTGCGTTTTTTGCCACATTCACATCTTTGATTACCTTTTTTCAAGATGCGGTAAATTCTTAAACTCGTTGTTTATTTATTAGGTTTTAATTTACAAATGCACTGATCCTTTTAATTTGTAATTGTATCAGGTCAGAGATTGATAATGGGGCCGGTTTCTTCATGTCACTGTAAGCCTTTCTTGAAATTCTTTTTTTTTTTTCTTCAATTTATCTAGCTTCTCAGCTCAGTTTTATGGAGAAAACATACCATTAATATAATATAATAATACTGTCTAATTTTTTTTTAGTTGTGCATTCGGTTATTGAAATCCCACTGACATGTGTTTTTTTTATTGTATTTTTTTATGGGTAATTAACAATACGTACATAATAATTGTGTGTGTGTGTATGCATAGTACGTACGTGCACTGTGCGCATAAAATTGTCAGATAGAATTGGTTAGCCGTTATGTGTTTATTTATTTGTATTTGTATAATGTTTATTTTATGTATGTATAGTAAAGCCTCATGACCTCTCAATTAGAGATTTTAGGTCATGTATGATATGTTTTTTTTTTTTTTGTTTTGAGGAAGGTCATGTATAATGTTATGTGGGCAAAATATTACGTATGTGAATTTCTTGTTATATGCATTTCTTTTATTTTAGGAAATGTTATATGCATTTCTAGGTTTTAAGTTAAACAAACGTTATAACATTTTATTTTTACTTTTTCAACCTAAATAGTTGAGTATCATATGAAAGATAATAAAAAAAAAAATTGACTATAATGTATGTTATTTAATACAGTTTTCATACGACGGTTGTAATATAAAATTTCTCGAATACCCCTCGTAAACAAACTTTTGATATCATTTTATATTTTCTTATAATACAGGATGAAGAGCTTAATTGTTGAAGATGGATAAAGAGCTAGCTAGCTGCGGGAGTTTATTATGTTTCTTAAATAAGTGTTGATGAACATTATTTCTACTTATTTGTTATTTGCTATTTGCTATTTGCTATGTCAAGCTTTTATAATAATGTAGATAAGTAGAAAAAACTATGTCTAGCTTTTTATGTAATAATAAGTAGTAAAAACTATGCAGACCAAGTATGGATCAGATGCTAGCTAGCTACTTATTTTTATTATTATTTTTGAACCTTTTGGCTTTACCTATTTTGAGCAACATGGAGGTATGATACAGAAACCTTCAGCTATTAGTTTGTGTCTATATTATGTGTGGAATATTATGTGTTTAGTTAGAAAAGTGGTGTTGAAATCTTTAAAACTGAAAAAAAAAAAAAAAAAAACAACAACAACAACAAATTGGGATGTGGAAAAGACATGGATTATTTTGGTAAACGTAAGTAAAGAAGTCTAATACATTAAATAAAAGGTCTTTAGCAAGCCTTTACGGATTGACAATGCTATTGAATACCTTAAAAATACTCTAGGTTGTAAGAGTACAAGTAGAGATTTATTTATATTGTATTTGTTGCCCGTGGCGGACCAATGATTTAAGTTTACTGGAGGCCAAATTCTTACTAAAATATCGGAGCTACAATTTTCTTGAAAAATTCGCAAATATAAATAAGATTGTTAATTAATAAGAAGGTTTTTAATTTGTTAGTTTAGATTTCAGAGAAGTATTAGATATTTATATTTAATAGTAACAACAGAAACGCGTATCTTCATGCGAAAAATTAATAGGCGCACACACCACGTGACCCCAAGGGCAGACGCAGGATCCCGGGCGACGGGGACGATAGTTTTAAATACTTTTTGCAATCAAAAAAAATATGAAGTAGTGTTTATTTTCTGTCCCCTACAATTCGAAAAAAAAAAACACTACGATACATCGCAAAAAAACAACTATAAATTTCGTTTTATATGAAAAAAAAAACTACTATATATCGCATGATATGAACACGTTAACACTTCTACTTCTATCAATAAAGATTTAAAACACGACAAACAAGGTTCTTGAAGGAAACCAATATTCCGAAACTAATTAAAATTTCTAAATGTCAAATTATCGGATTATTATAGATGATATGAGCGAATATAACTTTTATGGGAAAAAATACATACTAACATATATATAGTATTGTATTCTCCGGATCCGAAGGGGGCGAGTCCCTCCCTATCCATGGGGTGCATCCGCCCATGCGTGACCCTTATGTATGTGTGTTAGTCTAATTGACTAATTATGTTAGTTTATGATTAGAATGAGATATTTATAGACATATTATTAAAGCCACAACTTAATATAAAATGAATTAAAAAAAAAAAAAGAGAGCTGAATATTAAAAACAGAATAAAGTCCTTCAAAAAAAAAAAAAAAAAAAGAATAAATTAAAGGCAAGAAAGGAGAAAATTAAAAAAAAAGTTAATAAGAAGATTTTTGTTAGTTTAGATTTCAGAAACGTATTAGATATTTTTATTTAATACTAACATTAGACACACATATTTTAATAAGAAAAATTAATAGACATATGTATATGTGTTAGTCTAATAGACTAATTATATAAGTTTATGATTAGAATGATAAATTTATAGACATATTATTAAAGCAACAACTTAATATAATGAATTTAGTCATTACAGCTTCCTGATCACATGTGCACATGAAATCATCACCACCCACTTGCATGGAACTATTTCCACTTTCTTGCATGGCATTACAATCACCTGCTTTCTTGGAGTCTCCGTCGGCTACAAATGGGACAATGGCCAATTCCTCAGCTCCCGAACTTGTGCCCATGGGACCCCTCGCTTCAGCCTGCATATTATGGTCTTGACCAAGGCCGTCCCTCCCCCCAAGCACCACCTCCTCCAACAAATTTGATCGCCGGTCCGGTTCTCCATGCGAAATATTTTGAGGATGGCACCATGATATCGGCCAGGTTGGGACCCCGCCCGTCGTTTTTATGGCAAAGTATCTTGGAAGGTATGGATTTGTTGCGCAGTGGGATGCGATGTAGAAGGAGTCAGTTTTTGTTTTTCATTATGCGTGAACGGAGCGGCGGCCATCATTCCGAATACCTTATGCAGGTCACATCCTTCCGACCGATGCTAAGGTGTCGGCACTATTCATTCCGTACACGCGAGTTTGGGATGCCCCTCGTATCCGGGATTTATTTCAGCCATGGGAGTCCGACATCATGTTGTCCACTTCTATAGCCTCAGGGACTCATCTGGATCGGCGGATTTGGGACTATGATCGCACGGGCATCTATACGGTCAAATCCGGGTATTATCTTGCTCTTTCTCTTTATTTGCGGCCTTCTCTGGTAGCAGGGCCGACGACTTCAGGCGGGGTTGATCGGGTTTGGCGCAGATGTTGGCAGCTTCCGGTTCAGCCTCGTATTCAGCACTTTCTGTGGCGGTGCCTTCACGACTGTTTGGCCATTGGGCAAGGCCTTCTGTAGCGTAATATGGGGACATGCATATGTTTGGCTTGCGGGGACGCAATTGAGACTCACCTGCATGTTTTGTTTAAGTGTGAAATGGCGGACAAGATCTGGCGGGCTCTCCTTTCCACGTGTTATTAAAGCATCTTCGCTCGTCCTTATTTGTGGATTTCTTTATGCGCATTTTGGATGAACGGGGTATGCGCAGGATGTGTTAGGAAATGGCCTCTACCGCTAGTCCACACGAACAAACCCGTCGGAATCACATCATGGATTGCTATTGAAAAACTCCGGTTGCTAGACCGGCCATTTTCCCCTCTCTCCAACTCTCTAAAAGATGCTTCTCTATTTTACACAAGAACTATTAGCTCTTGGAATTATGATGTACAAAAGAGCTTGACACCCACTTCCTATTTATAGGGAAAGTGGCGCCTCTAATAGAGTGGAAAGGAAGAAAACCTTTCTCCAATAAAATAAGGAAAATATAATTGATTGATTTATCTCATTTATTACAATATCTCATATTAAATAAATCTAGGATATTGTCAATATCTTATATTGAATATTCCCAAGATATTGTCAATATCTAATATTGACTATCTTTATTTTATTACCATAAATCAATTTACACACGTGTGTATATATCACATATATATTGTTACACATATAAATCCATTTATATATATATATATATATATATATATATATATATATATATATATATATATATTACGCGCATGCATAGTGCCAAACACTTTTGCACACACGCACACATAAGTATTATTTATATATATATTAATATCTAATATTAATATTTGGTAATACCATTAATTAAATTGCACAATCCAAGTGTATCTTATACACTCCAAAATTGCGCCACCTTTAGCCAATATTTTGGCATCCGGAATATTCTTTAATTTATGTAATATTATTAATATCTTGTATTTAATTTATTCATAATAAATAAATACCACCATATTAATTTACCACTATAACCTTTATAGTCTCGAGATAAACTTTCCTTATTTGGTTATCATCTATAACCACATTTTAATCCGGCTAGATGTTCTTATGTGTGTGACCCGATAGGCTTCCGAATATGTTGGCCGTAGACACAAAGTGCAAATTACGAAAATGCCCTTCATGCCTAACGATCACGGGATAGCGTCTAGCAACACACCGTGACCCCTAATCATCGGAAGAGTCAAATGCAATGACTACTACCTTTCATGTGAAACAGTTACCGTGTAACTTACAATCCCATCGGTGTAATAATATCCATACGGTCGTACGTCGAGTGTCAAACATTAACGACCGTATCTTATAATCTGGATATCATTCTCCCTCGAAGTAACTCGTTTACTCCCACTTTGCAAAGATTCACGAGAGTAAGACATTCCTTATAAGAAGGCCATTTCGGATATTCGATCCCAATCATAGGATACGCGATTCCCGGACGACCAATCATGTATACTCCGCGTACGCTTCAATATCATACCCAATCACTACCGCATTATCGCCCCGTGGCTGGGGAAACCTCAATAGTGTCAAAGCATGACAATCCACACCGTGATGCCACGAAGACTCCGGTCCAAAGGATAATTACACAACCGCCACATAGTGTGACACTTATCCGTGTAAGTGGGTCGGCCTAACGTACGCATTCTCTAATACACGTCCACGTACATACCCAAGTATCTCTACACTTCGATAGACGAGATCTACCCCGCCCCAAAGACAAAGACATCTAATACGTGCTAGCCTGTTCATACTATCAATGCCCCGTTTAATAGTACATCGGCTTTAGAGACATTTAAGTATCAAACTTATTAAAGTGATTAGAGATCTCATCAACCATAATCGCCTATCATGGTTTTTCTATCACAGTTTAATACTAAGGACGTTATCATATAACAATTCATAATTGGTTCTTTAAAAGAACAGATATATGACAACATAAAATCCATTTAATATATGTATAAACACAAAGAAATAGTAGAAATGAAACGACCCGGTCGGATCCGGTCCAACCCGATTGGGTTTAGGACACTATTCCAACAGGATGTAGTACGAGTTGTTGGGCTGATGTGGGGGATATGGAAGGCACAGTGCTCTGCGGTGTTTGATGGCCAGGCGGTATATGTCTCGGCAGTGTGTGCACGTTCTCTAACGGCGACAACTAAATTTATTAAGGCCCTGTCGGCCTTCCGGGTGCAGGGGGGCCGCAACAGTTGCCGGATTCTAGGACTAGGCCATCTCAGGGGGTATTGAAATGTAATGTAGATGTCGCTGTTCGAGAGGATAGCGCGGGCGTTGGGCTGATTTTTCGGGACCAGACAGGGGTAGTCATGCACTAGATGAACTATCCCTTTGACCGGGGGGGGGGGGGGGGGACCGGAATATGTGGAGCTCCGAGCTATTTAATTACCTGGCACTGGTGGAGGCACAACGCTTGAATGTCCTGTGATTATAGGTAGAAAGCAATTGCTTGGCTTGTGTGCAACGGCTTCAACACCCTGTGGAGGACATTACCGCTCATGGCTGTTTATTGCAGGATTATTTGATTTTACTTCCTACTTTTATTTCTATTTCATTTACTTTTGTCCGTCGGACTGGCAATATACCTACGCACCGGCTAACGCGACACGCTTTGTCTTTGGATTATGTATCTTCTTGGGACACTTTGCCTTCTAGAGACATTTTAGCCGTATGTTTTGCGGATATTGATTAATAAAATTCTTTGGTTTCTCAAAAAAAAAATAATGAAGTTAAAAAAGAAAAAGAAAAAAGAGAGATGAAGCTTTAACAATTTATGGATTGGTTGTCGCATTGGGCCGTCTGTTTGCTTGTGCGGGCCTGATAGTAGCTTCGCACTTGTATATTAACAACAACACAAAAACAAAAAAAAAATGCTAGAAAGGGAAAAAAAAAAAAAAAAAAAGAATAAAAAAAAACAAAAAATAATGGCCATCAAGATTTGATCCAATGACCACCAAGTTCATGTTAAAGCACTTCACCATTTGAGATAAAGACACAATTTCATCAAGTAATGTTCGAAATAATATATATATAGGGAATTTTAATATTATTAGAAATGTATACTAATAATTTCGCATAGAAATTTTAGTAGGGGTCACGGACCCCTGGACCTATGTGGGTCTGCCCATATTTGTTGCCATCTCGGGTTTGCGTACAAAGTGAAACATGGACTGGTTTTTGGCAAGCAATTGAAATTGAAGAGGCTTTACCCTCCTATTATAAATATTGTTGGCATATAGGACACCATGAGCATTCTTGTACAGTTAAGTACTTTGAATTAGAACACCCTTACACTCAACAACATAGGCTAAACACACATCATGAGTATAGACCAAAATGTCAGTTGTTTGGGAATGTTAGGATAAACATTAATACAAATGAAAACAACACATTTGTTCTGAAACCTGATGTTTCTAAGACGGTTGTAGAATCAGCCTCAATCGGGCCTTTTGAACTAGATGAAGTTGTCAACGGGGAAACGCAAATGCACAAAACATCAAATGCAGATGTTGCAATAAGTCATGTGAAAATCCTTTATGCCCCTGAAGTGTTGCACGCAGCACCTACCTCTGAACATCATAATCCGACTCAGCTTATAGGAATGGAGCATGCCCAGGAAGTGGGAACGGTTGAAGAGGTCATGGCTGGTTAGGTTGAATGTGCTAAATCGCTCTCCGTCACACCCTCTTGTTTGGTCCGTAAAGAAATCGAGATTCCTAAAGGTTTAATTACAAGAAACTCCTTCGAGATGCCTTTTATGCCAGTCATAGAGATATTGAATCCGTTGGGTATAGAAAGTATCCATGCCGAACAAAAAAAAATTGAATTTAAGAATAGATCGGTTGGCTATATTTCCGATAAAGATTCTAAAGTGAAACTGACTCCCTTTTAGAAGATAGCTAGGAACCGAAAGAAAAGGAAAGTCTTCAATCTGTGGGTTTATTTTTATACTTAAAGCTAGGAACTCGAAGAGACTACCAAAGGTATCATTGATGAGCCAGAAAGAATATGTAGGGCCTTTTCTTGGGCGAGGATAATGGTTGTCAAAAAGTTCCCTCCATCTCTTGGGACAAACTTTGCAAGCTGAAGATGCTAGGATGGTTGGGTGTTCGTAACTTATTCAAGACGAATACAACTCTTTTGGAATAAGCGTGTTTGGAACCTTATAACCAACTCTCAAATGCTTTGGGTCAAAGTTGTGAGAGAAAAATACGGAGAACCATAGAACAAGGTCAAGACATGATCCTCCAAGTCGTGGAAAGATATATGTGGCTCGCGGAATTACCTTCAACGACACATTGAGAATGTTGATAGGTACATGAGATGTGGATTTACTAGCAATGCAAAATACATTGTAGACTCGGTCTATGAAGCCCAGGAGGATATCAATGCTGAGGACATTGACACGAATATCTAGAGTTTAGTCTAGCATTTAAAAGGCTCACTTTGAGGTAATCTTCTTTTTTGAAAAATTTGTAGTCCTTAATGATCCATAGTATCATTTTATTCGACATCGCATTTATATGTCACCCAAGTATCTCATATGTCATCAAGGCGTTTAAACTAGTCTACATTCCTTAGGAGACTACACATGCGCCTAACAAATTTGGAAGATGACTTTCCCTCCCGATTCACATAGCCTATTTCTCGAAGCTGCAAGCACATAAGATTGGGTAAAGTTGGAGAAACAAAACTCATCATGATGATGATGCTATGAAGCCCCCGGTGCATATTTTAATTTCTAAAATTGTTAGTCGAGTGCGTAATCTCCGTCTAGTTTGGAGTGAATAATGGCTCATTGCCGGAAACTGTATTTCCCAATCTTGTAATTTTTTGGAGGGCTTGATCCTACGTTTGATTGAATAAAATGACTCGTTTCTTAAAAAAAGAAAAAAGAAAAGAAAGGGCTGCAAAATAATAATAATCTTCTATAAAAAAAAAAAAGTTGAATCACACACGGGCCTCGTCCCATCCTTTTGGGAACAATAGTTGGAGCTACTTATTTAGAAAAACCATTATTCGTTTGACTTTGGAGGAATTAGAGATCTCACTGAGATCGGATTGTGATTCGCTCACTCACTCAAACTCAAGTTTATTTTATGAACGGGCTACAAGGATAAAAAAACACATAAATGGGTCATAGCGACATTTTAATTTTTCAAATATTTATAAAGACAAAAAACAAAATATTTGGACAAAAATACCCCTTGTTACTTTTTACCCTTCTACAAATAGTAATAAAAACATGTCGTAAGAAACAACAGTAGTAATGTACCATAAAATATCGTAACATCCAATGAAAAAGTAGTAACATCCTAAAAAAAGTAGTAATGTACAAATCGTTAAATATAGTAACGGCCATTAAACAAGTCGTAACATTCTCGTAAGGTGTCGTAACATCCTAAAAACATGTCGTACCAATCCCGTAAAATGTCGTAACATCCCATAAACAAGTAGTTACATCCCATAATCAAGTCGTAACATCCCAAAAATGTAATAACGTAATAGTAACAACCCTAAACTTTCTAAAATAAAAATAAAAAAATCATCTATACGCAGGTTTCTTCTCCGGCGGCCTTGTCTTCTCCGGCCGGCATGTACATTTGCACCTCCGGTGGTTCCCCTGTCAATTCAGCCCCAGTCCCAACAAACCCTCGCCGTCCGGATTGAACGGAACAAGGATTTGTGACCTCGAAAGAGGAGCAAACGGAACGGAACGGCGGCCCCCAAACGCCACCGCACTCGCCTCTCTACCGCCCCCATGCCTCCATTCTCTCCGGTCCGCAATTCCGACGCCCCATGCCTCCATTCTCTCAGGGATTTCGATGGAGGAGCTGCTGCCGTGGAGGAGGAGCTGCCCGTGGAGGTTCAATCGAACCCTAGAAGCCATTGCCGGAGAGATTTTTGGGGTGGGGGTGCTTTGAACAGGGACGTTTGCAGAGCATTTTATTTTTATTTATGATATGTTGTTAAATAGAAATAGGTTAATGTGTTTTCAAAAAAAAAAAAAAATAGGTTAATGTGAAAAAGGGTATTTTGGTAAGTCTAATCATCCATGTCCTTTCTAATCATCCATGTCCTTGTAGCCTAATAAATGATGTAGTTTGTCCTTTTGGACAAAAACCTATTTATTTTATCTAATGTAGTTAAGATAGAAAGCTCAGACCAACTTGACACGTAAAAGATTACTTTATATATAATGTACTTAAAAAAGTCAGAATCTTCAACCAACTTGACATGTAAAGATAAGAATTAAGTTTTTTTTTTATTTTTTATATCTTTTCAAAAAAAGTTTTTTCCTTTTTATGGATTACATTTTGTATGTTTGCCGTTTTTGGCATATTTTTCTGATTACCAATTTTACAATGGTTTAATACCAAATCTTATTTAGTGTTTTCAATCCATAGAATTCAAGAGAATTCTAATAAATCCTCGTTTATAAAAATAAGCAATCATGTTTTTTCAAATGATTTAAAGTTTTGGTTCAAAACCTCTATAAAATTTCTAATAAAGATTATTTTATGAAAAAACATATCGGTACAAGCGTATCATAGAATTGAAGATAACTTTAGTCGGTGCGGAGTCATATCTCACTTCTTTCACATCTTCGTCTGTTTCTTTGTTAGGAAAAACATAAAACCAAATTTCTTACTCCACGAACTGAAAATGGCATTGAATTCTTGCACCACGCATTTGAGTTCAATCTCCTTCAAATTCAAAGCATCTAGAGCTTCGTCATCGATTCCACCACCCTCACTCTTGACTCTAGCTGATGATTCACCGAAGCAGTCGTTACAGATCTCGGCAGAGTTGCATCCGAAGGCACGATTTCTCGCCCGGCGGCGGGAGTCTGTGACAGTTCAGCAGCTGCAGCGACCTCTGAGTACACATTTATATCTCTTGATTTTTTTATTCTGTTTTAATTTATTTCATTTGGTGTTAATTGTGTACATATATGGATGTTTGTTGCAGTTGAATATATGAGTTTGCCGGCGAGTCAGTACTCGGTGTTGGACGGGGAAAGGATAGAGCGAGTGGATGATAATACCTTCAGGTGTTATGTTTACAGGTTCAAGTTCTTTGCTTTTGAGGTGTGTCCTGTTTTGCTGGTTAGAGTAGAGGAGCAGCCTAATGGCTGCTGCATTAAGCTATTATCTTGCAAGGTACATTCTGAGGCTACGGATTTTGTCTTTGTTTTTAACTTTTTGTTTTTCTTTTAATGCTTCTCATACTTGCATTTTGATGATGCTTATTGTAGCTGGAAGGTTCGCCAATTGTGGTTGCACAAAATGAGAAATTTGCTGGTTAGTGTATTTTTGGATGAATGTCAATGTCAATTAAATCCTGGTTAATTCACTGCAAAACGTTGTATGTTGAATCTTCTGGAATACAATTTTGCTCATGAATTTGTGATGAAAGATACAATGATGAAGATACATGTTTTCCCCCTCCAGGGTTCATACAAAGTATTTGCTCCATAAGTTTGCTATGAAGCTGCTATAAAGAAAGCAAGGATGAACTCCTGTGTTTCATGGATTATCAATTAAAATGTTATTCAACAAAACTAATCTTAAATTCAACGTAAAGAATTGCAGTGCAGAGTTTATCTATGTCATGTTGTTGTTGCTGCACATTCAAGATGATCACTGATATGAGCTCTTTGGTACTTGAACATCTATGTACACTGCTTTTAGAAAACTTAAATATCCATGCTTACCGCTGAAACTTCAAGCTTGAAAACATTACTTCCGTAAATTGTCTTTTAGGTTTCACAAGCTTTCTTTTCATGGTGAAAAGAAATCTTTGCATTTTCTGAATTTTCACTCATAGGCTGAAGCATTTAGGGGACGACATGAACATAGGCATTTTAACATGGATTTATATGTTAATGTTACTAATACGCTCATAACGGCACAAATATCATTGTACAATGCTGATGTTGCCTCAATATTGTTGTTGGAAGTGGAACAGACCATAATCAAGTTCCTGAATGCAGGACTTGGACTGTTTTTTCGTTTGTTTTACTCTAGAAGTTGGATCCACTGATTTATGTATTTTTTGAGTGTGTAACTTAGGTTCTTCATTGTGATGTACTGTTTGTTTCTGAGTTCTATAACACGATTTTTCAGGCGAGCTTTGACATTGATTTGGTATGGGCATGCAGCTTCTATGGAGAACAATGTTTCATGTGATAGAGCAACAATTGATTCACCAGTGCAGCAATTGACTTCAGATGCAGTGATTGAGGTACTGACCATGTACCAACTTCTCTTTGTTGTCGTTGGATTTTTACTTGTGGGAAATCATGTCTTTGCTCGTGTTATCTGCTGTTTGATTGCCACACAACAGGTTAGTATTGAGATCCCTCTGGCCTTTCGTCTGATTCCAGTACAAGCCATTGAGTCAACTGGCATCCAGATCCTTGAACAGATATTAGGAATTATGCTTCCCCGCTTTATGGCACAGGTACATGTCCTGAATTGAACTCCTTTTTCTGCCTTCTGAATTCAAATATCATGGTAATGAGATGATTTTTCTTCCGGCCCGGCCCTTTTAACCAAGGATGAAGTCTTCTCTTGTGGGTATGGTATCAATTGTTCTATCTGTTGCTTGTGTACTGCTGATATATAATTGATTCTAGAGAATGCCTGGCTTAGGAAATGTGAGAGGTGGATATATATTCAGACTCCCCCCCCCCCCCCCCCCCCCCCTCCTCCCCCTTTTTTTTTCCTGGTTAAGCATCAGCATTAGTGACCATGATATCATACTTTTCTAAATCCTTCTGCACCCCTAGAATTGGTAGCAACAATTTATTGCTGAAATGGAGAGTCTGTGGAGTGACTCGCCTGGTATCTTAAACTCTAGCAATCTGCAAAATATGGTTTTCACATTGATGTCACATTCCAAACTTTGTTGAAATTGATGTATTATGGTTGTGTTGACTGCTGACCATAAGTCTGATTTTTTCAAATGTTCAGAGATGATACAATTATTTATTTTGATGATTGCATTTTCTTATCATGTTCCAGTTGGGATCTGGATGTGATAGAGTTCTGATTGCACTTATCCGAATTTGGATTGACAATCGTTTTGCTTGCATAATTGATCTCTAATTATGTCATGGCCCTAAATGTCTTGTAAAGAAATTATTGCCAAAAAAAGGGAAGAACATTGGCAAGCCATATTTAAAAGGTGCTGTGTTAGATTCAAGAGATGCCCTGTAATAGCATGCCGAGTTGTAGCAGCTAAGGCATATACTTTGGTGCAAGTCGTTAACAAACTTATCGCGTATGTAATTTGTTTGTTATGCTGTGAATACAGAATAAGGTCCCTTATTAATAGGATTGCATATGGGCAAAGCATATCTTTTCATTGCATTTTTGCTTTAGGTATTTTGAAATTTCTTCTTACGTATAGATATATTCTGTTTAAAAAGTATACCTATACACAAAACATCTAAAATCGGAGAGGGGGATTTTGTTTCTCTTAATTGCAATATTTTACTATTGGACTTTTGAAGGCAAATCGTTGGTTATAAAGGCAAGTTCTTCATGAACTTAGAATTCATTACCTTGCAGATCCTTGGTCACTGTTTCTTATGATGAGAAGGACCCATGCGTTTGGTTTGGATTTTTTTTTTTGTAGGGCCTTGCAGATTCTTTTTGTTGTGCTGATCTGCATGTGTATACATGTACTTTACACATCCACGTTAATGTACATTTCATCTTGTTTCTTCCGTTTATCCATATGTCAACGAGGGCCCATAGTTTTAGAGTCGACTGTTATTGGTTTGTTAGTTTGTTTACCTCTGGCCTAAAGATGTATGGCTACTATTTAATCACCATATTTCGAAACAGAAATTGGTGCTTAGATCTGATATAATTGTTACATTTCTTTCCATTTTTACAATTTCTTACCAAGTTCAATGATAAATTCAGCTAGTTCAATTTCTGAGTTTTCTTTTTCTTATGGATGTTATGTATTGCAGCTAGTGAAGGATTATGAATCTTGGGCCTCGGGCGACACTTCAAGGCAACCTCTTGGGACTGGTCAGATTTGAAATTCTGATTGAGGTCAGTTGACGGTGTCTATTCGGCTGCTAGGACTTAATATTTAGATAAGATTGAGTCCATCATGTTGTATGCTTTCGGTTCGGGGGAATTCATGGATGAAGAAACTCTGTTTCATCACACCGTTGGATGGTCCGGTGTAATAGCGATTCTCTGCTTAATGAAAATCTGTTGTTTCTCTAGTGTTATTAGTTTTAAAATGGATATGTAAAGTATAGAAACATTAGGGGGTTTGGTATTGTTTGTTTTGTTTTGTTGTAATGGTCACCAAAGATCTACTGAAATTCATGTGGGAAACTGGTAAAAAGAAGCCTATTTGTAGTATTTTTTTTACTTCCTCCTTTAGTACTACTAAATTTATAAGGGCACTTCTACCGACATCACAATTAATGTTATCTTTTCCTTGAAATAGAAGTTAATGTTACTCGGACAAGGATACATCCCCCGAATATATATCCCCGAAAAATTACCGAATGACATCTTGAGCATTCACTTTTCTATTTTTTATCATGATCAATTGAAGTCGGAATCCCGGCCCACTGTCTTTAAAAATTAAAATCAATGCTTCAAAGGTCGTTTTCTGCTAGCTATAATTAAACTCTGTATGTATGTTGAATTTATTTCCCAATTTGAATGAATTGTAAAAACAAGCATAGTGCATAGTCAGTCTAAACTTCAGGTTTTGTAGCTTTTATAAAAAGGTTGCAGGGTTGGCTAGGTCTTCCGATTGTGGTTGGGTGAAAATCGAGTTGTTGCGGATCAAATTCGTCGAATCTGGAGGAGCGGTTGGCCAAATCGCCATGGAGGAACTCTGTTTCTTTGTGTAATTATGTTCTACAATGTTCTACAGTCCCACAAAATTGTAGAACATAATTCCAATGAATATAAAGCTCAAAAGAAATGCAATTAAGCTCAAATTAGATCTAATCTCAGCTGATCGAACAAAAAACAAAACTAACCAGGGATCGAGGAGCGTGAAGCAATTGGAGAATTACTGTTAGAGTAAAAACGCATACAATAAATGATCAAATTCGGGTTGCGATGAGCCAAACACGAGACATTAATGAAGACAGATTAGGAAACACTTGTTAAACCTGTATCTGGATGATGAGTGAAACAAAGGGCTTTCTTGAACCATATCCTTTACCTATGCAATACGAACAAAGGGGCTTCCTTTTGGGACATTATTGCGGTACACAGATCTTCCCATGGACAAGAATGAAGACCACCAATGACAACAACGGTACAAACCCCAAACGACCATTCCCATCCCAATTTTTTTTTTAATTTTTAATTATCCCATTCCTTATGAAGTGACATTAATGTCACTGCAGATGTCACTGCATACATTAGACAACTAATGAAGTGACATTGATGTCACTGTAGATGTCACTGCATACATTAGACAATAATGAAGTGACATTAACGTCACTACATAAATCGATACAATAAAACGTCATTGAATAAATCGATACAATAAGACGTCACTGCATACACCAATACAATAAGGTGTCTCTGCATCGCGGTGTCACTTCATCACGGTGTCTCTGCATCGCGGTGTTTCTGCAATGCGGTGTCACTTCATCGCGGTGTCATTTCATCGCGGTGTCTCTGCATCGGGGGTGTCTCTGCATCGGGGGTGGTTACTGCATCGCGGTGTCACTTCATCGCGGTGTCTCTGCATCGCGGTGTCTCTGCATTGCGGTGTCACTTATCGCGGTGTCACTTCATCACGGTGTCTCTGGAATTCGGTGTCACTTCATCGTGGTGTCTTTGCATCGCATTGTCACTTCATCGCGGTGTCTCTGCATCGCTGTGTCTCTGCATTGCGGTGTCATTTCATCATGGTGTCTCTGCATTGCGGTGTCTCTGCATCGTCAAATGTTATAACATCGCGATGTCTCTTCAATGCGGCGTCTCTGCATTGCGGTGTCACTTCATCGTGGTGTCTCTGCAATACGGTGTCACTTCATCACGGTGTCTCTGCATCGTGATGTCTCTGCATCGTCAAATGTTATAACATCGTGATGTCTCTGCATCGGGGGTGGTCACTGCATTGCAGTGTCTCTGCATCTGGGTTGGTCACTGCATCGTGGTGTCTCTGCATCGTCAAATGTTATAACATCGTGATGTCTCTGCATCGAGGGTGGTCACTGCATTGCGGTGTCTCTGCATCTGGGTTGGTCAGTACATCGTTGTGTCTCTACATCGGAGGTGGTCACTGTATCGAGGTGATCAATGGATCTGGCGTGGTCAATGCATCGTGGTGTCACTTCATTGAGGCGTCTCTCATCGTGGGTGGTCACTACGTCACTATATCACTTCATCCAGGTGTCTCTGCAATGCGGCGTCTCTGCATCACAGTGTCTCTGCATCGGGGGTGGTCACTGCATCGCGGTGTCACTTCATTGCGGTGTCTCTACATCACGGTGTCGCTTCATCGCCGTGTCTCTATATCGCGGTGTCACTTCATCGCCGTGTCTCTGCATCTCGATGGTCATCGCATCGGGCGTCGATTTTTGGGTTTTACATTTGTTGTCATATCATATAAATTATGAAGGGTGGAGATCATTTGTCGGTGATGTTTCTGTGTTCATTTTCAGGGTGCGTAGCTTTTTCCACGTTACTCCCTCCGTTTCTATGTGACTATGATGCTAATGGTCAAAAACACACAAATTAAAAAGAGCCTTCCCCTAAAAAAAAAAAAAAAAAAGCCTTAATACCCCTAAAAAAAAGCCTTAATATTTTGATTTTAACATTAAAATGACAATAACATCTTAGAAATATAATTAATACAATATTGTTTTTATTTTTTTAACCCTTAATAAATAATGTATATTTAGAAAAACACATAATGTAACTACGATAAATAAAAATAAATAAATAAATAAAAATTTTTGGTTACTCACTCAACTCAAACACTATTTTTACACCAAACATAATCTTGTGGTTGTTTTTTTTTTTTTTTTTAATAATTTTTTTTACAAGTGATAAAATATGGTGAGATGATGATAATGTAAAAATGATGTTCTGTTTTTTTTAAGGGAAAAATGGTGTAAACTTAAGGGATTTTATTATTGACAATTACGACAGTTAAATAGAAATTTAAAAGAGTATTTCCTGGATGACGTTCTCATAAGTCCGGTATTGGTAACATCATGACAATTTTCCTCCACTAATAAATAACAAATAATTACAAAACCAAGTTAAGAAAGTCTATGAGGGTTTTTTCCATTACTATTTGCTGTTAAATCAAGTAAAGAAAGTCTATTGATGAAATCATCCTTTCCTTTATAGACCAGAATTTCGTTTAAGTTTTTGTTTTTGTCTCAATATAAATCTATTTATAATATCAATAAAACAATTATTACATTTTTCTTTTTCTTACCTATAATTTATTATATATTCATCAAAATTTTTTTCCAATTTATATCTATTGCATTAATAACAGTTAAAATTCATTTTAAATCTTTTTTTTTTCTATTAAAATTAATGACAAATAATCAATTTAATCAACTTTTTTAAACTGTATTAAAAAAATCCAAACATGTTTACATTTTTGGATGAATGTAGTATTATATTATATATCGTCACCATATGAATTCGTAATCTCTTGCATCTTTCGTAGTTTCGTTTCACACAGTTATACGGAGACGTATAATTTATGTAAGTATGTAGAGTACTAGTAGTCAAAGGGCGGATGTATATATATCGAAACGGGGTGCATGAATACCGCTAATATGATAAGTTACTCAAATTTTACCTTTAAATATTTTTGGACCCTCTTTAATTGTGAAAATTTTTTGAATCCGACTGGTGGTAGATATAATAAGTAGTCTTTATAAATAAATGATCGAAGGAAATTAATTATTAATTTATCAATCCCAAAGCCGTGTAAGTGACTCAAACAATAATGCCAAACAACGTGCACATTGAGCTCTTGCTTTCAGCTTACCAACTTGTCGCAGACATTATTATACGTAGTAGTAGTAGTAGTTATAAATTTCCAGTAGGATAGACTTAAATTATTTAAGTACAAATAATTAAAATTGATGCCTTCCAAAGTTCACACGGCTTCCTTTCTTCAAACTAACGCAATCAAAGATTCAACCAATCCTCAGGTCATACTCGAATATATGCAACCATTCGTTTAATATGAATCTCATGAATTTCCGGACCAACCGTCCGGAATCTGCCCTCACAAGTTTCTCTGCCAAAAAAAAAAAAAAAAAGTAGAAGAGTCGTTTTCATTATATTCAGTTCTGCAGAAAATCTAGGCACAAACTCATATAAGATGAGGAACATCATCCATAACCTAGGTCGTAAAACGATAAAAGCCTATCTATATATTAATATGATGGCAAACAATCACAAGTTCCTAATGTGTGATACTTTAACAGCTTCAACAGCTAGACAAACAAATGACGAGGGAGCGCTTCAATCCCTAGTTACAATAATGATCAGGCGTTGTGTAGAAATCTGGGCCCAAACCCATATAAGATGAGGAGATCATCCCCAAAACCTAGGTTGTGAGGTGAGGGAAGTCCATCTCTTAATATGGTGGGTTACACGATCACAAGTTCCCAATGTGAGATACTTTAACACGTTGAAAATAAATCAAAACCTAATTCAGCAAGAAGGTGGGAAAGGCATATTGCCCGATCTGTAAACATGTGAAAATGAACATGAACCAAAATTCTTCCCAACATATCTAATGTCATCAACCTAAGAGATGTACTGATCTGGGAAGTTACTCTGACAACACAAGAGCGGGCATCCGATTCGTCCAAAACATCCCCCGTAAGGATTTTGATGATTCACGAAGTCCAAACTCCATGGCCAGCAATTCTGTTGTTTTCACCAATCTAACCGGCCCAAGAAAACAAGAAGCCGCCCTTAGCACAGTCCTATTCTCATCTCGAAGGATCATTCCGCAGCTCTATATTTGTCGCGAAACCCGGCATCAACATTGACCTTGACCTTTCGAGGGAGGCGGTTTAAACCAAATACAGGGGGGAAGAAACGTCAGATTGCATATAATTTTCAGAGGTGGAGTTCAGGAGGAAATAATGTTGCAGAGAGATGGACTTATTAATGACTCCTGATAAGGAGTAAGACATCCTTCAAAGGTCACACCATTCCTCGCCTTCCAAATGAACCACAAGATGGTGAAGAAAAGACAGAGGGAATCCTCATCAAGGCATCAAATAGATCAACATGGATCCAAAAAAAAAATCACCTGGTGACAGATTTTCTCAAAGAAGTCCATGTGAAAAGTGTTGATTAATCCGTAGGAGGGGGTGTGGAGAGGAGCTCAGCGTGTGCGGTACTTTCCATCCATAATTCTTTCACCCTTTGACGATCAAAGAAACAGTGATGCCAGTCTTCAATGTGCTTTTTTCTTCAGCTGGAGCACCAACCCACCGATAGTATTCACTTTTTTAGATTGGCCGTAAATTCCGACATCTGTAAAGTTCTGTCCTGCTCACCCCATATAAGTGTGAGACATAAATATCTTGTCAACTCGGGTTAGTCTTTTTAGACCAAGCGAGGACGATGGTCTAAGAAGTTGACCGAATCATTTATAACCTATTTAGCGCTACTAGACCCGGGGTCTGAAGGCGTTACAAAATGGTATTCATAACCGAATGTCATACGGAGCTACGTGCGACACCGTGAGAGGTGGTGGGGGCCACCTCTAGAATCCTATTGTAGGGACAAGATTGGGACAAGTCCTGGTCATGTCCTGGCGAGAACGTCAGTCCTTACAAGGAAGGAGAATGTAAAGCGACATATCTATAAAGTAATGTCATGCTCACCCCCATATAAGTGTGAGACATAAATGTCTTGTCAATTCGAGTTAGACTTTTAGATCAAGTAAGGACGACTGTCTAAGCAGTTGATCAGATCAATTATGACTCATTTAGTGCTTTCAAGCCATGGGTCTGGAGGCGTTACATTGGTACCGGTGGGGATAATGTTAGACACCATCCTCCAAAGGAAAGATATGATTTTTGGTGGAACCGGATGATGAAATCTCAGGTATTGAACAATGGATCTTAGCAGAATAGAGATTATTATAATCTGTAAATAATCCAAAATTTATATGAAAGAATTGTCACAATGCAACTACGTTGTTGTTGTTATGTGGGAAAAGAAAAGTGTTAAAAGTTGCAATTGATCTAGTTTACTTAGATTAATTAATGTTAGTTCACAATAAAATTATGATGTATAACTATATGAGATGCATGCTAGGACAATATTTTTTTGAGTGGGTTAGGACAATTTGAAACCACAAATGAGAGGTGATTACGATTCGGTTTGGTTCGATTTTTAGGATTTTCAAAACCGAACCAAATATTTTGGTTTGAAAAATCTAAAACCAAATCCAATCATTTTACTAGATCCGGTTTGATTCGGTTTTCTTAGTTTTAGTTAAGACACATCAAAACGGTTCGATTTGTATCAATTCGACACATATTGGTTCCTTTTTTTTTTTAATTTTATTTGATGAAATATTGGTTCGATTTTTTAAAGTGTTGAAACCCAATTACTCTAGAACAAGTTGTGTGCGTGTGTTTTTTTCCAAGGTGGTGAGAGAAAGTAAATTGATTACATTATCTTCATAGGATACCATTACTGGTACACGTGTACATAATATAAATTATTTTTATCTGATTTGTCATGTTCTAGCTAACCGGGACAAAAGACTTGACCTAACTGACCTAAAAACAAAAAAACAAAAAAAAAACAACGAAGATGATAGTTGAACAATATTAGAGCTATATTTCGGATTGAGTGGTGCTACGGCACATCCGTTTTAGACAACGGTGTCTTATATGGTGATGATCTTCACCGTTGATCATGTAGGATCTAGATGATCCATCTAGATCCTACACGATCAACGGATGAAGATCATCATTATGACAGCCGTTACAGTAAAAACGGATGTGCTATGCATTGCTGTTACGGATTTAACATTAAGTTTTGATTAGTTGGTGCAAAAAAAAAAACCTATTAGTTAATCCTTTTAATCCATGACACTATAACATGTAGTGAAAAATGCACTACACATTTGTGTAGTGAACATACTATTTCCCATTTTCAAAATAACGCCCATTTCATACATAATTAAAACAGAAAAAGAAAAATTATTTACAGATGAATCCAGTGATGCACCAGATAATTTCTTAGCTAGTTATAACGAAACGAGTATTTATGAATTATATCAAAGATATTTGTTCTCGTGTATTCAAATTACCTCTATGTACACTTACTTATGTGAGTGATCAATATCAACCACATTATATTTAATTCATAAATATTCGTTGCACCCTGATTTTTCTCTCGACACATACAAAAGATCAATCCGATTTCATGATTGTTTAAATGTGGAGAAAAAAGAAGAAGTTATATCCAACATTTATAAATGTGGAGAAAAAGAAGAAGTTATATCCAACATTTAAATATAACCCGACCTTGCTCAAAAAAAAAAAAAAAAAATATATATATATATATATATATATAACCCGACCACATATATTCACTCGAATTTTGTGTTATATTATTGATATATTAATATGATTGATGATCAACAATAAAATCATCAGCAGAAAGAATTAACCATCGAAAGATCACAAATTTTAGAAATGATAAATGTAACATAATTAATAGACCTGGAAATCCAGATCCTGAATACAAAAACAGAAAAAGATGAATATGATCAATCAAATAATTCACTTTTAATTAAGAAAGTATAATAACCCATAATTCTTTTCCTTCTAAGATGATATAAAACTCAAGTAGAGTTCTGATAATTAAAGCAGTTATTCAAGAGATATATTAAATTGAAAAGTGCGATATATTTAATTGAATAGTATATCATATTTAATTTGAAGTAAAAATTCTTGTTAAGAAGAAGCATATATATAATATATGATATGTGTATATATATTAATATATATATAACCAATTAATTAAGAAAGACACCTTCTCCTTGATTTCTTGTCATCATATTGTTTGAAAAATAAATCAACTTCATGACCAGCAACAGCCTCAAAAAACTGAAACTCAAGACTCAGTTTTCTTTTACATGAGGAAGCCACTTTTCTTGACTTCTTTGGAGCTGGTGGACAATTTACAATCTTTGGGATCATATTTTTGGGAGACTTTGGAGTTTTGCATTCTTCTTCTTCAATTACTAAAAGGGCTTCTTCTTCTGTAATTTCTGAAGATTGTGATGAATTACTACTACTAGTCTTGATCTTGATCTTCATCTTGCTCATTTCTGTTGCTGGTGTTTTTATCTCAAATTTGTCCTGCTTTTTGGATTCTAAATCTCTGGACATATTTGTTTGTTTGGTGTTTATGGAGCTGGGGTTTGGGGGGGGGGGGGGGGGGGGGGGGGGCGTGAAGAGGTGGAAGGTAGGTGGGAGGTGTTAGAAAGGCTATGTATGTATGTATAAACAAAACGTAAAGGAAGAGAAGTTGTAGCTTGAAGAATGTGTTTGTCGTCGATTTATATCACTTGATAAAGAAAGACAAAAGAGGAAGAGAGAGAGAGGCGTGCTTTGGAAGATAATTGGATGTGAAATGCCCATTCTAGCCTTTGCCTCTATTTAAGGAGTTTCAAAGAAACAAATAGGAGTATCGTTAATGACATCACAGTCGATCTATCCAGGCAGTAGTGTATATACTTTGGAAAAAATTTAACTTTGCGAATGTTGAAATTTGCTTTCGATTTCTCCAGAGTCCGATTTTGTGAATAAATTCGAGTCGAGCAGATCGGATTTCATGCGATGTCCTAAAAGTAAAATGGCTGTGGAGCGCCTAAATATTATTTTGTGTAATAACAATTGATGTGATACTTTTTTATTATTCAAATGAGTATGATGTATCATTCATTCATCGATATGCGTTGTATCATAATCATTGGTGTAAATATGTACTCTCTCCTAATTTGTTTGGGACATTTTAGAACTCACTAGATTTAATGAGACATCAATTAATGAGTTGTCTAGTAATTTAAAACTTAACTAATTTACCCTTTTAACCTTTTTATATGTAGTTCTATTTTCATAATATTTAAGAGACATCAATTAATGAGTTGGACAATTTAGGCAATTTAAGCAAAACTTTAAGTCTATTTTGAGTTATGAGACTTAATTTGGAACAACCAAAAAAGGAATAAGTCCCAAACAAATTGGGACGGAGGAAGTATTACGTTAATTGTTTTGACACAATTGTTGTAATAATAAAATTATTCGTCATTCGATAAAGAAATTTTGGTTAAAATACTCTCTTAATTGTAATTGGGTATTCTATCAAATTAAAAAAGGTTTTGGTGTAACTGTAAAGTCCCATGTTGGGGAAGTAATTTCATTCTCACACATATAATTGTGAGACATAAAGTTCTTGTCAACTCGGGTTAGCCCTTTAGACCAAGCGAGGACGGCAGTCTAATTAATAGTTGACCGGACCAATTATGACTCATTTAACGCTACCAGACCCGAGGTTTGGAGGCGTTACATAATGGTATCAGAGCCGACTATCATACGGACCTAAGTGCCACACCGGAGAGGCGGTGAGGGTCACCTCTAGAATTCTATGGTAGGGATGAACATGAACAAGTCTTAGCCGTCCTGGTGAGGATGTCAATCCCTTATAAGGTGGGGGGAATGTAAAGTCTCACATCGGTAAAGTAATGTCCTGCTCACCCCCATATAATTATGAGACATAAAGGTCTTATCAACTCGGGTTAGCTCTTTTAGACCAAACGATGACGGTGATCTAAGTTGTTGACCGGACCATTATAACTTATTTAGCGCTACTAGACCCGGGGTCTATAGGCGTTACAACAACAATTGAATTCTTGAAAAAAATTGATTGTTTTCGGTGTGATGTTAATTTTGCAAGCCACTAGTGCCTGTGCCACTAAAGGCACCTAAAAAAATAGTTGTGTATATGGGAATAAGAAAGAAAGAGACTTATACTCCTACCGTGCACAACCCATTAAGTGCGGTGTGAGGAAAACCATAATCTTTTCCGTTTTCCTGAACATTTTTCTGTGCTTAGGTTAAGTTGCGTGCATGACGGGTGACCGATGGTAGACGTGGTGCTCGGGCACCAATCCATCAGTTTCCTCATCCCAAATATCCGCATACTGAATCAGAGGTGGATCCAGATAGGGGGTGGGGTGGTCTCAAGACCATCCCAAATTTTGGAGGAAAAGAAAAAAAACACTGTTCTTAACTAGTGTTCATAAATGTTATGTTTATCTTAGTGTGAACAAAATGTTGAAGTGCTTCGGTACTGATTGTTTTGAGTTTTCTATGTTCACCTTTTCAATAGTGTATGTTCGAGTCTCCTTAGAATGATTTTTTTCTTCCTTTTTTCATCTATCTTTCTTCTAACATTTTACATAAGTTCTTTTTTGTATTTTTTCACCTTATAAACTGTTGAAGATATTATAGCAAATGATTAATTAATTCAAATATTTGTATTTCTAGTATTTTATATTTTTGATATTTATCATATACTTGTTGGCCAAGTTATATGTGGCTATATATATTGCGATGTAAGCATATTATTATTCAATGAAATATATTTTTGATTCACTTTACAATATGGTATCGGAGCAAGGTTCTCCCCCTCTCAATAGCATTATCCCGAAACCCCTTTAGTCTTAAAAAAAAAAAAAAAAAATTCCGGCCGAAAACCTAATCATCTTCTCCAGCCGTCTTCTTCTCTAGCCATGTCCGGCGCCTCTGATGTAACAGCCGCAACCACGGCAACCTCCACTTCTTCTTCTTATCCCTCCTTCACCCCTTCCTCTTCCATTCACATATCAAAACTGACCCGAAATAATTATTACCTATGGCGAGCACAAATCCTTCCATACCTTCGTGGACAAGGTGTCTATGGCTACATCGATGGCACAATTCCGTCACCGGCCAAAACAATCACAGATTCGTCCGGCAACTCCTCTGTTAACCCTGCTTATGTTGAATGGTGTAAAAACGACAACCTCATCCTCAGCACCATCACCTCATCTTTATCCGACGACGTACTGATGCAGGTCTACACGGCGCCCTCTTCATCGGAGATCTGGAAATCACTCCAAGATTCGTTTGCCTCTGTTAGCATATCCAAACTCGTCCAATTACGTACGGAATTGGCTTCCACTCGTAAACAGGACTCCACGGCGGCGGATTACTACTTCCGATTAAAGAAAATTGCTGATGACCTTGCACTCGCCGGACATCCCCTTTCCGATGATGACTTCATCTCCTACTTACTTGCAGGTCTCGGTCCTGACTATGAAGCCTTTGTCACAATGATTGGCTCCCGTTCCTCCATCACCATTGAAGAGGTGTACTCTCAGCTTTTGACAACAGAGTCTCGGCTCCTTCATCACCGGCCCATTCCACCGCCATCTCCGAGCTCCCTCCCCGCCCCTACCCCAGCCGCTGCAAACCTCTCCACCTCGTCTAGCCAAACCCAGAATCACCGTGGACGTGGCTCAAACAATTACCGAGGACGGGCGAGGCCGAGGTCGTGGAGGACCTCGTCCCTCGTATAATGTTGACTCTTCCCAAGTTTGCCAAATTTGCAACCGTGCTGGCCACATTGCCTCCGCTTATTATTACCGTTATACCCTTACCCCACAACCACCCTATTCCCCACGTCCTCCATCCAACCCGAGACCCCCCCCCCCTCCCCAAGCCTACTATCACCACACACCGCCTTACCCCCCACCCTTCCCCATCTGACTGGATACCGGATACCGGCGCTACCCACCACATGACCAATGACTTTCAGACCCTTAACTTATCCTATGAATCATACGACGGTCCTGACAAAGTACATGTTGGTGATGGTATAGGTTTGACTATCTCTCACCTTGGCTCCTCGTCTATTTCTTCGCCAACTCGTACTTACCTTTTACATAATGTTTTAGTTACTCCCTCTCTAACTCAAAATTTACTTACCGTTCGTCAATTTGCTCATGATAATTCTGTTTACTTTGAGTTTCATAATAATTATTTTCTTGTGAAGGACTACTCGGGTCGCGTCCATCATAGGGGATTTGTCAAAGATGGTCTTTACCGCTTTTCCCCCAATCTCCGCAACACTCCGGTTCAAGCTCTTGCCGCCACCTCTAGCTCCACCTCCACTTGGCACCAACGTCTCGGACACTAATTAATTCAAATATTTGTATTTCTGGTATTTTATATTTTTGGTATTTATCATATACTTGTTGGCCAAGTTATATGTGGCTACATATATTGCATGTAAGCACATTATTATTCAATGAAATATTTTGATTCACTTTACAATATAAACCATATAAATTTAATCCTAACCTTATACAACCTATTCTCTTTCCACATCTATCTTTCTTCTAACCTTTTACTTAAGTTTTTTCGTATTTTTTCACCTTATATACCATATAAATTTAATCCTAACTATATACAACCTATTCTCTTTCCACTTTATATCATGTAAATTCAATCATAAAAATTAAATACCATAAACACAAACTCAATTTTTTTTTTTTTTCACCTTATATCAGCTAAACCTTATCATAAAATAAACAGCTCAAAAACAATCTCCAACTTCTATTTTTATGTATTTAAATACGCAAAATTTAATCATAAAAACTAAAAATTTGGTTTCTCTTATCATGTATTTAAAAGAGTAAGACTTTCTACGTGCTCGTGATCATCTTTTGATAAATACATCAGATTTTTTTAGATATGATATGTTTATTTAAAAAGTGAAAATTAATACCACGCCATAATTATTTCTTGATTTCGCCAGTGTATTGAATATGTTCTCAAGTTGTTTGCATCACATAAATCGACGATGGTCCTTCCGTATGTTCATGCATGGAAACTTTATTTAGATGAAAAATTAGTACGCAAAAACAAGTCTGTCATTTTGTTTCGTTTATATTATGAGCAACCATCAAGTGTGCATGTAATTAAACATTTGAATTTCCTTGTTGTAATGCGAATTTAATAAAAATGTACAATATGTAAGTAATATGTAATTGTAAAGTTTTCACCTTTTTGTAATGGTAGTTTAGTCTCTTGAAATTTGATTTTTCTTTCCTATATCTTTCTTAATAAGTTATTAAGGCTTACTTTTCTCTCTAAGAATATGATTTCTGTGGTTTTTGTTTGTCAGACACTATAATTATAGGTTAATAATTAACTCTAGACTTCATAGTTCTACATATTTTCCACTTGAAAGTTTGATCATCTCGAGGCCACCAACAAGCAACCCGTTCAGCCCTGCAACCCGTTAGCCTGCGACCACAAAGAGGTAGCTCACACCAGCGACCCGTTCAGGCCCAAATGGTCTTGTTTTCTTGAGTCCGTTTTGTTTTGTTGCTTCCACGTTGGTTTCTTTGTGTGATGATTGTTGTTAATTATGTTTTGCCTGCTGGTTTAAGTATATATTTATAAAATGCACAACATCTTTGTTTTATTAATTGTTTCAAAAAGTATCATACACTTAACATATAACAAATGTACAGTCTTACAAAAGGTTATAAACAGTACATTGATCATACAAGACATGAATACGCTATGATATTGAATCTCAAATCTGATTTTCAATTTTGCTTTCAAAACTAGCCTAGCCGTTGCATTTGAACATGCGAAGATCAACTAAATCCAAACCTGATTTAACTTCTTAAAGAAAGCTTAGATACTCTTATAGGCATTAATCAACTTCAATTGAATGGATTATATTGGATGAAGCTATCAAGACATGATGATCAAGATGTGCTCATTGACACACACATCAAACACCTAGAAGTGTGAAGTTAGTTAGAGCGGTTATGAAGTTGGTTATAACCGCCTCTCACTTGATCAACACAAAAACCGAGTCTATATATATCCAAGAGTAGCAATAGATCAGTTTAAGCTTTAACAATTCTGAAAATAGATTCCATTGTACTTCAGTTTTCCATTTTACTGCAAATGTATTCAAGATGATGAACACCGTTGAAGTTCAAATTCTTTTTCGTTCATTTTTCTTTTCCATGTTTTGATTCATCAATTCTTCATGGTATCAGAGCTTCGAAGCTTGTAGTAGCAGTTTTTGCGCTTTATCTCTGATTTCTTGGAGGTTCATTCCTAGTTAGTTGGAAGCCTCTGTTTTCTGGTTTTTTTTGGTTTTCTACACCTGTTCTTGGAGTTATAGCCATGGATGCAGCTCAGAATCAAGTGATATTGCCTAGCAATCCGGTGTACATTCATCCAAGTGAAAATCCTTCACCTGTCTTGGTTCATCCTCCATTGAATAACAAGAATTTTCATCATTGGAGTTGGTCAATGAAGAGTCAGTTGATTATGAAGAACAAGCTTGGTTTTATAGATGGTACGTTGCCTAAACCTGATCCTAATGATCCGAATCATCAGGTATGGCAACAATGTAATGCTTTTGTTAGTGCTTGGCTAGTTAACGCTGTAATTCCTTCGATTGCACAGAGTATTATGTTCAAATCCACAGCTAGGGAAATTTGGTTAGATCTTGAATCAAGGTTTTCCATATTAGATGTTTTTCGTGTTTCTAATTTGTTAGAGGAAGTACATACTGTAAAGCAAGGAGAACTTGATGTCACTAGCTATTTTACTAAAGTCAAAACGCTGTGGGATGAGATTGATCTTATGAGTCCTACACCGGTTTGTAAGTGTGAGCCTAGATGTACTTGTGATGTTCTTAAGGTTTTTGCTGGATATGTAGAAACAGAAAAGGTCGTGAGGTTCTTGAAAGGTTTGAATCCGGAGTATTCCCAGGTTATGACACAAGCACAGTTGATGCAGCCTGTGCCGGATCTTCACACTGTTTTTGCCATGGCATTAAAACTTGAAGCACAGAAAGATTATGTTTCCAATCATTCTGTTCAAGCTCAAGTTTTGTACAATAGGTCCTTTGGTCAATCTGGTAATGGTTCTTTTCAAAATCAGACACAACAAGTGCAAAGGCCTTACACAAGTTTTGGAAATAACAATTTTAAGAAGGGAAATCCTGGTCAAGATAAAAAGAAACTTCAGTGTACTTTCTGTGGTTTTACTGGACATAAAGTGGACAAGTGTTACAAGAAACATGGATTCCCACCTGGTTTTAAGCCAAGAGGCAGAGTAAATATGGTGGATTCCACATCTGGTTATGGAAATGATAGTGTCATTGATTCTGGTTTGGATGTTAGCGCTGATCATACATCTTCTGCTTTAGATGATGAGTCATTTACTTTGAATAAGGCACAGTACAATCAACTTCTCAAGCTGTTGGACACAAACAAATCAGATAGATTTGATCATATGGCCAACCAAGCAACTATATTGAGTGCCAACTTTGTACCTACACCTGACACAGCAGGTATGTCTAAATCTGCTATATCCTGGATCATAGATTCAGGAGCCACTGATCATATTGTTAATAGATTAGACATTCTTGTTAATGCAAGGCCTATTAGCAATATGAAAGTTGGTCTACCTAATGGTTCTACTGTTGCAGTATCACATATAGGTCATGTTTCATTATGCAATGGTTTGATATTGACTGATGTTTTGTGTATACCCGATTTTACATTCAACCTGATATCTTTGGCTAAGCTAACTGCTAATCCAGCTCTTTCTATAGTTTTTGTGCTTAACAAATGTTTGATTCAAGACAAGAGACTTGGGAGCCTGATTGAATCAGCTAGCAAGTCAAGAGGTTTATATGTGCTTGATAGCCCTGCCATGCACACAGTCTAAACAATTTTCTCACAAAGTTGCTGCTGTTCAAAATAAAATAGACAGTAGTGATCTTTGGCATTATAGATTAGGACATCTTTCTCATAAAAGAGTGTCTGATTTACATCTTGTTTCTAGTTCTGATTCTGTAAACAATATATGCCACATTTGTCATTTAGCAAAACAGAAAAGAAGTTCTTTTCCTTTAAGTGTTTTTTCTGTTAATGGTGTTTTTGATTTGATACATATTGACATATGGGGTCAATACAGAAAACAGACTGTTCATGCACAATCCTATTGTCTTACTATTGTTGATGATTACTCTAGATTCACTTGGATTTTTTTAATGAAATACAAGTCAGAAGCTAGGGATCTAGTTAAGTCTTTCTGTCAATTTGTTTTTGTACAGTTTGATACACATATTAAAGTCATTAGAACTGACAATGGCTATGAGTTTGATATGCCAGATTTTTATAAAGAAAAAGGCATAATCCACCAAACATCTTATGTTGACACTCCTCAACAAAATGGAATTGTTGAGAGAAAGCATCAACATATTCTCAATGTTGGAAGAGCCTTAAAATTTCAGTCTAATGTCACAGTATGACACCATCTCCAGTAATAGGCAATAAGACACCATACCAGTTGATGTATGGTAAAGAACCAGTCTATAATGATTTAAAAGTGTTTGGTTGTCTTATTTTTGCATCTACTCCCACTCATAATAGATCCAAGTTTGATCCTAGGGCTAGAGAATGCATATATCTTGGTGTGCCACAATATACTAAAGGTCACATTCTACTTGATAAGTCCACTAAGGACATTTTTGTTTCTAGGGATGTGAAGTTTTATGAAACTGTTTTCCTTTACAAACTATAGACATAGGTACTTCAAGTGATTCTATTCCCCTACCAGTTCCTTATGTATCTAACATGGATGATTCTATAACTGCACCTGGTGCTACTAATGGTTCTTCAAATCCTGATACTGATATGCATGATAATCCTGAACCTGATATTGATCATTCTACACAACAACCATTACAACAACAGCCACCAGTGAGAGATCTACAAGAACCAGACATCAACCTTCATACTTAACATAATTCATCTGTCCAAAGGCAAAGTCCAAACATACAATCAACAATGTCTTAAGCTATCAGCATTTAACAAATGGCTACAAGAACTTTGTCTGTTTAATAGCAGATGCTATAACAGAACAAAGACATACAACCAAGCCATTAAGCATGAGTGCTGGAAGGAAGAAATGCAAAAGGAGTTGGATTCCTCTACAAGCAACAAACACATGGCAGGTTGTAACCTTACCTGCTGGAAAAAGGAAAATAGGATGCAAGTGGGTATATAAGGTCAAATATCATGCAGATGGCTCCATTGAGAGGTACAAAGCAAGGTTAGTTGCTAAAGGCTATACACAGACATATGGCATAGATTATGAAGAGACTTTTTCACCTGTTGCCAAAGTCACCACAATCAGAACATTGTTAGCTCTAGCTGCATCAAAGAACCGGAACATCCACCAGATGGATGTAAACAATGCTTTCCTCCATGGTGACCTTGATGAGGAAGTCTACATGGATCTACCACTAGGGTTTCATTCTAACATACCTAGTCCAGCATGTAAACTCACTAAGTCTCTATATGGCCTAAAATAGGCTAGTAGACAATGGAACACAAAACTCACCTCAGCCCTGACAGATATGGGTTTCAAACAGTCCAAGCACGATCATAGTTTGCTTACTAAAAGAGAAGCAGACACTTTCATAGCACTACTGGTTTATGTGGATGACATTATAGCTACAAGCGCATCTATGACAACAATCAATGAAGTCAAGCAGGTGTTACACAGTAGATTCCAGATCAAGGACATTGGAGCATTGAGATTGTTGGTCCCTTGAAAAGGATTTGGTTAAGTTTAGAGGGGGGGTGAATAAACTTAACACTTAAAACTTTTGGAGTTAACAAACTCAGCAACTTCAGTAGCTCCGCGATACTTCGCAGTCCGCGACACTCGCAGTCTGTCGACCGTTGAGTTTACTGAATTTGTGCAACGGAATTATATCAAAAATTAAGCCTTATTACTTGCTGTTAAATATGATACCAAGTATTAGATACTCAGTAGTGTATGTGTGTGAATTCAGTTTCTAGATTCGGTACATTGATGTGTTGGATAAACTAAGTGCGAGTATAAATGCGTAAAGTAAGTAGGCGATTTTTATAGTGGTTCCGGTTGGTGTAATCCCGTCGGTCCACTTTCTCCCGTGATGTTGGAGGTAATTCACTAGAGATCTTTGATGTAGTTGTTACAAAAATCCCTAAGTTGCTTGTCCTTCACCAATAACTATGGCTTCACAAACCGAACACTTGGAACAGTAGGATTGCTTTGCTCCAAAGTCTTCCACCGGTCCTTGAAGGGTAGGATTGCCTCTTCACCACTCCACCACAACCAACAGCTTTCACACCCAAAGATGCTTCACCGTCTTCGCAGATTTCTTGTAAAAGAAAGATTGAATCAAGTAAGTGATTCAACTTTCAAAGCGGCTTGATCGGGATGATATGATCAGCAGCTTGATGTCTTCAAGTGTGTAAACTTGATGCAGCTTGAATGCAGATTACACTTGAAGAATTTACTTGGATCAGTAGCTTTATGCTCAGTAGGGTCAGCAGGGTGTTTTTCTTGATCAGAAATTGAAGCTCAGGATTATCTATATTTTTCTCTTGATGTTCATCACTTGTATCTGAATTAGGAGTCCTCTATTTATAGGTAGGAATCCTTGTGACTTATGTTTGAAATTCAAACATAGCCGTTTCAGATTTGTCCCATTTAACTTGCTTTCTCGTCATCGTTCATAGGATCGACACTTTGTCGAATGCTTTTTGACAGTCTACAGTCTGTCCACTCTTTGACTTGTATCCATTGGATAAAGGTCTGAATCTTTCCAACGTCCATTTGATCTTAACCATTGATTTGTTTGATAAAATCAGAGGTTGTTAGCTGTCCCTTTCTTTGTAATCTTCCAATGTAGCTTTTGATTAAATCGAAATATGTGTCTAGCAGGTTCCTGAGAACATAAGTCTGCTGATATACACATTTATAAGCTGATCCTTATTTTGCTGTGTTTAAAAACACTTCAGCTTACTGTCTTTTATCTAACTTTTATTTATGAAGTTATATTACACCTTTTTGCATATAACTAAGTTCCAATCATCACTTATCTAGTGGAACTTAGACCTTGTACACAAGGTATATGTAATCAGTTTAGGTCATCACAGACTTCCCTAAATTCTGATTCCATATCCTTGACTTTAATTACTAAGTTTAATCCCTTAGTCTTAAATAACTGAGTTTGAGTCCTCAGCCTTCGGTCTTCAGCAGGTTCCTGACTAGTCTACCGACTCAGCTACCCTACTGATCTAGACTAGTCTGCTGATGTAAGTCAGCTGACCTTTACAGTGCTTGTTTGATCAAACCTATACAAAATAAAACTCTAATAAACCTATACTTTTGATCTAGACATCTTTTTGTCTTTGCTCTATAACAGCTAGTCTGGCACTCATCACTAAAACATAAAAATAAGTCCAACAGAGATATTTCCTAGGGGTTGAGGTAGCAAGAACAGACAAAGGAATTTCCATTAATCAAAGGAAATATGCCTTAAACCTGCTAGAAGAATATGGCTTTACAGAAGCAAAACCAGTTAATACAACCCTCAACTCCAAACAAAAATTAGCTGCAGGAGACTCTGAATTACTATCTGACAACACAGCTTACAGAACTTTAGTAGGAAAACTCATATACTTATCATTCACCAGGCCAGACATAACTTTTGCAGTACAACAATTAAGTCAATATCTGTCAAAGCATACTGTTAATCATATGCAAGCTGCACACAGGATGCTGAGATACATAAAAAGAAATCATGCTCAAGGGTTATTTTTTCCAGCAAACAACAAACTAGACTTAAAGGGGTACAGAGATTCAGATTGGGCAGGGTGTGAAGACTCCAGAAAATCCATTTCTGGATATATCATGTTTCTAGGAACAACTCATGTTTCCTGGAAAGCAAAGAAACATACAACAGTAGCAAAAAGCTCCTCAAAAGCAGAATATAGGGCAATGGCAACAGCCACATGTGAATTATAATGGCTAGTTTATATCATGAAAGACCTACAGATTCCACTTTCATTACCAATCTTACTGTTATGTGACAATGCAAGTGCAATACACATTGCCAAGAACCCTATTTTCCATGAAAGGACAAAGTATATTGAATTGGATTGCCATATTACAAGAGACAAGGTTCAGTCAGGTTTTTTAAAACTAATGCCAGTCAAAACACACTCACAACTAGCAGATATTCTCACAAAAGCATTAGATGCACCTATGTTCCACTACTTTCTCAGCAAGATAGGAACTCACTCCCTATTTTTACCAACAGTTACTCCTACTGGTTCATTGGATGAAGCTATCAAGACATGATGATCAAGATGTCCAAGCCTCACAAAGTTCAGCTTGAGGGGGGGTATTGGATGAAGCTATCAAGACATGATGATCAAGATGAGCTCATTGACACACACGTCAAACACCTAGAAGTGTGAAGTTAGTTAGAGCGGTTATGAAGTTGGTTATAACCGCCTCTCGCTTGATCAACACACAAACTGAGTCTATATATATCCAAGAGTAGCAATAGATCAGTTTAAGCTTTAACAATTCTGAAAATAGATTCCATTGTACTTCAGTTTTCCATTTTACTGCAAATGTATTCAAGATGATGAATGACAGACCTAAACCTAACCTTGGAAAAAGCGCCAGAAAGCTGACGGACATTACCTAGGCTATACAGATCCTAACCGGCAGTGTACCGGGTCAAATTGTAGTGCTAGTCTGGTGAGTCAGGTCGTATTCCTCGGGAAAACATGGTAATTCTTTTAAGTGGGGTTAAACACCAAGAAGCTATTATTAACTCGATCTAAGTCGCAGTTTTATCAGTTTCCTCGGGTTAGATTATGTTAGTAGTTAGATTGTTAGTAAAGCAGTAAATAAATACAAATAGATATATAGATATATTTTTGGATCTAGCCAAGAATACTTTACTGAATCAATATCTTTTAGTAGAAATAAATGAGACAGATCTTCCTTTATTCAAGGTGTAAATTATGTATGAATCGGTGTACTCCTAAGCTAGACAACTCCTCCTCACACGAGCGTATGAAATTGTCATATGTCCATTGCATCAGTCCAAGGTCCACAACTGTTACGGTTTTTCGAACGGTCCCGAGTACAAATCTACCTTTAGATAAAAAGGAGTCATTCCGTTCGTCAAACGGTCAATTTTATTTAAAAGGCTCCGGTTGTCAAAGCCGGACGATTCAACTTTCCGGTTTAAGTTTCAATTAAACTCGATGATTTAACATTATTACGACCTCGAGTACAAATTTCAATAAGATTTGTTTTTCTAGGACAAATCTGCCCCCGGGTAGGAAACTGGGTTCCGTTGTCACGTTTTCACTCGGCCAATTTTACCCTCCGGTCTTTCTATTTTAACGTTTCATTAAGCGCAGAAAGAAAGAGATTCATCATAATTGATTTTAGTCATTATTACCAGAGTCGATCATTCATTTTACCAAAAGATTAACTAATTCAGATTCATATCTTGGCTAGATATATTTTTAGTTTAACATAGATATATATATCAGATTCTGTCAAAATGTCATGGATTAAACGGCTGGAAGTTTTCCATAATAGCCTTCTCAAAGATGACAAAATTCTATTACAACCAAATTTAGCCTTTCGATCCAAACACTTATCAAATTCTCACATATATATATAGATAGATATAATTATATAGAATAACAAAAAGTAAAACTCAATAAAATTACCCGTTTACTTCGATCTAAGTTGTATTCTTGAAAATAGCAACCTTTCCAAAAGCATTTTCCTTCGATAATTTTCTCGAGCATTACAACATTACTACTATTATTTATCAAAACATATATACATACATAGACATATGTATATACGGGCCCCGAAAAGAAAATTAAAAGAGAAACGAGATGAAAAACGAGATCTAGATCTAGATCTATATATATATATATATATAGATCTATCACATATATATTCATATATAGAATATATATATATACATGAAGGGTGTGTGTATATATATATATATATATATATATATATATATATATATATATATATATATATATATATATCATATATGTATATATATATATGATCTTCACAACAAAAAAATAAAAAAGAAAGAAAGATGGACGAGAAGAACAGAGAAAAGAAAGGGGAAAGAAGGGGCAGAGCTCCCTGCTGCTGATGCTCTGTTTATATAGCCAAATTGAAGTGCCGGATCGATCCGGGAAAGGGCCGGATCGATCCGGTGGTGATAATTCTAGATCCTTCTAAAACTTATAAAATTCATATCTTGAGTTGTAGACCTCCAAAAATTATGATTCAAACGTCAAAATTAAGCTCTCGGAAAATTCTTCAACTTTCATGAAGGACTCTTCTTCAGAAAACGCCTTTTTGATGAGTCATTTCATACTCCGAACGTTTTCGGGATTTTTACGAAATTGAATCAATTAGCCACTTGACCACCATTTGAGTTGTAGAAGTCCGATTGACTTGATTCAAAATCCATTGGAAATCTTTCTTGAAGATATACAACTTTTATTAAGGAAACTTCTTCGAAAAATGTCGTTTTGATGAGCCATTCGTATTACGAAGATATTTCGGGATTTTTACTAATCCGAATCGATTAGCCACTTGGCCATAACTTGAGTTCCCGAACTCCAAATGACATGATTTCAGCGGCATTGGAAAGCTCGTTGAATAATCTACCACTTTCATGAAGAAGTCATCCCCTGAAAATGCCTCTAAGCTGGGTCAAATCTCCGTCAAAAATATGTAACGATTTAAGTACTTAGAAAATTTGCTCCGTTGAACTTGTAAACTTGTGGCATCTTCTTCTAACCTCAAAAGATATGTTTTTAGGACCAAAACGTGTCGTTACGTGGAATCTTGGTCAATATATAATCCTGCAATGAACCACCAAAATACCAAACGTAAATCCGACACGACACTCCGGTTACTAAACCGGTACAAAAACTAATAAAAAACTTATAAAAATACGATAATTTATATAATAACAACTACTTATACATTTGAATAAAACTTAGTAATTTTGACTTGATTTGATACAATAATGCTCAAAATGGTATCAATATTGGGGTAAAATGTCGTAATAATGATCATAAATTTATCTCTCATCACAACCCCCTACTTAGCTTTTGGTCGTCCTCGATCAAAACAAGCGATAAAACAAAATGAATAAGAGAGATAAATTCATGAAGATATAAGATATAAGGAACAACTAGATAATACAACCATTAGAATTACAACCAGGCGTTAACCTCAATATAAATGTATAACAGAGTGTGTGTGTGACAAGCCTTTTCAATTTCCACTATCCTCTCTTGAATAATTCAAGCAAAACACACAAATATCCATTCAGACAATCCTAATGACTTTCCTAGGTATAGTAGTAACAGTTCCTCACAAAGTTCTCCCGTGTACTTATTAGGATAATCCCTAAAGCATATCATTCAGTTTATACTGGGGATAGTCGAAGATAACTAAGTTTTCAACCATTCTTAAACTTTTTTTTTCTTTTTTTTGAACTTAATTTCACATGTGTAGCATATGCCTTCATTCCCAAAGAATAGGACGTTTCGTGATAACACCCTAGCCGGACTACTATCATCGTCGCCGGGAGCTTTTAAACCTCATAGTGATATAGGACGTTTCGTGATAACGCCCTACCGCACTCAAATCATTGGTAGCTACAACCAACATATAGATAGTTCATCTTTATTTTTTTTTATTTTTTTTTTTTTCATAAACTTAACTTATATCCTTTCTATCACATTCAAACCTTCGTATATTCACAAGATATACGTTCAAAAGTTAGGTACTAAGTTACCGTTATTATCTATAGAATAACCACTAGGATACCGAATGGATACAAACTTTAAAATTTTCGCTTCAATATCAAAGGCTTACGTGAAGGAATTCATGTTACACAAATATATTTGGAATTACAATGCACTTACGGTTCACATTGGTTATACACATCCAAATTGATCATTATATCTTCAAATCCATGAAATATATACCTTATACAGCTTTATTTTAATCAACTAAATAATGCTCGAAAAAAATCGAAAACTAAGGGATTTATTGATACAAAATAAACATTAATTCCATTGCTAGACCAACGACTCCACTCCCCACTTACGAACTTACATTGTCCTCAATGTAAAGTGAGTGTAAATAAGTTGTTGGGAAAGCAATGGTGCACTAAAACAAGTCAAAACAAATACTCGGATGATAAAAAAGGGTGGGTGGGTGGGTCAAAGTTATGACCTCCTCAATTCCATAGTATTTGAACTAATACATGTCACACGTTATTTGAAATTTAAAACAGACTAGATCATGAAATGTAACGTATGGCAAAGTATTAACTCGAGTCTTTTATACCCGCATCCTCAAGGGTTATTTCAAATCGTTTGAACAACCTTAGTCCAAGAAATGATGCATTTGAATTTTTCTCTTTGTTCTCCATCGGGATTTTCGGATAACCACCTAATCGTTCCCTTTTTAATGACATTCAAACATTCATCCTAAGACTTGGTGAAACAAAATGAAAATCAATCCGAAGTATTCGCAAAGTATCATCCAAAGTATGAGTAATTATTATATTTAACATTTTTGCGGGTCGCCTCCCGGTAGCGCTTTTGGTTAACGTCGTTTGCTCGACCAAAATGATAAGCATTAACTAATATAATATACTAAACAAAACGGGATACTTCTAACAATTACTCACAAAAGCACGTAACAATTAAGCACATAATCCACTAAAAATAAATGCTTAAGGAGTAAAAAGGAAGGATAGTACCCGTCATTGACTACATTTATAGTCTATAGCCGTACTTTACCGTGCTTCAGCTTTTCTAATGGCACCGGTGGTGGGTCATCCTCACGCACTGCATCCGTCTTTTTTATCAATATTGCTTTCCAACATATGTTAGACGAATGCCGTCGAATCCAACGGTTCTTGACCTTTTCCTTTGATTTTCGAGCTTTGGTTTACGAGCTTTCATATTATTGATAGAGTCATCTTCTTCAACTACCCGCGTGTTAGTACGATCCACCACAAGAGAACACAAAGTGTCTACACAAGAACTAGATTCTAGTGTAATGTATGGATATTTCAATGAATTGTAAATGTTGAAGATAACGCGCTCATCATTCACTCCCAAACTAAGCTCTCCCTTACAAACATCGATGAAAGGGGTATTAATAGTTAAGTGCCGAAAAGTGTCAAGAAAATATGCATACTTATTATCCAACTTCATCTTTTTGATTTCATTTCTCGGGAACATTGGGTGTCAGTTCAATTTTTCAAGATATGCAGGGATGTGAATACCTCCCTTACCCTTGTCGATAGATGAAGATGGTAAAGCTTCCTTGAATGATTGTGCCTTTTGAAGACATAGTGTGTCATCATTCCAAACTTTTTCTTCAAAATATGCAATGGATGTGGTGATGCCCTTCCATTGAACCGATGTGAATTTAGGTTGAGCCGGATAAGGTTCGGTTTGAAATGGCCCTTTTCGTGATTCCATATTCTTCTTATATTTACCATCTAAATCATCATCTACTTCATTATTCCCGAATTTTTCTAATCCATTACTCATCCTCTACTTCATTATTCCCGAATTTTTCTAATCCATTACTTCCACAGATCCTTCCACTTCTAGTAATAACAAGATTTACCCCACTCGGGTTTCTTTCGATATTACTTGGCAATCCTTCTGAGGGTTTATTGTTTTTACGTTCTACTTCTCTACTCAAATGATATTCCAAATTCCGTCAATGAAGCTTCTATAATTCTTATTCCGGTATCATGTCCACTTATAGATGTTTTCAACGTACTCATATCCTTAGTGATCGTACCTATAGAAGTCATCATGTTTCCATATTTTGAGCTTGAGTTGACATCATACCCATCGATTTTCGATTAATTTCTCCCATTTATCAACTCCTTCAAAGTTGAGTTGAACTTTGGGTGACCGGTATGCTTTGAGTGGTATGTTGTGGATACGGTCTAGGTAATGATTGTAGATTCTGATTCAAGGTATCTCCTTGATAAACTAGATTTGGATTCTTATATTGGATTGGATACGGTGGTTGTCCTTGCTTACTAGGGGTTTCAGACCAATGAAAAGTAGGGTGATCTCTTCTTATAGCATTAAACGAGTTTGAATACGCGTTGTTCAAATTCCTATGCTGTTTGTAAAAAACTCACCTTTTCCCTTGAATATCCTTTTGGTTCTTCCATCCCTAATGACACATTATCATGACTTGAGTATTCATTTGGTAAGATATTTTCTGAGTTTACATTTTTACTGGCTAATAAGCCGTCAAATTTCCTACTCAAATTCTCCAAGTGTGCTAGAACTTCCGTATTCGATGTACATTCTCCCGCAAATGCTACTTTTCTTGTGCTAGAACCGGTTTCCCACATACGATTATTTTTGGAAATCTTTTCATAGCATCGTAAACTATTTGGGCTTCACTCATCATTAACGAACCACCACATGCATGATCTACATCCGCACGTGAGTCTTTCCTTAATTTACGACAGAAAAGTTGGATTTGCATATCTAAGGAATAACCATGATCGGGACAAGCTCTTAATAGCTTTTTAAATCTTCCCCAAGCATTCCCAAGCGTTTCTTCACATCCTTGTTTAAAGTTGGCAATTTCGAATATTAATTCCAATTTTCTACCAGGAGTAAAATATTGCTTTAAGAACTCGGTTTGAATATCCTCCCAACTAGTCAATGAATGATGTGGAAGTGACAGAAACCAATCTCGTGCTCTTCCTTTTAAAGAAAAAGGAAACATAGACATCCTCGTTAATTCCCGATGAGCACCATGACTTTTGGTCAGTATTACACAACTCTTCGAAAAGATAGAGATGATGATGTGGATCCTCATCATCTTCTCCTAAAAATTGGGCTCTTGTGTCAATTAAACCAAAAAGATGAGATTTTATTTCGAAATTATTTGCTCCTTTATTGGGTAAACGAATTGGATTATTAATCTGGTACCTTCTTACGGTCTGATCACATATTGGTCTCGGGTTAGGCTGGTTTTGATCATGCTTATTCCGATTCTGATTATTTCTATTATTCTGATTCTGTTTATTAGGTTGAGGTAAATTCTGATTAAGGTTTTGGCCATACCCTTGAGCATGAGCAATCCCTTGTTCAGGTGTTTTACCAACGGTTTCGACCATTTTCGTAACTCGATTTGACAATTCTTGTGGAATAGAAAATATCGAATAGAAAATAACACGAAATCGATAAAAAAAAAACCACTTTTTTTTTCTCCTCGGTAATTACCGAATCCACTCGATATTTACCGAGTAGTTTTTTTTTTTTTTTTTTTTTTTTTTCTCTCTCTCTCTCTCTCGGTAATTACCGATGCCACTCGGTATTTATCGAGTATTTTTATAAAAAAATTGATATCTTACCAAATAGGTAGGTACCAATGAAAATAAAAATACAAATGAGATTGAGAAATGTATTGACTTATCCTCGGCTGTTATGACCACGTTTACTTTCTACTATCGAAAATAGAAAATAACTCGAATTTAATAGAAGAAGAAAATTGGTAACTAAAAGAAGGTAGATACCAACGGAAAATAAAAATAGAAATGTGATAAGAAGAGTGTTGACTTATCCTCGAGAATTTTGAGCTAATACAAGTAGTAACCCTAGACACAAAGAAAGAAATTAGCGACGTTTTCCCCGGCAACGGCGCCAAAATGCTGACAGACCTAAACCTAACCTTGGAAACGGCGCCAGAAAGCTGACGGACATTACCTAGGCTATACAGATCCTAACCGGCGTGTACCGGGTCAAATTGTAGTGCTAGTCCGGTGAGTCGTCGTCGTATTCCTCGTGGAAAACATGGTAATTCTTTTAAGTGGGGTTAAACACCAAGAAGCTATTATTAACTCGATCTAAGTCGCAGCTTTATCGCTTCCTCGGGTTAGATTATGTTAGTAGTTAGATTGTTAGTAAAGCAAGAATAAATACAAATAGATATATAGATATATTTTTGGATCTAGCCAAGAATACTTTACTGAATCAATATCTTTTAGTAGAAATAAATGAGACAGATCTTCCTTTATTCAAGGTGTAAATTATGTATGAATCGGTGTACTCCTAAGCTAGACAACTCCTCCTCACACGAGCGTATGAAATTGTCATATGTCCATTGCATCACCCAAGGTCCACAACCGTTACGGTTTTTCGAACAGTCCCGAGTACAAATCTACCTTTAGATAAAAAGGAGTCATTCCGTTCGTCAAACGGTCAATTTTATTTAAAAGGCTCCGGTTGTCAAAGCCGGACGATTCAACTTTCCGGTTTAAGTTTCAATTAAACCGATGATTTAACATTATTACGATCTCGAGTACAAATTTCAATAAGATTTGTTTTTCTAGGACAAATCGCCCCCGGGTAGGAAACTCGGGTTCCGTTGTCACGTTTTCACTCGGCCAATTTTACCCTCCGGTCTTTCTATTTTAACGTTTCATTAAGCGCGTAAAGAAAGAGATTCATCATAATTGATTTTAGTCATTATTACCGTAGTCGATCATTCATTTTACCAAAAGATTAACTAATTCGATTCATATCTTGGCTAGATATATTTTTAGTTTAACATAGATATATATATCGATTCTCATTAAAATGTCATGGATTAAACGGCCGGAAGTTTTCCATAATAGCCTTCTCTCGTCAAGATGACAAAATTCTATTACAACCAAATTTAGCCTTTCGATCCAAACACTTATCAAATTCTCACATATATATATAGATAGATATAATTATATAGAATAACAAAAAGTAAAACTCAATAAAATTACCCGTTTACTTCGTATCTAAGTTGTATTCTTGAAAATAGCAACCTTTCCAAAAGCATTTTCCTTCGATAATTTTCTCGAGCATTACAACATTACTACTATTATTTATCAAAACATATATACATACATAGACATATGTATATACGGGCCCCGAAAAGAAAATTAAAAGAGAAACGAGATGAAAAACGAGATCTAGATCTAGATCTATATATATATATATAGATAGATCTATCACATATATATTCATATATAGAATATATATATATACATGAAGGGTGTGTGTATATATATATATATATATATATATATATATATATATATATATTATATATATATATATATGTATATATATATATGATCTTCACAACAAAAAAATAAAAAAGAAAGAAAGATGGACGAGAAGAACAGAGAAAAGAAAGGGGAAAGAAGGGGCAGAGCTCCCTGCTGCTGATGCTCTGTTTATATAGCCAAATTGAAGTGCCGGATCGATCCGGGAAAGGGCCGGATCGATCCGGTGGTGATAATTCTAGATCCTTCTAAAACTTATAAAATTCATATCTTGAGTTGTAGACCTCCAAAAATTATGATTCAAACATCAAAATTAAGCTCTCGGAAAATTCTTCAACTTTCATTAAGGACTCTTCTTCAGAAAACGCCTTTTTGATGAGTCATTTCATACTCCGAACGTTTTGCGGGATTTTTCCTTAATACAAATCAATTAGCCACTTGACCACCATTTGAGTTGTAGAAGTCCGATTGACTTGATTCAAAATCCATTGGAAATCTTTCTTGAAGATATACAACTTTTATTAAGGAAACTTCTTCGAAAATGTCGTTTTGATGAGCCATTCGTATTACGAAGATATTTCGGGATTTCTACTAATCCGAATCGATTAGTCAATTGACCATAACTTGAGTTCCCGAACTCCAAATGACATGATTTCAGCGGCATTGGAAAGCTCGTTGAATAATCTACCACTTTCATGAAGAAGTCATCCCATGAAAATGCCTCTAAGCTGGGTCAAATCTCCGTCAAAAATATGTAACGATTTAAGTACTTAGAAAATTTGCTCCGTTGAACTTGTAAACTTGTGGCATCTTCTTCTAACCTCAAAAGATATGTTTATAGACCAAAACGTGTCGTTACGTGGAATCTTGGTCAATATATAATCCCGCAATGAACCACCAAAATACCAAACGTAAATCCGACACGACACTCCGGTTACTAAACCGATACAAAAACTAATAAAAAAACTTATAAAAATACGATAATTTATATAATAACTACTACTTATACATTTGAATAAAACTTAGTAATTTTGACTTGATTTGATACAATAATGCTCAAAATGGTATCAATATTGGGGTAAAATGTCGTAATAATGATCATAAATTTATCTCTCATCAATGAACACCATTGAAGTTCAAATTCTTTTTCGTTCATTTTTCTTTTCCATGTTTTGATTCATCAATTCTTCAGCTATCAAGACATGATGATCAAGATGAGCTCATTGACACACACATCAAACACCTAGAAGTGTGAAGTTAGTTAGAGCGGTTATGAAGTTGGTTATAACCGCCTCTCACTTGATCAACACAAAAACTGAGTCTATATATATCCAAGAGTAGCAATAGATCAGTTTAAGCTTTAACAATTCTGAAAATAGATTCCATTGTACTTCAGTTTTCCATTTTACTGCAAATGTATTCAAGATGATGAACACCATTGAAGTTCAAATTCTTTTTCGTTCATTTTTCTTTTCCATGTTTTGATTCATCAATTCTTCAGATTATGGCATCTAAAACTAAAGATTAAAGGCTGACAAAACCGAAATTTGTCCAACAACGATCTATTTTACTTCAAATAGTCATTCGAGCTCAATTAAAGAAGTTCAAATATAAAAAGAGCATTATTCAGACCGTGAAGAAGTTAGTCGAGCATAATCCATTCAATCTTTGTACATATTTAAGATCTATGACGCTCGATCAGAGCTAAACTCAAGCTTACATTGTTTTATTCTACATTTTAAGCAATCTATCCTTGTATCATTTGAATAGAAGACTTGCTCATTTAGATTGAGTTAACCTTAAAGAACTTCAAATTTATTTGTGTTTACACATTGTAAATCATATCTAATCATATCTATAAAGGATATATAAACTGTTAGGATCAAGCGCTTACCGTTGTACTAAAACCAATTGGTTGTAGTAAAGGCGCAACTTTATTTCCATAACCTCTGTATTTATTATCGCCTTCATTGCTGCTCCTCCAGTAGATATTGATGGTATTCGCGAACCTGTTTCTGGTTCTTTACTTTATGGAAACAATATTATTTCAGGTGCCATTATTCCTACTTCTGCAGCTATAGGTTTGCATTTTTATCCTATATGGGAAGCGGCATCCGTTGATGAGTGGTTATACAATGGCGGTCCGTATGAACTAATTGTTCTACACTTCTTACTTGGTGTAGCTTGTTACATGGGTCCCAACACCCCCTCAAGTTACATGGTTGTCAAAAGGCGCAACTTTATTTCCATAGGCATTCAAGAGTGTGGGCGGTTGTAGTAAAGGCGGGCAATCTCTCCCAACACCCCCCCTCAGGTGTTGGCAATTGGTTGTAGTAAAGGCGCAACTTTATTTCCATAGGCATTCAAGAGTGTGGGCGGTTGTAGTAAAGGCGGGCAATCTCTCCCAACACCCCCCTCAAGTGTTGGCAATTGGTTGTAGTAAAGGCGCAACTTTATTTCCTTTGTCATTCAAGAGTGTGGGCAATCTCTCCCAACACCCTCCCTCAATCCCAACACCCTCCCTCAAGTGTTGCAATCTATCCAACACTTACACAATTTTCATTCAAAAGTGTGGACAATATGCCCCAACACTTGCATAATTTCTTTTTAAATAATGTTTCAACCAAGATTCGATCTCATGACCTCTGGCTCTGCTACCATGTTAAGGATCAAGCGCTTACCGTTATGTTAAAACCAATTGGTGTTAATAAAGACGCTACTATATTTCTTATACATTAAGAGTATGGCAATTTGTCCCAACATAAACCCTCAAACTGAGAAGAACATGCAATTTGCCTTGATCAGGAAACATGTCATTTTTGTATCTATTGAATTTCTGGGATTTGGTGGTCAAGAACTCAAAGAGCATCAATGATTAAATAGTGTTGGGTGTCTAGATCTTTCAGTGGCTTAAGGTCTTAAATATGGCGAGGAATCAGTTCGAAACAAGTGATTAAAGTAGGCAAGCATCTGAAGATCATGATTTGTGCTTCTTTTGCTGTCCTCGTAAAATTGTTTTGTGGTGTTTTGTAAAATTAAAAAAAAATATATATATAAGAGGAAGTGTTGAACATATCAATATCAACACATAAATTTCTTAAGTGAATTTTCCATTTCAAGTGGATATCTTCCCTTGGTAGAAGAGGTAAGCCTTTTGGCTGAACTACTAGACATAGTTGTGTTCTTTAATTATGTGCATACTTGATCATCTGCTTATCTTGATAATCTTGCTTGGTTTGTTCTTCATTATGATGAACAATCTCTTTAATTTGGAACATCTCTTTTGGAACTTTTATGCTAAAGTAATATGATTCGAACACAAGATCACAAATACTGTCCTTGCATGACCTTAGTGTCACTGCAAAAACTGTATGTCTTTCTAAAATTGATCATATAATTTTTTTATTATCTTATCTGCAAGTTTAGATTATTTCTAAGCTTACTTAACATCTTTTAAAAGCTCAATTCAGCTCCTCTATCAGGGTTGTTTCAGGGGGCATTTCACTTTAGTAATATCCTCAAGTCAGAGAGGTTTAAGCGTGGCTAGTGGTTTTGGTACGTGTTCAGAGTGACTATTTAAGGTCCAATCTTGTCCATTCCTTCCTTATTGATCCTATTGTATTTTGACTGAGGCTTTTGGATGATGACCAATCACTCCTTACCTTCTCCCGCTGCTGTCTTGAGAGGTTTTGTGGAAGTTATAGCCATCGGAGGCCTTAACAACTTGACAAATTTGATCTCAAATGTAGTTAACATCTTGTAACACATTGATATGTCACGTATAAGTGTTGTATGATTTATAAGTTTGGTACATTGCTCCTTTCACTCTTGATTATCATTGTATAAGTCTTGTAATGTGTATATCTGTAATTTAGTATTTGAAAATTTGCTGAAAATTGAAAGTCTAAAAGACTTCAATGACATCAATACATCACAGATATAATACTATAACATTTAGTATCACTAAGACATGTATCAATCGAGTTTATAGATGTCATGATGAATTTCATGTCTTACATCAACAATGTAGCTTGGGAAAATGGGGAAATATTGATGTTGTGCATATATCATATGATACAAGTAATCCACGTGCACATTATGTCAACAAGCACATTGAGACGATGGTCCACTATGAGAATTAGGAGTTAACTCGAACAATTCGTGATACTTCATGCATCCTATTTTATTAGTTATGTTTGACTTTTCACACCGATGAAAAAAGTGTAATCAATGATTTGAATCACATTAAATGATTCAATATTTTTCCATTTATGACAAAATATTATTTAAAGGACATAAATGTAAAAATATTGGATCATTTAATGATATTCAAAGTATTAACTACACTTTTCTAAATCTTTTTGAAAAGTCAAACGAGACTAATAAAATGAGACGAAAGGAAGTATGATTTATGTACGACGATTTGTAGTGTAGACGTTGTAAAAGGTATTTCAGGATTTCCAGGCTTGCAATTGTATTTGTTGATTTATGAATGACATGTATCTGATGACGTAGTAATTAATAAAAATTATGTATTGGGATCGGTAGTAAGCCGTGTCTTTCTATGTGAATTTCTGTATTTAATTATTTAACGAACAGTACGAGACATTGTGATTCGATAATTTTTTATAAAATTCTCGTATCATTACCGAACGATCTAAATCCACCAATTACTCGGATTGGATTTTTAGGTCGGGTCGTTACCATATATCTCTTTAAGTAATACTAGCAAAATGCACGTGCATTCGCACGCGTTTTGATTAAATTTGTTAAATTAACAATATAATGTTATATTACATATATTATTAGGTATATGATATATCTAGATGATATAAATACTTGTAAATTAATAATTACTAAAAAATGATATCGTTTTTTTTTTCATTTGTATGTATTTTAAATTGGTGAGAGCATTTTGTTTTACTTTTAATACGACATCACCTTTTATTTGATCGATACACCTATAACTACTCTAAAGACGATTAGAATTCTTAATTTACATTCACGATTTTTTTACTTGTATTGATAAAGATAGTTGTCTCGATGCTTTGCTAAATCTATGAATCATTGAGACAACCTCTTTATGCCCTTTGTTACCAAGAGAAAAAGAAGAATATGTTTAAGGATCTCCCTACTTATTTGTTTTTCATTTAAAATAAATTTCAACATGGTCATTTTATGACCAGAAAATTCATTTTTTTTAGTGGACACATTATTTTTTGTACTTCAATTATGTTCACTTCATCTAACATTTCTTATAATTTGGGCACATGTTGTTAGTGTCTTAATAAGGGTAACATAGGTTTTTTTCAAATGCTAATGAGTTTGATGTTTAGTGGCACATGTTCTTAGAAATTAGAATCCATAGTTCTGAACACAAGAGGTTATCTGAAAGAATTAATGGCGTGTTTAGTGGCATAGTTCAATTCTAAAGATGATGCAGATCGGATGCTAGTGGGATGTGTTTGGTACTTTGGCTCTTACATAATGGAAATCAAAAAGTGGAGGAAGGTATTAAAATTGATGATGAATCTTTCAACACAGTGCCAAACTGGGTCCAAGTCTATAATATTCCTCTAATTAGGAAGCGGGTGATGCAGAAAAGTACATTTGTGGACATATTGGCATGCATGCAAAGCATAGGTGGTTTTAGGAGGAAGTACGCATGGTAAGTTTGTTCGATGTCTCGCAGACCTTCATGGCTCTAAACCTCTAATTCAGGGTGTGACAATCGCCCAAGGCAATATAGAAAGATGGGCTACTTTTAAGTATGAGAATGTTTCTTATCTTGTTCTTATTGTGTAAAAATTAGACATGCATCTAGAGGTTGTTACTCTAAAGTGCTAGACCAAAGAAATAGATATCATAAAGATGATTTATCTGGGCCTGATTTATGTGCTCTGCCTATTAAATCCTTGCGTGATAATCCTCATAGACCTAGCTCTTCTAGTCGGCGTCATAATAGAAGATGTAACTCTTGGCTAATTTATCTAAAGGGGTTATGAGGTTGCTTTTAGCTAGCAAGAAAGTGAAAAATATAATATGTCATGTTTTGATAATGTTAACGAAGAACTAAAAAGTGATTATAATTAAGTGGTTCCTAAGGAAGCTGCCAGTTTTTTCTGGGTATTCTCCTCTTGGAATGGTACACAGAAGAAGTAAAAAAGAAATAAGATGTTGCAGAATCTTCAAGGAGTCGGCTTCTAAAAGAATCAAATCCGATTGCTGCTAAAATTTAACAAGCTGGTGTTTCTCTCAAAACAAGAAGGAAAAGGAATTTCATTGCTAAAAAGGCTAATGAAAGTAAGGTTCCTCTGGATTCTGATACTTCAGCGAGTCGTTTTATAGACAAGAGGAAAACTCTTGAATCAAAGGATCTTCAACCTCCTATTCTTGTTGAACCCGAATTTAAATATGTATTGGTGAACCAAAATATTTATCTGCGTTTTGCAGGGTGAAAGAAGCCAGCCCTATGTGGCTTCTATAGGAACAATGAGGATTATGGCATGAAATTATCAATGTGTGGGGAGCTCTTTGATGATATCCCATCTTGAGAAGGTAAATAGACTCCACTGCCCAAGTATTGTCTTTTTAGATGAAATTAAAAGAAGGAAAGTAGTTTGGTAAGTATTAGCAAAAGGCAGAAGTTTGATCATATCTGCACTGTTAATCCATCTGGTATGATGGTGGGCTTGCTCTTTTGTGGAAAGAGAATGTCAATACTATATGTTGTCTCAACCAGGTTTACCATAGAAGTATGCATCAAAGATGACTCCACTGGTCGGTATTGGTAGTTTTTTGGGTTTACATGAGCCTCTCGCATCCCCACGGACTGGAGCAATGGCCCTTTTTGCAATACATAATGGCTTTTGGGGGTACTCGTTTCATTTGGGGTGGTGTTCAACGACATCCTTAACCATAAAGAATAATAAGAATGTGCATCCAGGCCTGGAAATTCCTATTCTTCTTTCAAGAGTATTGTTGCATATAATGATTTGGATAAAAACAAGAATAAAAGGAGTCTCAAAAGCCTAAATAAGGCAAGCTATTTTTCAATAGAAATCAAATTCAGCCCCAAGACCGGATGGCATGTCCTCAACATTTCGAAGAAATTGCTGTCACATTAATAACAATGACGTTGTTAATGTTTTCAGAGATTTCTTTAATTCTGAGAAGCTCCTTTAAAATATAATCACTCACGTATTGCCTTGCTTCTCAAAGTCTTTTCTTCAATTCAAGTCGCCCATTATAGACCAATTAATCTTTACAATGTTATTTATAAAAATTACTCCAAAATCCTTGCTAACAGGCTGAAAAATGTTATGTATTTTTGTATTAGTGACAATCAAAACGCTTTTGCTCTTGACAAACAAATTTTGCATATTTACATTATTGCTCATTAATCTTAATATGATCAACAAGAGAAAATGTAAGAAAGTATATGGTCTTAAAGTTGGATATCTCTATAGGTTTTTACATATTTGAATGGTCTTTCTTAATTATTATCAAGGAAAATTGGGTTTCTCTCTTAAATGGATTGGCCTGATTTTGAAATGTGTTTATTTTGTATCCTACTCTTTCATCATTGATGGTGACAAAATTGGTTTTGTTTATAAGCCTTCAAGAGGTGTCAAGCAAGAAGATCCTTTATTTATCAATAACTAAAGGCTTCCGATTCAGATGGAAACATCCCATGTATTAAAAGTTGATTTGTTACCTTTTTATCATTCGCTAAAGGTTTGTGATTTAGATGGAAGCATCCTAGGTATTAAAATCTCTCTTAGGAGTCCAACTATTAATCATCTTTTCTTTATAGATAAGCCTCTCACACTTTGACAAATGCTCCTAAAGAGTCTGCAGTCTCTATGTTGGAAGCTCTTTCTAACAATGAATATGTCTCTAGACATGCTATTAACCTCTTTAAGTTTGCATTATTCTTTAGCAAAAATGTCATTATTACAGAAAAGAAGTCTATTATTTTGTTATTCGAAAAAAAGTAGGAATAAAGTGAAAAATATATTTCTTAATTAGGGTGGAAAAGTTGGTATGCTTTCCGATGTTCTTACTATCTAGCATAACTTCGTGATCGTCCGCCAAAGTTGTTTGTATGTTGTCATTTGATAAAAAATACTTTTGATTATGTAGTTTATAGTTATAAATGTAATAGTTATATACTAATTACAATTCGTATAAGGAATAGGGTATATTTTTACGTACTATTTTTTCGAATATTTAAGAAGGTTTGTTATTTACGGAAGTGATGGGTAGAGATCAGCATATATCGTTGATTACGAACTTATTTACAAAGATAAAGTGTAAGGTACTAATTATTTTTGAATATTTAAGAATTTCGTGATACAAAACTGATGGGTGTAGATCAACATATATTGTTGATTAAGAACTTATTTACAAAGATAAAGTGGGGTGTAATTGATAAATGAAGGAGAAACAAATGAGAAATAACTAAAAATATAATCCTATTAAAAAAAAAAATCTCCTCATATCAGAACTAAAATACTAAGGGCGTTGTTAATGGAACCATGGAGAAAATACACTGACATCACACTTCGGGTAGAATTAGGTTTAAAATAGACATTCGACATTTACAAAGTCGAATATTAAGCTTGCATTCGACTTTCCATATGTCGAACATCATCGGTGGCCCAAAATAGATAAATTCGTTGTGATGACATCAACATTCTCAAAATACTAATACGCCGCGAATAAGACATTAGCACTGCTAATATAATATAGGGGGAAGGGGCTAGAAGGACAAAAAAACACATAAATGGGTCTGCATGGACATTCTTATTTTTCAGCTGTTATAAAGGACAAAAACAAAATCTTTGGACAAAAATGCCCCTTGTTACTTTTTACCCCTCTACAAATAGTAACAGTCAAGAAACAAGTAGTAACAGCCCATAAAATGTCGTAACATCAAATGAAAAAGTAGTAACGGTCTAAAAACAAGTAGTAACAGCCCTTATTTGTTAAAAAATAAGTAGTAACAGCCCGTAAAATGTCGTAACGGAGTAATAGCCCGTAACATTAAAATGTCGTAACATCCATAAACAAGTAGTAACAGCCTAAAAAGAAGTAGTAACAACCCGTAAAATGTCGTAAAATCCAATAAACGAGTAGTAACAGCCCATAAAATAGATAAAGTACATCAAAAAATGTAGTAACGTTACAAAATTAATAGTAACAACCCTAAACCCTAAACTTTAAAAAAATAAAATAATAATACAGCCTATGATACTAGTACGCCGTCACCCCTCCTTCTCGCCGGAAATCTGCAACTTCAGGCGGCCACCATCGAATCCGATCTAGAATCAGAAATCATGGCCACCATCGAATCCGGCCTTCGGAAAGGAAAACCTCCCAAAATCGCAGCATTGAATACCAAATGTACAGCCTTCGTGTGAATTCACGCGTTGCTGGGGATTTGGGGCTGATTGAATCAGCAGCACGGCCTATGATACTAGTACGCCGTCACCCCTCCTTCTCGCCGGAAATCTGCAACTTCAGGCGGCCACCATCGAATTCGATCTAGAATCAGAAATCATGGCCACTATCGAATCCAGACTTCGGAAAGGAAAACCTCCCAAAATCGCAGCATTGAATACCAAATGTATAGCCTTCGTGTGAATTCACGGGATTTGGGGCTGATTGAATCAGCAGCGAATCGGTTTAAAAGGAGCAACTTTCCGTCTTCGAGCCTTCCAATTTCGAGATACGAAAGTGGTTGCTGAGGTTTCTAAACGATATGCCTATTTTTTATAGAGGGGTGGAGGCGGCTAGGGTTTTGTCTGCAACTTCCGGCGGCCATGAATTTTCCGGCGGCCATGAATTTTCCGGCGGCCATGAATTTTCTGAACCATGCGGCTATGGGTTTGTTGCAGGTTGTTTTGTTTTTTTTTAGAAGGAAGGTTTTTTATTTTATAAATATATAGGAAAAGGGTGTTTTTGGAAAGTCACATAGTTTTTGTCCTTTCTAATTAGCAATGTCCTTGCATCCAGATTTCTTTATTATTTTGTCCTTCCTGACAAAAAACTATATAATATATAATATAACATATGGCTCAAAATATTTTTAAAAAAAATTTTAAATTTAATTTTGTGCATATATTACAAAACTAATAATAAAAGTACTCGTTATCTTAGTGTTAATTTTTAATCTTTTAGCAATATTTATTAACTTGTGAATTATTTTAATTATATTAAGTAATCAGTTAATTTACGAAGAAAAGTGTCGATCCTAAATCTCATAGTAAAGGAAGAGGTTAAGATCATCTCATAGTCATTTTTTTGATAACTTTGGAGCACGTATTATAATGATCGAAATAGTTTTTTAAGCTTTTCATTATATAATTTGAATAACAAAAACCATTAATTTTTATTATTTAAAATAAAATGATAATGATCTAATGACCACTCAAAAAAAAAAAAAAATGATCGAAATAGTCCTTTTTTGATAACTTTGGTGCACGTATGATTGGAATAGTTTTCTAATATTTTTTCATTATATAATTTGAATAACAAAAACAATTAATTTTTATTATTTAAAGTAAAATAATAATGGATAGGGGAAACACCGAGGGTAGGAAACACTTTTTGGAAGAAACACCGAAGGTAGGAAACAATTTTCGGAAAAAACACCTCATCGCACTTTTATTATGATGAGTATGAGTATAAGTATAGATAGATAGTAGTAGCACTTATCCAACTTAAACTCCCTTTGTACTCTTTTAGTGTGATTCAAGTGACTTTTGTCGCTATGTATTCAATATTGTCGTCATTAAATTATATTGACTAAATTCTATACCTGTACAACTATTATAATTCAAATAATCGAATAATGTTATCCTAAAGGCTCTTGATAGCCTCCTTATATTAGCCGACACTTTCATGGATCAATTCATTATCATGACAAGATGCTACACCGACTTGTTGTTACATGTCGATGCTGCCAACATCAATGCATAAATTAGAGAGAATTTAAAGATTTTAACATCTATATATGATGCGTTATATGTAACATAAATGATACAAATTATGTATTTTAAAGATTTAATAAAAGTTTTTGTTAAATCTAAAATAATTAGATCTGTTTTTCAAAAAAAATAAAATATTCAGATCTGTAAAATTAATGCAGATTTATCGTCACAAAATATTTTATTACAAAGTGATTACTCAACCAAGAAGGGGTCCCTCGTGAGGATGTTGATTATGCATTCCTAATAGGAGAATGATTTAGGCACATAAATTCATCCACATAAATCATCCACACACCACTTTACAATCACACATTTTAACACTTAAAAGAAAAACAAAATAATATAAAAATTCTGGACCACAAATCCATATTTTATGTGGATGGGTTGGGGATGAGGGGTTGTGCCTTAATCATTTTTCTTCCTAATATTGGAGCCTGTGATTGAGGAGTCATTATGAACTGCAGTGGAGCAGTTGTGGCTCAATTAGGTGAAAATCATGAAATTGAATCAATTGTGGGATTAAGTTCTTGAATGAATATAAATCATGGGATCCATGCCATTAATAGTCCGTAATTAGTTTTCGAGTTCAGGAACGACCTGTCTAGAACTGACCATAGGAGGTAAGCTTGTCACCCTATCGGTAATGCGGGATCGTAGACACCATGTGCCATGCTGGTTTAACATTGCAGCTGATGTAATGCTTGTTGAGTCCAAGCTAAACTGTGCTAATGACCTAAGTTTCGAGGATGAACTGAATGAGGCCCTTGCCGAAGTCTTCGAACGGGTGGCCCAATAATGGGCTAAGCCTGCTTTGGACCATTTGCTATTATGTCCCGATTAAAGCATTATGAAGGCCATGTGACTGACTTCTGGGTCATACCAATGTCAAAAGCTTCCAGACCTGAGTTGGGATAATCATCATAGGATAGGTCTGCACTAAAGTGACGTGGCACGACTTAAAAGGCTAAAGTTCAACTGTCTTTGACGTATGTGATGTGTACCCTATCTTTCAGAATTAGAATTCTGATACTTATCTCAAGGCACCGTTGTTAAAAACCGTTAAGAAAATCCTATGGATTCTGTTGATTTACCCAATAGGGGGAACCTCTTCGGCTTCAACGAAATTTTTGCTTTTAAAAAAGGGGGGAAGATTGCTTTATTCTTCCTCTTACCATCTCTGAATTCCGGTATTGTTGTCTGAGAGAACCTTGAGTCCCCTTCTTCATCTTTATATACACTACAAGAATTGCAAGCTGAAGGGACAACTTTTAAAGGGACGACATTGTCGTCCCTTTAAATACCTTTATTGCAAGGACGAAGTCGTCCCTTTAAATGAATTCAAAAAGAGTCAAAGCTTTGGGCGGATTTTTTGGAGGAAACTTTAAATGGACGACAATGTCGTCCCCATAAATAAAATATTAACCCCACCGTGCCAGCTTAGATTTCCACGTGGATATGACTATTTGAAGGGACGACATTGCCGTCCTATTAAAGTTTTTTCCAGAAAATAATATGTTATATAATAGAAATTATAAAATTTGGGTTTGTAGGGACGACAAAGGAATTAAATTTTTTTTAATATAAAACGTTGTGTTAATAAATAAGATTATGTTTTGTATAAAATTCTCGTTTAAAGTGACGACAATGTCGTCCCATTAAACCTTTTTCGGAAAATAATATGTTATATAGAAGAAATTATAAAATTTGGGTTTGTAGGGACGACAATTGTCGTCCCTTTAAGAGAAATTAATTTTTTTTTAATATAAAACATTGTGTTAATAAATAAGATTCAATTTTTTATAATATTTTAATAGACATATTCTAATAAACATTGCGTTAAAATATAAAATACATTATTTTTTATAAAAATTCCTTTATCGAACGATAATACAGGTGATTCTGATAATACTCTCTACTATAGATTGTCAGTTCGTTATCGAGGGATTGATTTGAATCTCGGGGTTCGTTAATGAGCGATTGATCTCAATCCCGAGATCCGTTATCGATTAAGTGATTTCAAACCGATATCTTTCCTTATAGATAATTCGTATAGTACTATCTACTATAGATCGTCATGTCATTATCGAGCGATTGACTTGAATCTCGGGGTTTGTCAACGAGCGATTGATCTTAATCCCGAGATCCATTATCAATTAAGCGATATCAAACCGATATATTTCCTTACAGATCATTCTGATAGTACTATCTACTATAGATCATCAGTTTGTTATCGAGCGATTGATTTGAATCTCGGGGTTTGTCACCGAGCGATTGATCTCAATCTCGAGATCCGTTATCGATTAAGTGATTTCAAACCGATATCTTTCTTTATAGATCATTCTGATAGTACTCTCTACTATATATCGTCAGTTCGTTATCGAGCGATTGATTTGAATCACGGGGTTCGTTAACGAGCGATTGATCTCAATCTCGAGATCCGATATCGATTAAGCGATATCAAACCAATATATTTCCTTACAGATCATTCTAATAGTACTATCTACTAGAACGAACTGACGGTTCGTTATCGAGCGATTGATTTGAATCTCGGGGTTTGTCACCGAGCGATTGATCTCAATCCCGAGATCCGTTATCGATTAAGTGATTTCAAACCGAAATCTTTCTTTATAGATCATTCTGATAGTACTCTTTACTATATATCGTCAGTTCGTTATCGAGCGATTGATTTGAATCTCGGGGTTCGTTAACGAGCGATTGATCTCAATCCCGAGATCCGATATCGATTAAGCAATATCAAACCGATATCCTTCCTTACAGATCATTCTAATAGTACTATCTACTATAACGAACTGACGGTTCGTTATCGAGCGATTGATTTGAATCTCGGGGTTTGTCACCGAGCGATTGATCTCAATCCTGAGATCCGTTATTGATTAAGTGATTTCAAGCCGATATCTTTCTTTATAGATCATTCTGATAGTACTCTCTACTATAGATCGTCAGTTCGTTATCGAGCGATTGATTTGAATTTCGGGGTTCGTTAACGAGCGATTGATCTCAATCCCGAGATCCGATATCGATTAAGCAATATCAAATCGATATCTTTCCTTACAGATCATTCTAATAGTACTATCTACTATAACGAACTGACGGTTCGTTATTGAGCGATTGATTTGAATCTCGGGGTTTGTCACCGAGCGATTGATCTCAATCCCGAGATCCGTTATCGATTAAGTGATTTCAAACCGATATCTTTCTTTATAGATCATTCTGATAGTACTCTCTACTATAGATCGTCAGTTCATTATCGAGAGATTGATTTGAATTTCGGGGTTCGTTAACGAGCGATTGATCTCAATCCCGAGATCCGATATCGATTAAGCGATTTCAAGCCTTTTTATATAATTTTAATAATTTATATAATATGTAATTTATATAATTATATTGAGTAGTGATTTCAAACCCGGGGCTCGTTAATTAGTCGATTGATGAATTCAAACCCGAGGATCGTTAGTTATCTCAATATTTAATAATTTTAATACTTTAAAATGGGACGACAATGTCGTCCCAAAAAAGCCCTGTCGTCCCATTAAACTTAAAAACCTAAACTAAATCGGGCAGCCCATTCTCCTTATTCATTTCATCATTTCTCCTCCTTAATCTGCGATTTTCACCCTCGCCGCCCCCTCCTTCAACCACCCCCCCCTCCTTCAACCACCCGCCCATCCCCTCCTCCGGTCACCACCCCTACCCTCACTTTTCCTCCGGCAAGCAGCAGCAACAAAGCAACAAAGCCCACTCTTCCTCCGGCAGCTGCAGCAACAACACCTCTCCGCCGCCCCTCTCCGCCGCCACAGCTCCAGGTACGTACATTTCTTTCTTTTATGCTTTTCAATTTAGAAAAGAACTAAAACTCTGAAGCATTGAATCATAACACAAGAGGCTCTTAAATGTAGTTCAAGAAAACTTAGCTTTGTAGACCTTCTTGTTCATCAATGTGTGAGCTATTGATTGTTATTGAGCCTTTGAACATCATGGATTCAGCCCATATAAGTTTCAGCTCGTTTCTGCAAATTCGATTCGGCTCGATTCACAGATTCAGCTTGTTTTGCATCTCTTTGTTTAGCTCCAATAAGATCAAGAATATAACTTGATATTCAATTCAGCATCAATGGAACATCAATATTATCTCAATCAGAATATCGATTTTCGGCTCGTAAAGTGAATTCCATTCATTGTAACCCATAGCATAGCTTGACAATAACATAATGTAGTAATTTTGTAGTTTTTGATGGATAAAGGGATAGTAGTGTGTGTTGAAATGAGGGATAGTAGTGTTTATAATGGATACAGGGATAGTAGTGTTTTTTATGGATAAAGGGATAGTATTGTGTGTGTGTGATAATTTTGTAGTGTGTGTGTAGTGAATGGTGAATGGTGTGTAGTGAGTGTATTATGAAACTTGTTTGAAAAAAAAAGCTACTTAGAGTTATAAAACTATAGCCCACAAGAGTTATGAAACTAAGGCTTGCTTTTTTGGTAGTAGATGTACTATATAGTTGATTTACTTCACAATGTTAGTGTATTAAGTGTGTGATTGACTAGTATATGTGTGTGATTGACTTGAAATTTTATTTCATCAAGTAGTAGTGTATTAAGTAGTGTATGAATCTTGGCCATGTATGTGTTGGAAAAGTGTTGAAGAACATGATGATATGTCTAGCATGATGATGAAGAACATAAACTAGTTTTTTTTTCTAGCATGTATTGGTAAACTAAGTATACTATATTAGTTTTTAATGAAAAAAAGTATACTCAAGATGATGAATAAATTAAAACCTAACACTAATAACTTTTTCTTGTGCCTTAAGTGAGATACTAACTTAAGTTATTGTGGTTTGTCAAGTTATTGTGTATCAGTGATTTCAAATGGAACAAGACAAGTCATGGTTGTATATTGATAGAATGAAACCCGAGTTTGATAAAGGTTTTGAGTGAATTCATTAAATACGCACGGCAATTTCTTAACAATGAAGGTAAGATTCGTTGCCCATACAAAAAGTGTTTCAACATCTGTTTCGAAACTTTGGAGGACGTGTATAATCACTGTTTCATTTGGGGATGGTCAGCTGGGTATACAACATGGTTTCACCACGGTGAAGACGGTGTATCCCGTAAACGTGCACAAACAACTCAATTGGTAGTTGAATCCGGAGACGAAATGGCTCCAATTATAAATGATTTCCTTGGTAGAGCCCTAGAAGAAGAAGTTTTACAGACAGAGGAGGATGGCAACATTGATGAACTTCTCTCCAAATTGCATGAACATGTTTATCCGGGATGCAAAAGCTCATCCGCCTTGAAGTTCTTTGAGGATTTAATACATATAAAAGTGTTGTATAAGTGGCCAAATGAAAGCTTCGACGTTCTTTTAGCGAAAGTGAAAGAAGTTTTGCCGGAAGAGTCAAATTTACCCGATTCATTCTACAAGGCAAAAACTCTTCTGAACAAATTGGGTCTAGGGTATGAAAAGATCGATGCTTGCAAGTACGACTGTTGCATTTACTATAAGGAGAATAATGACTTACAATCATGTCCAGTGTGCAAAACGAGCCGTTATAAGGAGTCTAAAGAAAAAAAGGTAGCTCAGAAAGTGCTACGTTATTTTCCGTTAAAGCATCGTTTGAGACGTTTGTATGCTTCCCGTCACACAGCTCAGGCAATGACATGGCATAAGACGGGGCGTTCTACGGATGAGGATGTGATGAGGCATCCAACCGATGGTAAAGAATGGAAAGAATTCGACGAGCAACACCCTGACTTCGCTATCGAACCTAGAAATGTACGTCTCAGTCTGCCTACAGATGGTTTTTGCCCATTTGGTAATTCGAGTCAAACATACAGCATGTGGCTTGTTCTAACACAAATGTTGAATCCAGCACCATGGGTTTGCAACAATGAACTGTATAAGCACATGTGTTTACTTATCCCAGGACCAAACTCCCCAGGCAAGGACTTGGACGTTTATTTGAGGCCATTGATTGATGAGTTGGAAGAATTGTGGTCACAAGGGGTAGTTGTGCTTGATGGTGCTACAAATACTACCTTCACAATGCGAGTTGCAGTTATGTTTACGGTGAACGATTTTCCCGCTCGTAGTTATCTCTCAGGTTGGACTGGTCAAGGATATAAAACATGTCTAACTTGCAATGACGAAACACCTTCGGTACGGTAAGAGAGTAAGACTGGATATGTCGGACATCGTAGATGGCTGCGGGTGGACCACCCGATGCGAAAGAATAAGGGGTTTAACGGTAAAATCAAAACATTAAGCCCTCCAGTTGAGAAAACCACGGAGGAAATTCTTCAACAAATTAGTAACCTACCCGAATGTTTGCCGGGGAAACACAAAGAGTACGGTAGTAAAAGTATTAAGCGTCCAGAATCTTGTTTGAGTTGGACGAAAGACACCATACTAAATAGATTGCCTTATTGGATTCCGAAAAAACTCAAGTACAATCTAGATGTTATGCACATTGACAAGAAGGTGCGTGATAGCTTATTGTCTACGGTATTGAATATTTATGGTAAGACCAAAGACACTATCACGGCACGTAAGGATCTAGAAAACATGAAAGTGAGAAAGGAACTACATGTGATTAAACAAGGCAATAAGACCTTAAAACCGCATGCTTTGTTCATGTTGGCACCAGAAGATCGGACAAAATTCTACGATTTCTTAACAAATGTTCGGTTTCCCGATGGTTTTACAGGAAACCTAAGAAATAATTTGACTGGTAAAGACAAATTTAGCGGGCTAAAATCTCATGATTTTCATATCATACTCCAGAGACTTTTACCAGTTGGGATACGAAAATTCTTGAAAAAAGAAATTATGATACTATCATTGATTTAAGCGATTTTTTCAGATTGATTTGCCCGCACACGTTGAGGGTTAGTGATTTAGAGAATGCAAAAGAGAAGGTTTTGGAAATCTTGTGTAAACTAGAAACGATATTCCCACCGGCATTCTTTGATATTTTGATACATGTGATAATGCAATTGTCTGAAGAAGCGATTAGGGGTGGACCTGTTCATTTGAGATGGATGTATCCGATTGAACGTTTTCTAGGTAAGTTAAAGAGGTATATTAGAAATCGGGCCAGGCCGGAAGGATCCATCGCAGAGGCATACGTGGCTAACGAGACCTTGATGTTTTGCTCGTTGTATTTTTCGGGAAATGAGACAAAGTTCAATAGGCCCGAAAGGAACTGGGTTGAGAACGAAGATACAATCAAGAACCGTATATCAGTATTCAAGACTCATTTTCGATCAATTGGATCGATGAAATGCTTGACATTCAATACTATTTTGAGAGAGAAGGTTCAGTGGTATGTCTTGCAAAACTGCCATGAGATCGATGAATACCTCATGTAAGTGAGCAATCCAAACTTATTTCTTTTGTTTTTTATAATTCCATTAAAGCTAACTAGTCTTCTACACGTGGAGCAGTGAACATCGTACAAAACTGTCAAGTTATTGCACGAAACAGAACCTGGACAAAATGCACCGTCAAGAATTTCCTGAATGGTTTAATTCGAAGGTACAAAATAAAGCTTGATACACTTATTGTGCACTTTTATGAGCGTTCTTCACAGTAGCTTATGTATGGTACATTATGCATATGATTGTAATTAGTAAACAGAACCCATCAGACTTGAATGACCAATTGTTAGCACTTTCCACCGGATCTTTTTCAACGGTCGAATCCTATCAGAGTTGTGTGATGAACGGTGTCAGATTCAATGCACAAAAATGGGATCGCACATGCACAACTCAAAACATTGGGGTTGCTGTCAAAGGGACCGAAGGCACTACATGGTATGGAGTCTTAGAAGACATATATGTCGTAAGCTATCCAAATCATAACACTGTTGTTCTTTTCAAATGTACATGGTTCGATACTAGTGCAGCTAAGAAGGGCGTCCGTGTATATAAGAATAGAACAAGTATACACACTACAAACACCTGGTACGAAGAGGAGCCATTCATTCTTGCTTCACAAGCAGAACAAGTGTTCTACATAGATGATTTGTATAACGGATGTGACTGGAAAGTTGTTGAGCATTTTCAACACCGTCATATCGTAGACGCACCAAATATTAATGCTGATGTGGTTGTTGATGATTTGGTAACCGACGAAACAACCCATGGAAATTTCCAACTTGTTGTTGAACTACCACCGATGGAACCGTTATACATGAGTGCAAATGATGTAGAAACACATGTTGATCAAAACGATCTCGCTTCAACAGATGAAAACGATGAAAACGATCTCGATCAAAATGAAAAGTATGGCAGTTACGAGTATGCTTCAACAGATTGCGATGATGATAATAACTGTGTAGATGATGACATATACAACTCAATCCCACCAAACTATGCAAGTGATAATGAATGATGCTATAAATCTAATATTCTTTTAGCAAGTTTATTCAAATATACTTGAATTTAAAAATTATATAATAGTAGTGCTTTACTTATACTACATCAACATATATGTGTTCTTTATATAAAATTTTTATTATATTCAAATACTTGATCATATAGGTGAATGGTTTGCGCGGGATCGGCATGTGGTTCTCAACCACCGCCCGAGCATCCATTTAGGCTACCGGGCCAATGCGAGGACGGTAATTAATTAACTTTCATTTTTTTTGTCTAGTATGATTATTCTTATTTCGTTGAATTAACATTGACATCGATACTACAGATCATATAGCACATAATGAGGAATGGATACCACCACCTCCCCCCCGAAAAAGAAGCAGGGTGAACGTGGACCTGCAAAAGGTTTCACCGTCCAAGCCCACAAAAAAAAGTTAGGGGGCTTGATTCCTCTTATATAGGATCCTAGATTTCCCAAAGTTCAGAAGGTTTTGGGAAAATACGCGAAGGATTTTGAGTCCGAGACAGGGAAAGTCGTGAGGTCCCATGTTCCCTGTTGCGTCCACAATGGCAAAAGGTGGAAGACCGACTTAAAGAATTAATTTGGCAAGAACTTTGGGTACTTAGCTAATCAAATTGTTAACACTTTCAAATTGTAAGTTTCATTATATTAATTTAGATACCAATCGTTTCATTTCGTGTGTTTTCAGGCATCGTTCGAACCCCTTGAGCTTATTCACCGCGATGCCATGCTGAAAAGCGCCGGTATTTTATTCAGAAAATGAAAGACTAGACTAAGGGAGGAGGTAGATGAACACATCAACAAGGGGTTTCCAGGGCCTTGTCCCCGACCCAGGGATGTGGGTTCACAACAACAATGGGAAGCGTATCTCCGCTACCTTAGTAGCGATGCTTTTAAGGTAAAGCTTTATTCCATTACATGTGTTACGTAGATTCAATTATTATTACTTGTTACTACTTATATATAATACAAAAGTACCATTTTTTTGCAGAAAAGATCTGATCAGAATAAGAAGAATCACGCCGGGAGTAAATATGTAGGCCGCCAAGGACGAATGCCTATGGCCGTAGTTCGATGGGAAAGGTTAAGAAGGGTAAGTATTAGGAAAAAAATCTCTATCACTTCATTTTTTTGAATTTTCATAACTAATACTTTTGTTTTTTCAAGGGTAATCTGAGTCTGAGTGAAGATCCTTTGGGGCAGGATCCTATCCATGTATGGGCGAGCAAGTATAAGAATGCTGACGGCTCGTTTCTCAACAGTGATGCGGAGGTTGCTTACGTAAGTGATATACGTTGTATATTGCAATTCAATACGTTCATATTTTCCTTTTCCTTATCTTAACTGCCAACGATATATGTTGTGTTTAGAGGAGGCTGGAGAAATGGCGTGCTATGATTGCACCAGGTCGACCGATGACTTTTGAAGAAGAGGAGGCAATCTTTCAGGGCGCCTTAGGAACTAGGCGAGATTATTTGATTGGCCTTGGCCCTACGCAATCTTCCGTATCCAATTCATCACAATCGTCCAGTCTTCAGCATCGTCATCTTCTTACCACCAAGAATACAATATGCAGATTGAACAACTTAGAAAGTCTCATGATCGGTTGGTGAAGTTAACCAAAAAACAGAACAAGAGAAACAAAAAACAAGGGGCTCTTCTCAAATTGTTGCTGACTAATCTTAAGGATAAGGAACCGGATATGAAAATAGAGGTTAGCTCATCATCTTCCGATGAAGATGAAGACGATTCTGAAGATGATTCTCAAGTTGATCTTGACGATGATGCGTAGACATTCTAGAGTAGACTATTGTTACTTTTGGAAACATTGCACAACTTTGTATTTTGCGTAACATTTTTTCACTAAGCTTATGTATTTCGTTTTGTTATGAATCCCCATACATTTCTATTTTGTGAGCTTCTGTTATGGATTTTGGAAAAAAACAGGATTGGTATGCGAAAACAAAATAAATATTAAAATAGAAAACGTTTAAAGGGACGTCATCCCAACAAACATTTAAAGGGACGACATGTCGTCCCAACAAATGTATTTCTAGAAATTTTCTCTGCTTAAAGGACGACATATCGTCCCAACAAATGTATTTCTAAAAATTTTCTCTGCTTAAAGGGACGACATATCGTCCCAACAAATATTTCATAAAAATATTTTATACAAATATTTTATAAAAACTCATTTTTTTTTCCCAAATTTGTTTTGAAGGGACGACTTTATCGTCCCAAAAAACATTTTATAAAAAATTTACTAAATCTTTTCGTATTGAATTTTTTTTTATTAAAACGAAATGTAAAAGCTTTGAAGGGACGACATTGTCGTCCCAAAAGATAAATTTTATATAAAAAATTATTTTCCTCATAATAAATTAAATGAACTTATTCATGTTTATAGGGACGACATTGTCGTCCCTTTAAAGAAAGCCATGTCGGCACGTTGAAATTTCTTAGAAAAATTCGTGGCACGTCGGCATACATTTAAAGGGACGAAAAAAGTCGTCCCTTTAAAAGAGTCAGTTATTTAAAGGGACAGAGCAGAAGGGACGGCTTTATAAGAACGACTTGTCGTCCTTTTAAACCTTTAATGGGACGACATTGGTTCTAAAGGGACGACAATATGTCGTCCCAAAAAACATGATTTGTTGTAGTTACAAAACAATTAAGTCCCTTCCTTTGTCTTTGCATAATTTTCTTTTGAGTTATGTCTTCAAGTAGAAGATCTGACGCAAATGGTTCATTAGATTAAGTCCTTAGTATTTTTGAGGCCGCATGGAAAGTTGCTCAGGAGCATTCCGTCACATTTTCCATGTCTCACAATCGGCAAAATATTCTCAAGGATCCCGTGTAATGCCCCCAGACCCCGAGCCTGGTAGCGCTAAATGAGTCATAAATGTCCGGTCAACTGCTTAGACTGTTCCCGGATCGTCCCTACCAGAGGTAACTAGAGGCCATCCTTACACCGTCTTCTTGTACGGTGCAACACATAGTTTCGTCTGATAGTCGTCTCTGATACCATTCTGTGTACGGTGCAACACATAGTTTCGTCTGATAGTCGTCTCTGATACCATTCTGTAACGCCCCCAGACCCCGGCCCGGTAGCGCTAAATGAGTCATAAATGTCCGGTCAACTGCTTAGACCGCCGTCCTCGCTTGGTCTAAAAGGGCTAACCCGAGTTGACAAGACATTTATGTCTCACACTTATATGGGGGTGATCATTCTACTATTTTTCCTATGTGGGACATTACATCCCGGGCCATAAATATGTTGATTGATGAGGGGGTTGGTCCTTCTCCGGTCAAGGCAATCTTTTTTATTCTGTCCACTGTGTAGATGTGCGATGAATACGGTGTAGATAGGAACATCTGTAAGCCAATCCTTCCTACTCGAAATCAAAGAGAGGATGCCCCGCACGAGGGGTATTTTACAGTGTCTAATGAGAATTTAGTTGCTGGTCTTTGTTTTCAGATGACTCATGCGGTTTTTCATGTTTTGATTCATTACAAGTGGGGTTTACGAATCGTTCCCAATGCGGTTAGGGTTATCATAGGTTTTTCCATTTTTTGTAGAATAATAGGTTGAGAACTTTTGGTTCCCTTGTTTAGGCCGTTCTTTAAACTTAGGAGGTGTAATGAGATGATCATGTGCTGGTATTTTTTCTCTCGTAGGCCAAAGTATGATACAAGTGCGTAACTAAATGTCTTGGCAAAGCTTCCTTCTTCTATTAAGAGGTGGAAAGAAAAGTTCTTTTTCGTTCGAGCTGTGGGTTGGGTTTGATGGGGGATGAACCGCTGGAGATAAGGATTCATTCGCAATCTCAACGAACATAAAACAATATGATCGGGCGCTAGGTGTTCGCCTTAATACTTCTTCATTTTCCTCGATCCGTAGTGATTGCGTTGGCCAAGCTGGAGAGTTCCGGGCCTGATAATTTTAAAACCCTTCATGTGGAATCACGAGAGAAATGTAGGCGTTGGATGTTTGAAATTGTGCTTTCTTTTTTAGTTTCTCCTTTTCAGCATCTTGCCTATATTTTGTATGTTGTGTACATACATATATATACCCCCATTTTGGAGTATACTTTTGGTTTCTCCTTTTCAGCATCTTGAATTCCGTTTTGCGCAAGCATATTGGGACTTATAATCTAAGTAAGAAGAGCTAACATGCGGGATGCGTTCGGTCTGACCTTGGGTCTGCGAACTTCTGACGTGCATGGGGTTTTGCGCCATAAAACTTACAAGTGGGATAAAGATTCATATTTATTTACCTTCCATGTAAACATATGTCCTGACCTTGAGGAAATGAACATACTAATTTCTTTCGGATGTCAGTAGATTAAATCTAATCGATCTGCAGTATGATATGATATAATAAAAGAATCAGACCACATTTCAGAAAGAAAAGAAGAAAAAAAAAAAAAGAATATGGCCAGCTTCCAAGCATCGGGCCGGATTAAAGCGTGCTTAACCTTCGAGTCTACAAAATCGTTTGAGAATCATGTACTGTGAGTTTGTTCTGAGGTACACCCGTCAAGTAGATTCCGACCATACGGACACGGATAAGTTTGCCCCATCTGCATGCGGGTTTTATTTAGTCGTCTTTTCTAGAAAATCTCGTGCTGCGAGTTTTCTTTGAGACGCATCCAGTGGATCCCGACTTGCAGGTCTCAGTTTAGATGAGTTGATTTTTTCCCGGAATTTTGGGACTCAACCTCTGTTTGCCTTGATGATGGAGACGTGATTGCCGTAAAGTAATAATAATAATAATAATAATAATAATAATAATAATAATAATAATAAAGGCTGGGAGGTGTGAGTTATCCTCCAAGTGATAAATAAATAAATAAATGTGTGATCCAATTAATAAAATTGAGTCCCCACTCTCCCTATAATAAAAAAAAATAAAAAAAAATAAAAAGTCCCCACCCGTTGAGATTCGAATTGAATACAAGCAAACTGGAAGAAGAAGCAAAGCGTTACAAAGTCGTAGCGTCTCAAGAACTTCATCGCTTCTCACTTTTTTTGGTCATCCACTGCCATGTGGATTTTTCTTTCAATACAAATTATATAAATATACTAGTGAACGTGAGCCGTGCAAGGCACGGCGGGTCCAACATAAATCGCTATCAACGATAACATCAAAGAATAGATCTCCAACGTAAAATAAATCGCGTAAACTTAAAACCGTAATAATTCAAGCGCAAGACAAAATAGAAAGAACTAAAACATATCACATTCTCTGCAAGCTACCGAAAGTCCGGTTTTTTCTACCAAGGGGAAAAAAGAAACAGCGGTAAGAAAATGGGAAAAATGAATCGAGAACTTACACATTTGATAAATAAAAAAATACACGGTTTTTTTTAATTGTTGTGTCGAAATCGAATCAAAATCGAAAATTTTCGGTTGATTGAAATCTAAAACTGATCCGCAATGTCTGTTGGAGGTAATAAAAATAAACCGTATCGAAATATACACTTTGTTGTGTATATTCAATTGTTGTGTCGAGATCGAAGCGAGAAATCAAAATTTTCCGGTTCATTGAAATTTAAAACTGAATCCGCACTGTTTATTGGAGACACTAAAAATGAATCGTATCGAAATATATACTTTGGTTCGATTTACGTAACGTAGAGTCGAATTAAAAATTTTGGTTTATATATAACGCTTACCGAAATTCCGGTTATTATCGAAGGGAAACCGAATAAATGATGTTTTAAAAAAAATATTTGATAAAAAAATGCGCGGTTTTATTCAATTGTTCGTCGAAATCGAATCGAAATCGAAAATTTTCGCTTGATTGAAATTTAAAAATGAATTCGCACCGTCCGTTGTAAGTACTAAAAATGAATCGTATCGAAATATAAAATTTGTAGTGTATATTTAATTGTTGTGTCGAAATAGAATCGAGAAATCAAAAAAATTCGGTGGATTGAAATTTAAAACCGAATCCGCACCGTTCGTCGGAGACTAAAAATGAATCGTATCAAAATATACACTTTGTTGTGTATATTCAATTGTTGTGTCGAAATCGAATCGAGAAATCGAAAATTTCCGGTTGATTAAAATGTAAAACTGAATCCGCATTGTCTGGAGACACTAAAAATGAACCGTATCAATATATACACTTTTGTTCGATTGATGTAACGGAGGGTCGGGAAAAAAAAATCGGTTTATATATAACGACATAACCGATATCCCGGTTTTACCGAAGGGGAAAAAAAATGACCCGTATCGAAATATACACTTTGTTGTGTTAAAATCGAATTGAGAAAGCAAAATTTTTTGGTTGATTGAAATGTAAAACTGAATCTGAACTGTCTGTTGGATGCACAAAAAATGAACCACTTTGGTTCGAATTATGTAACGGAGAGTCGGAAAAAAAATTGGTTTATATATAACGAGATAACCGAAATCCCTGGTTTTTACCGAAGGAAAGAAAAATTGAACCGTATCTAAATATACACTTTGTTGTGTATATTCAATTGTTGTGTCGAAATCGAAAATTTCCGGTTGATTGAAATGTAAAACTGAAGCCGCATTGTTTGTTGGAGGCACTAAAAATGAACTGTATCGAAATATACACTTTTGTTCGCTTTATGTAAAGGAGAGTCGAAAAAAAAAAAAAAAAACGGTTTATATATAACGAGATAACCGATATCCCGGTTTTTACCAAAGGGAAAAAGAAAATTAACCGTATCGAAATATACACTTTGTTGTGTCAAAATCGAATCGAGAATTCAAAAAAATTTGGTTGATTGAAATGTAAAACTGAATCTGCACTGTCTGTGGGATGCTCAAAAAATGAACCACTTTGGTTCGATTTATGTAACGGAGAGTCGGAAAAAAAATCGGTTTATATATAACGAGATAACCGAAATCCTTGGTTTTTACCGAAGGGGAAAGAAAAATGAACCGTATCGAAATATACACTTTGTTGTGCCGAAATCGAAAATTTTCGGTTGATTGAAATGTAAAACGAATCCGCACCGTGTCGTTGGAGCACTAAAAATGAACCGTATCGAAATATACACTTTGGTTCGATATGTAACGGAGAGTCGAAAAAAAGAATCGGTTTATATATATAACGAGATAACCGAAATCACGGTTTTTACCGAAGGGGAAAAGAAAGAAAATGAAAGAAAAAAGAACTGCTGAAAAAAAAAATGGTTAAAAAAAAACATTATCGAAATATACACTTTGTTGTGTCAAAATCGAATCGAGAATTCAAAAAAAATTGGTTGATTGAAATGTAAAACTGAATCCGCACTGTCTGTTGGATGCACAAAAAATGAACCACTTTGGTTCGATTTATGTAACGGAGAGTCGGAAAAAAAAAATCGGTTTATATATAACGAGATAACCGAAATCTCTGGTTTTTACCGAAGGGGAAAAAAACAAACCGTATCGAAATATACATTTTGTTGTGTATATTCAATTGTTGTGCCGAAAGCGAATCGAGAAATCGAAAATTTTCGGTTGATTGTAATGTAAAACCGAATTCCAAGACTGTCTGTTAGAGGCAAAAAATGACCCGTATCGAAATATACACTTTGGTTCGATTTATGTAACGGAGAGTCGAAAAAAAAATCGACTTATATATATAACAAGATAACCGAAATCACGGTTTTTACCGAATTTAAAAAAAAAATGCTGCAAGTGGAGCTACCACGTGGCCTCTTGTGGGCAAAGTGCCTTGGCACTTGATAGATATAAGATAAGATACCCTGCTAATTGGCACAATAATAACAAAGGTAACTCACATGCAATATACAGTAGTCACAATCTCCATCACAATTAATATATATCTAAATCATCACTGGACCTGCTCTCATGAAAGGCTATTGATGATACTTCAATTTTAAAAATAAAAAAATAGAAGACAACACCATTCGATGGTCCACCCTCACCATATCACACTTACTTCACTATTTTAAAAAAGACGAACACTTAAATTTTGGCACAAATTCTATCCGATATAATCTTTCTCCGATTAATCTTTCTCCGATTAGCTTTCGGAAACAACTTTTCTATCGTATGTGTATTATTATCTGTGTCATGCAATAATAATATATTTATAATATATTTCAGTTTTTAAATTTAAAAGGAAAACTTACAACTAAAAAAAAAAAAAAAAAAAAAAAAAAAAAACGTGGCCAACAGCACATGGACTACTACAATGATCTTCAAACCGACACTAAGATAAACGCCACATCTTATTTGCATCTCCGATCTCATCCAGAGAAAAGAGATTTTGCATGGAAAGTAAAATCTATGTGTAAACACGAGACAAACAGACTTGGTGGCGGATCCAGGAATAACATCGTGTACTAAATGAACTGTGTGTCCAAGGAAAGGAACATACTCCAGACAAATCATGACGCATATTTTGGCATTTTAGAACCACGAAAAGGCTCGGTTTCGAAGATCCGCCTACTTTGATTCTGCATATGCAAGCAAAAGAGTGCATATACTAACCAAACCAAAATGATTCCTTCAGCTTTTAACTGGAGGTTGTTTAGAAGCAGCAGCAGCAGCAGCGTGTTGGTTTTGTGTTTTCGGAGGAATTTTGGATGCCATTGTGCGTAACTCATTAGCAATCACAGTGAAATTCGGTCGCTCTGATGGCTCAGCAGACCAACATTGCTCCATCAATGATCTCCATTCAGGATCACATCCCTCAGGCACCGGTGGTCGCAATGTGTTGCTCACTATACCACCTGGGTTTAAAGGGTAACACAAAACAAAAACCAAAAACCAAAACGGACATCAGCCTGTAATGTATAGCCTAGAACAAGCACTGGTTGATCATCACTCTTCGACATAAAATGCAGTGAGGTTACCGATGATAGCTCCATAATGCAAGTCGGCATATGGCTCTTCCCGTGTAAGTAGTTCCCACATGACGATGCCAAATGAGTACACATCAACCTGTGGAATCAAAGACAAGAAGAACTCATGATCATGTCCAGTGCTTATTTCACCTGCCATCTCCAAAGTACGAAAAATTGGGGAGCAAACCAAGAAATTCATTTAATGTACAACTGTTGTACCAAGTGGATGGATAAAATGTGATCATTTTTACTATCTTCCACATGGTAAGGGGTGTGTAGCGATGTGTTGGATGCATCACATCTATTCAATCGGTACAAACAATGATACAACGGCTGTACGACCAAATTTGTCAGCAAACCACAGATTAAAGCAGGTATGCACTCTATGTGACTACACAAATAAAAGGATATGTCTAGGAGAAAAACAAAAGACAAAAAAAAATTACCTTTTCAGAAACAAGGCTACTGCTGCCGTTAAGCAGCTCTGGTGCCATCCAAGGAAGTGTCCCACGCACGCCACCTGAGATTAGAGTATGACACTTCACCTTTGACAGCCCCAAATCACCAACCTGGAAATAAAGGAAATGTGAGATTCACATCTGTCATAGTGCCGTCAGTCCTAATGGTAATTAATACATTGGAATCCTGGAACCGGGATAAAAAAGAATCACCACCATCAAATTTCCTCAAGTTCCCCAATACACAGTGGCAGAGCTACATACAACCAAGGGGGGCAACTGACCACCCCCCTTGATCCGGAAAAATTACACTAATATATGTACAAAGCATATTGTTTGCCCCCCCTTAAATTTTTTATTTGCCTTTAAAAATTTTACTGCCCCACTTACCCGAGATCTTGCGTCCGCCCCTGCCAGTACAACACAGAAATTAGAAGCTAAAAAAGCTACAAGACAACGTGCAGTCAGGGCATCAGGCCACTCCCGATCATGAAAGCAATACTTTGAATGTCATTGCCAACAAATGAAGCAACATTAAAATGCTAATGATAAGTTCGCTGTCACAGGTTCTTGTTAAGAATATACCATGCGAAAACCCACCCCCATAGCAGAAACATGCACGATAACCAATTATTCCATTTCGTGATGCAATAGTATGCTATAATATGCATGTGTGTGAAACCCACCCAGTATCTCTTGGGGAGGGAGGAGCATGCATCCAAGCACACAACAAAGGCTGAAATATTTGGGTTCGCTTTTCCAGATTCCATTTTAAGAACAAACAAAAAAACATGAAAGGTTCACAAACAATTATTAGTAAAGAACATCCAAGCAGATCATAGTTGGCATACTTAGCAATTCAAACACTACAAACATAATGTTATTGTTAAATTACCGACTCTTCTAAAAGCTTAAGACAGCCCCTCACGTGTAAGCTTCTCAATACGTGGAGAAGAGTACACATGTTGTAGCAGTATTAACAAACCCGGCTGTATTAGAGCTAAAATAACCAACATCATTAACAGTTTTTTCCTCAATAAATGGGGGCAGTAGCCAATAAGGTTTGACTCAGAACCTCATGTTCATGCAAAATTACCAACTAACCTAAAAGTTCAAAAGGTTATATGTATATACAGCTACAATTGCAGCGCGCTACCAAGAGAAGGTCCTTCTATATACTTGAACATTATGCATTCAACTGCTTGAATGATGACTAGGCAACAGATTACGCTTTGCTCATGCAGAACGGTTCGTCTTTATGACAACCAAGAATTAAGCATCCATCCTAGTATGCCTTCCCTTCTTACAACAAAAGTTATGAAGGAAACTAGGAATGTTACGTGACTAGTTTGAAATGAAAAAGTAGATCAACAAGATAATTTAAGCAATGATAAATTTTATTTCAAACCTCTCACAAGCATATGCATATAATATGAGCTTGGGTGGTATAGACATGTTGTATCCTTGGTGGTAAAGGAATTAAGGATATGAGTCCATCAAGGTTGAGATGAAGGCAAGCAATCTTAATTTATATTTCTAAAATAATAATAATAATAATAATAATAAAATAAAACATGTGGCCAATGATCACAAGGCAATGCTTTTACTTCTACGCCATGGTAAGTTGATTCAAACGATCATACATACTAAGGTAGGTCCCCGTTCTCACGGCTAACCTTGCATATCGGACGATGTGGGTCACGCAGATTAACCAATAGGTTGTCACTTTTTAAGTCAAAGTGCACTATATTCTTTCCATGCAAGTACTCCATCCCAAATGCAACGTCCATGGAAATCAACAGACGCTTGCGCTTATCAAGATTCCTGAAAACAGTTGATTAATTATGAGAAGTTGACTTGCAAATATACTAAAATAATTAAATTCAAGAAGGCAAAAGTTCCAGAACAATTTAAGACACCTTAAAACCCACATAAAGTCCTCAGCTTTCTCAGGTTAATGATAGAAATACGTGCATGAGCTAAGAGAATGTAACAATTAGGGTAATACATATATTCATGTTTTGGTCATGAAGAGAATCAATCGGAATCGATAGATGATCAATCAGCTGTTACTGATTTTTTAGTTCGGCATAATTCTGGTGCTACTAGTGATTAATCCTTAGCCTGCTACTAGTGATTGATCCTTAGCCTTTAATTCTGACAGTGAATGGTATTTATTAGGCAGTTTAGCTGTTTAGATCCCAACTAATATAATTTAAATATGTATATAGCTTAAACCTTTAATTCTTTAAATACCCATATTTAATCATTTAGTCATGAATAAGAAATACAATTTTTTCTTCTCATGTTCTTACAGGTCAATATCCTTTCAAAGAATTCATTATTCAACTCGACCTTGGAAAAGCAACCAGTTGCTAAATATTGAAAGTTTTGGGCCTCTATTCAAGAATTTGTGCCCCCTTCAAAATAATAATTGTAAAAAAAATGCAATTGGAAGGTCGTCTTTTATAGAGAAAATTTGAAAATGAGTGCTGCACAGGCTTTGCTATTTGCTAATATTTAAGCAGCTTCCCTAGCATGAAAATGAAAGGTGAATCAGGGAAAACTAAAAAGAGACGAAAAGAGAACGGTGCGAGTACCTTTCACTCTTTTGTAAAGCAGACCTCAATGATCCATCGGTCATATATTCAGTAACAGTGGCAACAGAATGACCAGGACCATCAAGGACAACACCATAAAAAGCAACCACATTGGGATGGTGCAAATCAGCAAGCTTGATAGCCTCATTCCAGAAGTCATCTCTCTAACAAACCAAACAGACATTTAGCACAACTAGTTAAGCAACAGTGACTATCAAATAAAAAATAGCAGACGAAGCTGTAAAGGGACACCGACCATCCTTTCTTGTTCCGAAGGCTTCCCCGCAAAGCATCTATCATTGATTCGTTTGATAGCAACATCCGTACCTCTCCACTTTCCATGATAAACGGTTCCAAAAGTACCTGAACCCAGTTCCCGTAGCTCTTCAAGGTCACTGTTTTTTATTATCTGCTTCAAGAGAAAATCTTAGGAAACCCCATAGATGTATGATTTTCTAAGGATATTAGCCAAACTGCAAAGGATACATGTACAGTATCTAACTCCACCTGTAGGCGCCCAAGGCCGTCAGATAAGGGAAACCCAACATTAGTCTTGTCCGGTAACCTTGCCCTCAAATCCTGAATAAGCACAAAAATTGAGCAATCCAAAGGTAACATAAAGGTGTCATACTTGTAGAAGCCCTGCAAATAGATCACCTGGAGGCTAACAGAATCACTGGCATCAATTCTATCTTTATCATGATCAGTTGTTGGCACCTCACCGATTTGATGACTTGTAGAAGGAGAAACAGTCTGATCAAGTCCAGATAAATCAGGATTAGAAGGCAGAGAAGACTGAAGGACAGAAGATGCAACATCCTCTGCCACAGCCTGAAGTTGTTGCTTGATCTGCTCCTCTGCAGAACCTTCAACAAAACAGAATAAAGCATGCGAATTCAAAAATGCACTCAGAATGTAAGACAGCAACCACATAATAAAATGTAAACAAAGTTCACTGGGCTGTGTATTCAAAAGTAAATTGAACAGTCAAAGTACCTGCAGAGTGGCTGTTTCCTTGATCTAAACGCATATCTGTCCCAAAACCCATGTTATTCCCCGTACGAAAGTCGCCATTACTTTCAAGATTGTTGTCATTAGAGGGATGCCTAAGACCTGAATTTTCCTTTTTAATTTGGATTTTGCTTGGTATTGGCGGAGGAAAATGAGTTTCACGCAAGTTCCAAAAATCCTGATTGCTAAATAGTGAATTTGAGTTGTCTTGCAGGTCTCCCACCACATTTGGGGGAGATAATAAAGATATATTATCATTTGATGGAACAGATTCAGCATCACTAGAAGCAATATTCGGTTGATTCATCGCAGCGTTAACCTTCCATTCACCAACAGGAGCAGTTCTTTGAGCAGTATGAGCAGAATCAATATTAGCAAAAGCCGAGGATGAAGTCTCATCATGTACCAAATTCACTCCAAATTTGGAATGAGAAACCAGACCAGGATCAACAAACTGAGGAGCCTGTGGCATCTCATAAATCTGTGCTGGCTGCACGTACTGGCTCGAAGAGCTAGTCACTGCTTCATTTCCATTTAAGTTATTGCCGTTCAGAACTGTTTTATGTCTGTTAAGCACAGAATCAGAGTATACCTCCCCATTGATAACTTGTGGATTATCAGTTGGTGGCTTAACTTGCTCGGTAGAAACCACAGCCTCATAAGGATTCACACGAAGATTTTCCATCCGCCCATTTCTTTGCCTGATATGGTCGTAGGCAGCATATGACTTAGCATTATCTTCCACAGCTGCAGTAGTAGAAAGGTTACCAGAACAGTCTTCTCGAGCATCATCAACCAAGTGCTCAGAAGTCTTCAAAACCATGCCTCCAAGTCCAGCAGAATCACCAGTAGAGGGTTTGGTTATCGTGTCTTCCTGTTCAAATTGGTACTGACTTGGATTAACAGGGGGATGGATGAGATTGTCATGAGAAGATTGCAGAATATTACCAACAAAAACTCCATGAGGCTGCAGACCACCGGTGATTCCTATCAGAGATTGGGGGAGAGGTAATCTAGGATGGTCAGGATTCTCCGCCTTTTGAAAACTGGCACTATGTTTGTCATGCAGTCCTTGAGCATTGTTTGGCAACCCTTCAACAATTGGTTGAACATTACCATTGTTATGATTAACACGGCCCAAAACTTGAGTTTCTTGAGAAATAGCTCCAGGTTGTTCACTAATAGTTTCCCCAGCAGCATCACCAGCAAGAATATTGTCGATTGGCCGCCCCTGGACATCTAAGTGTAGACTGTGAAAAGTTGACTGGGACTCAGGCATGGTACTTACAGGACTTTCCCGATTATCCAGTGCTAATGAGTCTGAATGAGCATGCGGCAATGCTTTTTGACACATAAAACAATCATCAAACTTCGACACTTTCTCTGAAGTTGTTGCCTGTTGATGTGTAAGACCTTCAGAAAAGACCATCTGCTCTGTTTGAGGGATCTTATGCCATCCATAGGCTTCCCCACCAACAGCAGGAACTTGTGTGGGATAAGCATTATAACCTTGGTCAGTAGAAACATGGGCAACTCGCTGCACAACTGAGTTATCAACAGGGTAGTGCTCGAAACGGATTTGTTGTGGCATCATAGGCTGAACCAGATTTGGGTTCACACTGACCCGGTTGGAAGGATACATCGTCATATGGCGAGCAGGGATAAATTGCTGAAGTGTACCACCAGTTGTCATATGCTGTGGAGTGAACACTGGTGCAACAGTCCCCAATAGCTGTCCAGGAAAACCCAACTGGGTAGGAGGCTGAACATATTCAGCACGAGGCAATGTTTCATGGTGCAGAGCTACACAACCTTGCAAGTACGGTGAAGCAGATGGTACAGTTGTCCCAGGTTGTTGTAGTTCAAAACTGACCTGATTTTGCTGTGCAGTAAAAGGCAGCGGGTTATAAAGCTCATTTTCAGCCCGAGTAGGTGCAGGAAGACGGCCATAATTGCCCACAGCATTATGCAAGGGAGCATCAAAAGAATCAACAGTGGCCGGCAAAAGAGGCCGACTAGAAATGACCATAGGAGAACTCATTGGGGATGCATAAGTATCAACCGGAGGAGGAGGAAGACCAGAATAGCTGACGGGAACACCGGCAGAAGCAGGATAAGTATCAGTTGGAATTGCAGGACTTGCGGTCACACCAGGCATAATAGGCGTAGCTTCTAGAGGGACTGTAGATTTTTCTCTTGGTGACGGTACACCGATTGAAGTTGGAACAGTAACCTCCAGCTGGACATGGGCCAAATTATCAATAACCTCAGCCACATTGGCATCTGAACCTCGGTTGGAGGCAGCACTTACTGTGCTTTCCTTCCTTGTGGTTCGAAGCCTGCACGTGTCATCTGTAAACCATTAACTACATCAACATATTTCTGCCCACTATCATGCCAAGCCTCAAAGTGAACTAAACCAGCTGAAACGACTTCTGAAGAAGAAAACAAAAATACTCTCAACTTCGCAGACCCATCTGTAGACGTCTCTAGCAACTTTTCATACTCATCCATCATATTATCAAGATCATCTGAACAAGAAATCGATACAAGGGCATCAAGATCCTCTTCTGGCAACTGGTACTTGATGGCCACATTCTGGCCATATATATCAACCATCCTCTTAACAAATTCAGCAAAGCTGACATCCCTTCTAACACTAATAATCCGTGTCTGCCCACCAACATATCTCAAAGCCCCATCACTTGGCCTTGGCAATATTTTTCCTCCAAAACTACACAAAAACTTAACTTTCCTTCCTGACACAGAATCATCACTCTCCTCACTGGCCTGATCAGAGCCAATACAGCCAACTTGAGGCGTGACATTATGATTTTGTGAAGTTACACAAGCTGAATTGAAGCCAGGAGCAGCAAACACGCCATGACTTTGCGGTGGGGGAACATACGGAGCCCAACCAGCAACTCCCGAGACAGAGGCAGGGACAAGAACAGGGGCAGGCATACGCATAGCAACATTGCCTGGACCAACAAACCCGCTTTCCGGCATAGAAACAGGGTAATACACAGCTGGAACGGAATTGGGGCTACTGGTATCATAAGTAGGGCTGGCATAAAATCCTTCTACAGGCCTTCCAGAACTAGTAACGGGAACAATGCGTGGGTCCTCCGGCATTGTCCTAACAATATTCAGTGGGCGCAAGTCGCTTGGTACCAAATTCTGATCAAAAGCCATTTCTACAAACAACTGCCTCCTCCAATCCAATCACTCACTGGTAGTTATTGGTATGTATAGCTATACGTTTCTCACATAATCCAAATATTCACAATCTAAATCGAAAATCTGGAATCTCTAGGGTTTTATTCTTCTTAGCAATCCAAACAACAATTACTTAAGCAAACGCCTGTTAAACACACCGCCATAAAAATTTCACAAAATAAGTGAAAGATTAAGCAAAAAAAAAAAAAAAAAAACAAACAAACAAACAAAAAAGAAAACGATAAATGTCAAAAGGGTGAGAAACAGACATTACCTAAAGGATTTAATTGTGAAATTGAAAGAGACAACGCGTGGAGGCGGCGACGAAGAAGAAGCCGAGCACAATGTAAAATCTTCACCTCGGTCTGTGAGCTAATTTTCTGCTCGATATTCCCCGTCTCCCTAAATGTATTAAGATGAGATTAAATATATATTATTGGAAAATTTCCTTACTCTGAGGCCTGAGCTACTGAGATTTACAAATGAAAAACTTAATTTTTTTTCTTGGTTCCTATTTTCTTCAGTCTCTGGCGGAGAGCGGCGGAATTGACAGCCGTAATCGGCGGTGAGATTTCGGCTTATTAATTTTGAAGATGGTCCACTTAAAAAAATTAAAATTAAAGAAAAATTATAAATAAAGGAAAGGAAAGAAATGAAGAAATGGCGGGGGATACTTCGGAGTTAAGATCCCGAGTTTGTTTACGTGAAGAATTTCTTCTTTTCAAGTTCTAGTTGAAGCTGGGGATGAAGCCACGTGGAATGCTGCATGCAAAATTGCCCATCACTCTATCCTTTATTATTATTTTTTTATATTCCGTTAATAAAATATGATGAATAGGTGTACTTTTAGATCATACATTGTTGTATGAGTATGATGAGTTATATTTTTATATAGTGTTTTTATATAGAGCACCGCTACGACACGATTCTACTGAAATACCACACTATCTTAGCACAACACAAAAATTGATCTTCATAAAGTCGATTCTTAAATCAAAAATCGATTTTGTGTGGACCGTAGTATTATGGTATTAAAAGAAGAATAAGGATTCGAACCGTAGTTACACTCAATGGCATATGCACCTCGTGAACTCTAACTCTTATTCGGTCAGAAGCAATGAGTGAAAAAATATTTCCTTCGGGTGATATCACAATAAAGTAGTTCATATAATGATCTATTTACTGAGCACCTTTCTTATCTAGAAGGGAGGAGGAATTTTTAATTTATTAAGGGAGGGGATGAAGATTCCGTAATTCAATCATTTTTATTAAAACGAATTCAATTGATTTAAAACTTGATATACCCGATCCGGATTATAACCCGAGCATCTAAATTGGGCATGAATCTAGGTCCAACAACAGATCTTGGGCCTCCATCCCGCTAGTCCGCTTCGGTAAGCGAGACCAAGACGGAGGTGGCGGTCTGCGGCGGCGGTTTGCCGGCGGTGGCTGCTTGTGGTCATTGCTCCCCTCTTGGTTTCAATTCTGTTGCTAGACGTTTATATGTTTGTTCTGTCTGTGGGTTTGTTGTTGTTTGGTCTTCATGGGACTTTCTTCTCTGTCAAAGTTTGTCTTTCTTCTCTGTCAAAGTTTGTCTTCGGAGGCTTCTGCTTTGACAGTAATTTCCGGTTGTTTTAGTTTGTTTGTTTAGTTTGTCCGGATAGTTTTCCGGCTTTTGTTTGTATTTACCAGTGTTGTCGTAGTTTGTAGTGCGGCTTATGGCCGCGTTTGTGCGGCATTTGACTGTGTTTGTGCGGCATTAGGCTGTGTTAATCTAGCTTCGGCTAGTTTTGCTGTAAATCTCTTTCATTAATAAAAACTTTTGTTTTTCGGGGGGAAAAAATTCTCATATACGTCATTCACCAATCACCATAAAATCATTTGTATTGGCACAACCTCCCGAGCTTTTACTTAACCAGGGATCAATGAAGGTGAAATGGAAGAACTGTCGAACCCAAATGACTCAAAGTGATGGAGCACTAGGGTCAGGCCCCGTAAACGAGTCAAGTTACTCAAAAGTAGCGCAAGATCGACTCAATCCAGATTTTTCCTTGATTAAGTTTGAACATTAAACAACACAATACCTAAACAACGCAATAATTGACTCGACTACTCGCGATCAAACTCAAATACATATTTATGTACAATAAGAAAAAGCATATATGTAGTATATGCATGTATACATACAAATATACTATAATAAAAATACGTATATTTTTATTTATATTTACAGTCAATTTAATTATTATATCAAATGTGGAATTGTTTTAATATCTTTTATATCTTGTAATCTGTCAATACTTTTTATAAAAAAATATTGTTGGGTACTCAATAAAAATTCTTTCCATATTTAATAACTGTTAACATATAATAACAATCTGAAATGACACTTTTGTTAATATAATCATGTGATAATTTGAGATATTTTTAAAATAATGTTTCAAAACCTATTAGCGTCAATGCAAAACTCGAGCTCGACTCGAATTATTAACACTCTCTTAAATCTCTCTCGAGTTCGGGTTTAAAACATTCATGCTCAAACTCGAACTCGAGAATATATTAAATTGCAGGGCAAATAGCCAAAATAGTCCGTAAACTATTTAGCTTTACCCGTTATAGTCCATAAACTTTTTTTTAGTACCAAAATAGTCTGTTAACTTTAATATTTTATCTTGACAAGTCCAAATTCATCTTTTCAAAGGGCAAAAGTGGAACTTTATGTATTTTACATAGTCTTCTCCATTCCAGCCTTTTCTCTCCTGCGGCGGGCCTTGCCCACAACCACCTTCTCTGCCTAAAAACCAGTCACTGCTAACAAAACAAGATCTAATAATAAAGCTACTCCACTTTAAAAAAATAAAAAAATAAAAAAATAAAACAACATTTTGATTCATTCTTTTCTTTGTTCTAATGCATTTTCCCACGTCTTTTTTCTGGTTTCTCAAGATAACTCCTTTATGACATGGAAAGTTTGAAGGTATTCTTTATTTTTTTTGTGAGCTTCCCCAATTGTCTATTCAACTGAAATAACAGAAGTTTATTGAAGTTTAAAGGTAACTGATTCTCTTAGCTTTGTGTATTAACTTGATTCCGTGAATCTATTCTCTCAATCTTTATCTATTGGAACTCACTACTAAAATTCTAATGAAAAGTTTCTTTTTTTTTTTTCTTTTTTTTTTTTTGGCTATTTGCCCTAAATTGCACAATTCGTTTAGAGCATTATTTGGTTCATCTCAGCTCGTTAACACCCCTAAGAAGAAGCACGGTTACTTCCTTGCAGCTAATTGGGAAGGGGATGGATCAATAGTGACCCAATGTTGTAAGAATGTCAAAAAATAAAATAAAATAAAAGCTGCAATTCATGAAACGAAATTTATAACCTTTTGAATACTGTAATATGTTTTACACCAACTAGAACAAAATTTCCCTTTCTAAAAAAAAAAATGCAATTAATGAAGCGAAAATTTAACCTTTATTGCAGTTATATGTACAATGTAGAAAGAATACAATATTGGGGGTGCAATTATACTACTCCATAAATAATAAAAAAAGAATTTCAAGCTAATAGTAGCTCAGTAGAACCTCTGCGTTATGGTCTTTGTATATTCTAAACTCAAACTGATTCATACTGTGTGTGTGTGTGTGTGTGTGTGTTTGAAGGCTAAAAATATCAAAAGTTGAGAGCAATACTTACTTGCCAGCTCAATCTTTTGCATTCTCTCCTGTCCTCTCCATCAAAAAGCGTCTGCAGTGAGTATCAAGAAAATCCTCAACATCGAATCAGCGGCAGACGGATCGAGTGTGGGTCCCTTTACGGGATATGATAAGTCTCTATTGCACCACATCATTTGAACGAGTGACGTGTATATGAAAAGACAAAAAAGGGTTTCGTCGTTTTTATACAAATTACCAGTTATCTGACGATCCGGTGCAATTAGAATCTTCCTCCCTAATGATGATGCTACCGGCGTCCCAGTGTCTTCTGCTTGTATCCGTATTTCATTCTATCTAATAATTTCTCTTTGTTTCTTCTCTTCTTCTCCATTTTCAACCTGTATCTATCTTCTCTCTGTCGCTCGTATATTCCTTGCCAGTATACTTCACCTGTTAATGGCCACAACCACGCCTCGTATGGATAATGATCATCATCTGCAGCCTCTGCAAGGTCTTCGTCCATACTTTTTAACGTAGTGAAGTCAAAGTATTTTACCCACATGAATTCTTTTCTCTGTTCAATTGGATGTTGTTCCTCAAGCAAGCCGGTTTGGGGATCAATGTAAACCATCCGCCTTGCACTATGATATGCCCATACATTGACTAGGATCTCCAAAACCCTACAATAGCAGTGCCTCTCCTGCTTGAAACCAACTAGAGAGATTAGAAATGGTAATTTCAGATACGAAAAATGATAAATACGCAACCATCATCACAGCCGTTGCCAGTGGGACCCACTAGTTAATCAACGACAGCAGATGATACTTGCGTTAAAGTTGTGCATGTATAATTGTTTCCTTTCAAATATTTTTGCCTCTATATTTGATTGGGATTTTGTCACCACTTACCTCCAGCATTGATGAAGCCAACAAACAGTGGGAGATGCTTGAATTTGTATGCAATAGATTGAGAGAATCAACGAACATCCTAAATTGCAAGTTGAATTTCTCAATTAGATAAAACCTTTTGTCATCTATCTACCGTAATATCTCAAGAATTACAACGACGTAGATATAAGCATACCGAGAGAACATAATGAACTCAAGAAAAGAACGGGTTGGCATCACCCAGCTGTGAAGTGCTGACCAATGGCCACCATCTTCAGGCATAGGCGGAAGACCATCTATATGTGATGGCAAGGCATACATTTGGCGGAACGCATCTTCAAAACATGTCCTGTACATTTTGACAAACAAAGTGTTCTTCATAGGGATGCATAAGGCCTTATGTGCAGCTGATTGGTAGTTAATTGGTTGCAACATGCAATTGATAGAAGACAACAGCGTACAAACTTGGTTCTTTTAAATGGATAATAGAGCGAATTTTAGCCCGAATCATTCTATACTTCACCTTTTAGGTTAAAGTCATAAAAGAGCATCCAATTGAATGGAAACTATCCAGTATATCCGGAGTCGGGGAAGGGCCGGCCCATTCATACCAAGCAATCCTACGTTCTATTTCTATAAGAGTTTGTATTCAGCTAGCAGACAATGGATGACAGACATCTAATATGACAATCACCAAAGAACTCATGCCTAACAGTAACAGAATGCCTTACCTGCAGTTTCCACCATTCAATATGTCACACATTGACCAAAAAGTGAGCACGTCGTTCTTCCCTATAAGTCCACCACCAATGTCCAGCTTCGCCCAAAAGTATATTATATCCCCTTTACTACTTTCTTGTATTACGTCTTCAAGAACCAGTTCAGCTTGGCTAGATAAAGCAACCTGAAATATTTGGGTCACAAGGACATCAGAAAGAGGAGCTTTGCTTCTCTAGAATATTAGTTTATTTTTTATTTTTTATTATGTCATGTATTTTATATTTATATTGTTCTAGTTTTTTTAAGGTGTTTTAGTAGGTGTGTGTGCTTCTAGAAGGTGTTGACCGGAGTACGAATATATTTGTAATAAAGTCTGGGAATATGCAAAATAAAAATAGGAGATATTTGGTGTAATCAATCAGAATCCTTCCCTTATTCATTTCTCATTCATTTTCTCCTGAAATTTCTATTGCTTCTCATGCAGTAAACAATCTATACTATGCAATATTTGTAGTAAAGCTGTCCATAATAAGAGGCTTCATGTACCACAGTTACAAAAGTTACATTTACAAAATAATAAGGGCAATGATTTATGGTGGTCATCGAACAACTCAGAAACCTAGTAGTTGGTTACTAGCCTATATGATGAACATATAAAGAACATAAGTGTCTACTTAGTGGGACTCATATGATTGAATCACGGACCAAAGAATGCCACTACGTGTGTCTTTATCTCATCTTCTATCAACTACTTAATGTTCAGCAGTTAGAGTAACCATTTCAAACTTGAAATGCAAATAATAACAATGGTATGAATCGTATCTTTATGTGAAATATCTGCTAGAGCAAAACACCATCAGAACAATCTTCTATTTCAGTCCAGTTTTAGTTTATTGTAAAACTAACGCAGCACAATCAGTTGAGGGAATACATCAGTAAGCTTATAGTGAGGAGGACACACCTTTCTCCCAGAAGCTCGCCATGATTGAAATCCTATCCAAGGTCGGTTGTGAATGTCATCGATCCTGTTTGCAATAGCAAACATGCCACCAATCTCACAGAGCATGTTTCTATAGTATGTATCATTCAAGAGGGCAAGTCGAGTTACAGCATCCACATCATCGGACCTCAATCTTAGTGCACTGGAAGACTGCAAACTTAACAAACATTAGAACTCTTAATACTCCACATTCCAGGCCACCTATTAGATATCAGAATATCAGCGTTGAATGTGGAAAATAAAAGGCAAAATATATGAACGATGCCTTCTGAGAACCAGTCAGCATAATGAAAAAGAAACTAAATGAAGTAAAAAAGCCAGCCCTTGTGACCATAGTACAAACAATCAAGTTGACAAGAACTTACAAGGCTCAATCCACGATATAAGGAACCGTGGTGCAGGAACTCCCAGGCTCCAGCACCGTCATATGTCTCGTATATACAAACAGGTTCCCCAGTTCTTTCCAGCTCCCCTTCATCCCTTTCATATGTTTCAAACTGTATCTTTTCGGCTTTTCGAGCATTGCGATATACGTCAGTCCAATTACCTATATCTTTCTCCATTCTTTCTTCTATCTATTTCACACAAAAAAATTGCTCAATTTAACTGTCGATTTCATAAATATACAGGGAAGTCATAAAATAAAACAAAAACAAAAGAACTGTTACTAAAGGAAAATGACCATACCTCCTCTACTTCAAGCTTCTCGGTTTCTTCTGAGCGTTCCATATTGGTCACGATTTCCCAATCTAAATTGGTTGGGTAGTCCACCTTTAGGGCTTCAGATTCAACCTCAGAAGCATCCTTCTTGGTTATGAGATTGGCCATGTCTTCCTCAATGGCATGGACAACACTTGCGTTTACCAGATTACTCCTTCTGATACGTGGATTTTCTTCCATATGTGAAATTTCTCCATCCGTTTCTTTGTGGTATAAGTTCCATTCCCAAGAACTCTGCGTAAGCTTAGAAGTATCCCCTGGCAACAAGACATCTGACGGGAAATTGAAGACATTCTCTAGCAACTTCGTGTAAGTCATCATGCATTCTGATGCAAGCATATTTTTGGCTAGCTCCCTTCCAGAAGATGCAGTAGAATGCGAAATTTCAGAAAGTTCCCCCTCAGTAACTAGAAGAGCAAAAGATTTCATCAGCTCCTCAGGATTGTTTTTTTGATAAATCATTCCTTGAACCCCATTGGAAACCTGAAATCAAAGCACAATTCAGAGTAAGAACAAGTAGGTACCTTTGTTAATGATATAGTACTAATTGTAAATATACAAGAACGCACATATCTTCCTATGACAGGATAATCTGGTGCGACAATTGGTATTCCAAACGACATAGCTCGCATTAGGAATGGAGGAAAGCCTTGCTCGTCTTGGGATGAAGCATATAGCACGATATCACTCATAAGTATCACACCATTTACATCACTGTCTACTCCATAGTGCCTAAGAGTTCCATGAGGAAGCCGCAAACGAGCTGCAACATCCTACGAAAACATATAATCAATGCATTTTATACAAGCAGGGGATAATCACAACATACTTCTATTCTTCTTGCGGGTAGTTAATCAAATAGGACATTAAGGGGTTACTTTCTAAAGAAGTGCAAGAGAAGCTCGGAAGAAAATTTCAATAAAGAAAAGTTAACGACAGGAAAAGTTCAGCTTAGCATGAAAAAGCAATCCAAATTGGAGAGCACCAACTTGAGAATCAATTTCATAAGCAAAAATAATAGAAGAAAATGGTTGAGAGGGACTAAGGTGTAAGATTAAGTATGCATTTTGCATTTTGGTTGAGAAGGCAATAGAAGAATGACAACAAATACAAGTTTCAACCTGTAAAAACTCATCATAACCGCTGCTGGAGATACTGCACAAGAAGACAAACTTGAACGTCCTTTTGGCTTCTTCTTTGCCTGCATATTTGACAAGGAGAGGCTCCAAAACATCCATCCTAACATTACGATCTAATGACAGTCCTATGTAAGAGAACAAGCTTCCAACAACCAAAACCAGCAGATCATCTTTGTCAAAACCATTTTCCTCCCTCAACAGAATCTTGGAGTGTGTCGTAGTGTAGCTTTCCGCAGCCCAGACATCTACTGGTGACCCGGGAACCACAAGAAAGTTTCCAGTGTCTAGCTCACTATATAACATCTGACACAGGAAAGTAATCCTAACTGAGCATGAGAAAGAACATTATATAGCATCTGTTACAGGAAAGAAGCATGAATCAACTGAGCAGTGTCTAATACAAAATAAAAACAGTGAGTGTTCTATGAGAAAGTCAAGTAGGGGATCAACCGGCAAGGAATAATCTGGGAACACCACAACATCAGCCCGTCGGAAAGTACTCTTCCAGTGAGATACGATATGTTCCCAATGCATGTCTTCATACTCCTGAAGACGATTTGCAAGTGTGTCCTCGTGAATAACCCAAATTAATGGGACAGAGCAGAACGGCTCCTGCATTAAGCTGCAAAAATGTATAACTTACCATTCATCTGAACTCAGAAATACACTGCAGAACTAATGCTCGCAATAATAGTAGAGGACCCACAAATATTAGATCAAAATCATTGGTATCATCAAATTACACTATTTTCCTGCTTTGTAGCCACATTTCTAACGTGCCAGAAAAATATTAATACACTAATAAAGTAACTAATGTCACATGAAAGCCTGTAGTACTACACATACTAAGTAGCCAGTTATATTTTTCTTTTGCTCAATATTAAGCGACCACTCCCAAAAGTCTGACTAATGAAGTTTTTATTTTCAAAATATCTGTTATGCTCAAAAGCAAAAAGGCAAGAACCTTTCCCTATGTAACTAGGGCAAATGTCATTCATTACATGAACACGTCAGTTTCATAATGATGTTTATAACATAAAACATACATCTTCTTGTATCAATTGCTTCAATTTAGATTTCAATTTCAACTAAGATGCAGAAAGTGCCAACACCAAATCCACAACGCTAACAAAATCTAAAACCCTATTAAGTGTTCAAATCATAGTAGACAAAACCATGTAGAATACAATGATAAGGATTTAGCATTCAAATTAAATGCAGCTAAAACAAGGCCAGAATCAGCATGTAAAAACATATTGTGCTAGCTCCTTGGTTATGTAAACTGGCATGTTAGCTAGGACTTGGGATAATATAATTTACTGGTTGAAGGACATTACAAGCTTTAAGATTGTCCATGCAAGGGCATATACCATTAAGATTTTACTATTACATATAGAAAAAGAACAGCGTAAAATAAACAACAGTTCAACGTCAGCTATATAAACAATATTTCAACAAAGAATTATCAGTTGGCAATAAACGAAAAGAAGATGGTCAAAAACTTCAATTGATTCAAAGAGATGGTAGTAGCACAAAATAAAGGGTGAGAAAAACCAAACTGCAATTTCAAAGGCAGAAAAGACGGTGATCTTTCTTCCGAAAATATTTGTTACCTCCTCAAGAACACTATTTTATTAATAACATTATAAAACAGCAGCCAATCATCTCAAAATGCTAAAAAGCAGTGTGGTTTTATTATCCAAGAACAGAAACCAAAAGCACATGATTCATCTGAAACTTTTGGGGAATAAACCACAACCCAACCAGCTGATGGAGTCTATAAAGCTTCATATTGTATCACACAGTCCACATCCCAGCTGCTATTAGTGTTTAGATCACAATACAACATGTTTATTCCATTATTTCTACTCTCCTGCAAATGATTGCTTAACTGAAAATTCGAAAACTCAAAGTGCTCAATGGAGAAACAACTATCGAGCTTTCTGGACCTATTGTGTATGAAACATTTTCCACAAATCAGAAATAGTTTGTTGGTACAAGAGAAACAATAACGTTATCAGTTTTCACAACTATAATCTCACAAGTTCACTGAGTGAAATATTGCATGATTCCAGAAATATGTACCTATAAACAGCATCATGAGCTTCAATAGAATATGCAATAATGCCTTCAAACCTGCAATAGCAAATTAACATTAATTCTAAGCACAGATTAGCAGGTTCTCAATAATATTTTGACAAACAACTGCGAACTGTTATTTCTTTTAATGACTTTATTTCTTCTCCTAAGACCCCAAAGTAGAAGTTTAAAGTGCAGTAGATACAGAAACATACGTCGCCCAATCAATTTGTCCATCTCCTTCATGATTTAACATGTGGATGTTCCCTCCTATTTCTTCCCACACCATACGTGCTTCACCATCTAAGAGGGCATATATCTGTAAAAAAATGATACCAGGATGTTAAGAGCCAAAAACATTACGAAAAAGAACTAGATACATGCTGGCAGTAGTGCCTGACAATGTATAACACTCTTCTAATTGGGTCAAGAACTTCAATTAATTTTTTAAGTGCTCATAATCTTCTGTCATCCAATAAATGACGTCTTAACTCATACTAGGGAATGCCTATACACAAAACATATGTGACCTAATTTGTCTTCCATGCAAGCCAGGAGGATGTAGGATAACATCTAACTCCAGGATCACTCCTGAGCCATGATCCCACTATACTGTACCTCTACTACCCGGGCTATTCAAGAAACAGTAGAAGAGTTGCAATAAGGAACTGGATTTTTATTAAATTTGAATCTGGTTTTTTGGTTCACGATATTAAATTCGATGATGCAAGCCGAGTGCAGTTTCCAATCACTAACTAAAATCGTGATACAGGGCAGAAAAAAAACAGAAGTTGAGCCAATTTATGCATTTGGCCTCGCATGTTTCTCACACACACGCACAACCAAACAAAAAACGCGGGGGGCTTAGAAGGGAACCAAATGTTATTGCACTGGTACTTCAACATCAATGAAAAAATTACAACTAGCATCAACAGCTACTAAAACCAGCAATAATACCTTTGTCAAATATGGCAGAACCTACAATGCGTTTTTCAAGTTTTTATTTGGTCTGGATTACACTTGTATTATTTATTACGTTGACCAAACAGTCAGATTGCACGTTTCTTAAATGCCTTAAGCCATTAGAAGCAACAAAAAGTGCAGCTACGCCTAATGAAAAAAAAAAAGGGAAAAAAAAAAACAGCAGTGTCTGGACACAAAATCATCAAGGAAAAAGAAATCTATTAGAGCAAGAGCGAACAAGCACGACTATTGTGATTATGTGCATGCGATAGCAAGGGAAAAAAAGAAGCACAATTACAGGATACAATTAATGAAGTTACCTTAACCACATAGCCGAGTCCCTTCAACGCATTCATCACTGAAGAAAGCATCAATGAGGACGGATCTTTATCCATGTTTCCTAAGATCTTACATAAAACAAACAAGGCTCCATGAAATCCGTCGTAGTCAAATTAGATTACAACCATGCTATTTAGGCAATACTACATTGTACAAAAACACGTTAATAAAGGGGCAAAGAAACTGCAGTTAGCACTTAATTCAACTGTGACCACGAGCCAACTAAAATTGGACAAAGAGGTTACTCTTTACACAAGCACTCGCCTAGAACACTTTAAGATAGCGGTCGACAGACCCACAAAAGGCAAACTGTTGGTAAAACATTCCTCACCCGGAAAACGAAAATCAGGCTCACTGAATTCATCCGGTCTCTTACTCCGTATACATTTTAACTTCTTCAATTGACATGAGCTAACAGAATATATCACAGTTGTACAGAAAAACCTATTCCATTCCCCAACCCATGCTAGTTCTTTTATTGTAGATAAACAGAAAATAGCCTCAAGAATAAGTAAAATATTCCTATGAACTGTTTATATGGAAACAGAACAACTCAACAGAGAAGAAATCAGTAACTAGAACTTCCAGCAAATGCAATGTATTTCCTGACTTACAAGTCCAATTCTAGGAGGCCGAACTCCAATGCGAGGCTCCTTCCGGAGCCGATCGAGTCCAGTTAGTAGCTTCCCGCTTGGAACAAAGAACAATGAGCTTCCGACTTTCAAGTCCTCCCTAGCAAACCACCGCCACTTGCCTCTTTCACTGCCGTCTCCTCCACTTGAGCTGAAAACCGCCATAATTGAGCTCTGAAGCACCAACGACGCCAAAGCAAACAAAAAAATCACTGCAATGATCCAAAAGAAGAACCGAGATCTCTCTCTGAACGGAAACAACAAAAACTTCCGCGTCCATGATCTGTTGTGGTGATGGTGATGCAAATGAGATCGGCTTGGCTTAGATTGACGATCTAAAGTCACAGACGATGACAGTTTGGAGGAAGAGTTAGGGTTCCGTTTAAAACGGAAACGATCCCGTATAGAATGGAAGCCTCCACCTGCTCCACCAGGGGAATTGTTTGTTACGGCATTGTCGAAGTCGGTAGAGTCGTCGTCGTCGGAGAGATGGTCCATTGCTGGTAAGTCCGAGTTCAGGTGAACTGACTCAGTGAAGGGAATTGAAGAGCTGTTAATATCATATGAAGAACACAGTGTGTATTTCAGTGTTGGGTTGAATATGTGGAGCGAGTCGGTGATGCGATTCAAGGAAAATCGACGATTCTGTTTTTGCTGTTTTACGTGTTTGGAATCATTGAGACTTTATGAAGGTGAGACTTTTTGCATTCTCGTTGAAGCGATGCTGCTAATAGCATACATTTTTCTAAGATACGAGTTTTTTTTTTTTTGAATAAACTAAGATGTGAGTATTAAATTAGTGTCTAATTATTTATGCTGCAACTACGCATTTAGCATTTTTTTTTTTTTTTTATGGAACTGTCTTTATGATTGTCTTTCTATTAGTTAAGGGATGCGATGGAGGCATTGGGGGGAGGGCATTTGCTTGGCTTGCGGAGAGACCATGGAGACGATGCGACATGTGTTTTTTGAGTGTGAAATGACGATTGAATTTGGAGGGTGTCACCGTTTCATGGGGTTTTAGGGCACCTCCGTTCCGCTTCATTTCTGGAGTTCTTTCTACGACTACTTGAAGACTATGGAGTGCAGGATACCGAAAGATTTGTTTGGCTTGTGTGGGGGATCTGGAAGCCGCGCTGCTCTGCGGTTTTTTTATGATCGGACTGTTTATGTTTCTGCGGTTTGTACGAGATCTTTGGATGCATCAGCTGAGTATGTGGAGGCATTGAAAACTTATCGGGCCCAGGAGTCACGTGATGAGACCGAGTTATAGCATAAGAGGTTATGTCATATGAGCTTGAAAGGAATGACTGTCTAATCTAAGAAAAATTTATTGTCTTGTTCTAACAGTTTGCATTTGGAAAAGTGTGCTCATTGTCTTGAAGGGAAGCAATCTAGAGTTTCTTTTAAATCAAATCCACCTTCAAGAAAGTCAAAAGTACTTGAGCTTGTTCATTCTGATGTTTGCGGTCCTATAAAGACAATGACGCTTGTTGGTTCTCATTATTATGTGACTTTTTTTGACGATCACTCAAGAAAACTTTGGGTCTACACTTTGAAGACAAGAGATCAAGTGTTAGACGTGTTCAAGCAGTTTCAAGTTTCAGTTGAAAGGAAAACTAGGGAAGAAGTTGAAGTGTATTCGGACTGACAATGGAGGTGAATACAAAGGTCCGTTTCATTATTACTGTAAGCAGCAGGGTATCAGACATGAGATAACTCCGCCAAAGACTCTGCAGTTGAATGGCTTGGCGGAGAGGATGAACAGGACATTAGTGGAGAGAGTGAAATGTGCTTAATATGTGGTATGCTTAGCCTATGACCGGGCTCGAGTCGATTTTGGGCAATTTTTAAAAAATTTCAAGTTTTTTTTTAGCACCGTGTTGTTTGCGTTATTTTCACATTCGAGTGGTGACCACCTTAGTAGGGACCCCGAACGTGTACACTGCGGTTTGATATTATCTTGAGAATGAAGATTATTAATTTCACGTAAGCTACACTTTGTGCACAATTTGATTACTACCACCTCTCATACCACTAGTCTCGAGGCGAAATAGAAAGGTTCACCTAAGTAGGATACGGGATGACGGTCCTGGCGTCTCTTTGACCCGACCAGAGCCAAATAAGCCTAATCCCGAACATTAGACCTTCTTAGCCCCTCTCAGCCTTGATAGAATGGTCTGACCACCATTCGTTTTATAGCCGTTTTGTTACTTAGTCAGAAACCTACCCTAACCCTTATTTTTGGTCACGTTTCCTTCATTTTATACCCTACGAGTGGATCTAGTCTTTTGTTAGACCACACTTGATAAGGCAAGTGTGGAATGGGGGAAATGGTGTTTTGAGTCGGGTTGGTGGTTTCTCGGTTTTGAGTTATAAGGAGAGGAGGAGCTCATTTGGGCCTAGTGTTTGGATTTGGCCCAAGAAGAAAATAAAAATATGTTCCTTCTTTCAAAAAAAACAAAAAAAAAAAAAAATAAAAAGAGAAAAAAAAAGAGTTCAAAATAAATTAAGAAGTTCTTAATGAATAAGAGTTTGGAGTATATAAAATAAAGGGTTGGAATCAAAGTGATGAGCTCAAAAGTTATCTTTATGACGTGGGAGTTGAGATAGTTAGATAGGTGCTAATGTATTCGATCTCGCCTTATGACACTTGAAACATAGTTGAGTTAGGCAATGAGTTCGGGTATGTTAGTATCCTATAGTTCCCTTAGTGCTTTAATTAATCAAAGAGGAGTTTGGATGGTTTGTATGGTAGAGATGAAGTGGTATACTTGTTGATTAGGTTCACTCGTACTTCTTTTTCTCCAGTTCCCAAAATATCCTTTTCGATTAACCAGAATTACCCTAGCCTAACGTTATAACCCAACAAGCCCTACCCGATCGTGTCCAAACTTAGTGACCTTGATTAGTGGAGAGGCTAGTGGGTATGAAACGGTTGGTAGACTTTTGGTCGGGATTCAAGCCCCGACAATCATTTTGAGCACTTGGCTTTGGCTTGGCACCACACACACTCCATTTTCTTGATAATGTTATACCGGTGTGTATATGTTCGTGTTTCTTACTTTGTGGTTACCTCGAGAGTGTGAGTAGTAGCACCTACATCACAAAGTTGAATCCCTTGGTTGGTTTTAAAATGCCTAATTTACTCGAGGGCAAGCAAAGGCTAAGTGTGGGGTGGTTGATGGGAGTCAACTTTACGTGACTCCGGTGCATTGTTTATCCCCGTTTACCACACTTTCAGCACATTTTTGGGTGATTTAGACCGTTTTCGGGGTGTTATCGTGAGCTTATGGCACGGAGAGTGAATCCGTTACTTTGATGGATTATTACCCCTTTTTGTTGATATTGACCTTATTCCCGAGCACTTTTACCCTCCGGAATTGTTTGGGTGTTTTTTGGTAGTTCATGATGTTGCAGGGTATTAGTGTCTCGAGGACCCGGAAGGTGATGATTTATGGTGAAAAGCATGATCGAGGCAAGAGAAGAGATCAAAGGAAGAAAAGTTGAAGTTTTGGGGCAACAGGGGTTCAAACGCGTGTTTGAACCCCCCCCAAACGCGCATTTCAGCAGCTACAATCTTGATTAGAGTTCAACCTCTCCAAACGCGCGTTTCAAACTGCCCTAAACGCGCGTTCCAAGTCCTCCAAACGCGCGTTTGAACATTCCAAACGTTCGTTCCAGATGAAGATCAGCCAAGAACCTGCCCAGAAATGATGCGAAACGCGCGTTTCAACTATGTGAAACGCACGTTTGAAGATGTGAAACGCCAGGTTCAGCCTTCCAAACGCGCGTTTGTGGCCAAATTTCTGCAGATTTTCCCCCACCTATAAATACCCCCCTTAGACTATTTCTTGAAGAACAACCATTCTCTTAGCAAAACCCTACCCATTTCTTAGCTCGAATTTTGTAATAGCTTAGAATACACTCTTTTAGCTTAAATCAACACTATCTTAGCTTAATCTTTCCATTTCTTAGCTCAGATTTCTACTTCAAACACTAAGAGACCATTTTTTAATTAGTTTTCTATTTTGTACTTTTGGATCTAAATTTCGAATTTCTGCAAATTAATGGTATATTTCTTCTTTCTTTCACTTGTTATGTCTTTAATTTACTGTTTCTTCTATGTTTTAACTATTATAATGAGTAGCTAATCCCTTTCCATAGTCGAATCATGTGAAATTTGGTGAAATCACCCTTTGGGTGATGAAATTGGGAGTGGGTAGTGCTTTTTTATTGTTGTATCTCGCAAGTTTCACGTTTTAGAACTTGTTATAACAGATTTGGGCTAGATTGATCACCTAGGTCAAAATCACACACATCAATCTAAAGAGTTGTTCAGATAGAGAGATGTGGGAAAAGGGGTTCTAAGATTACGGCGTAGACTCGGTTTAGTTGGTTAGCCCGAGCCCAAAGTGAGGTCACTCGTTTTCACGTTTAAGCGGCTCTAGTGCATAACATGTTTTGTTAGTGAATCTTCTTTAGGGAAGGGTAATTAGCATGGCATAAGGTGTTAGGAGAGAGTTGTTTAGACCTTAGCACCGGGATTAGGAGTTTGCACCCGTGAAATTGAATGCAAGAGCTCGTTTGTTATAATGCACACTCCCGGTTTTGTCCACCCTTAGGGTTGAAACTAGCTATTTTGATCATGGTTCGGCTATGTCCCTTGATCAATCTTTAAAACCTAGTAGTTTAATCTTCTTTCTTTCTCTTCTATCTTTAGACTCGTCGGTATAAATCACTTTAGTGTCGTTGTAGTAAACAAGCACTTTAAAAACATTGATCACCTAGACTAAGTAACACGTTCACTTTGGTACTCACAAACACTTTTCCCTTGGGTTCGACCTCGTACTCCTGTAGCTATTTTAACAATCGACCCGGTACACTGCCGGTTAGAGAGTTAGTTTACCCACGGTTTCGAGTCTTTATAAATTGTTTTTGTTGGGTGGATTTTAGCTCAATCAGTCGTACGTCGAGTGTCAAACATCAACAACCGTATCTAATAATCTGGATATCTTACCCTCTCGAAGTAACATATTACTTCCGTATTGCAAAGACTTTCGAGAATAAGACATTCCTTATAAGAAGGTCCTTTCGGATATTCACCCCTACTAATAGGGTACGCGATTTCCTGACGAACAACATGAATCATACGCATGCTGCAGTATCACACTCAATCACTACCGCATGATCGCCTAGTGGCTAAGGGAAACCTCAATAGTGTCAAAGTATGACCATCCACACCGTGATGTAATGAAGACTCCGGTCTAAGGATAATTACACAACCACCACATATTGCGACACTTAATAAAGTAAGTGGGTCAGTCTAACGTACGCATTCTCTAATACACGTCCACGTACAGTCCAAGTGTCTCTACACTTTGATAGGCGAGATCTATCCCTACCTTCAATAAGATAGAAGACATCTAATAAGTGCTAGTCTAATCGTACTATTAATGTCCCGTTTAATAGTAAATACGACTAGAGACATTTAAGTATCAAACCTTTTAAAGTGAGTCGAGATGTCATCAACCATAATCACTATTATGATTTCTCTCTCACAGTTTGACACTAAGGACGTTATCATAATATACAATCACAAATTGGTTCATGTAGATGAACAGAATATATAATAACATTAAAGCCATTTATCATATGTATAAATATAAAGAAATAGTAGAAATGGTCCGACCCGGTCCAACCTGATTGGGTTTAGGACACTATTTCAACATCTCTCTCGCTTCTTACAGATCCACACTTGAGAGGACGTATTGAGGTATATAAAATGTTAATTATCTCACTCCACCTTGAAGTGTCTATCCCCGGTAGTTCAACATGGTATCAGAGTCACCACTTTATTGTGCAAGTGTTGGGCCTCTTTGTTGGCCTTATAGTGCCCCTTATATGTCTTGTGTTCCATATGGCCCAGCCACATTATAGGCCCACACTTGAGGGGGCGTGTTGAAGTGTCCTAAATTGAGGAACTTGTAATTGTTTCACCCACCATATTAAAAGATGTATTTCCTCACCTCAAAATCTAGGTTTTGGGAATGAGTCCCCTCTTATATGTGTTTGATCTTAGATTTTCTACAGAAAGTTTTAGGGCCGGCCCAGGAATTTTTTGGGCCTAAGGCCAAGTCGTCGTTTTATGCTTTTTAAAATTTCATGCTTATCGATTCGATTTAGGTCAGGTAAAAAAAATTGGGTCTTTATCGGTTCAAGTAATTTTTTTTTTGGGTATCTATCAATTCAAATAAAATAAATTAAAACATTATATTAGGTTGGATCGAATTGGATGTACACAGAGTTTTTTTTGGGCCGTGACACCGTTGGGCCTAAGACATCCGTGTCGACCGCTTAGTGTTGGGCCGGCCCTGGACGTGATGTTTCTTTGTCTAATAAATATTTTTTATTGTTTGTTTTATGGGTGTCGTAAGTGCGCAATCAAGAAATTGGTATCCGGCAAAGTTGGCATAGGAGAAAAGGTAGTAGTAATTTTTATTTATTGTTAGTTTTTTTGGGTTTGTCTTAAGCACTCAAGAAATTGATATTCGGCAAAGTTGCCACATAGTAGAAAAGGTAATAAAAGTGCGAGTATTCATATGAACAAAGCTAAATCCACATACACTATGTGACTTAACCTTTTCTATATCACATTTAAAAATAATAGTCAATAATGAACTTCTTTTACATGACAAGCTAACTCGAAACACACTTTAACATTTCTATATCTCTATCTCTATCTCTATCTCTATCTCTACTATTCTAAAAGTGTGAGTGTGTTTCCCCCAAAAAGTGTTTCTCCCTAATAATTAAAATAATTAGAAGAACTAAAATATAATCGTAACACAAATAAAAAAATTCCTAAAATAGAAATACGAAATAAATAAAAAACAAAATCTTAAAACAAAATCCTTAATTTAATTAAATAATAAAAAAAAACGAAATTAAAAAAATTTATTAACAAAATCAAACAAGATCTCCTCAAAAAACGAAATCTTAAAAAATCCTTGATTTAGTTAAATATAATAAACGAAATTAAAAACGAAATCGTAAAAAAAATCCTTGATTTATTCTAATAATTAAAATAATTAGAAGAACTAAAATATAATCGTAAAACAATTAAAACAATTCCTAAAATAGAAATACGAAATAAATAAAAAACAAAATCTTAAAACAAAATCCTTAATTTAATTAAATAATAAAAAAAACGAAATTAAAAAAATTTATTAACAAAATCAAACAAGATCTCCTCAAAAAACGAAATCTTAAAAAATCCTTGATTTAGTTAAATATAATAAACGAAATCGTAAAAAAAATCCTTGATTTAGTTAAATATAAAAAACGAAATTAAAAAAATTTACAAGTAAAAGTGTGAGTGTGTTTCCCCCAAAAAGTGTTTCTTCCTAATTCTAATAATAAAATAATTAGAAGAACTAAATTATAATCGTAAAACAATTAAAACAATTCCTAAAATATAAATACGAAATAATTAAAAAACAAAATCTTAAAACAAAATCCTTAATTTAATTAAATAATAAAAAAACGAAATTAAAAAAATTTATTAACAAAATCAAACAAGATCTCATCTAGGACCAAAGCGAGGTCTTGGAAAGTCCCTAAAAATTACCTTAACCCATGAACCAACTCAAACAAACAATGAATGTAATCTTGCATACTTCTATTGGCACTATTGGCAGAATACTCGGTTCTCAGAAGATGTTTTTCTTGTTTAGTAGTGCTGTCTAGCCTATTCTTTCTTTATGTTTATTGGCCAAGATGAGTTCTTTGAGAGCCTGCTTTCTAAGGCGATCTTAAAACAAAATCCTTAATTTAATTAAATAATAAAAAAAACGAAATTAAAAAAATTTATTAACAAAATCAAACAAGATCTCCTCAAAAAACGAAATCTTAAAAAATCCTTGAATTAGTTAAATATAATAAACGAAATTAAAAACGAAATCGTAAAAAAAATCCTTGATTTAGTTAAATATATAAAAAACGAAATTAAAAAAATTTACAAGTAAAAGTGTGAGTGTGTTTCCCCCAAAAAGTGTTTCTCCCTAATTCTAATAATAAAATAATTAGAAGAACTAAATTATAATCGTAAAACAATTAAAACAATTCCTAAAATAGAAATACGAAATAATTAAAAAACAAAATCTTAAAACAAAATCCATAATTTAATTAAATAATAAAAAAACGAAATTAAAAAAATTTATTAACAAAATCAAACAAGATCTCATAAAAAAACGAAATCTTAAAAAATCCTTGATTTAGTTAAATATAATAAACGAAATTAAAAACGAAATCTTAAAAAAAATCCTTGATTTAGTTAAATATAATAAACGAAATTAAAAAATTTACAAGTAAAAGTGTGAGTGTTTCCCCCAAAAAATGTTTCTCCCTAATTCTAATAATTAAAATAATTAGAATAACTAAAATATAATCGTAAAATAATTTAAATAAATCCTAAAATAGAAATACGAAATAAATAAAAAAAGAAATCTTAAAACATAATCCTTAATTTAATTAAATAATAAAAAAATGAAATTAAAAAAATTTATAACAAGATCTCCTAAAAACGAAATCTTAAAAAAAATCCTTGATTTAATTAAATATAATAAACGAAATTAAAAACATTTACAAGACAAATCAAACAAGATTCTTGATTGGAAATATTATTTGAAAACCAATTATTAAAAAAAAATCCTTGATTTAATTAAATTATAAAAAATGCAATTAAAAAAATTTATTAACAAAATCAAACAAGATCTCCTAAAAAAAACGAAATCTTAAAAAAAATCCTTGATTTAATAAACATTACAAGCAAAATCAAACAAGATTCTTGATCAAAAATGAATTATTAAAAATATAATGTGAGTGTGGTTTCCCCAAAAAATGTTTACCCATAATTTTAATAATTAAAATATAACCATAAAATAATATAAAATTCCTAAAATAGAAATACAAAACAATAATAAAAAAATGAAATTAATTAAATCTTTAAAAAAAAATGTGCCATTCAAAATAAAATCCTTGATTTAATTAAATTATAAAAAACAAAATTAACAAAATAACAAATATTTAAATAGCCTAGCCCCCGTCCGAACCAATTATAAATTCCACGCAATTTCAAATCCTTCACCTTATTTATTGATAATTGTTAAAATACCAATATGGATTGGTGGCCGCTTTTCACATCGTCGATGATGCACTTGGTTCCGCCAATGCCATATAATAGATTGTTTCTCTAAAGATGTAATTTTCAAATTCTTCACCTTATTGATAGTTGTTAAAATACCATATGGATTGGTGGCCGCTTTTTACACCGTCGATGATGCACTTGGTTCCGCCAATGTCATATAATAGATTGTTTCTCTAAAGATGTATGACCAATCTCTTCCTTGAGTAGAATTATGAAGATTTGACTCGATCCATTCACCAACAAGAAGATTAGAAAAGAACTCAAAGTAAAAATGTCTAAGAAGCAAATTCCTCCAAATATTTCCAAATATCTAAAATCCCACAAGACATGTAGATTGGACTCATATTCTTAATTACACAGACAACACATAGGGGAACCAAGTATGTGCCTACGCCAGAGCATATCCATAGCAAGTAAAGAGTTGTGTTGTGCTTGCCATAACATAAATTTGACTCTCCTAAGGTCCTTCAACTTCCTTATATCCGTCCAGATTTGATATTCGATCATTTGATTAGTTGTATTCAGGAAAGCATATAATTGAGCAACAAAGTAATTCCTATCTTGACCTGCAGCCCACATGATGACATCATCACAGACATTGACCCCTTCTTTCACTGCAAGAGCAGCCATACATTTACTTTTCCAAGAATAGGATACATTTCCTTTGGGTTGGACAAAAGGGCTTCTGTATTTCAAGACAAAAACCTCACCTATAGGGATTGATCATCCATAAGGATTTTCCAAGCCAATTTACCCAAAAGAGCATGATTCATTTTATGAGAATCTTTAAAATCGAGACCACCAGCCTCTTTCTGGAAAAAACGGGTTAGCAACATATTATTTCCTATCTTGACTTGCAGCTCACGTGATGACATCGTCACAGACATCGAACACTTCTTTCATTGCAATAGCAACCATACATATATACTTTTCCATGAATAGGCACATTTCCTTTGGGTTGGAAAAAAAGGGCTTCCGTATTTCATGACAAGAACCGCTGCCCATAGGGATTGATCATCCATAATGATCTTCCAATCCAATTTACCCAAAAGTGCAAGGTTCATTCAATGAGTATCTTTACAACCGAGACCACCAAATTTTTTTCTCGGAAACACAGGTTCTCCCATGATATATAGTGCATCTTTCTCTCAGTCTACTCCTTCCCCTCCAGAAGAATTTTCTGCAAAGTTTTTCAACTTCATTTAAGACTCCTTTAGGAGTCTTAGTTTCATGCGTAGCATAATAATGATGGGTGGCTAGAGAACTCATGATCAAATGTATTCTACACTCTCTTGATACCGTCTTGACATTTCAGCTTGAAATTTTCTTCTTCATTTAATCAACAATATATATTCAAAGGTTCCTTTGGTTGTTCTGCATGTATTAAAGAGGCACCCAAATAAGTTCCCAAGTCATTTAGTGAACTCGCATATTCCGACTCGACTAAGAATGGTCCTCAACCGATGGATGGTATTACCGAAAAAATGAAATTTATGAATTATGAGAACTCACCTTTTGACTAGAAATGTTGTGAAAGTTGTCAAGGGCACCTGCAATGGTGCTGATCTAGGATATAGAAGCTTCAACAAACAAAATCTAATTATCTACGACATGTGTGAGAGGGGTGGGTCCAGAATGACTTACTTTATCAGGTTTCCATCTACTCTCCTAAATATTTTTGTCAATATACTGGTTTAAGATTTCCATGCAGGGGATAAACATGTAAGGGGTAAGGGCCCATTTTCCTAAGTCCTATTTTCGAGTTGATAGTGTCTAGCTTCTTTCCTTTCCAAAGCATTGAAAGTTTAGTGGTTCTAAGTCCAAACATGATCAGATTTGTGATCTTGGTAGTAATACCAATATTCTCCAGATTTTTTTCTAGAAAGGTCGGATGGACTCCTCCATAAGACTTCTCCAAATCAATCTTGAGCATCTTTTTCCTTTCTTTCCTTCATACTTACATCTTTGGAGATAATTTTCACACAAACAACTGTTAGAGCTATGGGTCTAAATTGGGATACATATTCCAGGGGTTTCATCTTTGGGATTAAGGATGCAATAGTTTCATTAAGTCTTTCATCAAAATCATCCTTATCAAATGCCTCAAGTGCAATTTCAAAATTGATGAACTTACAGTGGGCCAGCACTTCTTAAGAAATCAAACAAGTATTTCATCAGGCCTAGGAGCTTTCCAGTTCCTGAATTGTAACATGGACTCATCAATTACTTTTTCTGAAACATGTCTATTTTAGAATTGGCTATCTGAGTCCTACAGAGATGGGAATCGGATGCGATCCAGATGATTCTAATCAATGACATATGCTTGATAGAGGTTGGTGTAAAAAAACTAACATCCTATCAATCAGAACACTGTAATTTGTCCACTACCCTTGATCATCTTTCAGACATGTAATTATGAGTTTCTGATGTCTTTTCATGATAGTCATACGGTAAAAATGGGTGTTTCCTTCCCTTTCAGCCAAACATTTAAGTTGAGATCTCTCGGTGCATGTAGATCTCTTCCTGTCCAAGGTTGTTTATTTTCTATGAAAGATGTTTCCGAAAATCTGATGGTTCCATCTTGTGGTTCTACTGGAAACAATTACATGGTAGGGTACAAGTCATTGCTACTATCCTAACCCTCTTCCACGTGCTTTTCAAAGTTATTTTGTTCAAGCCATTCTCTTTGGAAATATAAATATTTTAGGATTCTTTACCTTTGGGTGATTAAATTCAGTATATAGACAAAGGGGATTATGATTTGAGTGCTCTCTTGGTAGATGTCTAACCTGTGCGTTATTGAACTTCTCAAGCCATTCCATGTTACATCAAACTTGAATAAGTCTTGTCGGATTTTCTCATTGTCATAAGTATTCCGACTCCAGGTATACCTAGGTCCTTGAAAAGGACCTCCAAAAGATCACAATGTTGTAGCATCATCCAAAACAACATATTGAACATTTTTAGAATACATATATGTTAATTATATCATTTAGTTTAAGAGGAACTTGGATAATGTCTAAAAAATTAGAGACTTGGGGCTAAATCATTATTTATACACGTCAAATACATGATCTTATAATTAAGAAAGACTATATTCCTTAAAATAATAATAATTATGACATGTAAGTTATTATTTAAATACCCTTCAAAAAAAAACTATTATTTAAATTAATAAAATAAATACACCAATTAAAAAATAAAAAGAAACTAATTATTTTGTAACAATTAACATTATAATTTTACATCTATTTTTTAAAAATTAAACACATACCTAGGTATTGTGTATAAGGATAAATTAAATTGTTAATCTTTCTTAAATTTAAAAGCTTTTATTTAAGCCAAACACGTGCGGAGCACGTGCATTTTACTAGTTACATTTAAAAATAGTTGTCAATTACGAATCCTCTTACCCTTTATATAAGGAGTGACATGCTTGATTTTTCAATATTACTTTTAAAATAGTCGTCACTTACGAACCCTTTTAACCTTCACATCAGGAGTGAATTTAGCCTTGTCAATATCACATTTAAAAATAGGAGTCGAGAAATGATTATTTCATAATAAATATGCACAACAAAGTGCTACAATAACTTTTTTAATCATTGATTTTTTTTAGGACCTATTTGAATCAATAGATCCCACATCATAATCAACGGTCCAAAAGTGTACCGTGGAGTTGTGGCTTTATCATTACACAATAGAAGTCAATTACAAACTTGCCTTGCTTTTAACTCGATACGCCGGAAATTATTCTTACAACGCCGGACCGGGCCGGCATACGGCATTTTCTCCAAGCTGGATACAGATGAAATTATTCTTAATTACAACTGGCCTGCCGGCTGTCGGTTGCCGGCATACAACACTTTCTCCAATTAAGCTGGCTTCAAATTTACATAGCAAAATCCACCAAGAGCGCTATCTATAAATACTCATCATATAAATCAAACAATGATCATCCAATTGCAAGTTTTATGTGCTGTTCGAGTCTTCAATATCATGGCAATGCTGGTTTTCTTCATTCAAGCTCTCCTCATTGCCATCTTTCTTCCTTTTGGAGTTTCGGTGGAGGAGGATGCTGCGAAGAAAAACACAAATCAACAACAAGAATGGAGAATTCCACAAAAACATGTCGAAAGGCAGTCGACCTTCAAATCAATAAAAATATCTCGGGAACTAACTGACCGAGAATGTCGATCTGCTTGCCAAATTGATGTCGAGAACACGTGCCCAGTGGGCTGCCATTGTCGACTTTTCCGAGAAGGAACCGAAGAACAAGGAGCAGAGTACTATTGCGAACCCTACGCCTTTAAAATTTGTTCGCCTTGCACTGTCGGTGATGTAATTACGTGCCCCAGGGGCTGCGGCTGTTACCCAATTGATGATTACACACTTGATGAATTCTACTGTAGACCACACGATAAGGATTTCGATGATGAGCCGGCTGATGAGTCATCGTAATTAACATTCTCACCACTCTGTCGGGTCAGGTCGGGATGTATGGACCAGTGGATGGGGATATCGTCTTTTGCATCAAGAAATTATTTTGATGAAAATTCTAGTGTTGGGGAGATCTGCTTTGAGCAATGACATCACTAACCCAACAGTAATTTCTACCGTTGATCATGACGAGCTTACGTGATTATCAATTTAGTCTAATCAGTATCAACTTATGCATATGACCGTTTATGTCGCTTGTGTGACATAACGATCGTACACATATCATTAATAATATATGCTTTAATGTGTATTTTTCTAAATACATGCATAAGTCTTTTCTTTTTCTTTCTTTTTTTCTGCATGCTTTGATTTGGCTGTCTGCCTTGATGTGTTGTTCTGGTGTTTTATTTTATCCGTGATCCATTTCTTTGTTGGATCTATAAAAAATATAATTTTAATTGCTTTTATGAGTAAGGACTTAGACGTATATAATATTTGGAAGTCATGTCGTATTTCTCAAGATTGGATCGTAAATTTTCTTTTCCTTGATTTTTCCAAGTGATGCATTCAAAAGCTTTAAGTTATCTATCTTTAAAATTACTTTTTTTAACCCCTCCACAGATGCTTTTTGCCATCGTTTATCTGCTACCTTTTTGTTTCCAACTTCAATTTCTTCCGAACCTCGCCGGCCGGAACCTCTTTACAGATTGAAAATGCTTCCTCAACATGTCCCTTAAACTTTACTGTCCTTCAAACTATAATCAAGCGTTCGGCTATCATGATACGAGACTCTCGCATGTGCCGGAGGTCCAGGGTATAGGATCGGAAGGGAAATGGGAACGAAAAAAAAACATGTTTTCGTTTTCTGACAGAGACGGAGACACGCACTTAACCGAGTCATAAGGGCAAAATGGATCATAACAATTAATTTTGTCTTCATTGGTGTAGAATATCAAAGCAGAAAATGTTGAAAGGAATGTGTTTTATTCACTGCAAATCAAATGGCTATATATAGCCTTAAACAGAAACAAAAAACGTGGCTGATCACTTGATCATCCTAAAAACTAGGAAGCATAAATCACTACTAACTAATCCCTATAGAATAGGTCTTCAACTAACTAATTTGACTTAGTCAGATTTATTTCAACATAAATAAAAGACTTAATAAACTAACATTCCCTCCCTTAAGCTAAAACATTTCCTTTTTAGCTTATATTGCCAGCTTCCACCATTCCAAGCATACTTCAAAACTTCTCAAATTGATCCAGCTTTAATGGCTTTGTCATTATATCAGCAACTTGATCTTCAGTCCTACATTAGTTCAACTCAATGACCCCATCATTCACTAGGTCCCTTAAGAATTGAAATCTAACATCAATGTGCTTGCTTTTACCATGAAACACCGGATTTCTGGATAATTTTATAGTAGAACTGTTGTCACAGAAAATGACTGTACTTGTCTTCTTCTCAACTCCAAGTTTCTCCAAAATCCTTTTGAGCCAAACACATTGGCAGGCACACATAGCAGCAGCTATGTATTCTGATTCTGTGGTAGATAAGGCCACTACTGGCTGTTTCTTTGAGGCCCAAGACACAGCCCCTGATCCCATGAAGAACACATATCCTGAAGTACCTTTCCTGTCATTTAAATCTCCAGCATAGTCACTGTCTGTATATCCAACAAGTCTGTAATTTGCTTCTCCTCTTTTGTAAAGAATTCCAAGTTCAGATATGCCCTTCAGGTATATGAGCATTCTCTTTGCTGCTAGCCAATGCATCATAGTAGGGCTAGCCATGAATCTACTGATTAAGCTCACTCAATACATCAGGTCTGGTCTGGTTACAGTCAGATACATGAGGCTGCCAACCACTTGTTTGAAGAAGGTTTCATCAACTTTAGTCCCTCCTTCATCCTTGATCAGTTTTGTCCCCAGAACAACTGGATTCTTCACAGCATTGCTTTCCTTCATTCCAAATCTTGCTAGTACTTCTTGAGCATATCTTTTCTGACATATAAAGATTCCATCTGAACAATGTTTGACCTCAATTCCAAGAAAATGCCTCATTTTCCCCAAGTCAGACATCTCAAATTCCATCATCATTGAGTGTTTAAACTCATCACACATGTCTGTATCATTCCCAGTATAAATTAGATCATCAACATACAGAATTACTAGAAGAATCTTACCTCCTTTTGATTTTGTGAACAAGGTATGCTCATGAGGGCATCTTTCAAAGTTCTCTCGCATGAAATAAGCCTCAATCTTGCTGAACCAGGCCCTTGGTGCTTGCTTAAGCCCATACAGTGCCTTCTTGAGTCTGTACACTTTTTCTTCTTCCCCTTGTTTCACAAATCCTTCAGGCTGTTGAACAAACACTTCTTTTTAAGCTCCCCATGAAGAAAAGCACTCTTCACATCTAACTGAAAGATTTCCCAACCAAATTGGGCAGCTAAGGCAATAATTACCCTGATTGTATCAAGTCTGGCCACAGGAGCAAACACCTCAGTGTAGTCTATTCCATGTCGTTGTGCATATCCCTTAGCCACCAATCTTGCTTTAAATTTATCTACCTCTCATTCTTCATTAAGCTTGGTTTTAAATACCCATTTGACCCCAATAGTTTGAGCTCCTTGAGGTAACTTGGTAAGTTCCCAAGTCTGATTCTTCTCAATTGCCTCCATTTCTATTGACATAGCTTCTCTCCATTTCTGATCTTGTATAGCTTCATTGAAGGAAACTGGATCCTTCTCAATCACCATCATGGCACTTAAGTGTTCCTCATCTTTAAATACCCATTTGACCTCAATAGTTTGAGCTCCTTGAAGTAACTTGGTAAGTTCCCAAGTCTGATTCTTCTCAATTGCCTCAATTTCTGTTGCCATAGCTTCTCTTCATTTCTGATCTTGTATAGCTTCATTGAAGGAAACTGGATCCTTCTCAATCACCATCATGGCACTTAAGTGTTCCTCGTCTTCTTCATTTCCTGTCTCAAAATCATTCAGCCATACTAGTGCTTTCCTTTGTCTGATTTCCCTCCCTTGAGCCAAACTTCCAGGTGAAGTAGGTATCTCAGCAGTTGGCTCATCTTGTGGTAGGGCTGGAGCAATTTCTTCATTGATTTCATCCTCAGTGTCTTCATCAGGCCATTCTAGAACATCTTGTATGTTCTCTTCTTCTGTTCTGCCCCAATCCCAATGAATGTCTTCTTCAAACACCACATCTCTACTGATTATGATGGTTTGTGTGACAGGGTCATACAACCTCCATGCTTTTGACTCATCACTGACCCCAAGGAAAACACACTTTCTGCTTTTGTTGTCAAGTTTACTCATTTTCTGATCAAGAACATGTACATGAGCAATACAACCAAAAACACGAAAATAATTTACCATTGGTGTCTTCCCAGTCCATGCTCCTTGTGGTGTTTGATTTTCCAATGCTGCAATAAGGCTCTATTTTGGACATGAACACACCATTTCACAGCTTCAGGCCAAAAAACCCTAGGAACCTGTTTTTCAGCCAACATAGACCTAACAGCATTCATAATTGTCCTATTTTTCCTCTCAGCTATGCCATTCTGTTGAGGAGTAAAAGCTGCTGTCAGTTGCTTATTAATACCATGGGTTTGACAGAATTCCATGAACTCATTTGAGTTGAATTCACCACCCCTGCCAGTTCTCAGACCTGCTATATGTTCACCTGTCTCTTTTTCAACAACAACTTTGTAATTTTTAAACACATTTAAGGCTTCTGACTTCTCATGTAGAAAATACACCCAAGTCTTTCTGGTCAGATCATCAATAATGCTTAAAAAGTACCTTTTGTTGCTGTTTGAAATTGGTTTGATTGGGCCACAGATGTCTGAGTGTACAAGTTGAAGTCTGTGTGATGCTTTCCATACACTCTTCTTTGGTATGGGATCTCTGTGTTGCTTGCCTATTATGCAGATAGTGCATATCTTGTCTGTAGGTAAACCATCCACCATCCCTTTTGATGAAAGGGTCTTCAATCCTTTATAGTCAAGTGTCCAAATCTGCAGTGCATTTGTGGAGTTCCTTGTCTGAAGTGACCTCACCTTGTAAACACATGATGCCATTGGGTACCATTGAGACTGTCAAACAGAACATCCTGTTCCTGCTCATATGAGTTTGCATAATCACCCCTTGTTTAGGATGAAAGACCTTGCAACCTCCATCTTGAAACAAGACAGACAACACTTTTTCTTGAAGTTGTCCTGCACTCAGCAAATTACTTTTCAGTTCAGGAACATAATAAACATTTGAAATTACCTGAGTGATCCCATTTAGCTTCATTGTTATGTTTCCTTTTGCTGCTACAACCATCTTTGCATTATTTCCAAGCTTCACTGTTTTTGTAAGGCCATCTTCTAGCACTTCAGAAAACCATAGCTTATTCCCTGTCATACTGTGCTTTGTTCCACTTTCTCACCATTTGCCTTCATCTTGTTGACCACACTCATGGTTCTGCCCACATAGCTATCCATCTTCTCTCATTCTTTCATAGTGAGCAATTCAAATTCCCTGCGTAAAGCCTGGAGTTGAGACCTCTTTACCCTTGTTGATCCCTGATATTTCTTCTTCATAGATTCCCAAATTCCTTTGGATGTCTCCTTGTCAAGGATAGTCTCCAGAATTTCTCGATCAATTGATTGAAACAAGAAATTCTTCACCTTCAAATCCTTGAGTTTGGCTTCTTCTACTGTCTTCCTTTGTGCCTCACTTGCCGTTCCTGTCCCAATTGCACCAACTGGGATCCCTTCTTCCACCAGATTCCATATTTCTCTGCTTCTCAAGAAATTTTCCATCGTCATAGCCCAAAAATCGTAATGACCATCGAATTTAGGGATAGACGGCTGCACAAACTTTTCTCCTGAATTCATTGTGATTCACTTTTAACGCAGCTCCGATACCAAATGTAGAATATCAAAGCAGAAAATGTTGAAAGGAATCATTCACTGCAAATCAAATGGCTATATATAGCCTTACACAGAAACCAAAAACGTGGCTGGTCACTTGATCATCCTAAAAACTAGGAAGCATAAATCACTACTAACTAATCCCTATAGAATAGGTCTTCAACTAACTAATTTGACTTAGTCAGATTTATTTCAACATAAATAAAAGACTTAATAAACTAACAATTGGAACAAAATTAGTAAGAGTGGATTAAAGCCTAGTAAGTGACAAAAATGTGGATTTAAAGCTAATTTCATGTTTTTATTATTCCTGAAATATTTTATAGATATAGTAGCTCTCTAGCTGTGAGACTTTTAACTTTATTTTCAACAATTCCCAAAAATTTAGGAGGAATGAGGGAGAATGACAGAAATATTTCATCAATTGAGTAGAGGACAGTTTTTTGAAACTTTTGCATAAAGGACAAAACTATTTATTCACTGTCGAAATTCACTTGTGTTCGAAATTCACTGTTTAAATTCACTGTCGAAATTCACTAATTTTCAAAATTCATCGTAGAAATTCACTAATTTTCGGGATTCACTGTCGAAATTCACTGATTTCGGGATTCACTGGGGAGATTCACTGATTTTCGGGATTCACTGTTTGTCCTTCTCGCTATAAAAATTAAGCAGTTGTCCTTCTCCCTATAAAAAATATGTAGTTGTCCTGTTACTTAAAAATATTTCAGATTGTGTCCTTATCCCTAATTTTCCAAAAAATTTAACACAATTTTTTTCAACAACTACTGCATGTCATTATTCAACAACTACTGTATGTCAATGAGTAATTTAGACATTTAACCTTAAAATTTAGGGGGAATGAGGGAGAAGACAGAAATATTTCATCAATTGAGTAGAAGGACAGTTTTTTGAAACTTTTGCATAAAGGACAAAACTATTTATTCACCGTCGAAATTCACTTGTGTTCGAAATTCACCGTTTAAATTCACCGACGAAATTCACTGTCGAAATTCACTAATTTTCAAAATTCATCGTCGAAATTCACTAATTTTCGGGATTCACCGTCGAAATTCACCGATTTCGGGATTCACTTTTATTCACCGATTTTCGGGATTCACTGTTTGTCCTTCTCGCTATAAAAATTATGCAGTTGTCCTTCTCCCTATAAAAAATATGTAGTTGTCCTGTTACTTAAAAATATTTCAGATTGTGTCCTTATCCCTAATTTTTCATAAAATTTATGACATTTAACCGATTTTTTAATTTATGTAATTTTTTTAAAAATAATTTATATTTTGAGACGGAAGAAATACCCGTATACTATATTGATAAAAATAATGAAAGGTAGGTGGAGTATGCAAAAAAAAAAAAAAAAAAAAAAAAAAAAAAAAAAACCAACGCGCAAGTCAAGTCAACGGTACTTTGCCAAAAGAAATGAAAGTCGCAGCCCGTGATACTACAATACTACATTATCATCCATCCAAACTTTTTCCGCGCTAATTTGAAACTATCCTTTCTTCTTCTCTCGTAGGGGGGGAAAAGGCAAAATGCAACATAGTATTTTCCTACCTGCTGCAACTGTATTTCTCTGCACATTCATCATCATACACTTCTCTAATCATCTTACGATCTCTGCCAATGGCGAAAGGCATTTTCTGGGCGACATTGCCATCAATTGCGGCTGTTTTAGCAACTCTACTGCTCTCGACGGCCGCCGCTGGGTCGGTGAAACTCCACTTATACAACCAAAGGGCAAATCAAGATCTACTACAATTTCAGCTGGAAATTTGCTTACTGCCGACCCAACACCGTTTTTTACGGCAAGAATTTCTTCTACCCAATTCTCCTACAGTTTTCAAGTCAACCCAGGTCAGAAATTTCTCCGCCTCCATTTCTGTCCAGCTCCCTATCAAGAAGGGTTCAGAAATTCTCAAGATATTTTCTCCGTTAAAGCTAATTCTTTTACGCTCCTGCAACATTTCAGTGCATCACTTGCTGCTGATGCATTGGGTGTCAAATACTTTGTTAAGGAATTCTGTTTGAATGTAAATGAAACTGGGATTTTGCAAATTACCTTCTCTGCTTCAAGGAGGATCAACAAGTCTAGTAGTAATACGTTTGTGTTTGTAAATGGGATTGAGATAATAAGCATGCCTACTGGTCTTTACTATACCCCTGATGATGATTTAGGTGCCCGTGTAATTGGTCAAAGTAATGGTTTCAACAAAGTTGATAATAACATTGCACTTGAATTGGTTCAGAGACTGAATGTTGGTGGAGGTTCAGTATTACCGGTTGAAGATACTGGTTTGTTTCGAAGCTGGAGTGAGGATGTTGATTACATGTTTGCATCATCTGGATTTCAGCAAATAAAACATATGTTGCCTGCCCCTGCATCTATTACACCACCCTTCCTTGCACCACTAAAAATCTACCAGACATCAAGGATATTCAACAAGGGTTTGCACTCAATGAAGAAACATCATGTCACTTGGAAAATACCTGTGGATTTAGGCTTTTGTTACTTGTTGAGACTTCATTTCTGCTCATTCATAGGTGAGAGTTCAGAAGGTAGCCCAACGGATTTCAGTACTCTTATACAGAATGATATTGCCGAGAGTCAGGTTAATGTGATTAAGTTGAGTGGTGGTGATGGGATCACAGTGTACAGAGACTACATGGTGATGATGAGAGGAGACAAAGCGGATGGCAAGAGTGATCTTTCAATTTCTCTACAGTCAGTTGATGTGTTGAATCTTGGCCTCCTAAAAGGATTAGAGATCTTCAAGTTGAGCAACATTGACAATAGTCTTGCAAGCCCAAATCCTTCTAGTCCAATACGTAATTCCTCGTTTTGGTTTATGAAAATTCAAAACTTTCAGGTTGCTTTTGGCCACTTAAATGTGATAATGACTGCTTTGACCATCCTTCTAGCAATTGTAAATATTGCATTTTACCGGTTGAGGCAAGTTTGTGAACACGGATTTGTGCAGGACAAACATGTCCAATCAGCCCCAGATGAGCCAGCTAGCCACCATTTTTCACTCGCTGAAATATTGTTGGCTACCCGAAATTTTGATGATGCCTTGGTTGTCGGAAGGGGTGGATTTGGTAAAGTGTACAAAGGGTTAGTTTACGGACGTCCAGAAGTTCTTGCCATAAAGCGATTGAAGCCCGACTCCAATCAAGGGGCTCATGAATTTTGGAGAGAAATCGAAACACTCTCCAAGCTCCGGCACATCCATCTCGTACCTCTGATAGGCTATTGCAATGAAAGTGGTGAGATGATTCTAGTATATGAGTACATGCCAAGAGGCACAGTTGCTGATAACATTTACAAGGCTCGCATGAATGGAAAGGAAGGAATTCCTCTCAGTTGGGAACAAAGGCTTAGAATTTGCATTGGTGCTGCTCGTGGACTCGACTACCTTCATACAGGCACTCAATACGGTGTTATACATAGGGATGTGAAGGCTACAAACATTTTGTTGGATGAGAATTATGTGGCTAAAATTTCAGACTTTGGCCTATCCAAGCAGGGAAGTACAGACAATACGCAAGGCCAACTTAGCACCAAAGTATGGGGTACTGCTGGGTATCTTGATCCACACTATATTGCGACTCGTAAACCTTCAATTACAAGCGATGTATATGCATTTGGCATTGTGCTGCTAGTAGTGTTATCAGGAAGGCCTGCAGTGGAAACAAAATTCTTTAGTGAAAATGTGAGTCTTTTAGCTTGCTTCCAAGAATGCATGGAAAAAGGAGAGATGAAGGACATTATTGATCCTAGTATGCAGGGAGAAATTTCAGTAGAAAGCTTGACAAAATTCATAGAAGCTGTTGTGAATTGCGTGCATCATTTACCCAAAAAACGGCCATCAATGGCTCAAGTGGTAGTTTTCCTTGAACATGCACTGAATGGAGTAGGTAGTTCAAAGTGTGATAAAGCTGTTGTTGATGCCTTGCTGCAAAAACTTGCAAATGCTGATCTCGAAGAACAACGAGCAGCTGCTCGAGTGCTCCGTTTGCTGGCTAGAAGAAATCCTGAAAACCGTGTGTGTATTACTGAAGCCGGGGCAATCCCTTTTCTAGTTGGCTTACTGTCATCACCAGACTCTCGTACCCAAGAACATTCTGTCACAGCTCTGTTGAACCTTTCCATCTATGACGCCAACAAGATGACTATTGTGAATGCTGGAGCCATACCTGGTATCGTTAACTTGTTGAAAAATGGTAGCATAGAAGCAAGAGAAAATGCAGCAGCCACCCTTTTTAGCTTAGCATTGATCGACGAGAATAAAGTAGCAATTGGAGCAGCTGGGGCCATACCGGATCTCGTTGACTTGCTCAGTCATGGAACTCCTAGAGGGAAGAAAGATGCGGCTACTGCAATATTTAATCTATTGATCTATCAAGGAAACAAAGGCAAGGCTGTAAGGGCAGGCATTGTACCGCCATTAATGCAGCTACTCAAGGATCCTAGGAGTGGACTGGCGGACGAAGCTCTTGCAATATTGACTTTACTTGCTACCAATCCCGAGGGCGGATTTGCAATAGGTCAATCTGATCCAATGCCTATTCTAGTGGAGGTTATTGGGACCGGTTCTCCTAGAAACCGCGAGAATGCAACTGCCATACTGTGGTCACTATGCACATGTGATGTGAAGTTTCTGAAAGTAGCAGGGGAATTCGGTGTAAAAGAGGCGTTGAAAGAGATGTCAGTAAATGGCACTGACAGAGGTAAAAGTAAAGCAGGTAGTGTTTTGGAACTTCTTCAAAAAATTGAAGGCAGTAATTGATGACTCTACTGAGAACTAAATAAAGGGTTTTTCAGGAATCTCCCCATTTGATGATTAGCTTTTGTGGAGTTTTCTTGCAAAATTAATCATTCAGAATTAATAATGTGTACATAGTTTTACAACAAGGTGTGCACTACATAAAGGAATTGAGTATATAAATCTGCATATATTGCCATTTACATTTCTTCATTCTGCTTTGCTTACGCATATATGTGAACTGAGCACATACCTTTGCATTTCCCCCAAACACTTCCTTGAAAATACCGATAGAACCAAGACCACAAACACAGTGAGTGACCCATCATTTTCACCAGGGGCACAACAGGGATTTCTTATAGACCCGAGCTATATCTTCTCAATCATTGTCATCCCAGTCTGGACCTAAACACAAGTACAAAAGATCATCAACAATCACCCCACGTTAAAGCACACGAATTCTGCAAGCACCAGATGTCAAGATCACAACTTTATCAAGAAATAAATAAAAATCAGCAACGCGTGATAAAAAAGTTGAACGGGTAATTGTCAAAGACCTACACAAATCTAAAGGGGTAAAAGGATATTGTGCAGCAGCAGTTATGAGGATCAAGTAGAAGTCTCATGAAATAAGCTGAAATTTTCCTTGTTCAGAACAGATAAAATCGAATGAGAAAAGCAAACTATACAACTCAAAATAAACATAAAAGTTTCAAACAGTGAGGAAATAACATGTACAAAGGGAATACAAAAGAAAATGGAAAAGGTGCTGAAAGACTTAACCTATACCTGAAAAACAAAGATCCTTTCACCAGAGGCGTCTGGAACCCTGAAAATGAAACATTAACTCAAATTAGTATCGAAATGACTGTTTCTAGCACCTCTTCAAATTGATCAAAAAAAACCCAAATTTAGAAAAGGCAAAAAATGAGACAATATATGAGTGAAAAATGGAGGGTGATGATGAATATGGAGGGAAGTTCTTCCCTAGTATCTCCACATCTAACATCTAAACTGTGTGGTTCTGATCAACCCACCGGTCACATCATTCTAAAATCCCTCACCACATAAGAAGTTTCCGAATATGGACGGGCTGCTATAAGCCTACATTTATCTCTGAAAAGTGTCTCCTTGCATTGTATTCGTGTTGAATGACAATCGTTCCCAAAAGCTCAAGTTTTAAGAAGGTAGACAATTGACATATTACACACAACTTCAACACGCCCCTTCAAATTTGGGCCTATAACAAAGAGCCTAGGCCAACATAGGGCACAATAAGGGAAAAAAAGGAGGCTCAACACTTGAACAATATAAATAGGAAGGCAATGTTGACAAAGAAGTTTGAATTCATGATCTCCTGCTCTGATACCATGTTGAATTACCATCTCTCCCAAAAACTTAAGTTACAATCAGTTTAATAGAGAAGTCAAAAACGTTCATGACGTGGACTTGTGAAATCACATACACAAAGCTCACAACCTGGAACACACAGTAAAATGAACCAAGTACCACCACAAAAGCTCCGCGAATTACTTACACATGGTCTGCAATATGGATTTGGCCCTTTTTATTAACTAAAACAAGCACAACAAAATAAGAAGCCCCCTTTAACTCAATCAAGCATGTCAACTGGGAAAGGAAAAAAAAAAAAAACAAAGGAGCGCACGTGGCCAACAGGCTTGCTTTTATATTACATAAGTAGAGAATTACTGCTTTGATAGTGAATATCCATCGTTTCTTTGTGGGCAAGTCATCTTGTTATATGCAAAACCTTTGTCACATATAAACCAGTGAATTGAACACTTACACCACTCTACAGGCTCGCCTTAAAGCTCATATGGTGAAGTAAAAAAGTAGCTAATACTATCTTAAACCATAACAACTAACAAGTATATACACAGTTGGGGGGGGGGGGGGGGGGGGGGGGGGGGGGGGAAGGGGGGAGGGGGGGTGTTCAAAATCAGGTTCGGGAGGTTTTTGTACTTAGAATCCGTGAGCTACAATTGCTTTGAACTCTGCGTAAAGCATTAGCAGCAAATCTTGAGGTTAACGTGGTTTCCCGGCCGGTGCCACTGTTAGAGCTGCTTCTTCAAGTTCATAACGTCTTAAATTCTTCTACAAGCTTCCTTCTTGAAAAACGATGCCATGCTATTTGTATCTCGATGGCTGCCCATGATCTCCATTGTTGTGAGTAGTAGCGGAAAGTACGCCGCTCCTGCCTAATCTGGATTCTCTTGGAATAGTTGGCGAAGAATTTCAAATCATTGGCTGTCAAAGAAAATCCTTCAACTTCTGTCAAAGCCTTGACAGTCCTAGTAGACAGTGGTAAATTTGAATCAGGTTTAGGATCCACTGTCCATGTGAGAAGCTCCTCGCCACAAAAATCCCCCTCTTTCAAGACACAAAGGTTAGATAACCCAGAACTCCCTCCATCTGTGGTTAAACTTTCTAGTTGACCGTGTATGATAAATAGCATCTCATCAACCGGGTCACCTTCACGAACAATGTACGTCATTTCTGTGTATAATCTTGCTTTAAGCCTCTCAAAAACGTCATCAAACAATTTCTCGTTCGTATATGCTAACATGTTCTGGGTTGCTGATTTCATGTCTTTTGGCGAGAAGATATTTGCAGTTCGCGAGGCTATATCCTTCTTTTTGGTAGACTTGAGGATATTCTTGAGAGCATATAAAGGTCTACCCCACAATGGTTTTGGGGCTATGTTGCGATCCATTTCTTTTGGCTGCAAGACTTCTACATTAGTCGGTAAGCCAGCTTGCTGAATTTCCTCACTTTCATGTCCTTCAAGTAAAGGTATAAAATTTTCCTCGAGTTTCTGAGGAACTTGCAATTCATATAATTCAAATGGTTGGTAAGATACAGCCGGACCAGGTTGGGCAGCAAGAATCTCGTCATTCAGTGTAGAAGGCACTAAAGTTTGGTGTTTTTCCAATGCATGCTCAAGGAAAACTACCACTTGAGCCATTGATGGCCGTTTTTTGGGTAGATGATGCACGCAATTTACAACAGCTTCTATGAATTTCGTCAAACTTTCTACTGAAATTTCTCCCTGCATACTAGGATCAATAATGTCCTTCATCTCTCCTTTTTCCATGCATTCTTGGAAGCAAGCTAAAAGACTCACATTTTCACTAAAGAATTTTGTTTCCACTGCAGGCCTTCCTGATAACACTACCAGCAGCACAATGCCAAATGCATATACATCGCTTGTAATTGAAGGTTTACGAGTCGTGATATAGTGTGGATCAAGATACCCAACGGTACCCCAGACTTTGGTGCTAAGTTGGTTTTGTGTTCCGGTTGTACTTCCCTGTTTTGATAGGCCAAAATCTGAAATCTTAGCCACGTAATTCTCATCCAACAAAATGTTTGTATCCTTCACATCCCGATGTATAACACCATATTGAGTTCCGGTATGAAGGTAGTCGAGTCCACGAGCAGCACCAATGCAAATTCTAAGCCTTTGGTCCCAAGTGAGAGGGACTCCCTCCTTTCCAATTATTTGAGCCTTGTAAATCTTATCAGCAACCGTACCTCTCGGCATGTACTCATAGACTAGAATCATCTCCTCGCTTTCATTGCAATAGCCTATCAGAGGTACGAGATGGATGTGCCGAAGCTTGGAAAGTGTTTCAATTTCTCTCCAAAATTCAAGAGCCCCTTGCTTGGACTCTGCCTTCAATCGCTTTATGGCAAGAACCTCCGGACGCCCGTAAACTAACCCTTTGTATACTTTACCAAATCCACCTTTTCCAATAACTAAGGCTTCATCAAAATTTCGGGTAGCCAACAATATTTCAGCGAGCGAAAAATGGTGGCATGATGGCTCGTCTGGGCCTAATTGGACATGTTCGTCTTGCACAATTTCGTGTTCCCGAATTTGCCTCAACTTGTAAACCGCAGCATTTACCATGGCCAAAAGGAAGGTCAAAGCAGTCATAATCACATTTAGGTGTCCAAAAGCAACCAGACAGGCCTGGATTTTCAAAGAACAAACCGAAGAATCACGTATTAAATCAGAAGGATTCGGGCTAGCAAGACTGTTGTCGGGATTGCTCAACTTGAAGATCTCTAGTCCCTTTAAGAGACCAAGAACCAACTCATCAACCGATTGTAGTGAAATAAAAAGATCACGCTTGCCTTCCGCTTTTTCTCCTTTCATCATTACCAAATAGTCTCTATACACTGGGATCCCATTACCACCACTCAATTTAATCACATCAACCTGTGTCTCAGCAACAACATTCTGTGTAAGAATATTAAAATTCTCCGGGCTACCGTCTACACTCTCACTTCGACAGTAACAGAAATGAAGCCTCAACAGGTAACAAAAACCAAGATCAACAGGTATTTTCCAAGTGAAATCATGCTTCTCCTCTGACTGCAAACGTTTTCTAAATATCCTTGATGTCTGGTAGATCTTAAGTGGTGCAATGAAGCGTGACGTAAATTCAATTGCAGGCATCATATAATTTACTTCTTGAAATTCAAATGATTCTAACAGGTGATCAGAATCCTCGCTCCAACTTCGAAACATACCAGTATCTTCCACCGGTAGTATCGAACCCCCACCAACATTGAGTCTCCGGATCAATTCAAGTGCAGTAGTATCATCAACATGGTAGAAATTATTAGTGCGACCAACAACACGGGCTCCTAAATTACCATTTGGGGTATAATAAAGGCCAGCAGGCATGGAGATCATCTCTATCCCATTAACAAAAGCATGATATTTACTGATTTTGTTGATCCTCTGAAAAGCAAAGAATGAAATTTGCAAAATTCCGGTTTCATTTACAGTCAAACAGAATTCCTTAACAAAGTATTTGACACCCAATGCATCAGAAGCAAGTGATGCACTGAAATTTTGCAGGAGTGTAAAAGAATTAGCTTTAACAGTGAAAAAATCCTGAGAATCTTGAAAACCCAGATAGGGAGCTGGACAGAAATGGAGGCGAACGAATTTCTGACCTGGGTTGACTTTAAAATAATAGGAGAAATGGGTAGAAGAGATTCTCGCCGTAAAAAATGGTGTTGGGTCGGCGGCGGTAAGAAAATTTCCAGCTGAAATTGTAGTAGATCTTGATTTGCCCTTTGGTTGAAGAAGTAGAGTTTCACCGACCCAGCGGCGGCCGTCGAGGGCAGTAGAGTTGCTAAGACAGCCGCAATTGATGGCAACGTCACCCAGATAACGTTGAAGTGGAGGATTTTCGCCATTGACAGTGGTCGAAAGATAGTATGAGAAGAAGACGAATGTGAATGCAAAACGACAAACAGAGGATATGAAATTCTGCTGCATTTTTTCCTTAATATATTTTGCTGAAGTTTAAGCTTTCATTAAGCTGGGAATATACAAAAAGAAGAAAGCTTTGACGATGATGCATCATGCATTTTTTTTTTTTTTTTTCTTTTTCGGCAGCCATTATTGACTTGACTTGACTTGCTCCAAGCAAAACTTGGTTTACTTTGTTTATTAGTTATTACTTCTCAGTATCCATTAGATTCTTTAGCTTTTGCTTCTTCCTGCAATCATTTCACCATTGATTTTTTACTTGGATCATCGATTAAAGACGATACAAGTAATAAGGCAATCATTGTAAAGAATAGAGAAAAAAACATTGCTAAGAACAACATAGTGGTAGCCATTGCTGCTTTCTCCAATCCAAAGAGAAAAGTTATGGTGCATCGGTGATTTGACAGGTTATACCAAGTGGAGGGATGAGATGCATCCAACTCATCCACTTTCACACAATAGATGTGTGTAGGGATGAGGTGGATATATCACATCCATCCACTTGGTATAACTCACCAATAACCGTTGCGTAATAACTCTTCTCCAATCCAAAACCATAAGTGATTGGAATTTAGGTACAAGAACTGAACACATAGAGAACAGAGATATTAAATCCCACACACACCAAGAAACAAACCATCAACTCAGAATTAATCTTTCAGCAGTTTCTTGTCCTTAACATGCAAGAAGCTCTCTTTGCTCAAGTAGTAGTCACCATAGATAGCAACCTCATCCATTGTATCAGCTACAACTTCCTTACATTCCTTCAGCAGCTTGATGCTTCGTGTCAGCCTGTCTCGCTTCTCGGCTACCGCAGGCGACTCCTCTAACATCCTTTCTATCCCATTACCACTACCACCACCACCTTCTTGAGGACCACCAACCAATTCATTCACGATTGCCGATTCCAGCTCGGTGTTAACAAGATTTCTAATGCAAAACATTACGTGCAAGGCTAATGAATCAACCAATCTTCTGATTACGATTCTCCAATAAGCTACCATCCTCATTTTTAGATCAAAAGCTTGTTGAACCACACCTCCAACAAGATGTTTCCTAAGATGGCCAACATCAATACATCCGAATGCTTCAAGCTGCATCGTTGTAGGCTTTGAAATGTTGTTCATGATCTGCGTGAATTCACTCTGTTTTGCCATAAGATTATTCCATGTTGATAGATATTCAGGATGGCATGTATAATCAACCTGCTTTTCCATCTCTATCGTCTCCATTACCCAATCTTTTGACAGCTCCATCTTCTTGGTTATAAGATTCTTTACTGCCCTTCGGGTTTGATATTGAAGTTGTGGGTAGTTATTTGAATGCTTCATGAACACACAAATTAAAACTTTTTCCACATAGTCCCATACTTTGGTCACAAATTCAAGTGGGATTGAAGTGATTCTCTTCAACTTCTTTTGTAATATAGTCAGAAAAGCCGTTCGAGGAAGAAAATTGGGCAGACCAATGCATTTAGTTTCCTCAAGAATCGTAATTTCTTCAAGTAGGAAATCTTGATGAGATTCATTTTCAAGCCGAAACTTTTTCAATTCATTTGCATAGTGATCTAGCATCTCAGCAAGTCTTGCACTGCAATGCATTTCCTTGTCATCAGCATCATACACATCTAACTCACCTTTAAGGAAAATCTTGTTCAATGATTCTTTTACATCAGATGTAACTTTCACAAACATTGCAAATGCTTCTCCAATAGAAGTTGGATTGCGGGGCAATTTGGCTAGCTCATCAACATTATACCCAAGTTTATCATCGATCTTCCTCACAATCTGAGGCAAACATTTTGAAATAATGCGACCCTGGATTTGAACAAGCTTCTGAGCCAAAACAGGGATTCCCACCATGTTTTTGCTAATGCTTGACAACAATGGGTGATCATTAAAAAGCAAAGCATCCTTTTCTCGAGCTTCCTCATAGGATTCGTCACCAATTCGATTCCTAACAACAACATAACCAAGTCCAATGTTCACATCATCCGCTGTTATCTTCTCGAGCAATCCTTCTGGAGCCTTATCTGCCTTGGTAACAACAGCCAGAGTTCTTTCCCCTCCTTTGTCCACTTTTTGGGACATTCTAATTGACTCACAAGTGGAAAAATCAACAGAAGCAGATAAAACATTCAGGATGATACTCTCTTCAGGCTTAATGTACTCCATAATAAGAGCTGATATCTGCTCATGTATATCTTCAGGTTGGCCGTGAACCGCAATCCTCGTGATCCCAGGCAAATCAATCATTGTTAAATCAGGTACTCCTTGTCTTTTCACTGTTAATGTTAATGGGGTGTTTGAAATTCCTTTGTTTGAACCAGCAATCTCATCTGTTGCACGAATAATTGATTCAACAACGTCTTTCTCGTTTGTTTGTTCCGTTTTTGCATTGAACTCAAGTGTCATTTCTGGCTGAGGAGTAGGATGATTTTTCAGCCGAATTATCAAAGGAGCACGTGTGCACATCCCTTGGCCTCTAGGAAGGCTGATACCTGCCAAAAGGTGGAGCCAGCAGTAATGTTGAGTTAGATCAATTGAGATATTACACATAATGTTAGTGCCCTGCACTTTGGACATAATCTTGCCTTGGTTTTCATAAAAGAATTAAACTTTACTATCACATCATACATACAGGGCAAGTTCATCCATGTCAAAACTCAAAACCAATTGACTAATTTTTGAACAAAACCTCTGGATGCTCTGGTCTTCACTACATTATTAAGCAAGATTAGGGGAAAACTCTCTTTTCCTATCCCACATCATCTATTCCTACCCCTCTTACAACAAGTTCTACCATAACAACAACAAATCACGTTCACCTTCTACTTCCATATGATCAGCACAACAGATGGTTTGAAGATTGTTCAAGCTCAAGCCGAAAAGAGATTTAAGCTTGCAGGTAGCAACATAACCACCCTTTGGGGGCACACCGGTGGCAGTCACTCTCAATGAATGTTATTTTTAATACGAATGAAGCTTAAGGAGAAGTTGAACATGAAGAAAGACAGTTCATTGAGGCACATGTCAAACACTTTATGTCAACCATCTAGGGTGCTTGTTAGAGTGGTTATTGATTTCTTGATTTTGTTCAACAAAATTTACTCTTTACATACAAATCAAAGTAGAATCATCAATTTAATTAGAACCCTTAAAAGTTTATCATACCTGCAAGAGATTCAAGAACACTTGATTTTCCAAAAGATTGATCTCCGACAACAACAATTGTTGGAAGTTGGATTCCTTCTTCCATGACTTTGAGGTTTCGGAGCTTATCAACACAATCAAGAAGTGGGCGCATGCTGTCGTTGCAGGATTCCACAAATGCACCATGTTTTTCGGTGCACTGTTGATCTTTTCCGGCCAAAAGATCAGTGCTTTCGTTCTTATTAATCAACCCCATTTCGGATTTGGATGCAGCAATTAAGGTGATTTTACCCTCCTCCCGTATGATAACTGTTGGAAGAATCACTTGTCTTTGGATGACAGGTTAGCTACAGCAAGTTTAAACTTTAAAATTTAAACACTTATCTATGGCGGGAATTTTTTTTACCGAAAGGAACCTTTTTAGGGATTTTTTTAGACGCACTGCGGTTTCCCGAACCGAATCGTAACTAGATAAAACAATTTTATCCAGGTCTATTTTATATTGACTTAGAGCGAGAGTAATGGTGATCGGGAGATAATGCTATTGATTGGTGTTGTTTGGATGATGTAGAGAAAGATAAGTGGATGATAAATGTAGAAGGATTGTAGAGATAATTATTGTGTGATGTGATGTTGTAATGGTGATAAATGTAAAAGGATTGTAGAGATTATTTGTGTGTGATTAGATGTTATAGTGGTGATAAATATTTTGAATCTAGTGATAAAATAATATTAAATATTACTTAAAGGGGGTTTGGCACATTTTTCGAGATAGAACATTGTCTTATTGTCTCTCTCAAAAGAGAGAATGGACTAGATAATCTCAAAAATCATCTATCTATTTTGCTTCTACTACATTACATTTAGCTAAAGAATTACTCTCTTCTCACAAAAAAACAAGGAGAACATCTCCATTCATTGCTTACTATGGTTGCTCTTAGTTCCGGTTTCTGTCTTCTCTATTATTTTCATATATACATGCAAACACATATGTGTGTATGCAGGGGCAGATCTAGAGCCAAGTAAAGGGGTTCACGGACCCCGTTAAAAATAGAAATACTCTGCATTTTACCTATAGAAAAATATTTCGGACCTCGTGAAAAAAAAAAATATTGTGTTAAATATTTACGGACCCCGCTGGAAAAGTTTTCTGGATCCGCCGTTGTGTGTATGGTGTACGTATATACACACAACATGATCTTATCATACGTCCAATTAGGTTGATCATATAAAACCATGTAAACTATTTTATTTCATCTAGTCTTTTTTTTTTTATCATACATCCAATTAGGTTGATCATATAAAACCATGTAAACTATTTTATTTCATCTTGTCAATTTTTTTATTAAGCTGGGGCCGCAACCTACGTGTGCGACGTAGTTGGTTGAAATATTAATAGATAATTGATTGAGATATTTATTTATTTACATCTAGTGACAATTAAAGTGACTATTATTTGCATCTATTTCAACCTTTTCTTTAAAGTTGGATGGAACTCATGACGTGCTGGCTGGAGAAGCTCTCGTTGTGTATAATGCAATTTATTTCGTGATTACATGGGGCTTCCTTAGAGTGATATTTGAAGGAAACTCTCTTACTATTTATCAGAAGCTCGCAGCTCAAGCAGAAGATCTATCTCAAGTGGGCAGCATTATAGATGATTGCCGTACCTTGCTATCTTGCTTTGTTTCAGTTTCTTTTTCCTTCGTTAAAAGAGAGAGAAATGTCCTTGCTCATTTTTTAGCTCAGGAATGTCTTAAACTAATTGAGTGTGTAGAATGTGATCTTCTCCTCCCTCCCATGTTTTGTTGGCTTGTAATTCAGACATCGCTTAAAAAATTGTCTTAAGGTTCCTCCTCCTCAAAAAAAAAAAAAAAAAAAAAAAACCTATTTGTGCATTACTCTACCTAGTAGAACTGGTTTTTCGTAGGAATATTTGCGATAACCGACTTTGATTAAATGCTCCCAATTAATAGTGTCGATATACATAGACATATACATATATACATAAATATATATACACATGTAAATATTAAACACACACACACACATATATATACTAGTATCGTTACACCGTTCATAATGCACGGTGCATGCCCATTCCAGATTGGTATCTATCATGTTGGTGTGTCTTTATGTGCTATATAGTGTGATGATATGCAGTAAGTAAAGGTCTTGAAGGAATTAAACAAGATAACATACATTAATATTACAAGAGCATTGGGTGTTTTTCACAACATAATACAAGGTTCCAGATGATGCATGGTAGAAGTGCAATGTTAGTAACATGCTTGCCCAGGTTTAGGGCTGATTCAAAGTGGCAGCAAATGGATAATTCAAAACCTGAATAGAATACAGCAAAACTGAATGTCATGTAATAGAACATTATACGCCAGTAAGTTCATCTAACTGGAACCTGTGTACTATACACAACATGCATTAGAATTTATGGTTGTAACATGCCTAGATGGTAAAAGTAGGAAAGCAGTGGAAGGGAAGGGATTGGATCCGCAAAAAGTAGCCATAATGTGCAACACCTATACATACCTTCATGTGTTGTCATCCTCAAACCACATGTAAAAAACAAAAGAAACCATAATACCATCACTTTAACAATCACCACATCAAACTAATACCACGTAAACTCTAATTAATGATACTTATAAAAACTTAAGACTTCGAGTTAAATATGACAAACATAATAAGGGAAATATCACTAAGAACCGGAATTGAGAAGAAAACAACAAATAGCAAAACCAAAAGGTTGTTGCAGGGTATTCATACCAGAGTAAATGTCCATCATGCTATAGAAAAAGAAAAAGAAAAACAATGGAATCAATCGGTAGTAACAAACTTTGGTTTAGCTTCACCAGAAAAGACCAAAGAAACCAAAGAAATAACGTTCATATGAATCTGATAGCAAACAAAAACATACCACACCAGCTGTACGAAGCAAGAAGTTCACAAACCATCGGGGTATTGTCTCGCCATATATTGAGTCAGATATTTTCAATTGCTTAGATCCATCAGCTATTGAGAAACCAATATGATCATAGCCTCTCAATGGTCACATATACCAATCGGTCTGAAAAGGAAAAATAATAGGTTGAAGAAAGCAACAGGGTGCATTTGTCAACGGCATAACAAACTTTTGATGTGAACAATTACCTCTAATTTCTTACGAAAACTTCCATTCAATATGCATCAAGAAACGTCATGCATTTTAATGATGGAAGGGTACAACCATGCGCAGTACATGCAAATTGCAAACCACAAGAAGACGTAATTAATGGTTTAGAACAATAATCAGCTGTTAATTGGAAAAAACCATAGCATAGAAAGTAAAGTAATGGTGTCTACCTTTGAGAATAGCAATGCTAGAAAGAGAGGGGAGAGCTCAACAAACGAAACTGACGAGGGCCCTGAGCTCCTCGTTCACAACAGATGATACATGAAGTAATCCCTATCACAACATTCTCCAAAACAATAGCGATTGATAACTCCAATACCAAACAAAAATGGGGGCATTTCTAGGAGAAGCCATACCTTTAAAGATGCAAGCGTGTATCCAGGCGTAGACAAAACGAATATGAAGAATACAACCAGAGACAAACTAAAAAACCATAGATGATAACAAAAGCGTGCAAAATCTGAGAACCAGGCAAAAATCAGAATCCACAAACGAAACCCAGAATAAAATTATTTAGAACTGAAAACGGAAAACGCAACATAAATCCACAAATGAAACCCAAAATGAAATTTTTCAAAGGAACGCTGTAAAATATTCAGGGAAAAAACCACACCTGATAGCACAGCAATTCGTGGTGCAACTTGTGGTAAGCCAGAATTGAGTAAAAGGTAGAAGTATATCACAACAATTCATCGTAAAGATTTCCACCATTCACAACATAATCGTCCTAAATTGGCCAAAAGGTTTAAAGCCTTTAATTTTCAGGAAAATCGATAGAAAGAACTGTTAGACATAATGAAAAAAAAAAGATTTGCCTCTCCACAACATGGTAATTCAACACATCATGGCTACAAAAGGATAGACCAACTTTTGGGAGTTAAAACACCTGTTTGGGGTAATTCAACACATCATGCCCTTAATTTTTTGTTTGTCTGCAGAAGGATAGACCACAATAACATTTTCTACAAACCTACTATGACTTCTCAGGTTTTATCCTCGTGGGAGTACATCATAACAAGATCCATCTTTGAGGATCAGATATAGCATACATATCCAATCGCTAATGAAGAAAAAAGCTTCGTCACGGCTGCACCAGGTGAAGATCCAAGAGGCAAAAAAAGAAAATTCACCATCATCCACCTGCGTCTAATACCTCACAAAGTATCAATATATTGTGCAAGAATAAAATCAAGTACCACACTATAGTTTCAATGAATCAACTTTTCAGGAGCTTAACATCTCAATGCAACGTTTTGTTTGTTGTTTAACCAACCACACCATTGAATAGAAAATTAGATTGCTAATTAAAATTAACTGAATAACGCATTAATTATTAAATAAGAAATAAATAACCGGAACCATGGAACGCAGACAATGACGAAAAATCTAACCTTTGGAGCACCCATATTTTATATCATAACCTGCAAAAAAAGAATTAGCCCAAAACATTCATAAATAATAGTCACCTCTTACAAAAGAAAAGGACTGAAGATTTCACTTAGATTGGAATGGCCAAAAATAATGAAAAGTCTAACCTTTGAAACATCCCGATTCTATTATATCAACCACCTGCCAAAAAAATTAGGCCAAAACAAATGTAATGAATAATAATTTCTTACAAAAATAAGAAGAAGATTTTACTTACACCCAATTAAATACGTTAAATGGGGTTTACACCAATTTTATACTACCTGAAGAACATCGAATACACTCAAAGGGAAGAAAAAAAAATCCACCATAAATCTTTCAAAATGCAAGAAAGTGAGAAAAAAAATACGGTTAGTAGGTAGGAAAGAAACGAGTCAAAAAAAAAAAAAACCCATTCATAATGCAAAACAATTACCTCTTTTTCATGAGTTCTATTTACATTGCGTCCAAATCTTTAGC